>OZ025240.1:12889212-13411712 GCA_964019155.1 Osedax fenrisi
CCTATAATGTTATATATTTTTACCTATAGGATAATAATGTATTTTTATAAAAAATACTTACACATATATAATAATAATAATATGTATTTATTTAGTGATTTATTAATACAAATGAATACAAATAGTGTGTACAAATGGACCCACAAAGAGGTATTAAAAGTTCACATGTTATACATATCGGTGAGGGGACCTAAATAAAATAAATAAGTAACATTTTGTTTTTTTTTTATAATTTATTCATAAATACTATATTATATATTTCTCTTAAGAGAAATAATAATAACTATAGTATAGGTATACCTTAACATAATCATACATGGAGCATATCGCTTTCTAGCTATCGAAAGTTTCAGTGTATTTGGTGATATGACCATTATATATATATATATATATATATATATATATATATATATATATATATATATATATTATATATACTCTATATATTTTACAAATGTTAGTTTAATTTGTACTTATTTAAATACATCTAAGAATAATTATCTATCTAGAAACTCGATATATCAGATTCATTTTTTCGGTCCCTTGAATTCTGGATATCGAGAGTTAACTATATAATTAAATTAAATAACACACAAATTAATACATTTATAAAACGGTACACATGTTACATGTAGTATTAAACCCCGTATCAGCACTACACATTATAATATTAAATATTCATTAAATGCATTGGTTATGAGTGCATACACTTACAAATACACATACATACACACACACATACACACACACGTATGCGCGCATGTACATACACACATATACATATAATTATATATATACATTCAATTATATATAGCGCTAATACGGACCGGATATAGATCAGTAGATATCGAGTAATTAGTGAACTACGTAATAATCGCGCCGTCTCGTGTCATACTACTATAGTAGTGACCTCTAGCTTGACACGGGGGCGGGCGATATTCAGATTACGTTATGTATATATTATAATATATTACTTATAAGTAATAAAGTATATGCATTAGGAATTAGGAATTAACTTATTATTGTATGTGTAATTGACGATATTCAGTAGTATAATAATATATATATATGTAAATATATATATATATATATATATATATATATATAAATATATATATATATATATATATATATATATCAACGGCTCGTATAATCCAATATTTTATTTTTATTTTTTTTATTTTACTACTCCGTTTATTTCTTATTTTTTGTATCATGTCGTTCTGTCTAACTGCTATCACATTTATATATTTTGTATATATAAATATATGTTTATATATAATTATAACTTTTTTTATATATATAACCAGTAATACAATCAACTTTTTATCTATCTATATATATATATATATATGTAATACACATCACACACATATCGCAAAATTAACACACGTGTAGGGTACATTGAAAGGGTTATCTATAGATAAATATATATAGAGATCTCGGTATTGTTTTTATTAGATGATATCGTGTTTTTCGTTAACAAAAAGAGGCCATATTTTATTGAGCGTGAATAAGTTATGCGTGTATTATATGGCTATTAACTATACAATACTACTACTGTTATATAATATCCTCACCACTACCTAACCTCATTAAGGTTTAGTGATTGCTATAAGCATGATTGATTTATACTAAATCTAACACGAACTTGCTTCCGATCAATCATCCTATAGAATAATGTATACCTATATATATGGGAAAAGTGTCCGACTTAGCGAGATGTCCGACTTATCCGAGATTCAGAATATCATGCAAATAAGACATGAAATGCGCAGCGCGCGAGTTAAAGGGTTACCGAAATGTGGAATTATGCAACAATCAACAACATAAAATGTTGTATTCAATAATATTACTAACTAAAATTATAATATAAATAATTTAAAAATTAAAGTAAATATTTCTGACAATTTATAAAAAGTCCGACTTTTCCAGTATAAAATCATAAAAATATGTGTATGACTTATATAAAAGTCCGACTTATCCAATCCAACGTATCCGACTTATCAGATTAATGTAACACGGAACTAGATACACATCCAACCAAACCAACTAATGTGTCCGACTTATCCGTAGTCCGACTTACCGAGAGTTGACTGTATATATTATACTAATTACATTACTATTTAATACGGCGTTATCGTGTTATCTATCCGTAGCGGTCAATACCGGAAGTGTGCTACTAGCTCTAGAGTGACAGCGTAGTGACGTCACTACTGATAATATATATATATATATAGGTACATAGGTATACATATAGGCATATATACGGCGTATACCTATACGTATATATTCTCAAACCACATAATTATGTGCGAGGTTGGTATCTCCGTTTCACGACACAAACTATTAAACTCTAGAAATACATTTTGTAAAACTGGACACCAGTTGATTTATATAAATCCCCAAATTAAAAATTACTTGTATCTCCTACTAAGTATTTGTATCGTTATTATCCGGGTTGTTATTACTATAGTGTACTTATTAGTATGATATCAATAACACTTCCGATAATATTAATCGCATTATTATTACGTCATTATTTCACTAAATACAATATATCTTATTATATTATTACAATTATATTTGTTTATGTTGTATAGCTTGTATGTTTTTAAAGTCTGTTTTAACTAACTATATTTTAACAGATATTTTAAAACGATTTTCGTTATTTGTTTGTTCACAATTTAGTAAATAATAATACAACTTTAACTTAATTTAGAATTAATAACAAACAAATTAGTATCACTATAATCACCCGATATAGGCACAATTAACTAATTGTAGTATTACACCATCACAACACTAGATTACGGCTCTATTATAACTTACGGTATTGACGTATTGGTAAAGCATGATATCACAACGTTCTACTAATAATTCAGTTAGTAAACAGTATACTATATATTATGTAGTACATATATATATATATATATATATATATATATATATATATATACCTAATGTACAATGTACATGTGTTTTATTGTGTGTGCGATGTTTGTGTTATTGAATAGTATATAATATATACTATTCACTATAATATATACTATATATATAGTCATAAAATATGTGTGCGACATACAGTGTACGACGCACAGTGTGCGTCGCACACTGTACGTGTGCGCACCATGATACCCACATGTGTGTGCACTCGTGTGCGAGTATAGTGTTATTGAATAATATCAGTGTGTATGCACATGTGTACGCACAGTGCACTGTGCGACGCACTATGCACTGTGTGTGTGTATTTCAACGATGACGCAATAGATAAGTTATGCAACAGCGGATTTAACACTAATTTATACGCATTACGTAACATTACGTAACGTACAACTATTCGCCAACGTTTTGTTTACAATATCGTCCTCCGTGCTATTCACTAACGAAGAAATGCAGACTCATCTAAGTGAATATCATTATGCGCATGACCGTTGTGTATAATAGATATGCTAATTATACAGTGTTATCATTTAATGAAATACAATATCTAAAGAAATCGGTTTCCAATAGTAAATTTATTTTATTATATATATATATGTATATAAAGTTATATACTAAATATATAAATATACAATAGATATATTTGTTAATCCTCGTATATATATTTGTATACCATTATTTTAGAAATATATTTTGTAAAGTTTATATATGTTTTCATTATTTATTGTTTACATTTTTATTTCACATTAATATTTAATACGAATATTTACTAGACCAACCATTTTACAAAAATAATTATTTTAAAATAATAATAAATTATCTTCTATTTATAATCTGATATATTTAATATATAGATTAATATTAATTATTATTTAATATACAGTCAACTCTCGGTAAGTCGGACTACGGATAAGTCGGACTTTTCTATAAGTCGGACACATATTATAGTAATTTTTATGATTTTTATACTGGATAAGTCGGACTTTTTATAAATTGTCAGAAATATTCACTTTAAATAATGAATATTATAATTTTAGTAAGTAATATAATTGAATACAACATTTTATGTTGCTGATTGTTGCATAATTCCATATTTCGGTAACAATTTAACTCTCGATGCGCATTTCATGTCTTATTTGCATGATATTCTTAATCTCGGATAAGTGGGACATCTCGCTAAGTCGGACACTTTTCCCGGTCCCTTGCGAGTCCGACTTATCGGGAGTTGACTGTATATATATAAATTGTATTATAATTATAATATTTTACATGTCATATAATATAAAATGTCCATGGGAATACAAATATTATAATATATACATATTAATTCATTATATATAATTAATTATATATTCATGTATAACATATTCAAGTCATTGATATATTATATTAATATATATATATATATATATATATATATATATATATACAATATATATATACAGTCAACTCTCGGTAAGTCGGACACATTTAGTTGGTTTGGTTGGATGTGTATCTAGTTCCATGTAAAATTAATCGGATAAGTCGGATTGGATAAGTCGGACACATATCATAATCATTTTTATGATTTTTATACTGGATAAGTCTGAATTTTATAAATTGTCAGAAATGTTTACTATTTAATGTTACTTTAATATTTAATGTTACTAAATAATGAATATTATAATTTTAGTAAGTAATATAATTGAATACAACATTTTATGTTGCTGATTGTTGCAAAATTCCATATTTCGGTAACCATTTAAATCGCGTTACTCATTTCATGTCTTATTTGTATAAAATTCTTGATCTCGGATAAGTCGTACATCTCGCTAAGACACTTTTCCCGGTGCCGTGCGGGTCCGACTTATCTGGAGTTGACTGTATATATAATCAGATATAATATTACATAATAGACCGTGAACGGTGTATATTAATAGCATATATATATATATATATATATATATATATATATATACTATAGGCTACTTATACACATGTATACGTATAGGGTAAATTACACACAGGATAATTATTTATATTATTAACTATTCAATTAAATTAACTATTCTATTGCTTTACACTGTAAAGTTTACAGTTTACACTAATTTAATTAGATACTACAGATTATGCAATAACAATATATATATATATATATATATATATATATATATATATATCTAATAATCGCATTGCTATTAATTACATAACTATACAAATAATATAAAATATACTTTTAATTGTACTGTTAATATATCAAATAAAGACATGGATGAATGCTATGGTAGGAACAGTAGTACACCTATAGCGTACAATAGCCTATATATAACTTATGTACGACTTCCTATAGGGGTGGGGGTGCTATAGCATCGGAATACCCGCTCTGCCCGTAGGCTGACCCTAATTAGGTCATTAATTAGGCCACTAATCAGCGCTTGACTAATAAGTTATCCACACACCTTACTACGTATACAGGGTTGTCACGATTAATGGTGGTGTTGAATAAGTATGGGGGGGGGGCATAGTGATCACGCGACACTATCTAGGTTATAACGTATGCCATAGGTAGTATGGTACAGGCCCTGTACTACAGGGGACCTTGTATATGTTATTTGTATGTGTCAACGTAGGATATCTATTATGTGTACTATATATATATATATAATATATATATAATAATATTTGTATGTATAATTGTATCAATAGTTATATATCAGATATTTATAATATACTATATTGAATATATATATATATATATATATATATATATATATATATATATATGTACATTACTATATATATAAGTATATTATACACTATTATAAATATTAATGTTGAATATAACCTTTATATATAACATTACATTTTATTATTCTTTAGGACAATTCACAGAAATATATATATATATATATATTTTTTTCAGTGATATTATTATATTTATTACATTTACGTTTTATATTTAATGTTTAATAAATATATATGTACATTACTATATATAATTATACACTATTATACATGTGGGTGGAGATATTAATGTTTTAGACCATTAAATATAACCATGCATTTTATTATTCTTTAAGTCAAATTCATAGAAATATATATATAATTTCAATTTTTTTTCTGTGATGTTGTGATATTCATTGTTTTTTATGAGTATATATATATATATATAAATACATTTTAATATGTTTAATGTTTTATGAATATATATGTACATTACTATATATAATTATACACCATTATAAATGTGGAGATATTAATGCTCTAGACCATTAAATATAAGCATGCATTTTATTATACTTTAGGTCAAATTCATAGAAATATATATATAATTTTATTTTTTTTCTGTGATATTATGATATTCACTGTTTTCTATGAGTATATATAATACCTATATATATATAAATAAACTTTAATAATTAGTTATGTATTGCTATAACCATATTAATATTATGTTGTATATAACCTAGTATATTGTAAGTAATGGTAACATATATAGATATCTACTATAATTATATGAATTATTATTCCTACTGGCCTATACAAATATTATATTACTACATAATCTGATAGGTTAGGTGTAAACACATATTTTCATGGCTTTTATAACTGCAGTATATATTTCGATAATTTATTACAATCTGATTTTATAATACATAAACGTATAATTAAAGTTTGTATTTAATTCATGTTTAGTATATGCAGTTAATGCATGCATCTCATGTACCCTGAGTTAAAAATATTTTGTTATAACTATTTTTGAAGGGTTTTTATTTTTATAATGTTAACCCTTATAAGATATTAGTATTCACTGAATACTATTCAGTAATTTTCTGCTAATATTATAACTGTTTATGATTATTTGATCAATATCATCAAGTGTCAATAAATATTTCTATACCTCTTAAATATTTACTTTTTATTTATATTATAAAATTAAATTCCCTCTTTTATAATACAAAACCTACAAGGGTGAAGTAAAATTCAAAAAATTCTATATTATATTATGTATTGGTAAAACTTGTATATATCAAGAGATACATTTCATTTCTATAGCCTATATACCTAGATAGGTATATAGCCTATATAATATAGGTGACACCTAATCATATTTCAGTGTTATTTACTAACATATTAATAATAATAATTATAAAAATTAAGCATATTTATATTCAATATCAATATATATAAAGGTTTTGTACGCTAAAAAATAACATATTCGTAATAAACATACGACTAATGAAGTAGATATCAGTAGCTAGAAGCTAGTAGTAGTAGAAGTAGTAGTAGTAGTAGTAGAGGTAGTAGTAGTAGTAGTAGTAGTAGTAGTAGTAATAGTAGTAGTAGTATAAGTAGCTAGTGGTAGTATTACATAACTAATCATTACTATTGTTGTTCACTAACTCATACACCGATACCACAGAGACGGACCACGAGAAGGGTACAGCCTAACAACACCACCACGATGATTCAACGGGGTGACTCGGGGCAGGAGGGCGAAGAAGAGCTAACCGTCAGCTGGTCTCCGATAACCGTGAGACGCGACCCTAGATATCATCATCGCGAACAGGAGGAGGAGGAGCTTACGGAGGGGCGTGGTCAGTATCGGGAAGGAGATGAGGATGAGACGAGAGCGATACAGCAGTCAGAAGAACGCTATCTATCTAAGCGAGGGTGCCACCAATATGAGACTAGCAATTCTACGAGAGGAAGGAAGAATGATGCGTGCAACACTCATCTACTGCGTAAATCATGCAACGGTCCGTCTATTTCTAGCACGCGTCGAACTAGAAAAGAGATGTTCGCTTGCAGGGACGTCGTAAAGGAAGAGATGGGGATGCGAGATGTACTAGATGAAGAGGAGGAGGATGCTGGGAGTGGAGATTACCACAACGAGATGAGAAAGAGTATAAAGCGTGGCTGTAGTAAATCAGCTTTCAGAGTGATTAAGAATAACGACGGACCCACACCTAATGGGGGCATGATAACTAGCGATGAAGATATGATCAACATGACAGATACAACACACGAATACGAAACCCTTAGTAACCAAGAACCTGAAGTAACGAGTGCTTTAGTTAACAAGAGATTCGGATATCGCGAAAAAGGCGTAAGATCTACGAACAACATAATCAGATCAGAAGACGGTTTTAGTGAAATAACTAAATCGTACCGAGGTAGGGGGAATGCTGAAATGGGCGTTCTTACCGAACCTAAACTCGTTCCTTATGACAATGATGATAAGTATCGAGGTAGCAGTCACGGTAACCATGTGACTAATGGGGAACGTGGTATTGATAACAACTACCGCGGAAGTGATGAGGGAAGAATACAATTAAGTAGAGAAGGTACCGGAACAGTTGATAAAGTAAAGCAGGTAAAAAAACGTCAGAAGTCAAATTGTAAATCTAACTTACCAAGACCTAATGATAGAACAATGAAAAAAGGGATAGTGCATAATACTACAGATGCGGACTGTAATAATATAAAAGCTATGAACTTAAGAATGGATAGTAGAGATGAAGAATTCATACCGGAGAGCTACGATTATGATGAAGAAGTTGATAATAATGATTTAATCGCCACCGAAGGTACCTCTAGCAATGATACTAGTACTTTAATAGAAACATCGGTGTCCACTGAAAATAGGCGCAATACTACGGCAATGGGCCACCGAACTACAAGCGACGAAAACAATATAAATAATTCGAATAACGCGCCGAAACCGGCCACTGAGGTATCGACCAATAAGAAAACGTCGCCGGGTGACAAGAAGACATTCACGCTGTCCACCCCGAGGACGAAGTCTAAGATAGAGCCGCGCCAGACGAAGCTAAGCATTATACGACGGGCTATCGCTACGTCCAACACGGTAGCGCGAGACACGTTAGGCTCCGAGACCGAACGTAATCGCCTCAAGAGGTTGACGGCGTTGAGAGGTAAGATCAACGTTACGGGACTATCGGACACTAAGAAGGGGGTAAGGGTTAATACTACTTCCGTCCCTTCTAAAGTTATCGGGAGTCAACGGGTACAGGCTAAAGTAGCGAAGAGTGGCGTATCTATGAAGTCACCGCTACGAGTGAGCGAAACACCTGAACCGATACGAGACGATGAATCAATAAGTTCTGTTGTCGTCGAGGGGTATGAATCGGTGAAACCGGATATAGTCTTACGGGATGAAGTGACGATTGAGAATCAACCGACGGAAGATAGCGTTCCCGAAGAGAATGAATACGAACGTAAAAAGATGGAATATAAGATCATCAAACATCGGGTAACGGATATTAACACCCGTTGTAAGATGAGACCTATGAAACCGGTTACCCCCGTGTTTAATAAACGGGCGCGTAACCCCAGGGAGGCGGGGCTTAGTAACTATGGTTACATTAGGAAACCGACTAGGGATATCGTCAGCGGCAGAACTAAAGACGCTGCTAGTAAAGGTGATATCGGAACAACGGAAGTAGACGATAGTAATAGGACGACTAAGCTCGTGAACAACCGAATCGTGGAAAGTGCTACTATAGATTGTTCTAGTAGTATGAACAGCAGCGAGCTATCGGACGTTAGCGCAGACTATAATCAAGAGGAGACCATCATATCAGCGGTTAAACCTGTCGACATCGACGTAGTACAGACCATCCTGGATGCTATTTATTCCACTGAATCCAGCGAGAGCGAGATAGAAGAGGAGGACGAGGACACTGACGATGAACTCGAGATAACGGTGATACCCGCCAAAGAGAAGGAGGAGGCCGTGGTGGTGGCGCCGCTGTACTCCAACAATCGTAGAGTGAACGCCTGCATCAGCAACGTAAACGAGGTGATACGGTACAGCGAACAGAAGGACATGAACAGGAGGACGAGCATTCGAAACCAGTCGAACCACTACCTGCAGAAGAGTACCTATCTCCCGGCGGCCTATAAGAAAGCCAGCATGCCGAGCTCGGACGAGCTAGATACGCCGGAGAAACCACCACTAGTCGTAGATAGTAGCCAGTTCTCGCGACAGGGTCAGAGGTTACTAAACGCCGCGCTACATCGGCGCGACTATCTCAGTAAGGGCGACGGGCGACACGACTCGTTCACCCCTAAACGGGAGGCGAGTTCACCGGAAGAGGAAGGGGTGTATTACATCGGTTCGTCGGCCGATACCATCGCGGTGTGCGATAAGCCGGGTTTGTACCTACACAAGCTGTCTAGACCGACGCTACGTTACGACTGCGCGGGACTCGTGCTGCCCCCTAGCTACGAGGATGCGGTGAAGAGGGTGCGGCTTATGAAGCTGAACGAGGTACGACGGGCCGATTACTCGACACCGCCGCGCTACGAAGAACGACTGAGGGTCAGGGGTCAAACTAGGGGCAGTAGATCTATTGGCGTACAAGTGAGGATTATCGGACAAGAGCTACCGAGGAACGGAGATCTAATCACTGAATACAGCGGAGATCTAATCACTGAATACAACGAAGATCTAATCACTGAATACAATAGAGATATATCTGTGAAGCCTTTACGCCGTCAAGAGATGTACTTCAGACGTAACCCCCGCATATTGTGATCTTGTAATGAAGTGTACATATATTTTGATGTGATTAATTATAAATGAATTCATAAAATAATTTATATTTATTTCTTTCGATAAAATAATCTAAAATACATGTGAGTAAAATGTATAAAATATTACCTAAAACTTAACAATCGTAATATTACAAACGGAAATGTTTGAAATTATATTTCAAATATAAATCGTAACAGGGGTATAAAATAACATAATTCGCGTAGCATCACTGTTAATTAGGAGAATTATCGGTCTGTAAGAGATGGTATCAATTAGTATATGTGTGTGTGTATATAGAAGTTAATACTAACGCTTAGATTCTTAACTTCCACCTTTTGATATTGAGGGGGAGGAGGGAGATAACGAGGAGGGTAGTATTGCATGGGATCCGGATTTAAAAACTGTGTAATATCATATTATTAAACCGTGTTAATTATATTCTAAATCGGTGTTATATTATATCATAAAACTGCATTAAATAATAGATATCACTAGTATGTTAACCTTCATTTGATAATTGTAGTTGTTGGTGTAGTTAGGGTAGCGGTACTGACCAGCACTCACAGGGCTGTTGGGTAACTTAGAGGACATCTCGGTCGTACTGTGTGTTAATGATGTGATACATACCGGGGGTGTAGTGCTGTAGTCGATATGATAATAGACTTTACATAGGGTCATAAGCCATGCCTACATAGGGTTATAAGCCACGCCTACATGTTATCTCAGACCTCCTGGATGAGATCTAACATAAGCCTATAGAATTTACATTTTGGAAAGTGCTATAGCCTTGACCTCAACATTAAACTAAATTTAATGTAATTATATATAACTCATAAAGCTGGGTATCCATAATTCGGGTCACAATTTCACCGAGACTACAATGTCTATAGTAAACCTCATGGGGTAGTTCCTGTAGGTGCTCTGGTTGGGGGTACAATAGTACGGGGCAGTGGGGTTAGACATAGTAGCACCGGGGTAATTAGATATAGGCAAGAGGGCGCTGTCAGCAGGTGCCTGTTTGTACCCTACTGTGAAGAGAAGGGGTGGGAAGGGGTCGTTAAACTGTGATCACACCAACGTGTATGGATGAATATTCTGGAATATTTTAGAAAATGTAGAGTATTTTTGTAAATAGCTGAAATATAGAATTGTTGTTTCTCTATTAACTATAGAATAGAATTGTTAACTTCTATGATGATGATGATGATGATGATAATAAAGTTTATTAGCACTTATCATAGGTGTGGCTACCCTTAGTAGGTGCATATAACAATATAGAACAAAATAAATAAATTAGATAAATAAACAAAACGATAAATAATATAATTTATAAAAATAGTAATGTTGCATGATTAAAATAAGTGAACATATTATATTGATGATATGTAAGCTTTGAGGTATGTAATAAAGGACGGATGTGAATGGATTGATATAATAGAGGCAGGGAGAGAGTTCCATAAGGATGGAACAATATAACTGAAAGCGATTTTATAAAAATAGTAATGTTGTATGATTAAAATAAGTGAATATATTACATTGATGATGCTTATAACAAATGTATGGCAGCATAAATAATTCTATTTCAAATTTCCAGAGTTGTGAACCCTGAACTTAATAGATAGCCGGAGTGATATCACTAACCATTTGTAGGGATGTTGTTGTTGTACACGGGGGCTATAGGGGGAGCGGTGGTGGCTGGCACGGGGTAATTGTAGCCCTGTAGTTTCTTAGATAGATTCTCCACATCTGTAGTAATGGTCGCGATGTATCGACCAATAGGCGTTAAGCTTGCGATCACATGATGTGTGTGACAGACTTACGCATACTTAAATTAATATTGGTTCAGTAAAGGTGTTTTCAAACCAAAAAAAACAACCCGATATATAGGCCTATTATTTATTAGTTTTAAATATTTATCCGATATCGGGCAAGTCAAATATTTAATAAGTTGCGTGTAATTTACACGTTGTAAACCTGTTTACTTCAGTGGTTTTCAACCTATAGGTCATGAGTCATGATTCATGACCCAAAATTGGGTCATTGGGTGTTTTTGTTTGGGTCATGGGCAAATTACTAAAAAAAACATGTGATTTAAAAAAAAGTGCTCATGTGTTATTCAGTTTAATACAAATCTATCATTAAACTAAAGTTAATAATAACAATATAAAAAAATTTTCATCAGGCCGTGGTATATTTTTAAATTAAGAATTATCAACAAAATGGTTTTGATGAAAAGGTTGGGAACCACTGGTTTAATTATAGCCATATTTATATACCGAATATCTTACTTTTTTTTCAGTTTGAAAGCATCTAAATATATATTCTACTGCTACTACAGGAGACTACAAACTTTGCTGATTGACATGCTTCAGATATGGATTAATCATGCCACGGTAGCCAGAGTATGCTTCTTTAGGATCAAATCTAAAGGTTATAGGTTAAAGGTTAGACTGGCGGCGATTAAATAATCATTGTGTCTAACCTCATAGGTAGGGTGACATCACTATAGGGCTGAGCGGGGGGGTTGTATCGTAGGGTGGCGGGGGGGTAGTGGGTGTATCTGGGGTTACCGATATCCACACCTGGGTACGGCATCATACCGGAGCAGGAGGGGCCAGCACCGGGCATGGGGGTTGAAGGGGGTGCACCAGGCAGGGGGGTGTCGAAGATAAAAGGCTTGTTAGGGTTTCCGCTGTACGTGTAGGCGGACTGTTTCCTATCCTGAAGTAAGTGGTAGTCAATGGTAGTTATACATTTGTAGCATTGTTGCCTTATATGGAGATATACAGCGATTTAGATAGAGATACAGGCAAGTATATGAAGTAAACATGGATATTAAAACCTAATTCTTATTAGTAAATAAAATACACTCTCCCTCTCCCTTCTCTATATATCTACCTCTCCCTCTCTCCATCGATAGTCAGCTAACTTTATTGCGAGGCGCTCCCATCTTCCTGACACTTAGCAAATCGGACTCTTGCATGTTGCCCTTAGCAACCTCTGCTTTAATGTAGCGAACCTCTTTACTTCTGCGGTTCTGGAACCATGTCTGTAACAAGCAGTAGGTTGTGTGTGTGTTGGGGTAGAATAGGGAATAGGGGGGCTGGGAGTTTCTAGTGCTTATGGGGCTGATAGTTTAATGGGGCATATAAAAGATATAAACATAGATTTATTATATGACTAATAGATAGATTGCATGCATTATATCATTTAGGGATACCGGAAGTATGTCAGATTAATAATAATTCAATAAATATACATTATCACCGTACACTACATGAAGGTAATACAATGTTACATTGAACGTCACATGATTAGGTTAGTTGTGCATATATTACATGTTCCACGGATACCATACATACAGTAGTGATAGGTTAGCTGGGAAGAGAAGTAGGTCAAGTAGACTGACCTTGACACTGTCGACGTGCAGGCCGGTTATCTCTTGTATTATGCTTCTGTCGATATTGCTAGGATAGCGGCTGACCTTGAAAGCCTCCTCCATTAGATTGATGGTGTTCGTGGGGTAGTGTTTCTTTGTTCTCTTCTCCTTTTTAACTATACACACACGCGCGCGCACACACACAGGGGTTAATACTTTGTCATGTTATATTTAAATACATCGCGTTATACAATACATTAATTTATCTCAGAATTCCAATATCTCAGAAAATGAGATATCTCGTAAAGTTCACCATTCAAAATTTGATTTTATAACTATGTAAATAATTGTAAAAAAAATTCGCTATCTCAGATATTGTTTCGGTCCCTAAGATTCTGAGATACTGGGAGTTGATATATTAATTAACAGTAATTATCAGTAGAACTAACCTGGTATCGGAGAGCTTCTATTATTAGTGGAAGTAGAACATGTATTATACGGTAATGCAAAAGCACCTGCATCTGTGAGGGATATATGGTGAAACAATGTATGTATTGAAGCTAATGTATGTATTGATGCTAATGTATGTATTGATGCTAATGTATGTATTGATGCTAATATGTATTGAATCTATTCTATTTAAAAATTCACATTATAAATTATTTGTTTATAAATATTATGACCTAGTTCTGGTATCAATAAAGGACAACTAAGGACATATATTCAGATCACACTATAGCATACTATGAGATATAAGTATGGGTAAGGTGGTTCTAAACAAGTAGAATCAGTTAGAGAGGCGTGCTGCTTCACCTTTTTTACACATTATAAATTGTATACAGTTTTATTGCTCAGTTTAAGTAAAGTAGAAGATAGACGATACACGCCTCTGAACCTGATGCTCTATGTGAGAGGAGGGTAGTAGGCGTTAAGTACTAACAGTTCACTAGGCTTCCATCACCGGCACCGCTAGACTGGGTTAGATAGTTCTCCTGCGACGGCTTATCACTGAGAAGGGAGCCCTGTCTACGATACTGCGAGAGGTCGGCGGAGGTCGGCATCGCTACGCCGTTTACCGGCGGGGTACTGACCATCGCACCGTCTAATACTCCTGCTACTTTATCGTCGCCAGCGAATTCGGTTATTTTGTTCTGGTCAGGTGTATTGATCTTACGTTTCTTGGGTAGAGGAGGCGCCTCCGAGAAATGGGCGTATTGCTGAGTGGAGCCGGGTGTTGATTGGTCGTTATAGGGGCGCCTACCTCCGCTGTGTTCTTTGATAGTATTAGTCGCGGCGATTGCTGCTGCTACCGATATCGAAGAGAATGTTACGGCTGATATATCTTCCAGTAGGCTTTTAGAGGCTCTGTTATTGGCTACTGGGCCTCCAGTTGTTGAGTTATATGCCCTATCCACAGGGCCTCCAGTTGTTGTGTTATACGCCCTATCCAGAGGGCCTCCAGTTACTGAGTTATACACCCTATCCAGAGGGTCTCCATTCATTGAGTTATACGCCCTATCCACAGGGCCTCCAGTCATTGCGTTATACGCCCTATCCAGAGGGCCTCCAGTTATTGAGTTATACGCCTTACCTATAGGGACCCCTACATTCGCTGAGTTATAAGCACTATCTACTATGGGGCCTCCATTCATTGGACTAACGGTAGTGTTATAAGCGTTACCCGCAGCGGCTACACCAATGGAGTTACTATACACGCTACCGTTGGAGTAGCCTATCGGATACTGAGATAGGCTAGCATCCATACCACTACTATCACCACCTGATGCTGTAGCCGATCTTTTACCTCCGCTACTAATGGTATCATTGCCACCACTGACACTACTAATAGCTCCGCTACTGATGGTACCACTACCTCCACTACTACCTCCGTTACTGCTACCTGCGCTAATTATTGTACCGCTACCACCGCTACTAATGCTACCACTACCTCCGCAACCACTACCTGCGTTACTAATGGAACCACTACCTGCGCTACTGCTACAGTTACTAGCCGATCTCTTAGCGTACATGGTTCTCTTAGGGTAGCGGACGGCGTCAGTGAGGCGACTCATCATCTGCCCTACTTCATCTCGGCCCAACTGCCCAGTTACATCATCGGCTGGACCGTTAGTGAGGGGTGAAGGGCGCGGGGTGGGAGGGGGCGCGTTACGGTGATTCAATGAAATGTAGGGCTCGTATCGAGGTTGATTTGGGGTGTATTGGGAGGTTGCGGGCGGTAGGTATCCGGGATTGGTGGAAGGGAGTGGGTCGTATTGAGGATTAATGGAAGGGGGAGGGGTGTATTGAGAATAGGGTGAAGGGGTCACTGCGGTGTATTGAGGTTTGCCACTAGTGGGAGATACGTGTACAGATTGTATTTTAGGCGATATTACCGCGTATCGAGATTTCCGCGAGGGGGATACGTTTAGCGAGTGTACGGCAGGGGGCACTGAAGTGTATTGAGGTTGTATACCGGAGGCGGACGAGTATACTGATTGTATTGAAGGCGATATCACTGCGTATCCAGATTTGAAGGGAGAGGAGTCTTCCACACATTGAGAGCGCATGGTGGGAAGCGGGTTATACGGAGTGGATTGTATAGGATTCGAGGCTATATATTGAGACTGTATTGGTGATGTCATATATTGAGATTGTACTGGTGATGTCATATATTGAGATTGTACCGGTGATGTCATATATTGAGACTGTACTGGTGATGTCATATATTGAGATTGTACTGGTGATGTCATATATTGAGATTGTACTGGTGATGTCATATATTGAGATTGTACTGGTGATGTCATATATTGAGATTGTACTGGTGATGTCATATATTGAGATTGTACTGGTGATGTCATATATTGAGACTGTACTGGTGATGTAATATATTGAGATTGTACCGGTGATGTCATATATTGAGATTGTACTGGTGATGTCATATATTGACATTTCATAGGAGATTCGATATATTCAGTTTTGATAGGACGCGATGCGCTATATTCAGATTCCACAGTAGTCGAAGGGAAATATTGAGATTCTTTAGTAGGTGAAGTAATATATTTAGATTGCTCATTAGGCGAAGTGATATATTGAGATTGTTTAGAAGGCGGGTCCGTATATCGAACAACGGGGGGCGATAGGTAATCTCCGTCGGGTTGGGTTGGAAGTGGGGGGCACGAGTCAGATTCGGGGTACATATCATCAGTTGAGGGTTGGGTTAGGCTGCACTCGGAAGGGGGATACTCGCCCCGCTCCCGTTGGGGTGGCGGGGTTACCGATACGGTAGTGACGGATGCTGGCGATCTAGGCGGTGTAACCTCTGTAGAGGTCGTCGTCTTCGCCTTTATTGCAGGACTGGCGACCCACAAGGTTAACTTAGGCGCTAAGGAACCGGCAGTGGTGGAGGAACCCGAACATTTGCGGTCGATCTCACTGGGAGACATCTTCTTAGTGAATATGGAGACGGGCGATAAGTAGGTCGTAGGTCGCGAGGGGGTCCTTTGAAGGTCGGCGGCGGCGGGGTTGCGACGAGGGCTACACTCGTCGGGTACGTTGTTGTCTTCTACTTCGGTGTCATCATCTACCAGTTCATCTGTAGGGGCGCAGGTGGGGTGCAGGTTATACGGTGCGTACGCTACACACACACACACACTCTCATTCACAGACACAATCATCTCATTGGAATAAACTCAATAAAACAACGAAAAACACTTACTTGAACTTACTTTACGAACTGCTGCACTTTAATAAACACATTTTCAAACTATTTATTTGTATTATTATTATTATTAGTTGTTTTGTTATTGACGTCGACTTTACTTTACTTATTATTATATCTCATTACCGAAATATAATTTATTTAAAGTCGAATTTTTATATTAATTTAATTAATTATACTACTACCCATAATGCATTAGCTTTAGGTTTACTTACGGTAGAACTGAGGACCTGTAGATACTTTAGATTTGTACACAGGGGACGTTGGATACTGGGGCTGTTGTATATTCTGCTAGGTAGATAGTGATCGGGGTGATAGTAGAAATAGTAATGTTTAAATGCATTAAAGTAACTTATGCATAGTTATAATACATAGATATATGTAGTTCAAAATTCTCGAGAATTTTAAATAATAAAATATAGTTCTCTAGAAGTTAAAAGTAGTATTCAAAAATAATAAGTTATTAAAATAAATGAAATAAATATATTTAAAAAAAATTATTTTTACGTTATATTGTCTAATGAGTGATATCCTAAGGCATGAGTGTGTATTAGATAACGATGATGATGATGATGATGATGATGATGATGATGATGATGTTGATGTACGAACGATGATGTTGGACTGTTTTTGACACGTGATGCCATCTCCGGGGCTGATCATGCAGGGAGAATTATCCGAAGACTCGATGATGTGTAGCGAATGAGGCGACGACATCGCGTAGGGGTCATTGTCGTTAGCGAAGGTCGCTTTAAGGTCACCCGGAGAGGTCGCACCTAATGAATACACATTGTCTATACGATATGTCTTTATAAGATGGCGGTAATGATAATTATTTAGCGTTCGCTCGTAGAGTTAACTGTGATAAGCTGGATATACTATAATTACCCTGGCATTGCCTAAATCTGATAATAATAATATAATAACCGTTTTCGTACACGGAATCGGTCATTTTCTTAGATTGGCCGTCCATTTCCGACGAATTATCAATTCTTATTAGGCGAGTGATAGAGATATTCGAGTCAATGAGAGTAATGAATACCTATATGATTAGTATATAAATATATATAATTATAAGTAACACTTGTAAATCTATTATCAATGTAATTATTACAGTGCACTATTATCGGTGTAGAAATATAAATAATATAAATTAAAATGAATTGAACTATTGAATAAGTTGGTCTATTAATAAATTAATAAGATTGTAATGTTATTATATACAATTATTTGAAGTTAATAAATTATATTATATACAATTATTTGTATATACTAAAAAAGTATTCGTTTTATTTACTATTATTAAATGAATTAATATTATTAAATTAAGCAAACTATGTGTATCCTAATAGTATGTAAATATAATGTGATTTATATTATCATAGTGAATATACACTATGTTATAGTGATATATAGAAGATATATTTTATATTTAAGGTGTAAAGATCATTAAAACATATATAACTGTACATCATGTGAGTTGTATTTTAATTGTAAAATCTAATAAATTCAGTAATATATCATATGTATGTCAACAATATTAATAGAAATATAGTATAATATTCTATTTATATTTAATATAGTATTTGTTTACTTTTATTATTAATTCTAACACAATTATGTATATAGGTAGTTATATTTAAATATATAATTTAAGATAATCATGGGTATTATCAAAAGTATTATTAAACATTCTACTTTGAATTCACTTTTTTAATATTATTACAGTGTGTATTATTAAATTATTAAATTTGATAAAATAGTTTTTATTTTCTTCATATTATTTTTTATAAAATAGAATTATTTAAATACAAATATTTAATTATTAGTATAATACAAATAATATAAATAATTTTAAGTAACCTTATTTTACTTTTAATTATAACTAATTATTATAACTTTCAAAACAAATTAGTTCAAAATTCAAACCATTTAAATACATTCATTATTTTAATAGATCCTTGGAAAATATAAAATATTAGTTTAAATTAATTTATTATATTAAAATATATTTACATCAAAATTTAAATGTGTTATAATCATACAATATGATGTATATATATAATATATATTTGTACATATAATATATATATATATCATATTGTATGATTATTATAATTGTATATTTTTTATAAAAAGTTTAAAGTTTTAAAACTAATTAATATAATTAATTATTCTAAAACATCAATAGAATATATATATTAATATTCTATTGAAATATTATTTATATTTAGATCAAAGAGAATTATATATATTACAATGAAAATAATTAATTTATAATCTTTTTTTAACAATAGACTGATTATTTATAATAATCATATATGAAATAAACTTATTATAAATTAAATTGTATATATTTTAATAATTATTTGTATATATTATATATTCATAATATATATATATATAAATGTGTGTATACATTTATATTAATGTAATTTTATCACTTATTGAGTTAATTTATTAAATTAATTAGTTAAATTATATTATCTTTATAATATATTAAAACAAAAAACTTAAATATATAAATATATATATGTATATATATATTTTAATTAGTTCAATTATATTATCTTTATAATAGATTAAAACAATAAATTAAACTGAATATAAAATATAAATTAATTTTAAATACAATAGAACTATAGTCTACATTATTATATTTAATATTATATAGAATATAATATTATTAAAATTAATATATAAAAAAAATTAATTAATTTATATTTAATATATATTATTTGTAGATTCATTAGATTTATATAACAACATTTGATGTGTATATTTTAAAGGCAATTACAATTTCAATTGCAATTAGTAATTGAATTACACAATAATCACCTATTTATATTATATATATATATATATATATATATATATATATATATATATATTGTAGAATATTTAAACAATATGTAATCTGTAATATATATATGTACATAAATATATATTAATATAATATCATATTAAATATGTATATATATATTACATATATATAATTTTTATTATGTTGGGTATACATAATATTTGTAAGGCTATATAGCTTTTTTATTATAAAAGTTATATAACTTTTTATTTTGTATTAAATTAATATAAGTAAATACTAAATATATATATAAAATAGTTTAAAAAAATAATATCATATTAGTAATATGGCCTCAATTTATTTTGATTACTATTAATCATTAAATTAATGATTAATAGTATTAATGTGGTCAAATTTGAAATAATAGTTTCGGTATTTTCTAGTGAACATAATAATATAATATTAAGAATGAAAATGTAATATATATATATACATGTATATACATTATTTATTATTATTATTTTAATTATATAGCGATACATAAGATATATTTTAAATTTAACATTGGTAATCTTAAAAAAACTGGGCCATATTCGATATTCCCCATATACAACATATATTTATTTCAATATTCACATTTACTGGGTATTATTTTTATAATAAATATATATATAAACATATTATTAATATTATATTTAATATATTATATCAATATTATCATCTATACACATATATATTTAATAATAAAATATATTAAAATATATAAATATACTAAATAAATTTGAGCGATATTATAATAAATGAAATGTTGTATCACATTAGGTACATAATACATAATAAAATGGTTAAATATAATTATTATTAATTATATAAATATAAATAATTACTTACATATATATTTAATATTATTATAATGATATAAAACAATAAACATATCAATACAAGATCATATTCAGAAATGAAAATAAATATGCGAAGTTAATATTAGAACCAATAGAATCATGGAATAATATGTCATCCAATTGTTGATCTCGTTGAGATCACATGATAATCTAGAAGTTAATAATGGACATTAATATGAATATATGTCCTTTATGAGTATTTAAAATCCTTCAAAATGGGTTCAAAGGTAAATTTCCAGATATAAAATCATTGTGATAAAATAAAGGTATAAATTAAAATATTTATAGAGGCACTTGGATTATATTTAGGAAGATAGTATTTATTATAAAAATAAATATGCCTTATAGTTTAAATATCATATTATATAACTTTTTTATATTAATTCATATAATAAATTTACATATTCATTTATTATATATTTATGTGTTTATTTTATTATTAAAATATATTATAATATATATATATATATATATAAATATATATATTCTTTATATAAGCTTTATTTAATCATTCATAAATATAAATTAATTTATAATTATTGAAAGTAACAAATATATCTCACTTGAAATAAGTTTATATAATTTGTAGATGTTTTATATTTTAATAATATATTAATTTAAATTACATATATTATTTACAAATATTGAAATATAATTGTATCTATATTTAATAGGTATCTATAATACTATAATATAATAATGGTTAGTATTTATAATAACATGGTAATATGAAATAAAAATACAATAGTAATATATGCTCATAGATATTAAATAACAAATAAGAACTACCTACCTACGAACGGGTTACTCAAGCAACAATAAATAAGTATACAAAATTATATATAAATATATATATATATATATATATATATATATATATAATTTATGAATTTATATATAGTTATTAATAAATATGTTTTAATAATAATGTTTAAACTAACGAATATATTATTAGAGTTTATATAATATTTAATATACATATAAATTAATTTAAATATACAACATATATATATATATATAACAATATAATCAATATAAGAAATACCTCAATTCATAAGCTCTACTAATGCAGCTACTAAACAGTCATACGAGTGGCGATAATTACCGTGGAACTATAAACACGCCCTCTTTTCTAATTTTATATATAGTTATTAATAAATATGTTTTAATAATAATGTTTAAACTAACGAATATATTATTAGAGTTTATATAATATTTAATATACATATAAATTAATTTAAATATACAACATATATATATATATATATATATAACAATATAATCAATATAAGAAATACCTCAATTCATAAGCTCTACTAATGCAGCTACTAAACAGTCATACGAGTGGCGATAATTACCGTGGAACTATAAACACGCCCTCTTTTCTAATTGGACGCTGGACGACGTCAATCAATTAACGAGCTAATAAAAAGCGGCGAATAATCGAGCATCTGCCTACTAGGCTATCGACCATAACCCTCACCCTTTCGCATACTCGCTTCTCGGTACTTCGTATTATAATCAACAGAAATGGAGATTGACAAATCAGACGAGATGGAGAAACTTCTCCACTCCTTCTATTCTGCAGACATGACATCGAGGCTGAAGAATATGAACTTAACCTACCAGTACATTTGGAGAAGCGCAGAACAGGTTCCACCTGCCGGTCAAAACCAAGACGAAGTCCAAGCTATACTAGACCAGTCGACTTTAGAGCAGAAAATTGACGACGTTGCACGAGCGCTGTACTACGAATACAACGGTTTTAATAACAAATGGCAAATGGCTAACTCGATGCCTGAGATGCCAGCACTCGCCGCCTGCGTAGACACCCTAGATACATTCCCCGGGCAGCCGGACCATATTCCCATCCCCACCGGTAGGGGCCTCCTAGCTAATGCAGAACACGTGTCACCGATCTGGGCGCCGTCCTTATCCGTTCAAACCTTCGAGTGGACTTCGATGACCGACTGGAACACGCGTTCCCCGTCGACATCCGGCTACGGATCCGGATCTAAGTCTAGCGCTAACGCCGAGCCCGGCGAGGTTAGCTTAGCTCCCGGCGAGATTACCTTATCTCCCGGCGAGGTTACACCCGACTTCTCGTCACCGCCCCCTTTGATGATTGACGTCTTCGACGGAGTCATTCAGTGCAACCACTGGAACTGCGACCACGGTAGCCGATGCGGTAGGTACGGATGTCAACAAGAGGTGGTCGTTCCGCCAACCGCCGATAAGTGGTACGCTAATAAAGCTCCGCCCACTTACTACCCACCCCAGCGCTCCCGAGTAATGGGCGTAAGTTCCGTACGAAGCACCGGCAGTAACGTTAGAGCCGCCGAACAACAGATGGACTTCAGCGTACCGCCTCCCCATTATCTGCTAACCACGGTGACCGGAAGCAGACCTATTATCGGACGTAACGGCAACACCGGCAATCGTAGAGACCGCGGTGGTCAATTCGTTGACCTCAACAATAACCGCGCACCGGTTGACCTCAACAACAACAATGACTACATGTCCCGTGACCTGGACATGAATTACCAATCCTGTAAGCGCTATCCAGGTCATATCTCGACCTCTATTCCTGGAGTCGGACCTTTACCCACAACCGGGCCAGCGTATTACCCCCGAGCGCCAACTATGAGGAAGGTCTCTACTAGAGTGGTTAGTAACTAATATGTATAACTATAGCTATATATCAATGTATTATAGGTTACTTATGTTATTAAATATTTTATAATAATATATTTACAATTACATTATATTTTGTTACCCTACCCTATATTTATATTACCATGCAATTAGTATATTTTCCATGAATTATTTTTTTATAATGTAATAATACACAGAGAATTATTGGCAACAAATTATATAATTTATGACCATAATATATAATTTAAAATAATTACTTTTATTGTCATAATAAAAATATATAGTCAATATTGTTATAAGTTGTATGCATTATATACTATAGTAATAAATAGTATATAATATATAATCTATTTCAAATAGAATATTTAAAATATTTGTATTTATTAAAATTAGTAACTTTATATATCATATTTAGTAATATTGTAATCTCAATTTGTTTCTAAAATTCTTATATAAATAATAATCTATAATACAGATATAATTTAATTTTTATCAATTGTTAATTAATTCAATTAAGATAATTACTGCAATATAATTTATTATTATAAATACAATATTTATCAATTCTAATATGATATCTCATATATCACTTTATGCTAATAAATATGTTAATATCATATATTTACTATTAATATTATAAAATTATAACCTTATTATTACCCTATATAGGGTAACAATTATATAATTCTCAATGTGTATATTTTCCATGAATTCATTTTTTATAATGTAATAATATAAAGACATAATTATTGGCAAAAATTATATAATTTATTAATATAATATATAATAAACTAGAAAATTTAATTATAGTCATATAAAAATATATAGCAAATATGTATATAATGTGTAAATAGTATAAATACTCTATTTTAAGTGCATGTTTGTATTTATTAAAATCAGTAAATTGTTATAGTAAGTTATATATTGTAAATCTAAATTATAATATAAATAATAATAAATAATGTTATTTAATTAATTGTTTTCTATTTTTTAAATTATTTAATCAATTATTAGTACACTATAATATATTATTCTAAATACTATAGAAATTACACATAATTTGTGTTACATTACAAATGAATATATTACAGAGTGACAATAAGGGATTTCCAATACCAAGGGAGTGCAGTTTCTGCAAAAAGAATGGAGAATGTATGTCCATATACAGGTTACTTATGCATATTTATATTCTATATATATATATATATATATATATATATATATATATATATATATATATATATATATATATATATATGTATATATATAAATTATTTATAAATCTATATAGCTTGAAAAATATATAATAATAATATAATAATAATACTCATTATAATCTCATAATAATCTATAGAAGAATTTTAATTTTTTTTCTGTTAAATTATAATGAATATATATAATTTTCTTCTAAAGGGCATTAAAATAATATGACTATTTTCTGTTGTTTTTTTCCCATCTAATATTTAATATTCATCTTTATAAATGATAAATTATCATTAAATATACGTTTATAGTATATATCTCTGTAATATATCATAATTATCCATTATAGTATGTGATACTATAATTATATTTAATTATAATGTATTACGTGCTTCTATCATCATTAATGTATTAATATAAAATGTATATTACTCAGGTCGCATGTTTTGAAGGACAAGATGGGCAAAGTCAGATGTCCCGTCCTGTACAAGTTTAAGTGTCAGATATGCTGGGCTACAGGACCTGATGCACATACAGCTAGGTATGTAGCGAATAACATTGATACCACACCTATGGCATTGTATACATTACAGGTAGCATTGTATCATATTAATTAGAATGCTAGAATTATTGTTAATATAGAATAGTATATATTTATTTAGCATTAAATTTTAACTAGTTTTCATCTTATTAATGTGTGTATATATTACATTTAAAAAAAATTACCAATTACAATTGGATTTATAATCATATTTTTACCAAATTATTCTAGTGCATATGTATCTATGTTATATGACTAACAATTATTGTACTACTTTTACAGTTAATTATAGTACATTCTCTATATTCTGGTACATCATTACTTCTCATATATATACATCTGCATCTGACATATTTTTATATATATATATATATATATATAATCAGGGATGTATAATCAATGATTCTCACTGGTATAATCAATGATTTTTCGAAGTAAAGATATGTCACTGTTATCTATTTACTTGAAATAATGTTTAATGCTCAATAATTTTAAATATAGTTGGCAATACTATCATTTTAAATAATCTCAATATCTAATTGTTACATAATACTTTAGAATGTTACTAAATATGTATAATTTAAAATTTAAAATGTATCTATTGATTTATTGAATATGGCTGTATATTTAAGAAAAATGATTCTAATTATAAAATAATGTTATATTTATTAACACAAATACTACACTTTAAATATGTATTGTATACAACAAAATCTACATAACTTTAATTTAGTTATGTACATTTTAACTTTAATAGTAATATATTTTACAAATTGACATGAAATCGAATATAAACTAAAAATAGAATTAACATAAATAGATATCAGTACAGGTGACCCAATTTTTCATTAATTTCAAAAATTCATTAGAGTGACATTTCTTTACTTCGGAAATCTGTGGTATGATATTGGAAGGATAATAAAATGTAATATTATATAGTATACTGTAACGGCTACTTATGTGAATTCTCTTCTAACCTCCTGTACATCATTACTTCTCTTATACTGTTACCTATATATCACATATTTACACATATATGATATCCGAAAAATTATTAAATTAACTTGCAAATTAATTAATGCTACTTTTTCTTACTATAATGACATTTTTTTCATAATTAATTATTAAAATAAATATTATTTATTTATATTTAAAATAAAACCTAAGATTAGGTTCGTTTCCTTTCACTATGAAATCATTAGCTTATTGTGATTGTGAATGCCAGCACATTTAATAAATGGTATATACAATTAAATATTTCTAAATTGATAACGAGATAGATAGAGATAAATGTATTTTTAAAATAATAAAATTATCTGTCATAATATATATATTTGTTAGTAATGAATCATTAGCATCCCCACTAGTGAATCATCTTTAATGATGTTACAAAATGTCAGTGTCTATATATATATATATTTTTATGCATCTAATAAATAAATACCAATCATTAACATAT
Source organism: Osedax fenrisi (assembly GCA_964019155.1). Lineage (NCBI taxonomy): Eukaryota > Metazoa > Annelida > Polychaeta > Sabellida > Siboglinidae > Osedax > Osedax fenrisi. The sequence goes on from OZ025240.1 coordinate 12,916,359, forward strand.
AGAATTCACATTAAATCATTTTGTTATTTAATATACTATAGATCACACTATATATATTGTATATTAACAGGTACACATATTAACAGGTACTGTCCCAATATGTAAGTCTCGGATGGAGGTCTACCCAATGGACATACCTTTAATATCTAATTCGTTTAAAGTTTATTTTTATAGTAATTTATTTTTATTTATTTATTAAATTTTTCATTGTTAGTTTTCACTTTATAATTATTTGTTATTTAATCTTATACTAATAGTAAAATTGGAGGTCTATCCAATGGACATACTTTTAATATCTAATTCGTTTAAAATATATTTTTATAGTAATTTATTTGTATTTATTTATTTATATTAAATATTTCATTGTTAGTTTTCACATTAATTTTTATTTAATCTTATAATTATAGTAAAATATAAACTTTTAAAGATACATGTATATTATTAATAATATTTTTTAATAAAAGATTAACACCAATTTATTTTTGAATTTATTTATATACATAATAAAATACTATAAATGATAATCAAATAAAACTCAATTATTAATTAATAAAATACTATATATATATATATATTAGTTAACAATTTATTATTAATAAATATTATTTCAAGAATAAATTTGTATTATCCAGAATATTAATTATAACAAATTTGAAGGATAGGCTTGTAATTTATGATAATTTATTAATTTATTATATTTCAATAAAACAATATTCACTCAATTTTATTAATTTATAAAATAAATAATTTATAAATTAAATATATATATATGTATCTATAAGTAATCTATTAAGTATATATTAGATAATAGTAATATACAAGAACTGTATAGAATTATAGAATACACATTGTAAAATTTTATATTAATCTTTGTGTATAAATAAATAAATACTATTACTACTACTATCAAATTTAAAAACTAAATATATATATCATAGTATTCTTTGATTTATTTAAATATTTTATTAAATATGTTAACATTATTTAAACTTTTTTGAAATTATAAATATAATATTCAGAAATTTGTAAATATATTATAAAAATATGTAAATTATTAAATTAAACACCTTTTGATTGATTCCTGTATAATTGATTAGGCATAATTATAGATTTACATAAAGTATTTAGTAAAAAATAAGTTTATATATAAATAATGTGTGTAAAAAGTATCAATAAATATAATGAGGAATGATTAATTTATAAAAGGGTGTTTCACATAATTCTTGCTAGCCTAAGCATTCATTGATATAATACTTAATATGGTACAGTATGATGTATTCATAATTTGAGATAGATTATAGATTTATTTTACATTATTTGTGATCTAATGTGAGTTTAATGTATGTATCTATGTTTTCTTAATATCAACACATGTATATTGCAATGTATAGTTTAACTGGTAACTTAATACTTGAACTGATAAAAGGAATGTTCTCCTTATACTATCTACACATTAACAATTATATTAATTAGACTAATTATATTAATTAATAATGTTTACATTTATTTATATCTTACTGATATTTAATTTGTTAATAATGTATTTATATATACATTATTTAGTGTCAATTATTTGTGGTGGTCTTAACAGTTTGTAATCACATGTGATATTCATATATACATGCACTTTAGTCTACTTATGTACTATTACCTAATAGTAATTAGTCAGACCCATGGCTATCTCATAATACATGTATTGTCATATAGGACATTGACATTTTATGAGATATTGACATTTTGATATATATAACTAATTTGATACAAAATAAAATTTACAATACTGTCATGTCTAAGAAGTGGGTTTTTCTAGAGATTTTTCTTAGAGATACAGATATTCTGATATATTGAGATTTTAGTGTTTATATAGACAATTTTACCACTTCAATTATATTTAAATAGATATATATATATATATATAAATAATAAATGATCATTTTTATATTAATAATATATGATATAAATTATATCATATAATTGTAATAGATGTATATAATAATAATAAATTAAAACTTATATATATATATATATATATATATATATATATATAATAATAATAATATATATATGCTTATAAGGGTTATATTTCTATTTAAATACACATGCTATATGCATACACACATGTAAAGTAATTAAATCTACTGCTGCAGTTGTCCTAGATATAGTTCGATACTGATAATGCTGCTAGTTATTGTTAATTGCAATTAAGTCAGTCAATATAGTACAATACTAATAGTATCATATATCCCCGTGTATACAAGGAGATATAGCACTTATAATATAAGCACATATCATATAGACTTACATACGATGTACATTTCCTATAAGCTAGCTATTCGTTAGGTCACCAAGGTCACAGTGTGTATGACTCATATATCAGTAGTTACTTGATACAGTGTATGACGTACACTACGCAGGTATAAGTAGTGACTAATTAGTGACTAATATAAACGATGTCTAATGAGTCAGAATGAAAGTTGTAAATGAAATATAAATGAATATTGTTTGTTTGAAATTCAAAACAAGAACATAGGATATGACAGTTATTTTACATATATAACAGTACCCTTGTATATGTAAAACAGTATACTATAGTATGTATATATACTAAGTATTATTAAATAGTTATTACAGTTTACATTTTTAGTTTGTCAGTTATTCATAAAAATAATATAATCTTATAAACTTATACAAATTATGTATAAGTATATATAAATATATATATATATATATATATATATATATTTATATAAGTACATACTAAGTTCAGTTTTAAACACTATATACATAGAACTAGTGTGACTTTGTATCTGCCCCTGTATAATGTATTCTGGTATTGCATGAAAGGGTGCAGCCGAATAAGGCAGTGGAAGGCAGCGAGATTATAAGTCAGTTTTACACGCAGATAATACGAGCGTGTTCGTGGTGTGGTGTGCGGTGCTTTAACGCACACTTTCGTGTCCACACATTTATAATATATATATATATATATATATATATATATATATATATATATATATATGTGTGTGTGTGTGTGTATATAAATATGTATGCGCATTAAAGCTCAGACATACTGTATACAGTATATATCACCTATATGTCACATACATAACACATCTAAATACTTCCAACAAGTTAATTAATATCACATACAACTATATACATATAGCTAGCGAACCATATAACTAGCACTAATATTCACAGGCATTTCAATAACCTATTAACCTAATCGATGTAAATATAGTATAGATATTAACTATTGTATTTGTTATATTATAACTATACATTAAAAATAAGTATACATATATGTATACTTATATGCTCATATACGCATATATGAACAGAGCCAGAGTATATAGACCAATACACACACACACACTAATACACACACACACACTAACACACACACACACACACACACACTAATACACACACACACATATACACACACATAAACACACACATACACATACACTAACACACAATAACACACATTAACACACACACACATATATACACACTGCAAAATAAACTAATTATAATTGTAATATTATAAAATAGAAGTGTAAAATATGTAATAATATCTATGTATACTATACATTTATTGTAGTGTGTATTTATTGTAATATATAATATAAAGTTAAACAATATTAATAAATAACTATCGTTGATAACGTTTGTATCTATTATATGTAATATTAGGTGATTTAGACGATTATTACTACACTTGTACTAAACGGATGACGTTAGCATATTATGACGTCATATATGGTAATTCACTTCGTTACGTAAGAGATAACGTGCGAGAGAGCGGAGTGTGCGGTGTGTGCGGTTTGTGTGTGTGCGGTGTGTGCGCACATTAAACTTTAATACACAGATATAATATAGAATTGAACATATCACACAATTCGTACAACTAGCGACAAGTTAATAATGTGTATTTGTACCAGCTATACAATAATACACTTGTACACATTACCACTACGCATACCCACACATACCCACACATACCCACACACATATAATAGTACTAGTACCTCCCCCTATAATGGCCATTACTATAAGCGGAGAGCTAGCAATAATAGTCGCTCGCATTTTTATTACCAATATTATTTAATACCTATTTATTTATATAATATAATATATATATTAATTGTTAAATTTGAATTATATTATATATATATACATACACACACATACACACATACACACATACATACACACACACGCACAGTATGCGCATAAACACACACACATACACACACTCACACACACACACACTGATATAATTTGATATTCCACATAAATAAAATAAAGAGTCATTACATCTACCCACATATATGAATAAGAGGAACATATTACTTCCAAGTGCATTATGTCCCATAATATCTGCTTGGTAATTTGATTAGTGTTACATTTAATATGTAATACAATATTTAAATATAATAGTGCAATATATTTATGTTGTTTAATAATATATATAATATATAAACTATATTTATAATATTGTATTATGAATACATAATCTATATTTTAAATATATATTATAAATGTATATAAAATAATAATAATTATTGAATAATATAATAATGATAAGGTTATATAACTATTTATAATGAATAAGCCACGCTTTACAATGTCCTATGTTATGATAAACACAAGTGTAATAATTACATAACCATCACAGATAATAATGGAACAGGATATGATGCTGGTGCATTATGGGTAATAGTAAAGTTCGTTAGGACCGCGGCTAAAGAGGTAAACACGGGAGATCGCACAAGGCCCCATAATTAACACTAATTAATTATTTATTTCATAAGTCGATTACTATTAGTTATGAAACATATTTTTAATAAATGAAGGACCCCACAAATATAAGATATATTTAAAATAATAAAATTATACTTTATAATATATTGTAAATAATAAAGGATTAATTTATTTCTTGATAATTCTTCTGGCCAGGTATTTTCATATATTAATCAGTAGTATTCGTGTTATAATCTTTGCTATGTTGTCAGTTAATCATACAATTATCATCGAAAAGGAATATTTAAAAAATAAATATATTTAAAATGTAAAATAAAATATTTAAGTGAATCAAAGAAAAATTAATATAATAGAAAATATATATAATGAATAATATTAAAAAGTATATGTTATTTCAAATTATATTCATATATATAATATAGGTTTGTTTCATTTGTTCAAAAATTGTATAATTTTTAGTTTACCTGTATTACATAATATATCTGGGTTCAGGTGATCAGCAGTAATGACCCAGAACATTCTTATCTACTAAAGTTTTATGATTCTTTTGTTATTAAATAATATTACAATCTTACTTGTAATATTATATATAAATAATATTATAATATAATTGTCAGATGTCATACTAGATAATTGTTAACAAGGTCAGATAAGAATATACAAGTAATGTTTGAGATGTTTAACCTAAATATATATCATTTTAGTCTTTTATTTATTTAAATGTTTCATTCCATGTGCTAACATTATTTAAAATTTGTTTAAATTATTAATATAATATTTATAAAAATTTATAAATATATTATAAATATAAGTAAATTAATAAATTAAACACTTATTAATTGATTACTTTTAATTAAATAGGCATAATTATAGATTTACATGAATAATTTAGTAAAAAATAAGTTTATTTATAAATAATTTGTTTAAAAAGTACAATAATAATAATGATGAAGGATTAATTTACAAAAGGGTGTTTCATGTAATTCTTGATATAATATGTGCAAGGTATAAGCACATACTATGGTACAGTATAATGTATTAATAATTAGATTTATTTACATTATTTGTGATCTTATGTGAGTTTAATTTATGTATCTATGTTTTCTTAATATCAACACATGTATATTGTAATGTATAGTTTAACTTCTAACTTAATACTTGAACTGATAACAGGAATATTCTCCTTTCTATCTACAGATTATTAACTAATTATATTAATTAGAATAATTAATAATATTTAATGTACCTACATATACTACTGAGATTTAATGTGTTAATAATGTATATATATATATATTATTTAAGTTCAATTATTTGTGGTTGTCTTTAATAGTTTGTATTCAAATGACATGTTCCTAGGTACAAGAACTATATTCTACTTATTTTCTATTACCTAATAGTAATACTAGTCAGACCTATAGATATATCTCGTAATACAAGTGATCGTAGAAATATTTATGATATATTGAATTTATGATATATATACATATATGCAGGTTATATTTATATTTGAATACTGGAATACATATTCTGTACATACACCCATGTAAAGTAATAAAATCTAATGCTGCCGCTATCCTAGAAATAGTTCAACACTGCTGCTATTGCTGCCTGTGATGGCTATTTCTACGTTATGCATACTTAATAGTTAATTACAATTAAGGGTGCGTTTTTCGTAACGTACCACAGTACCACAGTCCCACCTGTATGCTTATATATATGTAAACTCAAGTGGGACTGTGGTACTGTCACAGTAGGTTACACACAGTAAGTTACTTGGTACTTTTGTACTGTGGTTATGTGGACCACATAATGTGGTACATTACAAAAAAACGCACCCTTAATAAATGTAATAGTAAATATATATATATATATATATATATATATATATATATTTACATTGTTAAATTAATTAGGGTAATTTGTAATTAATATTCCGACTAGTAGTTCTAGTTATAATAATGGTCGTTATATAGGGGATGATATCACCCTATAGTGTCAGTATACTATAGTAATATTATATATATATATATATATATTATATAATAATATAGGTATTATAATATAATATAGGTGTGTGTATGCTGATCATAGAGCTATAGCTCTATAAAGAGATAAGTATATCAAGCTCTATAATGCTAAAGGCGCTTGTATGCACAGCATATAAGTCAGAATACATAGTTAATATTGATATCAAGAATAAATATATGTTTAATATCACTATTTTAGGGTTACATGTATATATCAATATATATTATTATTTTTATATATATATTTATTAAATTAAATTAAGTGTATACACTATATATAAGTATATAAGTATATAAGTATATAAGTATATATATAAGTATACTTGTATTCCTGAGTCGCACACTGTGCGACACAGTGTGCGGTGTGTGTGTCGCACACTATGCGGTGTGTGTCATACACCGCACCTATATATATATATATATATATATATATATATATATTACTGAGTTCAATATATAAATAAAAACAATATAGAGTTAAACAACAATATTGAGAAATCCGTAGACAAATCTGTGATGACGTTGTATCTATTACATGTAATATTATCTGCAGGTATTAGTCTGATTAGTACTACACTTGTATTAATTGCACTGTATTATGCTAGCGTCACCGAAACTAGTAGCGGGTGACGTTAGCATATTATGACGTCATATATGGTAATTCACTTCATTACGTAAGAGATAACGTGCGAGAGAGCGGAGTGTGCGGAGTGTGCGGTGTGTGTGCGGTGTGTGCGCACATTAAACTGTGCTACACAGATATAATATAGAATTGAACATATCACACAATTCGTACAACTAGCGACAAGTTAATAATGTGTATTTGTACCAGCTATACAATAATACACTTGTACACATTACCACTACGCATACCCACACATACCCACACACACACACATATAATAGTACTAGTACCTCCCCCTATAATGGCCATTACTATAAGCGGGGAGCTAGCAATAATAGTCACTCGCATTTTTATTACCAATATTATTTAATACCTATTTATTTAATATAATATAATTTAATATATATATATATATATATAAATATTGTTAAATTTAAATTATATATACACACACACACACACACATACACACATACACACATACATACGTACCGATATAATTTGATATTGCATACTTATAGTTATTACATCTACCCACATATATATATATATATATATATGAATAAGAGGAACATTTTACTTCCAAATGCATTATGGGTAATATCTCCTTTATATATCCTTTACCTATAGGTCATTTGATTAGTATTACATTTAAATATGTAATACAATATTTAAATATAATAATGCAATATATTTATGTTAATAATATATAAACTATATTTATAATGTTTTACTATGCATTCATAATCTATATTTTAAATATATATTATAAATGTATATAAAATAATAATAATTATTGAATAATATAATAATTATAAGGTTATATAACTATTTATAATTAATGTCCTATTATTTTTATTATAAACACAAGTGTAATAATTACATAACCATCACAGATAATAATGGAACAGGATATGATTGTGGTGCATTATGGGTAATAGTAAAGGTCACTAAGGACCGCGTCTAAAGGGAGCAACATGGGAGATTGTACAAGGCCCCATTTTTAAAACTAATTAATTATTTATTTCATAAGTCGATTAATATTAAATATAAAACGTATTTTTAATAAATGAAGGGCCCCACAAATATAAGATATATTTAAAATAACAAAATTATACTTTATAATATAGTGTAAATAATATAGGTTTAATTTATTTCTTGATAATTATTCCTGGCATATTATTTTCATATATTAATTAGTAGTATTCATATTATAATCTTTGCTATGTTGTCAGTTAATAATCCAATTATCATCATAAATATATACATGTACTATTACATAATAGTATTACAGTTATCTCTAGGTGCTTCATAATACAAGGGACTGATGAAATAATTATGAGATATTAAATTTATATATATATATATGCAGGTTATATTTCTATTTGAATACAGGAATACATATTCTGTACATACACCCATGTAAAGTAATATAATCTACTGCTGCAGCTATCCTAGAAATAGTTCAATACTGATACTGCCTGTGATGGCTATTTCTACGTTATATATATATACGTAATAGTTAATTGCAATTAATCCCTTCGATATATATATATATACGATGTACATTTCCATATGAGTGTTTCAAGGTCACCTATGAAGGTGAAGTGTAGCCAAGACTGTATACCCTATAGGGTGGTAAGAATATATACTTGTAATGGTGGTTGAACCACCGGTAGTTGGTTAAAAACACTTAAAAGTGGTTAGTAGAACCCACTTTCCCAAATTGGTTTACCAAAAACACCCCTAAATTAGTAGTCAGGTAGTAGAGTATAATATATTAGTTATTTATTATAATATATAAGATAATATAGCCTACGTATACTGTAGGTATAAGTAATAATATATACCACATCAGTATTAAGATTATTATGAATGCATATTTGTTTACAAATGAAAATATTTTGTTCGATATTCAAAACAATAAGATAGGTTATAATACCAAAGCCCTTTGATACTACCAGGTATTATAGGTACTATTAAATAGTTATTATAGTTTATATTTTTAAGTCAATCGTTCATACATATATGTATACATATACATATAATATAATATTTATTTTCTATACTCTACTATATATATATATATATATATATTGTTATTGTTATTTTATTTGGTGGAGTCCTTTCATCCCATCCAGGAACTTAGATGAAGTTTTCACTTATAACCATATATGGCTCTAATGTCCCTTCGAAGCCGCTCTCATGTTAAGGCATCCATGGTTTTAACGAGAGCCGATCATTTATTTATACACAATTATATAAGATCACTTCTAAATAATATGTTAAGACCCATTTTATAAAATTAATTAATGGTCCGGACTAGGGTCGAACCCGTGTCCTACTGCTTGTGTGTCTGACACCTTAGCCACTGAGCCACACAGGCAGTTAATATTATACAGTTATAATTATATATATATATATATATATATATATATATATTTATATATTAATATTTCATAAATCATATCTAATAATAAAATAAAGAATATACTCTTTTTTTCTCCCATAATTAAGTAATATATATATATATATATATATATATATATATTTATATATTAATATTTCATAAATCATATCTAATAATAAAATAAAGAGTATACTTACTTAAAGTATATATACTCTTTTTTTCTCCCATAATTAAGTAATATATATATATATATATATATTGTTATTGTTATTGTTATTTTTTATTTGGTGGAGTCCTTTCATCCCATCCAGGAACTTAGATGAAGTTTTCACATAACCATATATGGCTCTAATGTCCCTTCGAAGCCGCTCTCATGTTAAGGCATCCATGGTTTTAACGAGAGCCGATCATTTATTTTATACACAATTATATAAGATCACTTCTAAATAATATTTTAAGACCCATTTTATAAAATTAATTAATGGTCCGGACGAGGGTCTAACCCGTGTCCTACTGCTTGTGTGTCTGACGCCTTAGCCACTGAGCCACACAGGCAGTTAAATATATATATATATATATATGAGTTCAATATTAAACACTATATATTATATATAGCGTTAGTGTGACCAATGGTCATGGTCACTGACCACGTATCTGCCCCTGTATCTCATGTTATCTGGTATTGTATGAATGGGGGTGTAACTGCTACAGTTGCAGCGAGGGTGACACTCGTCATACAATTCAGTGTTACGTAATAGATAATACGAGCGCGGTGTGCGGAGTGAGGTGTGCGGTGTGATGTGTGTGCGATGTGTGCGGTGCCCGACGCAGAGTGTGGTGCGTGTCCTACGTTATATAATACATGTATGTATACAATAGTACAGCCTTCCACACAATCGTACACATGTGCATCGTGCATGAATAACAAATTTAAATAACCACCAACAAATTAATTACTAATATATTTATATATCTATATATTATCCTAGTGTGGTGTAATTTATAATCTTAGATTTATTTCGGAGTACATACAAAACATATACAAATACATAGATACATAATATTACTAGTACTTATCCTATATATAATATAATGAGAAATAATGGTCACAGGCATTTTAATTACCAATATTATTTACTACATATATATTTAATATAATATAATATATATATAATTTTAATTGTTAAATTTAAATTAGATAATATATATAACTAACACACACATACACACACTGCAAAATAAACTAATTATAATTGCAAAACTATCAAATAGAAGTGTAAAATATGTAATAATGTCTAGGGGAAAGTCCCCGATTACCGACCCCCTCCTAATACCGACCCCCTATCGTATCTCAGTAAATATAAGAGTTATCAAAAAATTATATATACATGAACTGTTAGTAATTTAATGATAAATATGAATAAGTATTTTGTTTAAAAAAATATGCAATCCTACAATTGTTATTTGATAAAATGTAATATTCTGTTTTTACTTTTTAAATATTTGAATAATAACTTTTTTTAAATCATTGTAAATACTTTATTAATTAAAAGAAAACTTAATGTTGTGCATAATATTGTAGATCAATAAAATGTTTATAACAATTATAAAAATAATTTTATTTTAATAACTATTAACCAATATATCTTAATTATAGCAACCCATATGATTGTCCTATTACCGACCCACTAAATTACCCTAATACCGACCCCATGTGATTTATAATATCCAATCAAAATAGATCCGTATTTTACTTTAAAATATATCGTAAGTTGTTTATGTGTCATTCATATAGATTTGGAATTCTTGAGTCAAGTTGATTATAAATATACTGATTAATAAATAAATATTAAATAATAATCTACATATTTAAATATAATTACTATAAAGTTTAAATTTAAATTTAATATTACTATTAAAACTTAAATTCACTAAAAAATAAATTGCGTGCATGTTATAATTAATTATATTTTTGTATATCTACTATTTATATTGGATATTATAATACTACAATTATTTATAACACGATTATTTTAGGGGGTTGGTAATAGGAGAAGGGGGTCGGTATTAGGAACATGTATCCGATTACCTACCCCCCTGTTTATTCTATTTATTCTATTATAACAGGAATTTTCTCCTTACTATCTACACATGAACACATTAACTAATCATATTAATTAGAATAATTAATAATATTTAATTTATTAGCATCTATATATCCTACTGAAATTTAATGTGTTAATAATATATATATATATATATATATAATTTAGGTTAAATAATTTGTGATTGTCTTTAACAATATGTAATCACATGTACTATAGTCTAATTATGTACTATTACCTAATAGTAATACAGTCAGACCTATAGCTATCTCATAAAATACAAGAGATTATAGAAATGTTATGATATATTGAATTTATGATATATATATGCAGGTTATATTTCTATTTGAATACTGGAATACATATTATGTACATACACCCATGTAAAGTAATAAAATCTAGTGCTGCAGCTATCCTAGAAATAGTTCATCACTGCTACTGCTGGTAATGGTTATTTGTACGTTACGAATAAGTGTATTGTAATAGTTAATTGCAATTAAGTGTGCGCTTTTCGTAACGTACCACAGTACCACAGTCCCACCTGTATGCTTATACATGTAAACTCAAGTGGGACTGTGGTACTGTCACAGTAGGTTACACACAGTAAGTTACTTGGTACTTTGGTATTGTGGTTATGTGGACCACATAATGTGGTACATTACAAAAAAACGCACCCTTAATAAATGTCATAGTAAATATATATATATATATATATATATATATATATATATATATATATATATATATATTTACATTGTTAAATTAATTAGGGTAATTTGTAATTAATATTCCGACTAGTAGTTCTAGTTATAATAATGGTCGTTATATAGGGGATGATATCACCCTATAGTGTTAGTATACTATAGTAATATTATATATATATATATATATATATATATATATATAATATAGGTATTATAATATAATATAGGTGTGTGTATGCTGATCATAGAGCTATAGCTCTATAAAGAGATAAGTATATCAAGTTCTATAATGCTAAAGGCGCGTGTATGCACAGCATATAAGTCAGAATACATAGTTAATATTGATATCAAGAATAAATATATGTTTAATATCACTATTTTAGTGTTACATATATATATAAATATATATAAATATATGTATTAGTATTTAAATGTGTTGAATATATTTGTATTAAGTATATATATATTTGTATTAAATTAAATTAAGTGTATACAAGTATACTTGTATTCGTGAGTCGCACACTGTGCGGTGTGTTTGTCGCACACTATGCGGTGTGTGTCGTACACCGCACCTATATATATATATATATATATATATATATATATATATATATATTACTGAGTTCAATATATAAATAAAAACAATATAGAGTTAAACAATATTGAGAAATCACTAGACAAATCGTTGATGACGTTTGTATCTATTATATGTAATATTATCTGCAAGTATTAGGCGATTACTACACTTGTACTGAACAGGTAGCGGATGTAGAACTAGTAGCGGGTGACACAATCATAATGTTACGTCATAGGTAATTCACTTCATTACGTAAGAGATAACGTGCGAGAGAGCGGAGTGTGCGGTGTGTGCGGTGTGTGTGCGGTGTGTGCGCACATTAAACTTTAATACCAAAGATTTTGCGAAGCATTGAGCATAAGCATCCTTCGGAAAATCTTTGTTAATACACAGATATAATATAGAATTGAACATATCACACAATTCGTACAACTAGCGACAAGTTAATAATGTGTATTTGTACCAGCTATACAATAATACACTTGTACACATTACCACTACGCATAGTATGCATACCCACACATACCCACACACATAATAGTACTAGTACCTCCCCCTATAATGGCCATTACTATAAGCGGAGAGCTAGCAATAATAGTCGCTCGCATTTTTATTACCAATATTATTTAATACGTATTTATTTAATATAATATAATATATATATTAATTGTTAAATTTGAATTATATTATATATATATATATATATATATATATATATATATATATATATATATATATATATATACACACACACTGATATAATTTGATATTCCACATAGAGTCATTACATCTACCCATATATATATGAATAATAGGAACATATTACTTCCAAGTGCATTATAGCTAATACTATCTGCTTGGTCATTTGATTAGTGTTACATTTAATATGTAATACAATATTTAAATATAATAGTGCAATATATTTATGTTGGTTAATAATATGTAAACTATATTTATAATATTTTATTAATTAAATTTATTAATCTATATTATAAATATATATACAATAATAATTATTATTAAATAATATAATAATGATAATGTTATATATATCTTTGTAATTGGTTAACAAATATTTACAATATCCTATTATTATTGTTATGATAAACACAAGTGTAAAACTTACATAACCATAACAGATAATAATGGAACAGGATATGATGCTGGTGCATTATGGGTAATAGTAAAGGTCATTAATGCCCGCGTCTAAAGAGGTCAACACGGGAGATTGTACAAGGCCCCATCATTAACACTAATTAATTATTTATTTCATAAGTCGATTAATATAAAATATGAAACGTATTTTTAATAAATGAAGGGCCCCACAAATATAGGATATATCTTATATTTTATCTTATATCTTATAATTTAATATATATATTTAAAATAATACAATTATACTTTATAATATGGTTAAATAATAAAGGATTAAATAATAAAGGAATTCTTCTGGGTACATTATTTTCATATATTAGTAGTATTCATATTATAATATTTGCAATGTTCTCACTGATGAGTTGTTACTGGCAGTTCTATATACAAATATTCCATGTTGATGATAACTAGATTATTAACCCACAACTTGTAAGTTAATCATCCAATTATCATCCAAAAGGAATATTTAAAAAATGAATATATTTTAAATGTAAAATATTTAAGTGAATCAAAGAAAAGAAAAATTTAGAAAATAGAAAAAAGCTATGTATAATGTTACAAATTATATGTTATTTCAAATTATATAGGTTTTTTTCATTTTATCACAAGTTATTTAATTTTTAAGTACAGTGTATTAATAATTAGATGTATTTTACATTGTTTGTTATCTAATTAAGTTTAATTTATGTATCTATGTTTTTTTTAATATCAACACATTTATATTGTAATATATATTTTAACTGCTAACTTAATACTTGAACTGATAACATGAATATTCTCCTTATACTATCTACACATTATTAACTAATTATATTAATTAGAACAATTAATAATATCTAATTTATTATCACCTACATATCCTACTGAAATATAAGTTGTTAATAATGTATATATATATATATATATATATATATATATATATATATATATATATATATATATATATATAGTATATTATTATATACATTATTGAGGTTCAATTATTTGTAGTTATCTTTAACAGTTTAAAATCACATGACATGTTCCTATATACATATATACATACTATAGTCTATTTATGTACTATAATAGTAATATAATAGTAATAAGTACTATAATAGTAATACAGTCAGATCTATTATGGGTCACCCATAGCCATCTCATAATACAAGGGATCATAGAAATGTTTATGATATATTAAATTTATGATTTGATGAGATCCTATATATATATATGGATATGCAGGTTATATTTCTTTTTGAATACAGTGATACATATTCTGTACATTGTACATTGTACAGTGACCAGTACAGTGTACATACACCATAATGGAGAATATGAATAACTTCTGTCATAACATTAGGATAAATTCATTGACTACCTACTTTTCAATATTATAACTTATCAACAACATAATTTTCAATATTATAAGATCTCAACTACCTAATTTTCAATATTATAACTTATCAACAACATAATTTTCAATATAATAAGATCTCGACAAGTTGTTGGTTAATAATCCAATTATCATCCAAAAGCCAATATGTTTATATAGAACTGCTAGTAAAAACTTATCAGTGACAATATAGAAAAGATTATAATATGTATACTACTAATTAATATATGAAAATAATATGCCCAGAATAATTACCAAGAAATAAATTAATCCTTTATTATTTACACTATATTATAAAGTATAATTTTATTATTTTAAATATATCTTATATTGTTGGGGTCCTTCATTTATTAAAAATACGTTTCATATTTAATAGTAATCGACTTATGAAATACATAATTAATTATTTTTAATATGGGGCCTTGTACAATATCCCATGTTACCTCTTTAGACACGGTCCTTAATGACACATACAATAATTAATGATATTATATTATATTACATATATATGTAGTAAATACTATTGGTAATTAAACGTCCTGTGACCATTATTTCTAGTTATGGGGGAAGTACTAGTAATAGTATGTATGTATGTATTTGTATATGATTTGTGTGTACTACGAAATAAATCTACGATTATGAATTCCACTACTCTAGGATAATATATATATATATATATATATATATATATATATATATATATATATATATATCAGTGTTCATTCTAGGTTTCAGGGCAGCTACCAAAAAAAAATTATTATAAGGTATTTAAATATATTTTACTAAGTAAAATATAGGATGACATATATGGGTAATTTCGCCATCTATTTATAAATCCATTTATGATAAATGATATATTAGATGGACACTTATACCCTGAAGCAATTTAAACCCGTAACAATTGTTACTTACAAAAGCTACTTAAGTAGCTTTTTGAATTAGAGATGTAAATAAATAGCAAATAAGTATTCGATTCGATTACTTATTATTCGTTTACAATTAAATGATTTACAAATTGTAATTCTAATACATTGATATCAAATAATTCTTTTTATATTCAATCTCTCAACATTTGATTCATGAGATATTCAGATTAAAAATGTGATCGTCGAGCATTTATAATATTGAAAATTAGGTAGTCGAGATCTTATAATATTGAAAATTATGTTGTCGATATGTTATAATATTGAAAATTAGGTAGTCGAGATGTTATAATATTGAAAATTATGTTGTAGATATGTTATAATATTGAAAATTAGGTAGTCGATTTTTTATAATATTGAAAATTATGTTGTCGATAAGTTATAATATTGAAAATTAGGTAGTCGAGATCTTATAATATTGAAAATTATGTTGTCGATATGTTATAATATTGAAAATTAATCATCCAATTATCATCTAAATGGAATATTTAAAAAATAAATATATTCAAAATGTAAAATAAAATAATTAAGTGACTCAAAGAAAGGAAAAATTAATAATGGTTTTATCATTTTTTCAAAAATTATTTAATATTGTAATCCACCAAATAGGTAATCTATAACAAAGAAACTAACATATTACCTATATTACATAATATATCTGGGTTCAGGTGATCAGCAGTAATGACCCAGAACATTCTTATCTACTAAAGTTTTATGATTCTTTTGTTATTAAATAATATTACAATCTTACTTGTAATATTATATATAAATAATATTATAATATAATTGTCAGATGTCATACTAGATAATTGTTAACAAGGTCAGATAAGAATATACAAGTAATGTTTGAGATGTTTAATATAAATATATATCATAGTATTATTTATGTTTTAAATATTTCATTCCATGCATGTGGTAAAACTTTATTATGCGTCATTATAGATTTACATGAAGTATTTAGTAAAAAAGAAGTTTATATATAAATAATTTGTGTAAAAAGTATCAATAATAATAATTATGAATTTATTATTAATTTATAAAAGGGTGTTTCATATAATTCTTGATATAATATGTGCAAGTACTAATAAGTACATAATATGATACGGTATAATGTATTAATAATTAGATTTATTTACATTATTTGTGATCTTATGTGAGTTTAATTTATGTATCTATATTTTCTTAATATCAACACATGTATAGTTTATCTGAGAACTAAATACTTGAACTAACCACAGGAATATTCTCCTTCCTATCTATACATTATTAACTAATTATATTAATTAGAATAATTAATAATATTTAATTTATTATTACCTACATATCCCACTGAGATTTAATTTGTTAATAATGTATTTATATATATATATATATATATATATATATATATATATATATATATATTATTTAGGTTCAATAATTTATGATTGTCTTTAACAATATGTAATCACATGTACTATAGTCTACTTATGTACTATTACATAATAGTAATACAGTCAGACATATAGCTATCTCATAATACAAGAGATTATAGAAATGTTATTATATATATACATATATATGCAGGTTATATTTCTATTTGCATATAGGGATACGTATTATTTACAATGTACACTATGCTACATACAACCCATCGATATAAAGAAAGTTTTCTTTATATCGATGATACACCCATGTAAAGTAATAAAATCTAGTGCTGCCGCTATCCTAGAAATAGTTCACCACTGCTACTGCCTGTAATGGCTATTTCTACGTTATGAATAAGTGTATTGTAATAGTTAATTGCAATTAAGGGTGCGCTTTTCGTAACGTACCACAGTACACCGCGATATACCACATTCCCACCTGTATGTAAACTCAAGGGGGACTGTGGTACTGTGGTATGTTACAAAAGACGCAATATCCCAACGTACCATGGTAGCACAGTACCAAAGTACCGTAGTCCCACTTGAATTTACATGTATAAGCATATAGGTGGGACTGAAGTACTATGGTACTAATATATATATATATATATATATATATATAGATGTATATATTTACGATGTACATTTTCCATGTGAGTTTTTCAGTATGTCACCAAGGTTACATTGGCAATGTTTTGTGTAGTCCAGATAACAGGATGGTAGGAGTTAGGTAGTAGTTATAGCTACCTATAGGTAGTACATTATACTATAGTATATAACCTACGTACACTGTCGTAGGTATAAGTACTAACTAAGTACAGTGTAACATGCCAGTATATATGAAGATTGTACATGCATGCATAGTTACAAATGAAGATTATGTGTTAGATATTCAAAACAATAACATAGGTCATAATACTGTATGTATACATATAGGTACTATTATGTAGTTATTATAGTTTAAATTTTTATGTCAGTCGTTCGTAAAAATTAATATAATATCTAATTACTGCACTCTATTATATATCTTTAATACATTAATATATATATATATATATATGTATATATATATATATATATCATATATCATATATATTAATTAGAATAACGAGTAGGTATAATTAAGTAATATGTATATATATATATATATATGAGTTCATATTAAGTTCAATATAACAAATAATATTAAGCATATATATAGCGCTAGTGTGAATCGTTTGTATCTCCCCTGTATAATGTTATCTGGTATTGTATGAATGGGGGTGTAACTGCTACAGTTGCCATAGCAGCGAGGGACCCTCGCCGAGGGTGACACACGTCATACAAGTTAGTGTTATGTAATAGATAATACGAGCGCGGTGCGGTGTGCGGTGTGCGGTGTGTGCGATGTGTGCGATGTGTGCGGTGTGCAGTTGTATGGCCTACATTAATTATATAATATATATGTATACATATATATATATATATATATATATATATATATATATTACCCTAGAATAGTGAAATTAATAATCGTAGATTTATTTCGGAATACACTCAAATAATATACAAATATATAAATATATAATTATATAATATTACTAGTATCGACCCTGTGATGCCCATTACTATATAATAAGAGGGGATATATAGTATAGCCTATATTATATAGGCTATATAGCTATATAACTAGCATATTAATACCAATATTAATACCTATATATTTAATATAATATATATATATATATATATATATATATATATATATGTATAAACACACCAAAACACACACATAAACACACACACAAACACTCACACACACACTATTTGTAATTTCACCTAAATATATAGGTATGATATATACACGTATTTGTAAGGAAACTAATATATCTAGGTGCATTATGGGTAATATTTAATAGCACTGGCATTTACACATGTAATATACTATGTTTATATAATTATATAATGTTTATATAATGTTAAACAATATATAAAGTCTGGAAATAAAGTATATTTATAATATGTTAGATAAATAGATCGATATATAGTTTATTGAATTACTATATAAATAAGTACAACGGTATACCTTTATTCTATAGAATATACCTTACCTAGGTATCTACACCGAATACCTACAGAAGGAACCTATACATTCTATAGAAATTAAAATAATAAATAATAAATAATATTCCTATAGGAAATAATAATATAAATTAAATAAAGTACTATAGTAATGTATACATTGAACACGTTACTTTGGGATATATATATATATAACTATTCTTTAGAGAGTGATACTACTTAATTAGAACCAAATTTACTATATTTACTGAATTTATATATTAATTATTTATACATAGTAAATTAACTACTTATTACACAACTTACGAACAATAATACCCTTCATTAATGTTACTACTGCGAAACTTCTCGCTACATCCCTCATTCTACCCCGCCTTGATTACTGTAATGCATGTCTCTATGCCTCCTCACAATCTATAATACATAAACATAACGCATTTAACTCATCCATCAGATTCATATTCAACTTAGCCAAACATTACAGATAACATATATCCCATTTAAGAACCAATTCATATTGGCTGCCAATAAAATCCCGTATAATTTATAAGATTTCCCTCACCATACATTTATCTACTCACCAAAACATACCTGACTATCTCGCCAACTTACTAACTATGTGTAGTATACTAACTACTAATGTATGACCCCTACTCTACTTTACAGCATATATAAATATATATATATATATATATATATATATATATACATCTTGGTGACATTCAGAATAACTCTTATATGAAATAGAAATCGTAAATGTATGTAAGTCTATATGATATATATATATATATATATATATATGATATATATATATATATGATATATATATATATATATATATATATATATATATATATATATATTTATATAATGTTTCTCGCCCGTCGTCAATATTTAAAACATGGTGTACATCATTGTTTTTTTAACTATATATTATTTGTAATTATATACTTATATATATATAGATATGTGTTGTATAGTTGTATTTAATTTTTTTTTTGTTTTGTTTATCTATGGACTGTTTATGTCTGACTCAAATAAATAATAATAATAATAATAATATATATATTATATGTGCTCTATCACAGTATATACAAAGATTTTGCGAAGCATTCGGAAAATCTTTGGTATATATATACACATGGATATTATATAATATTAGTATTGTACTATAACGAATGGCTTAATTGTAATCAACAATACACTTATTCGTAACGTAGAAATAGTCATCACCAGTAGCAGTGAACTATTTCTAGGATAGCGGCAGCATTAGATTTTATTACTTTACATGGGTTTATGTACAGAATATGTATTCTTGTATTCAAATAGAAATATAACCTGCATATATATATATATATAAGTTATACTTTATTATACTATTATTATATACATATATTATATCATCTAATATTAATACAACAATTATCATTTATTATTAATATATTAATTATAAATTATTATTCAAATAGAAATATAACCTGAATATATATATATATATATATATATAAGTTATACTTTATTATACTATTATTATATACATATATTATATCATCTAATATTAATACAACAATTATCATTTATTATTAATATATTAATTATAAATTATTATTTATATATAAATATATAAGATAAGATACATTTTATTATTGTAATCATTATATGATAAAAAACAATAAATGGACAAATACATAGTCAGGAGACTTTCGAGGTATTTGACCGTAATAATGCCATATGCATAATATATTATATAACTATATTAATTATATTACCTAATAATTATATTTTTAAAGATATTTAAATGTTGTTGTTTTAATAATATTAGCCATCACATCGAACAAGTGATCACTATAAGTAATTATGAGAATCAACAAATGAATGAAGCTTTAGGGTTGCCCATGCCCCTTATGGGTTGACAGACTATTGAGTGTATCAAACTCTGTATTGTTATCATAATACTTATATATATATATATATATATTAAAAAAGCTTATTTAAATACTAATTGAATAGGTAACATTATATATATACACCCATATATTATACATACCAGCATTGTAAGTTTTACGTGTATCACACACACACACACGCACACACACACGCACACACGCACACACACACACACAAACACATACACGCACACAAACACACATACACACACATATACACACACATACACACACAAACACACATACACACACATATACACACACGCACACAAACACACATACACACACATATACACACATACACATACACACACCGATATCATTTGATATTACGTATTAATATAGTCCTAATTACATATACTTATTCTACACACGTATAGAGGAATGAAAAGAATATTTTATATCGAAGGGAATTATAAGAACTAATATTTATTATTTTTGTGGGGTCCTTCATTTATTAAAAAGGTTTACTAAATAATATTAATATTATTACTAATTAGATTACTTATGAAATACATATTTAATTAATTACAATTGTGTATGGGTATTGAGTAATTGCCCGTTTCCACTCCCCCCCCCCAATTTAGACGCTGCAATGACTATAACGACCTAACTATTACCCATAATGCACCACTTCGTAATAACACGTACAATGTACATCACATTATGTTATAATATAATGTATACATTATTCCATGAACTTAAATTTAACAATTAAAATTATATATATTATATTATATTAAATAATATAAGTAGTAAATAATATTGGTAATTAAATGCCTGTGATTATTATTGCTAGTTATATTAATGGTGTTTATAGGGGTAGTACTATAGTACTCTTATATATGTATGTTTGTTATATATTATATTTGTATATGGTTTTTATGTTATCCGAAATCAATCTATGATTATTAATTCCACTATAGAATATATTCTAGGGTAATATATATGTATATGAATACCCTATATAGTTATATATATATATATATATATATATATATATATATATATATATATATAGTTACCTATAGGTATAAATTAGTAATTAACTTGTTGGTAAATATTTATATTTATTATGTATGTGTACACTTATATGCGAGTACACACTTACGATGATTTTGTGTAAAGGCTTTACTATTGCTTACATATATATTATAATATAATATATATAACATTAATATAGGACACACATCACACCGCACACCGCACACCGCACACCGCACACCGCACCACCGCACACCATACCACCGCTCTAGTATTATCTATTACGTAATACTTACTTGATTACGCATGTCACACGCGTGTCACCCTCACTGCTATGGCAACTGTAGCAGTTACACCCCCATTCATACACTACCAGATAACATTATAAGGGGGAGATACATGATCACACTAGCGCTATATATATAGTGTTTAATATTTAGTATCAACTCATATATATATATATATTACTTAATTATATCTACTATTTATTTTAATTAATAGATATGATTTAGGAAATATTAATATATTAAAGATATATAATAGAGTATACTCTATACAGTAATGTGTACAGTAATAAAATATTATATTAATTTTTACGAACGACTGACATACAAATTTAAACTATAATAACTACATAATAGTACCTATATGTATACATACAGTATTATGACCTATGTTATTGTTTTGAATATCTAACACATCCTAATTTTCATTTGTAACTATGCATGTACAATCTTCATATATACTGGCATGTTACACTGTACTTAGTTAGTACTTATACCTACGACAGTGTACGTAGGTTATAGACTATAGTATAATGTACTACCTATAGGTAACTATAACTACTACCTAACTCCTACCATCCTGTTATCTGGACTACACAAAACATTGCCAATGTAACCTTGGTGACATACTGAAAACTCAATGTCCTACAAACAAATCCTACAACATATATATATATATATATATATATATATATATATATATATATATATATATTATATAATATTATTTAATATTATTTAATATTATATAATATATAGTACATGAGCCTATAGGTCCATGTATACACGACATGTATATTATTACACAGGGGTATTATATAACATTAGTATTGTACAATAGTTATACTACATCAGTATACTGATGTATATATCGTTGTACTATTATTGTATTATCGATATATATATATATACCGAATAGCTAAGAGTGCGTTTTTCGTAACGTATCACAGTACCACAGTCCCATGCATAAGCATACAGGTGGGACTGTGGTATATCGCGGTGTACTGTGGTACGTTACGAAAAACGCACCCTTAATTGCAATTAACTATTACAATACACTTATTCATAACGTAGAAATAGCCATTACAGGCAGTAGTAGCAATGTTGAACTATTTCTAGGATAGCTGCAGCATTAGATTTTATTACTTTACATGGGTGTATGTACAGAATATGTATTCCTGTATTCAAATAGAAATATAACCTGCAGATATATATATATATATATATATCATAAATTCAATATCTCATAATTATTTCATCAGTCCCTTGTATTATGAGACACCTATAGATAACTGTAATACTATTAGGCAAAGTACATGTATATATTTATGATGATAATTGGATTATTAACTGACAAAATAGCAAAGATTATAACACGAATACTACTGATTAATATATGAAAATAATGTGCCTAGAAGAATTATCAAGAAATAAATTAATCCTTTATTATTTACAATATATTATAAAGTATAATTTTATTATTTTAAATATATATTATATTTTTTGGGGTCCTTCATTTATTAAAAATACGTTTCATAACTAATAGTAATCGACTTATGAAATAAATAATTAATTAGTTTTAAAAATGGGTCCTTGTGCGATCTCCCGTGTTGACCTCTTTAGACGCGGTCCTTAATGACCTTTACTATTACCCATAATGCACCATCATCATATCCTGTTCCATTATTATCTGTGATGGTTATGTAATTATTACACTTGTGTTTATCATAACAGTAATAGGATATTAATTATAAATAGTTATATAACCTTATCATTATTATATTAGTCAATAATTATTATTATTTTATATACATTTATAATATATATTTAAAATATAGATTATGAATTCATAGTAAAATATTATAAATATAGTTTATATATTATTAACATAAATATATTGCATTATTATATTTAAATATTGTATTACAAATGTAATACTAATCAAATGACCTTACCAAGGAGATATTACCCATAATGCACTTTGTAGTAAACTGTTCCTCTTATTCATATATATATATATATATATATATATATATATATATATATATATATATATATATATATATATATGTGGGTAGATGTAATAACTATAAGTATGCAATATCAAATTATATCGGTACGTATGTATGTGTGTATGTGTGTATGTGTGTGTGTGTGTGTGTGTGTATATATAATTTAAATTTAACAATATTTATATATATATATATATATATATATATATATTAAATTATATTATATTAAATAAATACGTATTGAATAATATTGGTAATAAAAATGCGAGCGACTATTATTGCTAGCTCTCCGCTTATAGTAATGGCCATTATAGGGGGAGGTACTAGTACTATTATATGTGTGTGTGTGTGGGTATGTGTGGGTATGTGTGGGTATGCGTAGTGGTAATGTGTACAAGTGTATTATTGTATAGCTGGTACAAACACACATTATTAACTTGTCGCTAGTTGTACGAATTGTGTGATATGTTCAATTCTATATTATATCTGTGTATTAAAGTTTAATGTGCGCACACACCGCACACACCCGCAAACACCGCACACTCTCCTCTCTCGCACGTTATCTCTTACGCAATGAAGTGTATTACCTATGACGTAACATTACGATTGCGTCACCCGCTACCTGTTCAGTACTAATTGTATAATATCTGCATATAATATTACATATAATAGATACAAAGTTATCAACTATTTGTCTAGTGATTTGTCTCAATATTATTGTTTAACTCTATATTGTTTTATTTATATATTGAACTCAGTAATATATATATATATAGGTGCGGTGTACGACACACACCGCATAGTGTGCGACAAACACACCGCACACTGTGGCGCACAGTGTGCGGCTCACGAATACAAGTATACTTGTATAAACTTAATTTAATTTTATAAAAATACTAATATATATATTTATATATATGTTACATATAATATGTAACACTAAAATAGTGATAGTAAACATATTTATTCTTGATATCAATATTAACTATGTATTCTGACTTATATTCTGTGCATACACGCGCCTCTAGCATTATAGAACTTGATATACTTATCTCTTTATAGAGCTATAGCTCTATGATCAGCATACACACACCTATATTATATTATAATACCTATATTATTATATAATATATATATATATATATATAATATTACTATAGTATACTGACACTATAGGGTTATATCACCCCCTATATAACGACCATTATTATAACTAGAAATACTAGTCGGAATATTAATTACCAATTACCCTAATTAATTTAACAATGAAAATATATATATATATATATATATATATATACAGTCAAAGCTCGATAACTCAACATTGACGGGACGGAGTTTTCATGTTGAGTTAGCGAGTATGTTAAGTTATCGGCTGTATAAATTTATTTATTATTTAAAATGGTATATGTGTTATGCTACTAATAATATATTACTCCTAATGATGGTTTATGATTATTATTAATTTTATAGATTGTATATTGTTCTAAAATAATAATTATAATAAATAAAAAGTCTGGAGATAGACGTAGATTTTCTCTTGACTGACATGTTACTTAATTAGATTCATAATCTTTAATGATTTCGAATATACAAGAATGTATATTAATAAACTTATTGTTAAAAATAATCATTCCCCATTGGATAATTCAAAATAGGCCTAATCCTTGACTATGTCTTGCAAGGATGCACTCATGAGTCATTGTCCATTGTGTGGGATAGTTAATAAGTCTATATATAGACTTAGTCTATATACTTAATTAATGTTTTGTTCACATAAATGAATTCAAAATAGTACTCGTATGATAATATAATAATTGTAATTGTATTTTTACGTTTATATATTTATATCCATATATTATTAAATAAAACCATGTTGAATAATGTATGTTGAATTATATTTATTGAGCAATGTAGTTTTATTACATGTAAAAGATACGAATCAAACTACATATGTTTGTGATATTTTGATTTTTCATAAATGTTGAGTTATCGGATGTATATTTACATATAATGTATAGGCTAGGATTATAAAAACGATGTTGAGTTATATGTATGTTGAGTTATATTTGTTGAGTAATAGGGTTTTTGTTAACATGTAAAAGATACGAATCCAACCAAATATTTTGTGGATGTTGAGTTATCGGCAATGTTGAGTTACCGAGCTTCTACTGTATATATATATATATATATATATATATTTACTATTATATTTATTAAGGGTGCGTTTATGTGTAATGTACCACATTATGTGGTCCACATAACCTCAGTACAAAAGTACAAAGTAAATTACTGTGTGTAACCTACTGTGACAGTACCACAGTCCCACTTGAGTTTACATGTATAAGCATACAGGTGGGACTGTGGTACTGTGGTACGTTACGAAAAACGCACCCTTAATTGTAATTAACTATTACAATACACTTATTCATAACGTAGAAATAGCCATTACAGGCAGTAGCAGTGGTGAACTATTTCTAGGATAGCTGCAATAGTAGATTTTATTACTTTACATGGGTGTATGTACATAATATGTATTCCTGTATTCAAATAGAAATATAACCTGCAGATATATACATATATATATATATATAATAGTACATAATTAGACTATAGTGCATGTGATCACATACTATTAAAGAAAATCACAAATAATTGAACCTAAATAATATATATATATATATATATATATATATATATACATTATTAAAACATTAAATCTCAGTAGGATATATAGGTAATAATAAATTAAATATTATTAATTATTCTAATTAATATAATTAGTTAATAATGTGTAGATAGTAAAGAGAATATTCCTGTTATCATTTAAAGTTAGCAGTTAAACTATACATTACAATATACATGTGTTGATATTAAGAAAACATAGATACATATATTAAACTCACATAAGATCACAAATAATGTAAATAAATCTAATTGTTAATACATTATACTATACCATAGTATGTGCTTATACCTTGCACATATTATATCAAGAATTACATGAAACACCCTTTTGTAAATTAATCCTTCATCATTATTATTATTATACTTTTTAAACAAATTATTTATAAATAAACTTATTTTTTACTACATTATTCATATAAATCTATAATTATACCTATTTAATTATAAAGTAATCAATTAATAGGTATTTAATTTATTAATTTACCTATATTTATAATATATTTATAAATTTTTATAAATATTATATTTATAATTTAAACAAATTTTAAATAATGTTACCACATGGAATGAAACATTTAAATAAATAAAAGAGTACAATGATATATATATATATATATATATATATATATATTTAGTTTAAATATCTCAAACATAACTTGTATATGACCTTATTAACAATTATCTAGTATGACATCTGACAATTGTATTATAATATTATTTATATATAATATTACAAGTAAGATTGTAATATTATTTAATAACAAAAGAATCATAAAACTTTAGTAGATAAGAATGTTCTGGGTCATTACTGCTGATCACCTGAACCCAGATATATTATGTAATATAGGTAACTTTTTAGTTTCTTTGTTATAAATTACCTATTTGGATAACAATATTAAATAATTTTTGAAAAAATGATAAAACCTATATAATTTGAAATAACATATAATTTGTAACATTATACATTATATCTTTTTTCTATGATATTAATTTTTCTTTTCTTTGGGTCACTTAATTATTTTATTTTACATTTTAAATATATTTATTTTTTAAATATTCCTTTTAAATGATAATTGGATGATTAACTTACAAGTTGTGGGTTAATAATCCAGTTATCATACAAAGGGAATATTTTTATATAGAACTTCCAGTAACAACTTATCAGTGACAACATAGCAAAGAATATAATATGAATAGGTCTACTACTAATTAATATATGAAAATAATATGCCCAGAAGAATTATCAAGAAATAAAGTAATCCTTTATTATTTACACTATAGTGTGTATTTAAAATAATAAAATTATACTTTACAATATATATATATTATAAAGTATAATTTTATTATTTGAAATATATCTTATATTTGTTGGGCCCTTCATTTATTAAAATAGGTTTCATATCGTAATCGACTTAATTAGTGTTACTTAGTTTTACTTATGGGTCCCTGCGCAAGCTCCAGTTTAGCTCCCTTTAGACACGGTCCTTAACGACCTTTACTATTACCCATAATACATCACAATCATATCCTGTTGCATTATTATATGTGATGGTTATGTAATTATTACACTTTGTTTATCATAACAATAATAATAGTATATTGTAAAGCATGGCTAATCAATTACAAATAGTTATATAACCTTATCATTATTAATTTATTTAATAATAATAATTATTGTATATACATTTATAATATTTAAAATATAGATTATGTATTCATAATAACATATTATAAATATAGTTTATATATTATTAAGCAGCATACATATATTGCACTATTATTTTAAATATTGTATTATATATTTAAATGTAACACTAATCAAATGACCAAGCAGATATTACCCAAAATGCACTTGTAAGTAAAATGCTCCTCTTATTCATATATATATATGGGTAGATTTAATGACTCTATTTATGTGGAATATCAAATTATATCAGTGTGAGTGTGTGTATGTGAGTATGTGTGTGCGTGTGTGATTATGTATATATATATAATCTAATTTAAATTTAACAATTAATATATATATTAAATTATATTATATTAAATAAATAGGTATTAAATAATATTGGTAATTAAAATGCGAGGGACTATTATTTCTAGCTCCCCGCTTATAGTAATGGCCATTATAGGGGGAGGTACTAGTACTATTATATGTGTGTGGGTATGTGTGGGTATGTGTGGGTATGCGTAGTGGTAATGTGTACAAGTGTATTATTGTATAGCTGGTACAAATACACATTATTAACTTGTCGCTAGTTGTACGAATTGTGTGATATGTTCAATTCTATATTATATCTGTGTATTAAAGTTTAATGTGCGCACACACCGCACACACACACCGCACACACCGCACACTCCGCTCTCTCGCACGTTATCTCTTACGTAATGAAGTGAATTACCTATGACGTAACATTACGATTGCGTCACCCGCTACTAGTTCTACATCCGCTACCTGTTCAGTACAAGTGTAGTAATCGCCTAATACTTGCAGATAATATTACATATAATAGATACAACGTCATTACAGATTTGTCTAAGGATTTCTTAACATTGTTTAACTCTATATTGTATTTATTTAAATATTGAACTAATAATATAAATATATATATATATATATAATATTACTATAGTATACTGCCCTATAGGGTTATATATATATATCATCCCCTATTTAACGACCATTATTATAACTAGAACTAATAGTCGGAATATTAATTACCAATTACCCTAATTAATTTAACAATGTAAATATATATATATATATATTTACTATTACATTTATTAAGGGTGCGTTTTTTTGTAATGTACCACATTATGTGGTCCACATAACCTTAGTACCAAAGTACCAAGTAAGCAAGCATTTTTCGTAACGTACCACAGTACCACAGTCCCACCTATATGCTTATACATGTAAACTCAAGTGGGAATGTGGACCTGTCTGTGGGACTGTGTTACTGTGGTACTGTGGGACTGTAGTACTGTGGGACTGTGGTACTGTGGTAATGTGTTACTGTGGTACTGTGGTACTGTGGTACTGTGGTACTGTGGTACTGTGGGACTGTGATACTGTGGTACTGTGGGACTGTGGTAATGTGGTACTGTGGTACTGTGGGACTGTGGTACTGTGTTACTGTGGGACTGTGATACTGTGGTACTGTGGTACTGTGGGACTGTGATACTGTGGTACTGTGGTACTGTGGGTATTGTGGGACTGTGGGACTGTGGTACTGTGGTACTGTGGTACTGTGGGACTGTGGTACTGTGGTACTGTGGTACTGTGTGACTGTGGTACTGTGGTACTGTGGGACTGTGGTACTGTGGTACTGTGGTACTGTGGTAATGTGTGACTGTGGTACTGTGGTACTGTGGTACTGTGGTACTGTGGTACTGTGGTACTGTGGTACTGTGGTACTGTGGTACTGTGGGACTGTGGTACTGTGGTACTGTGGTACTGTGGTATTGTGGTACTGCGGTACTGTGGTAATGTGGTACTGTGGTACTGTGGTAATGTGGGACTGTGGTACTGTGGGACTGTGGTACTGTGTTACTGTGGGACTGTGATACTGTGGTACTGTGGTACTGTGGGACTGTGATACTGTGGTATTGTGGTACTGTGGGTATTGTGGGACTGTGGGACTGTGGTACTGTGGTACTGTGGTACTGTGGGACTGTGGTACTGTGGTACTGTGGTACTGTGTGACTGTGGTACTGTGGTACTGTGGGACTGTGGTACTGTGGTACTGTGGTACTGTGGTAATGTGTGACTGTGGTACTGTGGTACTGTGGTACTGTGGTACTGTGGTACTGTGGTACTGTGGTACTGTGTGACTGTGGTACTGTGGTACTGTGGGACTGTGGTACTGTGGTACTGTGGTACTGTGGTACTGTGGTACTGCGGTACTGTGGTAATGTGGTACTGTGGTATTGTGGTAATGTGGGACTGTGGTACTGTGGTACTGTGGTACTGTAGTACTGTGGTACTGTGGGACTGTGGTACTGTGGTACTGTGGTACTGTGTTACTGTGGTACTGTGGTACTGTGGTACTGTGGTACTGTGGTACTGTGGTACTGTGGGTACTGTGGTACTGTGGGACTGTGGTACTGTGTTACTGTGGTACTGTGTTACTGTGGTACTGTGGTACTGCGGTACTGTGGTACTGTGGTACTGTGGTACTGTGGTACTGTGGTACTGAGGTACTGTGGTACTGTGGTACTGTGGTACTGTGGTACTGTGGTACTGTGGTACTGTGGTACTGTGGTACTGAGGTACTGTGGTACTGTGGTACTGTGTTACTGTGGTACTGTGGGACTGTGGTACTGTGGTACTGTGGTACTGTGGTACTGTGGTACTGTGGTACTGTGGTACTGTGGTACTGTGGTACTGTGGTAATGTGTTACTGTGGTACTGTGTGAATGTAGTACTGTGGTACTGTGGGACTGTGGTAATGTGGTACTATGGTACTGTGGTACTGTGGTAATGTGGTACTGTGGTACTGTGGTACTGTGGGTATTGTGGGACTGTGGGACTGTGGTACTGTGGTACTGTGGTACTGTGGGACTGTGGTACTGTGGTACTGTGGTACTGTGTGACTGTGGTACTGTGGTACTGTGGGACTGTGGTACTGTGGTACTGTGGTACTGTGGTAATGTGTGACTGTGGTACTGTGGTACTGTGGTACTGTGGTACTGTGGTACTGTGGTACTGTTGTACTGTGGTACTGTGGTACTGTGGTACTGTGGTACTGTGGTAATGTGGTACTGTGGTACTGTGGTACTGTGGTACTGTGGTACTGTGGTACTGTGGTACTGTGGTACTGAGGTACTGTGGTACTATGGTACTGTGTTACTGTGGTACTGTGGGACTGTGGTACTGTGGTACTGTGGTACTGTGGTACTGTGGTACTGTGGTACTGTGGTAATGTGTTACTGTGGTACTGTGTGAATGTAGTACTGTGGTACTGTGGGACTGTGGTAATGTGGTACTATGGTACTGTGGTACTGTGGTAATGTGGTACTGTGGGACTGTGGTACTGTGGTACTGTGGGACTGTGGTACTGTGGTACTATGGTACTATGGTACTATGGTACTGTGGTACTGTGGTACTGCGGTACTGTGGTACTGTGGTACTGTGGTACTATGGTACTGTGGTACTGTGGTACTGCGGTACTGTGGTACTGTGGTACTGTGTGACTGTGGTACTGTGGTACTGTGTTACTGTGGTACTGTGTGAATGTAGTACTGTGGTACTGTGGTACTGTGGTAATGTGTTACTGTGGTACTGTGGTACTGTGGTAATGTGTTACTGTGGTACTGTGTGAATGTAGTACTGTGGTACTGTGGGACTGTGGTAATGTGGTACTATGGTACTGTGGTACTGTGGTACTGTGGTACTGTGGTACTGTGGTACTGTGGTACTGTGGTACTGAGGTACTGTGGTACTGTGGTACTGTGTTACTGTGGTACTGTGGGACTGTGGTACTGTGGTACTGTGGTACTGTGGTACTGTGGTACTGTGGTAATGTGTTACTGTGGTACTGTGTGAATGTAGTACTGTGGTACTGTGGGACTGTGGTAATGTGGTACTATGGTACTGTGGTACTGTGGTAATGTGGTACTGTGGGACTGTGGTACTGTGGTACTGTGGGACTGTGGTACTGTGGTACTGTGGTACTATGGTACTATGGTACTGTGGTACTGTGGTACTGCGGTACTGTGGTACTGTGGTACTGTGGTACTATGGTACTGTGGTACTGTGGTACTGCGGTACTGTGGTACTGTGGTACTGTGTGACTGTGGTACTGTGGTACTGTGTTACTGTGGTACTGTGTGAATGTAGTACTGTGGTACTGTGGTACTGTGGTAATGTGTTACTGTGGTACTGTGGTAATGTGTTACTGTGGTACTGTGTGAATGTAGTACTGTGGTACTGTGGGACTGTGGTAATGTGGTACTATGGTACTGTGGTACTGTGGTACTGTGGTACTGTGGTACTGTGGTACTGTGGTACTGTGGTACTGTGGTACTGTGGTACTGTGGTACTGTGGGACTGTGGTAATGTGGTACTATGGTACTGTGGTACTGTGGTACTGTGGTACTGTGGTACTGTGGTACTGTGGTACTGTGGTACTGTGGTACTGTGGGACTGTGGTAATGTGGTACTATGGTACTGTGGTACTGTGGTACTGTGGTACTGTGGTACTGTGGTACTGTGGTACTGTGGTACTGTGGTACTGTGGTAATGTGTTACTGTGGGACTGTGGTACTGTGGTACTGCGGTACTGTGGTACTGTGGTAATGTGGTACTATGGTACTGTGGTACTGTGGTACTGTGGTACTGTGGTACTGTGGTACTGTGGTACTGTGGTACTGTGGTACTGTGGTACTGTGGTACTGTGGTACTGTGGTACTGAGGTACTGTGGTACTGTGGTACTGTGTTACTGTGGTACTGTGGGACTGTGGGACTGTGGTAATGTGGTACTGTGGTACTGTGGTACTGTGGTAATGTGTTACTGTGGTACTGTGTTACTGTGTTACTGTGGTACTGTGGTACTGTGGTACTGTGGTACTGTGGTACTGTAGTACTGTGGGACTGTGGTACTGTGGTAATGTGGTAATGTGTTACTGTGGGACTGTGGTACTGTGGTACTGCGGTACTGTGGTACTGTGGTAATGTGGTACTATGGTACTGTGGTACTGTGGTACTGTGGTACTGTGGTACTGTGGTACTGTGGTACTGTGGTACTGTGGTACTGTGGTACTGTGGTACTGTGGTACTGAGGTACTGTGGTACTGTGGTACTGTGTTACTGTGGTACTGTGGGACTGTGGGACTGTGGTAATGTGGTACTGTGGTACTGTGGTACTGTGGTAATGTGTTACTGTGGTACTGTGTGAATGTAGTACTGTGGTACTGTGGGACTGTGGTAATGTGGTACTATGGTACTGTGGTACTGTGGTACTGTGGTACTGTGGTACTGTGGTACTGTGGTACTGTGGTACTGTGGTACTGTGGTACTGTGGTACTGTGGTACTGAGGTACTGTGGTACTGTGGTACTGTGTTACTGTGGTACTGTGGGACTGTGGTACTGTGGTACTGTGGTACTGTGGTACTGTGGTACTGTGGTACTGTGGTAATGTGTTACTGTGGTACTGTGTGAATGTAGTACTGTGGTACTGTGGGACTGTGGTAATGTGGTACTATGGTACTGTGGTACTGTGGTAATGTGGTACTGTGGGACTGTGGTACTGTGGTACTGTGGGACTGTGGTACTGTGGTACTGTGGTACTATGGTACTATGGTACTGTGGTACTGTGGTACTGCGGTACTGTGGTACTGTGGTACTGTGGTACTATGGTACTGTGGTACTGTGGTACTGCGGTACTGTGGTACTGTGGTACTGTGTGACTGTGGTACTGTGGTACTGTGTTACTGTGGTACTGTGTGAATGTAGTACTGTGGTACTGTGGTACTGTGGTACTGTGGTACTGTGGTACTGTGGTAATGTGTTACTGTGGGACTGTGGTACTGTGGTACTGCGGTACTGTGGTACTGTGGTAATGTGGTACTATGGTACTGTGGTACTGTGGTACTGTGGTACTGTGGTACTGTGGTACTGTGGTACTGTGGTACTGTGGTACTGTGGTACTGTGGTACTGTGGTACTGAGGTACTGTGGTACTGTGGTACTGTGTTACTGTGGTACTGTGGGACTGTGGGACTGTGGTAATGTGGTACTGTGGTACTGTGGTACTGTGGTAATGTGTTACTGTGGTACTGTGTTACTGTGTTACTGTGGTACTGTGGTACTGTGGTACTGTGGTACTGTGGTACTGTAGTACTGTGGGACTGTGGTACTGTGGTAATGTGGTAATGTGTTACTGTGGGACTGTGGTACTGTGGTACTGCGGTACTGTGGTACTGTGGTAATGTGGTACTATGGTACTGTGGTACTGTGGTACTGTGTTACTGTGGTACTGTGGTAATGTGTTACTGTGGTACTGTGTGAATGTAGTACTGTGGTACTGTGGGACTGTGGTAATGTGGTACTATGGTACTGTGGTACTGTGGTACTGTGGTACTGTGGTACTGTGGTACTGTGGTACTGTGGTACTGTGGTACTGTGGTACTGTGGTACTGTGGGACTGTGGTAATGTGGTACTATGGTACTGTGGTACTGTGGTACTGTGGTACTGTGGTACTGTGGTACTGTGGTACTGTGGTACTGTGGTACTGTGGGACTGTGGTAATGTGGTACTATGGTACTGTGGTACTGTGGTACTGTGGTACTGTGGTACTGTGGTACTGTGGTACTGTGGTACTGTGGTACTGTGGTACTGTGTTACTGTGGTACTGTGTTACTGTGTTACTGTGGTACTGTGGTACTGTGGTACTGTGGTACTGTAGTACTGTGGGACTGTGGTACTGTGGTAATGTGGTAATGTGTTACTGTGGGACTGTGGTACTGTGGTACTGTGGTACTGTGGTACTGTGGTACTGTGGTACTGTGTTACTGTGGTACTGTGGTACTGTGGTAATGTGTTACTGTGGTACTGTGTGAATGTAGTACTGTGGTACTGTGGGACTGTGGTAATGTGGTACTATGGTACTGTGGTACTGTGGTAATGTGGTACTGTGGTACTGTGGTACTGTGTTACTGTGGGACTGTGGTACTGTGGGACTGTGGGACTGTGGTACTGTGGTACTGTGGTACTGTGGTACTGTGGTACTGTGGTACTGTGGTACTGTGGTACTGTAGTACTGTGGTACTGTGTTACTGTGGTACTGTGGTACTGTGGTAATGTGGTACTGTGGGACTGTGGTACTGTGGTACTATGGTACTGTGGTACTGTGGTACTGTGGTACTGTGGTACTGTGGTACTGTGGTACTGTGGTACTGTGGTACTGTGGTACTGTGGTACTATGGGACTGTGGTAATGTGGTACTATGGTACTGTGGTACTGTGGTACTGTGGTACTGTGGTACTGTGGTACTGTGGTACTGTGGTACTGTGGTACTGTGGTACTGTGGTACTGTGGTACTGTGGTACTGTGGTACTGTGTTACTGTGGTACTGTGTTACTGTGTTACTGTGGTACTGTGGTACTGTGGTACTGTGGTACTGTGGTACTGTGTTACTGTGGTACTGTGTTACTGCGGTACTGTGGTACTGTGGTACTGTGGTACTGTGGGACTGTGGTACTGTGGTACTGTGGTACTGTGGTACTGTGGTACTGTGGTACTGTGTTACTGTGGGACTGTGGTACTGTGGTAATGTGTGACTGTGGTACTGTGGTACTGTGGTACTGTGGTACTTTGGTACTGTGGTACTGTGGGACTGTGGTACTGTGATACTGTGGTACTGTGGTACTGTGGTACTGTGGTACTGTGGGACTGTGGGACTGTGGTACTGTGTTACTGTGGTACTGTGTGACTGTGGTACTGTGGGACTGTGTTACTGTGGTACTGTGGTACTGTGGTACTGTGGTACTGTGGTACTGTGGTACTGTGGTATTGTGGTACTGTGGTACTGTGGTACTGTAGTACTGTGGTACTTTGGTAATGTGTTACTGTGTGACTGTGGTACTGTGGGTACTGCGGTACTGTGTTACTGTGGTACTGTGGTACTGTGGGACTGTGGGACTGTGGGACTGTGGTACTGTGGGACTGTGGGACTGTGGTACTGTGGTACTGTGGTACTGTGGTACTGTGGTACTGTGTTACTGTGGTACTGTGTTACTGTGTTACTGTGGTACTGTGGTACTGTGGTACTGTGGTACTGTGGTACTGTAGTACTGTGGGACTGTGGGACTGTGGGACTGTGGTACTGTGGTACTGTGGTACTGTGGTACTGTGGTACTGTGGTACTGTGTTACTGTGGTACTGTGGTAATGTGGTACTATGGTACTGTGGTACTGTGGTAATGTGGTACTGTGGTACTGTGGTACTGTGTTACTGTGGGACTGTGGTACTGTGGGACTGTGGGACTGTGGTACTGTGGTACTGTGGTACTGTGGTACTGTGGTACTGTGGTACTGTGGTACTGTGGTACTGTAGTACTGTGGTACTGTGTTACTGTGGTACTGTGGTACTGTGGTAATGTGGTACTGTGGGACTGTGGTACTGTGGTACTATGGTACTGTGGTACTATGGTACTGTGGTACTGTGGTACTGTGGTACTGTGGTACTGTGGTACTGTGGTACTATGGGACTGTGGTAATGTGGTACTATGGTACTGTGGTACTGTGGTACTGTGGTACTGTGGTACTGTGGTACTGTGGTACTGTGGTACTGTGGTACTGTGGTACTGTGGTACTGTGGTACTGTGGTACTGTGGTACTGTGTTACTGTGGTACTGTGTTACTGTGTTACTGTGGTACTGTGGTACTGTGGTACTGTGGTACTGTGGTACTGTGTTACTGTGGTACTGTGTTACTGCGGTACTGTGGTACTGTGGTACTGTGGTACTGTGGGACTGTGGTACTGTGGTACTGTGGTACTGTGGTACTGTGGTACTGTGGTACTGTGTTACTGTGGGACTGTGGTACTGTGGTAATGTGTGACTGTGGTACTGTGGTACTGTGATACTGTGGTACTTTGGTACTGTGGTACTGTGGGACTGTGGTACTGTGATACTGTGGTACTGTGGTACTGTGGTACTGTGGTACTGTGGGACTGTGGGACTGTGGTACTGTGTTACTGTGGTACTGTGTGACTGTGGTACTGTGGTACTGTGGTACTGTGGTACTGTGGTACTGTGGGACTGTGTTACTGTGGTACTGTGTTACTGCGGGTACTGTGGTATTATGGTACTGTGGTACTGTGGTACTGTAGTACTGTGGTACTTTGGTAATGTGTTACTGTGTGACTGTGGTACTGTGGGTACTGCGGTACTGTGTTACTGTGGTACTGTGGTACTGTGGGACTGTGGGACTGTGGGACTGTGGTACTGTGGGACTGTGGGACTGTGGTACTGTGGTACTGTGGTACTGTGGTACTGTGGTACTGTGGTACTGTGGTACTGTGGTACTGTAGTACTGTGGTAATGTGTGACTGTGGGACTGTGGTACTGTGGTACTGTGGTACTGTGGTACTGTGGTACTGTGGTACTGTGGGACTGTGGGACTGTGGGACTGTGGTACTGTGGGACTGTGGGACTGTGGTACTGTGGTACTGTGGTACTGTGGTACTGTGGTACTGTGGTACTGTGGTACTGTAGTACTGTGGTAATGTGTGACTGTGGGACTGTGGTACTGTGGTACTGTGGTACTGTAGTACTGTGGTACTTTGGTAATGTGTTACTGTGTGACTGTGGTACTGTGGGTACTGTGGTACTGTGGTACTGTGTTACTGTGATACTGTGGTACTGTGGTAATGTGTTACTGTTGTACTGTGGTACTGTGGTACTGTGGTACTGTGGTACTGTGATACTGTGTGACTGTGGTACTGTGGTACTGTGGTACTGTGGGTACTGTGGTAATGTGTTACTATGGTACTGTGGTAATGTGGTACTGTGGTACTGTGGGTACTGTGGTACTGTGGTACTGTGGTACTGTGTGACTGTGGTACTGTGGTACTGTGGTACTGTGGTACTGTGGTACTGTGGTACTGTGGTACTGTGGTACTGTGGTACTATGGTACTGTGGTAATGTGGTACTGTGGTAATGTGGGACTGTGGTAATGTGTGACTGTGGTACGGTGGGACTGTGGGACTGTGGTACTGTGGGACTGTGGTACTGTGGGTACTGTGGTAATGTGTTACTGTGGTACTGTGGTACTGTGGTACTGTGGTAATGTGTGACTGTGGTACTGTGGGACTGTGGTAATGTGGTACTGTGGTAATGTGGGACTGTGGTAATGTGTGACTGTGGTACGGTGGGACTGTGGGACTGTGGTACTGTGGTACTGTTGTACTGTGGGTACTGTGGGACTGTGGTAATGTGTGACTGTGGTACGGTGGGACTGTGGGACTGTGGTACTGTGGTACTGTGGGACTGTGGTACTGTGGTACTGTGGGTACTGTGGTAATGTGGTACTGTGGTAATGTGGTACTGTGGTACTGTGGTACTGTGGTACTGTGGTATTGTGTGACTGTGGTACTGTGGTACTGTGGTACTGTGGGACTGTGGTACTGTGGTACTGTGGGTACTGTGGTAATGTGTTACTGTGGTACTGTGGTACTGTGGTACTGTGGTACTGTAGTACTGTGGTACTGTGGGACTGTGGTACTGTGGTACTGTGGTACTGTGGTACTGTGGTACTGTGGTACTGTGGTACTGTGGTAATGTGTTACTGCGGGTACTGTGGTACTGTGGTACTGTGGTACTGTGGTACTGTGGTACTGTGGTACTGTGGTACTGTGGTACTGTGTTACTGTGGTACTGTGGTACTGTGGTACTGTGGTACTGTGGTACTGTGGTAATGTGTTACTGCGGGTACTGTGGTACTGTGGTACTGTGGTACTGTGGTACTGTGGTACTGTGGGTACTGTGGTACTGTGGTACTGTGGTAATGTGTTACTGTGGTACTGTGGTACTGTGTTACTGTGGTACTGTGGTACTGTGGTACTGTGGTAATGTGTTACTGCGGGTACTGTGGTACTGTGGTACTGTGTTAATGTGTTACTGTGTTACTGTGGTACTGTGGTACTGTGGTACTGTGGGTACTGTGGTACTGTGGTACTGTGGTAATGTGTTACTGTGGTACTGTGGTACTGTGTTACTGTGGTACTGTGGTACTGTGGTACTGTGGTAATGTGTTACTGCGGGTACTGTGGTACTGTGGTACTGTGGTACTGTGGTACTGTGGTACTGTGGTACTGTGGTACTGTGGTACTGTGGTACTGTGGTACTGTGGTACTGTAGTACTGTGGTACTGTGGTACTGTGTGACTGTGGTACTGTGGTACTGTGTTACTGTGGTACTGTGGTACTGTGGTAATGCGTTACTGTGGTACTGTGGTAATGCGTTACTGTGGTACTGTGGTACTGTGTTACTGTGGTACTGTGGTACTGTGGTACTGTGGTAATGCGTTACTGTGGTACTGTGGTAATGCGTTACTGTGGTACTGTGGTAATGCGTTACTGTGGTACTGTGGTACTGTGTTACTGCGGGTACTGTGGTACTGTGGTACTGTGGTACTGTGGTACTGTGTTACTGTGGTACTGTGTGACTGTGGTACTGTGGTACTGTGGTACTGTGGTACTGTGGTACTGTGGTACTGTGGTACTGTGTTACTGCGGGTACTGTGGTACTGTGGTACTGTGGTACTGTGGTACTGTGGTAATGTGGTACTGTGGTACTGTGGTACTGTGGTAATGTGTTACTGTGGTACTGTGGTACTGTGGTACTGTGTGACTGTGGTACTGTGGTACTGTGGTACTGTGGTACTGTGGTACTGTGGTACTGTGGTACTGTGGTACTGTGGTACTGTGGGTACTGTGGTAATGT
Source organism: Osedax fenrisi (assembly GCA_964019155.1). Taxonomy (NCBI): domain Eukaryota; kingdom Metazoa; phylum Annelida; class Polychaeta; order Sabellida; family Siboglinidae; genus Osedax; species Osedax fenrisi. The sequence continues at coordinate 12,957,859 of OZ025240.1, forward strand.
GTTACTGTGGTACTGTGGTACTGTGGTACTGTGGTACTGTGGTATTGTGTGACTGTGGTACTGTGGTACTGTGGTACTGTGGGACTGTGGTACTGTAGTACTGTGGTACTGTGGGACTGTGGTACTGTGGTACTGTGGTACTGTGGTACTGTGGTACTGTGGTACTGTGGTACTGTGGTACTGTGGGTACTGTGGTACTGTGGTACTGTGGTAATGTGTTACTGTGGTACTGTGGTACTGTGTTACTGTGGTACTGTGGTACTGTGGTACTGTGGTAATGTGTTACTGCGGGTACTGTGGTACTGTGGTACTGTGGGTACTGTGGTACTGTGGTACTGTGTTACTGTGGTACTGTGTTACTGTGTGACTGTAGTACTGTGGTACTGTGTTACTGTGGGACTGTGGTACTGTGGTACTGTGGTACTGCGGGTACTGTGGTACTGTGTTACTGTGGTAATGTGTTACTGTGGTACTGTGGTACTGTGTTACTGTGGTACTGTGGTACTGTGGTAATGTGTTACTGTGGTACTGTGGTACTGTGTTACTGTGGTACTGTGGTACTGTGGTAATGTGTTACTGCGGGTACTGTGGTACTGTGGTACTGTGGGTACTGTGGTACTGTGGTACTGTGTTACTGTGGTACTGTGTTACTGTGTGACTGTAGTACTGTGTTACTGTGGTACTGTGGTACTGTGGTACTGTGGTAATGTGTTACTGCGGGTACTGTGGTACTGTGGTACTGTGGTACTGTGGTACTGTGGGACTGTGTTACTGTGTGACTGTAGTACTGTGGTACTGTGTTACTGTGGGACTGTGGTACTGTGGTACTGTGGTACTGTGGTACTGTGTTACTGTGGTACTGTGTTACTGTGGTACTGTGGTACTGTGGTACTGTGGTACTGTGGTAATGTGTTACTGCGGGTACTGTGGTACTGTGGTACTGTGGTACTGTGGTACTGTGGGACTGTGTTACTGTGTGACTGTAGTACTGTGGTACTGTGGTACTGTGGTACTGTGTGACTGTGGTACTGTGGTACTGTGGTACTGTGGGACTGTGTTACTGTGTGACTGTAGTACTGTGGTACTGTGTTACTGTGGGACTGTGGTACTGTGGTACTGTGGTACTGTGGTACTGTGGTACTGTGTGACTGTGGTACTGTGGTACTGTGGTACTGTGGGACTGTGTTACTGTGTGACTGTAGTACTGTGGTACTGTGTTACTGTGGGACTGTGGTACTGTGGTACTGTGGTACTGTGGTACTGTGGTACTGTGGTACTGTGGTACTGTGGTACTGTGGTACTGTGTTACTGCGGGTACTGTGGTACTGTGGTACTGTGGTACTGTGGTACTGTGGTACTGTGGTACTGTGTTACTGTGGTACTGTGGTACTGTGGTACTGTGGTACTGTGGTACTGTGGTACTGTGGTACTGTGGTACTGTGTTACTGCGGGTACTGTGGTACTGTGGTACTGTGGTACTGTGGTACTGTGGTAATGTGTTACTGTGGTACTGTGGTACTGTGTTACTGTGGTACTGTGGTACTGTGGTACTGTGGTAATGTGTTACTGCGGGTACTGTGGTACTGTGGTACTGTGGTACTGTGGTACTGTGGTACTGTGTTACTGTGGTACTGTGGTACTGTGTTACTGCGGGTACTGTGGTACTGTGGTACTGTGGTACTGTGTTACTGCGGGTACTGTGGTACTGTGGTACTGTGGTACTGTGGTACTGTGGTAATGTGTTACTGTGGTACTGTGGTACTGTGTTACTGTGGTACTGTGGTACTGTGGTACTGTGGTAATGTGTTACTGCGGGTACTGTGGTACTGTGGTACTGTGGTACTGTGGTACTGTGTTACTGTGGTACTGTGGTACTGTGTTACTGCGGGTACTGTGGTACTGTGGTACTGTGGTACTGTGGTACTGTGGTAATGTGTTACTGTGGTACTGTGGTACTGTGTTACTGTGGTACTGTGGTACTGTGGTACTGTGGTAATGTGTTACTGCGGGTACTGTGGTACTGTGGTACTGTGGTACTGTGGTACTGTGGTACTGTGTTACTGTGGTACTGTGGTACTGTGGTACTGTGGTACTGTGGTACTGTGGTACTGTGGTACTGTGGTACTGTGGTACTGTGGTACTGTGGTACTGTGTTACTGCGGGTACTGTGGTACTGTGGGTACTGTGGTAATGTGTTACTGCGGGTACTGTGGTACTGTGGTACTGTGGTACTGTGGTACTGTGGGACTGTGTTACTGTGTGACTGTAGTACTGTGGTACTGTGGTACTGTGGTACTGTGTGACTGTGGTACTGTGGTACTGTGGTACTGTGGGACTGTGTTACTGTGTGACTGTAGTACTGTGGTACTGTGTTACTGTGGGACTGTGGTACTGTGGTACTGTGGTACTGTGGTACTGTGTTACTGTGGTACTGTGTTACTGTGGTACTGTGGTACTGTGTTACTGTGGTACTGTGGTACTGTGGTACTGTGGTACTGTGTTACTGTGGTACTGTGGTACTGTGGTACTGTGGTACTGTGGTACTGTGGTACTGTGGTACTGTGGTACTGTGTTACTGCGGGTACTGTGGTACTGTGGTACTGTGGTAATGTGTTACTGTGGTACTGTGGTACTGTGTTACTGTGGTACTGTGGTACTGTGGTACTGTGGTAATGTGTTACTGCGGGTACTGTGGTACTGTGGTACTGTGGTACTGTGGTACTGTGGTACTGTGTTACTGTGGTACTGTGGTACTGTGGTACTGTGGTACTGTGGTACTGTGGTACTGTGGTACTGTGGTACTGTGGTACTGTGTTACTGCGGGTACTGTGGTACTGTGGGTACTGTGGTACTGTGGTACTGTGGTAATGTGTTACTGTGTTACTGTGGTACTGTGGTACTGTGGTACTGTGGGTACTGTGGTACTGTGGTACTGTGGTAATGTGTTACTGCGGGTACTGTGGGACTGTGGGACTGTGGTACTGTGGTACTGTGTTACTGTGGTACTGTGGTACTGTGATAATGTGGTACTGTGGTACTGTAGTACTGTGGGACTGTGGTACTGTGGTACTGTGGTACTGTGTTACTGTGGTACTGTGGTACTGTGGTACTGTGGTACTGTGTTACTGTGGTACTGTGGTACTGTGGTACTGTGGTACTGTGGTACTGTGGTAATGTGTTACTGCGGGTACTGTGGTACTGTGGTACTGTGGTACTGTGGTACTGTGGTACTGTGGTACTGTGGTAATGTGTTACTGCGGGTACTGTGGTACTGTGGGACTGTGGTACTGTGGTACTGTGTTACTGTGGTACTGTGGTACTGTGGTACTGTGGTAATGTGTTACTGCGGGTACTGTGTTACTGTGTTACTGTGGTACTGTGGTAATGTGTTACTGCGGGTACTGTGTTACTGTGTTACTGTGTTACTGTGGTACTGTGGTACTGTGGTAAGGTGTTACTGTGGTACTGTGGTACTGTGTTACTGTGGTACTGTGGTACTGTGTTACTGTGTGAATGTAGTACTGTGGTACTGCGGGTACTGTGGTACTGTGGTACTGTGGTACTGTGATACTGTGGTACTGTGGTACTGTGGTACTGTGGTAATGTGTGACTGTGGTACTGTGGTACTGTGGGTACTGTGGTACTGTGGTAATGTGTGACTGTGGTACTGTGGGACTGTGGGACTGTGGTACTGTGGTACTGTGTTACTGTGGTACTGTGGTAATGTGTGACTGTGGTACTGTGGGACTGTGGGACTGTGGTACTGTGGTACTGTGGTAATGTGTTACTGTGGTACTGTGGTACTGTGGTACTGTGGTACTGTGGTACTGCGGTACTGTGGTACTGTGGTAATGTGTTACTGCGGGTACTGTGGTACTGTGGGTACTGTGGTACTGTGGTACTGTGGTACTGTGTTACTGTGGTACTGTGTTACTGTAGTACTGTGGTACTGTGTGACTGTGGTACTGTGGTACTGTGGTACTGTGGTACTGTGGTACTGTGGTAATGTGGTACTGTGGTAATGTGTTACTGCGGGTACTGTGGTACTGTGTTACTGTGGTACTGTGGTACTGTGGTACTGTGGTAATGTGTGACTGTGGTACTGTGGGACTGTGGGACTGTGGTACTGTGTTACTGTGGTACTGTGGTACTGTGGTACTGTGGTACTGTGGTACTGTGGTACTGTGGTACTGTGGTACTGTGGTACTGTGGGTACTGTGGTACTGTGGTAATGTGTGACTGTGGTACTGTGGGACTGTGGGACTGTGGTACTGTGGTACTGTGTTACTGTGGTAATGTGTGACTGTGGTACTGTGGGACTGTGGGACTGTGGTACTGTGGTACTGTGTTACTGTGGGACTGTGGTACTGTGGGTACTGTGGTACTGTGGGACTGTGGGACTGTGGTACTGTGGTACTGTGGTACTGTGGTACTGTGGTACTGTGGTACTGTGGTACTGTGGTACTGTGGTACTGTGGTACTGTGGTACTGTGGTAATGTGTTACTGTGGTACTGTGGTACTGTGTTACTGTGGTACTGTGGTACTGTGGTACTGTGGTAATGTGTTACTGCGGGTACTGTGGTACTGTGGTACTGTGGTACTGTGGTACTGTGGTACTGTGTTACTGTGGTACTGTGGTACTGTGGTACTGTGGTACTGTGGTACTGTGGTACTGTGGTACTGTGGTACTGTGTTACTGCGGGTACTGTGGTACTGTGGGTACTGTGGTACTGTGGTACTGTGGTAATGTGTTACTGTGGTACTGTGGTACTGTGTTACTGTGGTACTGTGGTACTGTGGTACTGTGGTAATGTGTTACTGCGGGTACTGTGGTACTGTGGTACTGTGGGTACTGTGGTACTGTGGTACTGTGTTACTGTGGTACTGTGTTACTGTGTGACTGTAGTACTGTGTTACTGTGGTACTGTGGTACTGTGGTACTGTGGTACTGTGTTACTGCGGTACTGTGGTACTGTGTTACTGTGGTACTGTGTTACTGCGGGTACTGTGGTACTGTGGTACTGTGGTACTGTGGTACTGTGGTACTGTGGTACTGTGGTACTGTGGTACTGTGGGACTGTGGGACTGTGGTACTGTGGTACTGTGTTACTGTGGTACTGTGGTACTGTGATACTGTGGTACTGTGGTACTGTGGTACTGTGTTACTGCGGGTACTGTGGTACTGTGGTACTGTGGTACTGTGGTACTGTGGTACTGTGGTACTGTGGTACTGTGGTACTGTGGGACTGTGGGACTGTGGTACTGTGGTACTGTGTTACTGTGGTACTGTGGTACTGTGATACTGTGGTACTGTGGTACTGTGGTACTGTGGGACTGTGGTACTGTGGTACTGTGGTACTGTGTTACTGTGGTACTGTGGTACTGTGGTACTGTGGTACTGTGTTACTGTGGTACTGTGGTACTGTGGTACTGTGGTACTGTGGTACTGTGGTAATGTGTTACTGCGGGTACTGTGGTACTGTGGTACTGTGGTACTGTGGTACTGTGGTACTGTGGTACTGTGGTAATGTGTTACTGCGGGTACTGTGGTACTGTGGGACTGTGGTACTGTGGTACTGTGTTACTGTGGTACTGTGGTACTGTGGTACTGTGGTAATGTGTTACTGCGGGTACTGTGTTACTGTGTTACTGTGGTACTGTGGTAATGTGTTACTGCGGGTACTGTGTTACTGTGTTACTGTGTTACTGTGGTACTGTGGTACTGTGGTAAGGTGTTACTGTGGTACTGTGGGACTGTGGTACGGTGGTACTGTGGGTACTGTGGTACTGTGGTAATGTGTGACTGTGTTACTGTGGTACTGTGGTACTGTGGTAAGGTGTTACTGTGGTACTGTGGGACTGTGGGACTGTGGTACTGTGTTACTGTGGTACTGTGGTACTGTGGTACTGTGGTACTGTGGTACTGTGGTACTGTGGTACTGTGGTACTGTGGTACTGTGGTAATGTGTGACTGTGGTACTGTGGGAATGTGGGACTGTGGTACTGTGTTACTGTGTTACTGTGGTACTGTTGTACTGTGGTACTGTGATACTGTGGTACTGTGGTACTGTGGGTACTGTGGTACTGTGGTACTGTGGTACTGTGATACTGTGGTACTGTGGTACTGTGGTACTGTGGTAATGTGTTACTGTGGTACTGTGGTACTGTGGTACTGTGGGTACTGTGGTACTGTGGTACTGTGGTACTGTGATACTGTGGTACTGTGGTACTGTGGTACTGTGGTAATGTGTTACTGTGGTACTGTGGTACTGTGGTACTGTGTTACTGTGTTACTGTGGTACTGTGGTACTGTGGTACTGTGGGTACTGTGGTACTGTGGTAATGTGTGACTGTGGTACTGTGGGACTGTGGGACTGTGGTACTGTGGTACTGTGTTACTGTGGTACTGTGGTAATGTGTGACTGTGGTACTGTGGGACTGTGGGACTGTGGTACTGTGGTACTGTGTTACTGTGGTACTGTGGTACTGTGATACTGTGGTACTGTGGGACTGTGGGACTGTGGTACTGTGGTAATGTGTGACTGTGGTACTGTGGGACTGTGGGACTGTGGTACTGTGGTACTGTGTTACTGTGGTACTGTGGTAATGTGTGACTGTGGTACTGTGGGACTGTGGTACTGTGGTACTGTGGTACTGTGGTACTGTGTTACTGCGGGTACTGTGGTACTGTGGTACTGTGGTACTGTGGTACTGTGGTAATGTGGTACTGTGGTACTGTGGTACTGTGGTAATGTGTTACTGTGGTACTGTGGTACTGTGGTACTGTGTGACTGTGGTACTGTGGTACTGTGGTATTGTGTGACTGTGGTACTGTGGTACTGTGGTACTGTGGGACTGTGGTACTGTAGTACTGTGGTACTGTGGGACTGTGGTACTGTGGTACTGTGGTACTGTGGGTACTGTGGTACTGTGGTACTGTGTTACTGTGGTACTGTGGTAATGTGTTACTGCGGGTACTGTGGTACTGCGGTACTGTGGTACTGTGGGTACTGTGGTACTGTGGTACTGTGGTACTGTGGTACTGTGGTACTGTGGTACTGTGGTAATGTGTGACTGTGGTACTGTGGGACTGTGGGACTTTGGTACTGTGGTACTGTGGTACTGTGGTACTGTGGTACTGTGGTACTGTGGTACTGTGGTACTGTGGTACTGTGGTACTGTGGTAATGTGGTACTGTGGTAATGTGTGACTGTGGTACTGTGGGACTGTGGGACTGTGGTACTGTGGTACTGTGTTACTGTGGTACTGTGGTAATGTGTGACTGTGGTACTGTGGGACTGTGGTACTGTGGGTACTGTGGTACTGTGGTAATGTGTGACTGTGGTACTGTGGGACTGTGGGACTTTGGTACTGTGGTACTGTGTTACTGTGGTACTGTGGTAATGTGTGACTGTGGTACTGTGGGACTGTGGGACTGTGGTACTGTGGTACTGTGTTACTGTGGTACTGTTGTACTGTGGTACTGTGATACTGTGGTACTGTGGTACTGTGGGTACTGTGGTACTGTGGTAATGTGTGACTGTGGTACTGTGGGACTGTGGGACTGTGGTACTGTGGTACTGTGTTACTGTGGTAATGTGTGACTGTGGTACTGTGGGACTGTGGGACTGTGGTACTGTGGTACTGTGTTACTGTGGTACTGTGGTAATGTGTGACTGTGGTACTGTGGGACTGTGGGACTGTGGTACTGTGGTACTGTGTTACTGTGGTACTGTGGTACTGTGATACTGTGGTACTGTGGTACTGTGGTACTGTGGTACTGTGGGACTGTGGTACTGTGGTACTGTGTTGCTGTGGTACTGTGGTACTGTGGTACTGTGGTACTGTGGTACTGTGGTACTGTGGTACTGTGGTACTGTGGTAATGTGGTACTGTGGTACTGTGGTACTGTGGGACTGTGGTACTGTGGTACTGTGTTACTGCGGGTACTGTGGTAATGTGGGACTGTGGTACTGTGGTACTGTGGTACTGTGGGACTGTGGTACTGTGGTACTGTGGTACTGTGGTACTGTGGTACTGTGGTACTGTGGTACTGTGGTAATGTGGTACTGTGGTACTGTGGTACTGTGGTACTGTGGTACTGTGTTACTGTGGTACTGTGGTACTGTGGTACTGTGGTACTGTGGGACTGTGGTACTGTGGTACTGTGGTACTGTGGTACTGTGGTACTGTGGTACTGTGGTACTGTGGTAATGTGGTACTGTGGTACTGTGGTACTGTGGTAATGTGGTACTGTGTTACTGTGGTACTGTGGTACTGTGGTACTGTGGTACTGTGGTAATGTGTTACTGCGGGTACTGTGGTACTGTGGTACTGTGGTACTGTGGTACTGTGTTGCTGTGGTACTGTGGTACTGTGGTACTGTGGTACTGTGGTACTGTGGTACTGTGGTACTGTGGTACTGTGGTACTGTGTTGCTGTGGTACTGTGGTACTGTGGTACTGTTGTACTGTGGTACTGTGGTAATGTGTTACTGCGGGTACTGTGGTACTGTGGTACTGTGGTACTGTGGGTACTGTGGTACTGTGGTACTGTGGTACTGTGGTACTGTGGTAATGTGGTACTGTGTTACTGTGGTACTGTGTTACTGCGGGTACTGTGGTACTGTGGTACTGTGGTACTGTGGTACTGTGGTACTGTGGTACTGTGGTACTGTGGGACTGTGGTACTGTGGTAATGTGGTACTGTGGTACTGTGGTAATGTGTTACTGTGGTACTGTGGTACTGTGGTACTGTGGTACTGTGGTAATGTGTTACTGTGGTACTGTGGTACTGTGGTACTGTGGTACTGTGGTACTGTGGTACTGTGGTACTGTGGTACTGTGGTACTGTGGTACTGTGGTACTGTGGTAATGTGGTACTGTGGTACTGTGGTACTGTGGTACTGTGGTAATGTGTGACTGTGGTACTGTGGTACTGTGGTACTGTGGTACTGTGGTACTGTGGTACTGTGGTACTGTGTTACTGTGTGACTGTGGTACTGTGGTACTGTGGTACTGTGGTACTGTGTTACTGTGGTACTTTGGTACTGTGGTACTGTGGTAATGTGGTACTGTGGTACTGTGGTACTGTGGTACTGTGGTACTGTGGTAATGTGGTACTGTGGTACTGTGGTACTGTGGTACTGTGGTACTGTGGTACTGTGGTAATGTGGTACTGTGGTACTGTGGTACTGTGTTACTGTGGTACTGTGGTACTGTGTTACTGTGGTACTGTGGTAATGTGTTACTGCGGGTACTGTGGTACTGTGGTACTGTGGTACTGTGGTACTGTGGTACTGTGGTACTGTGGTACTGTGGTACTGTGTGACTGTGTTACTGTGGTACTTTGGTACTGTGGTACTGTGGTAATGTGGTACTGTGGTACTGTGGTACTGTGGTACTGTGGTACTGTGGTAATGTGGTACTGTGTTACTGTGGTACTGTGTTACTGCGGGTACTGTGGTACTGTGGTACTGTGGTACTGTGGTACTGTGGTACTTTGGTACTGTGGTACTGTGGTAATGTGGTACTGTGGTACTGTGGTACTGTGGTACTGTGGTACTGTGGTAATGTGGTACTGTGGTAATGTGTTACTGTGGGACTGTGGTACTGTGGTACTGTGGTACTGTGGTACTGTGGTAATGTGTTACTGTGGGACTGTGGTACTGTGGTACTGTGGTACTGTGGTACTGTGGTACTGTGGTACTGTGTTACTGCGGGTACTGTGGTACTGTGGTAATGTGGTACTGTGGTACTGTGGTACTGTGGTACTGTGGTACTGTGGTACTGTGGTACTTTGGTACTGTGGTACTGTGGTAATGTGGTACTGTGGTACTGTGGTACTGTGGTACTGTGGTACTGTGGTAATGTGGTACTGTGGTACTGTGGTAATGTGGTACTGTGGTAATTTGTTACTGTGGGACTGTGGTACTGTGGTACTGTGGTACTGTGGTACTGTGGTAATGTGTTACTGTGGGACTGTGGTACTGTGGTACTGTGTTACTGCGGGTACTGTGGTAATGTGGGACTGTGGTACTGTGGTACTGTGGTACTGTGGGACTGTGGTACTGTGGTACTGTGGTACTGTGGTACTGTGGTACTGTGGTACTGTGGTACTGTGGTAATGTGGTACTGTGGTACTGTGGTACTGTGGTACTGTGGTACTGTGTTACTGTGGTACTGTGGTACTGTGGTACTGTGGTACTGTGGTACTGTGGTAATGTGTTACTGCGGGTACTGTGGTAATGTGGGACTGTGGTACTGTGGTACTGTGTGACTGTGGTACTGTGTTACTGTGGTACTGTGGTACTGTGGTACTGCGGGTACTGTGGTACTGTGGTACTGTGTTGCTGTGGTACTGTGGTACTGTGGTACTGTGGTACTGTGGGACTGTGGTACTGTGGTACTGTGGTACTGTGGTACTGTGGTACTGTGGTACTGTGGTACTGTGGTACTGTGGTACTGTGGTAATGTGGTACTGTGGTACTGTGGTACTGTGGTAATGTGGTACTGTGTTACTGTGGTACTGTGGTACTGTGGTACTGTGGTACTGTGGTACTGTGGTACTGTGGTAATGTGTTACTGCGGGTACTGTGGTACTGTGGTACTGTGGTACTGTGGTACTGTGTTGCTGTGGTACTGTGGTACTGTGGTACTGTGGTACTGTGGTACTGTGGTACTGTGGTACTGTGGTACTGTGGTACTGTGTTGCTGTGGTACTGTGGTACTGTGGTACTGTTGTACTGTGGTACTGTGGTACTGTGGTACTGTGTTGCTGTGGTACTGTGGTACTGTGGTACTGTTGTACTGTGTTACTGCGGGTACTGTGGTACTGTGGTAATGTGGTACTGTGGTACTGTGGTACTGTGGTACTGTGGTACTGTGGTACTGTGGTACTTTGGTACTGTGGTACTGTGGTAATGTGGTACTGTGGTACTGTGGTACTGTGGTACTGTGGTACTGTGGTAATGTGGTACTGTGGTACTGTGGTAATGTGGTACTGTGGTAATGTGTTACTGTGGGACTGTGGTACTGTGGTACTGTGGTACTGTGGTACTGTGGTAATGTGTTACTGTGGGACTGTGGTACTGTGGTACTGTGTTACTGCGGGTACTGTGGTAATGTGGGACTGTGGTACTGTGGTACTGTGGTACTGTGGGACTGTGGTAATGTGGTACTGTGGTACTGTGGTACTGTGGTACTGTGGTACTGTGGTACTGTGGTAATGTGGTACTGTGGTACTGTGGTACTGTGGTACTGTGGGACTGTGGTACTGTGGTACTGTGTTACTGCGGGTACTGTGGTAATGTGGGACTGTGGTACTGTGGTACTGTGGTACTGTGGGACTGTGGTACTGTGGTACTGTGGTACTGTGGTACTGTGGTACTGTGGTACTGTGGTACTGTGGTAATGTGGTACTGTGGTACTGTGGTACTGTGGTACTGTGGTACTGTGTTACTGTGGTACTGTGGTACTGTGGTACTGTGGTACTGTGGGACTGTGGTACTGTGGTACTGTGGTACTGTGGTACTGTGGTACTGTGGTACTGTGGTACTGTGGTAATGTGGTACTGTGGTACTGTGGTACTGTGGTAATGTGGTACTGTGTTACTGTGGTACTGTGGTACTGTGGTACTGTGGTACTGTGGTACTGTGGTAATGTGTTACTGCGGGTACTGTGGTACTGTGGTACTGTGGTACTGTGGTACTGTGTTGCTGTGGTACTGTGGTACTGTGGTACTGTGGTACTGTGGTACTGTGGTACTGTGGTACTGTGGTACTGTGGTACTGTGTTGCTGTGGTACTGTGGTACTGTGGTACTGTTGTACTGTGGTACTGTGGTACTATGGTACTGTGTTGCTGTGGTACTGTGGTACTGTGGTACTGTTGTACTGTGGTACTGTGGTACTGTGGTACTGTGGTACTGTGGTACTGTGTTGCTGTGGTACTGTGGTACTGTGGTACTGTTGTACTGTGGTACTGTGGTACTGTGGTACTGTGGTACTGTGGTACTGTGTTGCTGTGGTACTGTGGTACTGTGGTACTGTTGTACTGTGGTACTGTGGTAATGTGGTACTGTGTTACTGTGGTACTGTGGTACTGTGGTACTGTGGGACTGTGGTACTGTGGGACTGTGGTACTGTGGTACTGTGGTAATGTGGTAATGTGTTACTGTGGTACTGTGGTACTGTGGTACTGTGGTACTGTGGTACTGTGGTACTGTGGTACTGTGGTACTGTGGTACTGTGTTACTGTGGTAATGTGTTACTGCGGGTACTGTCTTACTGTGGTACTGTGTTACTGTGGTACTGTGTGACTGTGGTACTGTGTGACTGTGGTACTGTGTTACTGTGGGACTGTGGTACTGTGGTACTGTGTTACTGTGGTACTGTTGTACTGTGGTACTGTGGTAATGTGGTACTGTGTTACTGTGGTACTGTGGTACTGTGGTACTGTGGGACTGTGGTACTGTGGGACTGTGGTACTGTGGTACTGTGGTAATGTGGTAATGTGTTACTGTGGTACTGTGGTACTGTGTTACTGTGGTACTGTGGTACTGTGGTACTGTGGGACTGTGGTACTGTGGGACTGTGGTACTGTGTTACTGCGGGTACTGTGGTACTGTGGTACTGTGGTACTGTGTTACTGTGGTACTGTGGTAATGTGGTACTGTGGTACTGTGGTACTGTGTTACTGTGGTACTGTGGTACTGTGGTACTGTGGGACTGTGGTACTGTGGGACTGTGGTACTGTGGTACTGTGGTAATGTGGTAATGTGTTACTGTGGTACTGTGTTAATGTGTTACTGCGGGTACTGTGTTACTGTGGTACTGTGGTACTGTGGGTACTGTGGTACTGTGGTACTGTGGTACTGTGGTACTGTGGTAATGTGTTACTGTGGTACTGTGGTACTGTGGTACTGTGGTACTGTGGTACTGTGGTACTGTGGTACTGTGGTACTGTGGTACTGTGTTGCTGTGGTACTGTGGTACTGTGGTACTGTTGTACTGTGGTACTGTGGTAATGTGGTACTGTGTTACTGTGGTACTGTGGTACTGTGGTACTGTGTTGCTGTGGTACTGTGGTACTGTGGTACTGTTGTACTGTGGTACTGTGGTAATGTGGTACTGTGTTACTGTGGTACTGTGGTACTGTGGTACTGTGGGACTGTGGTACTGTGGGACTGTGGTACTGTGGTACTGTGGTAATGTGGTAATGTGTTACTGTGGTACTGTGGTAATGTGTTACTGCGGGTACTGTGTTACTGTGGTACTGTGTTACTGTGGTACTGTGTGACTGTGGTACTGTGTGAATGTGGTACTGTGTTACTGTGGGACTGTGGTACTGTGGTACTGTGTTACTGTGGTACTGTTGTACTGTGGTACTGTGGTAATGTGGTACTGTGTTACTGTGGTACTGTGGTACTGTGGTACTGTGGGACTGTGGTACTGTGGGACTGTGGTACTGTGGTAATGTGGTAATGTGTTACTGTGGTACTGTGGTAATGTGTTACTGTGGTACTGTGGTACTGTGGTACTGTGTTACTGCGGGTACTGTGGTACTGTGGTACTGTGTTACTGTGGTACTGTGGTACTGTGGTACTGTGTGACTGTGGTAATGTGGTACTGTGTTACTGTGGTACTGTGGTACTGTGGTACTGTGGGACTGTGGTACTGTGGGACTGTGGTACTGTGTTACTGCGGGTACTGTGGTACTGTGTTACTGTGTTACTGTGGTACTGTGGTACTGTGGTACTGTTGTACTGTGGTACTGTGGTAATGTGGTACTGTGTTACTGTGGTACTGTGGTACTGTGGTACTGTGTTACTGTGGTACTGTTGTACTGTGGTACTGTGGTAATGTGGTACTGTGTTACTGTGGTACTGTGGTACTGTGGTACTGTGGGACTGTGGTACTGTGGGACTGTGGTACTGTGGTAATGTGGTAATGTGTTACTGTGGTACTGTGGTAATGTGTTACTGTGGTACTGTGGTACTGTGGTACTGTGTTACTGCGGGTACTGTGGTACTGTGGTACTGTGTTACTGTGGTACTGTGGTACTGTGGTACTGTGTGACTGTGGTAATGTGGTACTGTGTTACTGTGGTACTGTGGTACTGTGGTACTGTGGGACTGTGGTACTGTGGGACTGTGGTACTGTGTTACTGCGGGTACTGTGGTACTGTGTTACTGTGTTACTGTGGTACTGTGGTACTGTGGTACTGTTGTACTGTGGTACTGTGGTAATGTGGTACTGTGTTACTGTGGTACTGTGGTACTGTGGTACTGTGGGACTGTGGTACTGTGGGACTGTGGTACTGTGTTACTGCGGGTACTGTGGTACTGTGTTACTGTGTTACTGTGGTACTGTGGTACTGTGGTAATGTGTTACTGCGGGTACTGTGGTACTGTGTGACTGTGGTACTGTGGTACTGTGTGACTGTGGTACTGTGTTACTGTGGGACTGTGGTACTGTGGTACTGTGTTACTGTGGTACTGTGGTACTGTGGTACTGTGTGACTGTGGTAATGTGTTACTGTGGTACTGTGGTACTGTGTGACTGTGGTACTGTGTGACTGTGGTACTGTGTTACTGTGGGACTGTGGTACTGTGGTACTGTGTTACTGTGGTACTGTTGTACTGTGGTACTGTGGTAATGTGGTACTGTGTTACTGTGGTACTGTGGTACTGTGGTACTGTGGGACTGTGGTACTGTGGGACTGTGGTACTGTTGTACTGTGGTAATGTGGTAATGTGTTACTGTGGTACTGTGGTACTGTGGTACTGTGGTACTGTGGTACTGTGGTACTGTGGTACTGTGGTACTGTGGTAATGTGGTACTGTGGTACTGTGGTACTGTGGTACTGTGGTACTGTGGTACTGTGGTACTGTGGTACTGTGGTACTGTGGTAATGTGTGACTGTGGTACTGTGGGACTGTGGTACTGTGGTAATGTGTTACTGCGGGTACTGTGTTACTGTGGTACTGTGTGACTGTGTGACTGTGTTACTGTGGTACTGTGGTACTGTGGTAATGTGTTACTGTGGTACTGTGGGACTGTGGTACTGTGTTACTGTGTGACTGTGGTACTGTGTTACTGCGGGTACTGTGGTACTGTGGTACTGTGTTACTGTGGTACTGTGTGACTGTGGTACTGTGTTACTGTGGGACTGTGGTACTGTGGTACTGTGTTACTGTGGTACTGTGGTACTGTGGTACTGTGTGACTGTGGTAATGTGTTACTGTGGTACTGTGGTACTGTGGTACTGTGTGACTGTGGTACTGTGGTACTGTGGTACTGTGTGACTGTGGTAATGTGTTACTGTGGTAATGTGGTACTGCGGTACTGTGGTACTGTGGTACTGTGGTACTGTGGTACTGTGGTACTGTGGTACTGTGGTACTGTGGTACTGTGGTACTGTGGTATTGTGGTACTGTGGTACTGTGGTACTGTGGTACTGTGGTACTGTGGTAATGTGTTACTGCGGGTACTGTGTTACTGTGGTACTGTGGTACTGTGGTAATGTGTTACTGTGGTAATGTGGTACTGCGGTACTGTGGTACTGTGGTACTATGGTACTGTGGGACTGTGGGACTGTGGTACTGTGTGACTGCGGGTACTGTGGTACTGTGGTACTGTGGTACTGTGGTACTGTGGTACTGTGTTACTGCGGGTACTGTGTTACTGTGGTAATGTGGTACTGTGGTACTGTGGGACTGTGGTACTGTGGTACTGTGGTACTGTGGTACTGTGGGACTGTGGTACTGTGGGACTGTGGTACTGTGGTACTGTGGTACTGTGGTACTGTGTTACTGTGGTACTGTGGTACTGTGGTAATGTGTTACTGTGGTAATGTGGTACTGCGGTACTGTGGTACTGTGGTACTATGGTACTGTGGGACTGTGGGACTGTGGTACTGTGTGACTGCGGGTACTGTGGTACTGTGGTACTGTGGTACTGTAGTACTGTGGTACTGTGGTACTGTGGTACTGTGGTACTGTGGTACTGTGTTGCTGTGGTACTGTGGTACTGTGGTACTGTTGTACTGTGGTACTGTGGTAATGTGGTACTGTGTTACTGTGGTACTGTAGTACTGTGGTACTGTGGTACTGTGGTACTGTGGTACTGTGTTGCTGTGGTACTGTGGTACTGTGGTACTGTTGTACTGTGGTACTGTGGTAATGTGGTACTGTGTTACTGTGGTACTGTGGTACTGTGGTACTGTGGGACTGTGGTACTGTGGGACTGTGGTACTGTGGTACTGTGGTAATGTGGTAATGTGTTACTGTGGTACTGTGGTACTGTGTTACTGTGGGACTGTGTTACTGCGGGTACTGTGTTACTGTGGTACTGTGTTACTGTGGGACTGTGGTACTGTGGTACTGTGGTAATGTGGTAATGTGTTACTGTGGTACTGTGGTAATGTGTTACTGCGGGTACTGTGTTACTGTGGTACTGTGGGACTGTGTTACTGTGTTACTGTGTTACTGTGGTACTGTGGTACTGTTGTACTGTGGTACTGTGGTAATGTGGTACTGTGTTACTGTGGTACTGTGGTACTGTGGTACTGTGGGACTGTGGTACTGTGGGACTGTGGTACTGTGGTACTGTGGTAATGTGGTAATGTGTTACTGTGGTACTGTGGTAATGTGTTACTGCGGGTACTGTGTTACTGTGGTACTGTGTGACTGTGGTACTGTGTGACTGTGGTACTGTGTTACTGTGGGACTGTGGTACTGTGGTACTGTGTTACTGTGGTACTGTTGTACTGTGGTACTGTGGTAATGTGGTACTGTGTTACTGTGGTACTGTGGTACTGTGGTACTGCGGGTACTGTGGTACTGTGGTACTGTGGTACTGTGGTACTGTGTTACTGTGGTACTGTGGTACTGTGGTACTGCGGGTACTGTGGTACTGTGGTACTGTGGTACTGTGGTACTGTGTTACTGTGGTACTGTGGTAATGTGGTAATGTGTTACTGCGGGTACTGTGGTACTGTGGGTACTGTGGTAATGTGGTACTGTGGTACTGTGGTACTGTGGTACTGTGGTACTGTGGTACTGCGGGTACTGTGGTACTGTGGTACTGTGGTACTGTGGTACTGTGTTACTGTGGTACTGTGGTAATGTGGTAATGTGTTACTGCGGGTACTGTGGTACTGTGGGTACTGTGGTAATGTGGTACTGTGGTACTGTGGTACTGTGGTACTGTGGTACTGTGGTAATGTGTTACTGCGGGTACTGTGTTACTGTGGTACTGTGGTACTGTGGTACTGTTGTACTGTGGTACTGTGGTACTGTGGTACTGTGGTACTGTGGTACTGTGTTGCTGTGGTACTGTGGTACTGTGGTACTGTTGTACTGTGGTACTGTGGTAATGTGGTACTGTGTTACTGTGGTACTGTGGTACTGTGGTACTGTGGGACTGTGGTACTGTGGGACTGTGGTACTGTGGTACTGTGGTAATGTGGTAATGTGTTACTGTGGTACTGTGGTACTGTGGTACTGTGGTACTGTGGTACTGTGGTACTGTGGTACTGTGGTACTGTGGTACTGTGGTACTGTGTTACTGTGGTAATGTGTTACTGCGGGTACTGTCTTACTGTGGTACTGTGTTACTGTGGTACTGTGTGACTGTGGTACTGTGTGACTGTGGTACTGTGTTACTCTGGGACTGTGGTACTGTGGTACTGTGTTACTGTGGTACTGTTGTACTGTGGTACTGTGGTAATGTGGTACTGTGTTACTGTGGTACTGTGGTACTGTGGTACTGTGGGACTGTGGTACTGTGGGACTGTGGTACTGTGGTAATGTGTTACTGTGGTAATGTGTTACTGTGGTACTGTGGTACTGTGTTACTGTGGTACTGTGGTACTGTGGTACTGTGGGACTGTGGTACTGTGGGACTGTGGTACTGTGTTACTGCGGGTACTGTGGTACTGTGGTACTGTGGTACTGTGTTACTGTGGTACTGTGGTAATGTGGTACTGTGGTACTGTGGTACTGTGTTACTGTGGTACTGTGGTACTGTGGTACTGTGGGACTGTGGTACTGTGGGACTGTGGTACTGTGGTACTGTGGTAATGTGGTAATGTGTTACTGTGGTACTGTGTTAATGTGTTACTGCGGGTACTGTGTTACTGTGGTACTGTGGTACTGTGGGTACTGTGGTACTGTGGTACTGTGGTACTGTGGTACTGTGGTAATGTGTTACTGTGGTACTGTGGTACTGTGGTACTGTGGTACTGTGGTACTGTGGTACTGTGGTACTGTGGTACTGTGGTACTGTGTTGCTGTGGTACTGTGGTACTGTGGTACTGTTGTACTGTGGTACTGTGGTAATGTGGTACTGTGTTACTGTGGTACTGTGGTACTGTGGTACTGTGTTGCTGTGGTACTGTGGTACTGTGGTACTGTTGTACTGTGGTACTGTGGTAATGTGGTACTGTGTTACTGTGGTACTGTGGTACTGTGGTACTGTGGGACTGTGGTACTGTGGGACTGTGGTACTGTGGTACTGTGGTAATGTGGTAATGTGTTACTGTGGTACTGTGGTAATGTGTTACTGCGGGTACTGTGTTACTGTGGTACTGTGTTACTGTGGTACTGTGTGACTGTGGTACTGTGTGAATGTGGTACTGTGTTACTGTGGGACTGTGGTACTGTGGTACTGTGTTACTGTGGTACTGTTGTACTGTGGTACTGTGGTAATGTGGTACTGTGTTACTGTGGTACTGTGGTACTGTGGTACTGTGGGACTGTGGTACTGTGGGACTGTGGTACTGTGGTAATGTGGTAATGTGTTACTGTGGTACTGTGGTAATGTGTTACTGTGGTACTGTGGTACTGTGGTACTGTGTTACTGCGGGTACTGTGGTACTGTGGTACTGTGTTACTGTGGTACTGTGGTACTGTGGTACTGTGTGACTGTGGTAATGTGGTACTGTGTTACTGTGGTACTGTGGTACTGTGGTACTGTGGGACTGTGGTACTGTGGGACTGTGGTACTGTGTTACTGCGGGTACTGTGGTACTGTGTTACTGTGTTACTGTGGTACTGTGGTACTGTGGTACTGTTGTACTGTGGTACTGTGGTAATGTGGTACTGTGTTACTGTGGTACTGTGGTACTGTGGTACTGTGGGACTGTGGTACTGTGGGACTGTGGTACTGTGTTACTGCGGGTACTGTGGTACTGTGTTACTGTGTTACTGTGGTACTGTGGTACTGTGGTACTGTGGTACTGTGGTACTGTGGTACTGTGGTACTGTGGTACTGTGGTACTGTGGTATTGTGGTACTGTGGTACTGTGGTACTGTGGTACTGTGGTACTGTGGTAATGTGTTACTGCGGGTACTGTGTTACTGTGGTACTGTGGTACTGTGGTAATGTGTTACTGTGGTAATGTGGTACTGCGGTACTGTGGTACTGTGGTACTATGGTACTGTGGGACTGTGGGACTGTGGTACTGTGTGACTGCGGGTACTGTGGTACTGTGGTACTGTGGTACTGTGGTACTGTGGTACTGTGTTACTGCGGGTACTGCGGTACTGTGGTACTGTGGTACTATGGTACTGTGGGACTGTGGGACTGTGGTACTGTGTGACTGCGGGTACTGTGGTACTGTGGTACTGTGGTACTGTAGTACTGTGGTACTGTGGTACTGTGGTACTGTGGTACTGTGGTACTGTGTTGCTGTGGTACTGTGGTACTGTGGTACTGTTGTACTGTGGTACTGTGGTAATGTGGTACTGTGTTACTGTGGTACTGTAGTACTGTGGTACTGTGGTACTGTGGTACTGTGGTACTGTGTTGCTGTGGTACTGTGGTACTGTGGTACTGTTGTACTGTGGTACTGTGGTAATGTGGTACTGTGTTACTGTGGTACTGTGGTACTGTGGTACTGTGGGACTGTGGTACTGTGGGACTGTGGTACTGTGGTACTGTGGTAATGTGGTAATGTGTTACTGTGGTACTGTGGTACTGTGTTACTGTGGGACTGTGTTACTGCGGGTACTGTGTTACTGTGGTACTGTGTTACTGTGGGACTGTGGTACTGTGGTACTGTGGTAATGTGGTAATGTGTTACTGTGGTACTGTGGTAATGTGTTACTGCGGGTACTGTGTTACTGTGGTACTGTGGGACTGTGTTACTGTGTTACTGTGTTACTGTGGTACTGTGGTACTGTTGTACTGTGGTACTGTGGTAATGTGGTACTGTGTTACTGTGGTACTGTGGTACTGTGGTACTGTGGGACTGTGGTACTGTGGGACTGTGGTACTGTGGTACTGTGGTAATGTGGTAATGTGTTACTGTGGTACTGTGGTAATGTGTTACTGCGGGTACTGTGTTACTGTGGTACTGTGTGACTGTGGTACTGTGTGACTGTGGTACTGTGTTACTGTGGGACTGTGGTACTGTGGTACTGTGTTACTGTGGTACTGTTGTACTGTGGTACTGTGGTAATGTGGTACTGTGTTACTGTGGTACTGTGGTACTGTGGTACTGCGGGTACTGTGGTACTGTGGTACTGTGGTACTGTGGTACTGTGTTACTGTGGTACTGTGGTACTGTGGTACTGCGGGTACTGTGGTACTGTGGTACTGTGGTACTGTGGTACTGTGTTACTGTGGTACTGTGGTAATGTGGTAATGTGTTACTGCGGGTACTGTGGTACTGTGGGTACTGTGGTAATGTGGTACTGTGGTACTGTGGTACTGTGGTACTGTGGTACTGTGGTACTGCGGGTACTGTGGTACTGTGGTACTGTGGTACTGTGGTACTGTGTTACTGTGGTACTGTGGTAATGTGGTAATGTGTTACTGCGGGTACTGTGGTACTGTGGGTACTGTGGTAATGTGGTACTGTGGTACTGTGGTACTGTGGTACTGTGGTACTGTGGTAATGTGTTACTGCGGGTACTGTGTTACTGTGGTACTGTGGTACTGTGGTACTGTTGTACTGTGGTACTGTGGTACTGTGGTACTGTGGTACTGTGGTACTGTGTTGCTGTGGTACTGTGGTACTGTGGTACTGTTGTACTGTGGTACTGTGGTAATGTGGTACTGTGTTACTGTGGTACTGTGGTACTGTGGTACTGTGGGACTGTGGTACTGTGGGACTGTGGTACTGTGGTACTGTGGTAATGTGGTAATGTGTTACTGTGGTACTGTGGTACTGTGGTACTGTGGT
Source organism: Osedax fenrisi (assembly GCA_964019155.1). Classification (NCBI taxonomy): domain Eukaryota; kingdom Metazoa; phylum Annelida; class Polychaeta; order Sabellida; family Siboglinidae; genus Osedax; species Osedax fenrisi. The sequence goes on from OZ025240.1 coordinate 12,979,050, forward strand.
ACTGTGGTACTGTGGTACTGTGGTACTGTGGTACTGTGGTACTGTGGTACTGTGTTACTGTGGTAATGTGTTACTGCGGGTACTGTCTTACTGTGGTACTGTGTTACTGTGGTACTGTGTGACTGTGGTACTGTGTGACTGTGGTACTGTGTTACTCTGGGACTGTGGTACTGTGGTACTGTGTTACTGTGGTACTGTTGTACTGTGGTACTGTGGTAATGTGGTACTGTGTTACTGTGGTACTGTGGTACTGTGGTACTGTGGGACTGTGGTACTGTGGGACTGTGGTACTGTGGTACTGTGGTAATGTGGTAATGTGTTACTGTGGTACTGTGGTACTGTGTTACTGTGGTACTGTGGTACTGTGGTACTGTGGGACTGTGGTACTGTGGGACTGTGGTACTGTGTTACTGCGGGTACTGTGGTACTGTGGTACTGTGGTACTGTGTTACTGTGGTACTGTGGTAATGTGGTACTGTGGTACTGTGGTACTGTGTTACTGTGGTACTGTGGTACTGTGGTACTGTGGGACTGTGGTACTGTGGGACTGTGGTACTGTGGTACTGTGGTAATGTGGTAATGTGTTACTGTGGTACTGTGTTAATGTGTTACTGCGGGTACTGTGTTACTGTGGTACTGTGGTACTGTGGGTACTGTGGTACTGTGGTACTGTGGTACTGTGGTACTGTGGTAATGTGTTACTGTGGTACTGTGGTACTGTGGTACTGTGGTACTGTGGTACTGTGGTACTGTGGTACTGTGGTACTGTGGTACTGTGTTGCTGTGGTACTGTGGTACTGTGGTACTGTTGTACTGTGGTACTGTGGTAATGTGGTACTGTGTTACTGTGGTACTGTGGTACTGTGGTACTGTGTTGCTGTGGTACTGTGGTACTGTGGTACTGTTGTACTGTGGTACTGTGGTAATGTGGTACTGTGTTACTGTGGTACTGTGGTACTGTGGTACTGTGGGACTGTGGTACTGTGGGACTGTGGTACTGTGGTACTGTGGTAATGTGGTAATGTGTTACTGTGGTACTGTGGTAATATGTTACTGCGGGTACTGTGTTACTGTGGTACTGTGTTACTGTGGTACTGTGTGACTGTGGTACTGTGTGAATGTGGTACTGTGTTACTGTGGGACTGTGGTACTGTGGTACTGTGTTACTGTGGTACTGTTGTACTGTGGTACTGTGGTAATGTGGTACTGTGTTACTGTGGTACTGTGGTACTGTGGTACTGTGGGACTGTGGTACTGTGGGACTGTGGTACTGTGGTAATGTGGTAATGTGTTACTGTGGTACTGTGGTAATGTGTTACTGTGGTACTGTGGTACTGTGGTACTGTGTTACTGCGGGTACTGTGGTACTGTGGTACTGTGTTACTGTGGTACTGTGGTACTGTGGTACTGTGTGACTGTGGTAATGTGGTACTGTGTTACTGTGGTACTGTGGTACTGTGGTACTGTGGGACTGTGGTACTGTGGGACTGTGGTACTGTGTTACTGCGGGTACTGTGGTACTGTGTTACTGTGTTACTGTGGTACTGTGGTACTGTGGTACTGTTGTACTGTGGTACTGTGGTAATGTGGTACTGTGTTACTGTGGTACTGTGGTACTGTGGTACTGTGGGACTGTGGTACTGTGGGACTGTGGTACTGTGTTACTGCGGGTACTGTGGTACTGTGTTACTGTGTTACTGTGGTACTGTGGTACTGTGGTAATGTGTTACTGCGGGTACTGTGGTACTGTGTGACTGTGGTACTGTGGTACTGTGTGACTGTGGTACTGTGTTACTGTGGGACTGTGGTACTGTGGTACTGTGTTACTGTGGTACTGTGGTACTGTGGTACTGTGTGACTGTGGTAATGTGTTACTGTGGTACTGTGGTACTGTGGTACTGTGTGACTGTGGTACTGTGTGACTGTGGTACTGTGTTACTGTGGGACTGTGGTACTGTGGTACTGTGTTACTGTGGTACTGTTGTACTGTGGTACTGTGGTAATGTGGTACTGTGTTACTGTGGTACTGTGGTACTGTGGTACTGTGGGACTGTGGTACTGTGGGACTGTGGTACTGTGGTACTGTGGTAATGTGGTAATGTGTTACTGTGGTACTGTGGTACTGTGGTACTGTGGTACTGTGGTACTGTGGTACTGTGGTACTGTGGTACTGTGGTACTGTGGTAATGTGGTACTGTGGTACTGTGGTACTGTGGTACTGTGGTACTGTGGTACTGTGGTACTGTGGTACTGTGGTACTGTGGTAATGTGTGACTGTGGTACTGTGGGACTGTGGTACTGTGGTAATGTGTTACTGCGGGTACTGTGTTACTGTGGTACTGTGTGACTGTGTGACTGTGTTACTGTGGTACTGCGGGTACTGTGGTACTGTGTGACTGTGGTACTGTGGTACTGTGTGACTGTGGTACTGTGTTACTGTGGGACTGTGGTACTGTGGTACTGTGTTACTGTGGTACTGTGGTACTGTGGTACTGTGTGACTGTGGTAATGTGTTACTGTGGTACTGTGGTACTGTGGTACTGTGTGACTGTGGTACTGTGTGACTGTGGTACTGTGTTACTGTGGGACTGTGGTACTGTGGTACTGTGTTACTGTGGTACTGTTGTACTGTGGTACTGTGGTAATGTGGTACTGTGTTACTGTGGTACTGTGGTACTGTGGTACTGTGGGACTGTGGTACTGTGGGACTGTGGTACTGTGGTACTGTGGTAATGTGGTAATGTGTTACTGTGGTACTGTGGTACTGTGGTACTGTGGTACTGTGGTACTGTGGTACTGTGGTACTGTGGTACTGTGGTACTGTGGTAATGTGGTACTGTGGTACTGTGGTACTGTGGTACTGTGGTACTGTGGTACTGTGGTACTGTGGTACTGTGGTACTGTGGTAATGTGTGACTGTGGTACTGTGGGACTGTGGTACTGTGGTAATGTGTTACTGCGGGTACTGTGTTACTGTGGTACTGTGTGACTGTGTGACTGTGTTACTGTGGTACTGTGGTACTGTGGTAATGTGTTACTGTGGTACTGTGGGACTGTGGTACTGTGTTACTGTGTGACTGTGGTACTGTGTTACTGCGGGTACTGTGGTACTGTGGTACTGTGTTACTGTGGTACTGTGTGACTGTGGTACTATGTTACTGTGGGACTGTGGTACTGTGGTACTGTGTTACTGTGGTACTGTGGTACTGTGGTACTGTGTGACTGTGGTAATGTGTTACTGTGGTACTGTGGTACTGTGTGACTGTGGTACTGTGGTACTGTGGTACTGTGTGACTGTGGTAATGTGTTACTGTGGTAATGTGGTACTGCGGTACTGTGGTACTGTGGTACTGTGGTACTGTGGTACTGTGGTACTGTGGTACTGTGGTACTGTGGTACTGTGGTACTGTGGTATTGTGGTACTGTGGTACTGTGGTACTGTGGTACTGTGGTAATGTGTTACTGTGGTACTGTGTTGCTGTGGTACTGTGTTACTGTGGTACTGTGTGACTGTGGTACTGTGGTACTGTGTGACTGTGGTACTGTGGTACTGTGGTAATGTGTTACTGTGGTACTGTGGTACTGTGGTACTGTGGTACTGTGGTACTGTGGTACTGTGGTAATGTGTTACTGCGGGTACTGTGTTACTGTGGTACTGTGGTACTGTGGTAATGTGTTACTGTGGTAATGTGGTACTGCGGTACTGTGGTACTGTGGTACAATGGTACTGTGGGACTGTGGGACTGTGGTACTGTGTTACTGCGGGTACTGTGTTACTGTGGTAATGTGGTACTGTGGTACTGTGGGACTGTGGTACTGTGGTACTGTGGTACTGTGGTACTGTGGGACTGTGGTACTGTGGGACTGTGGTACTGTGGTACTGTGGTACTGTGGTACTGTGTTACTGTGGTACTGTGGTACTGTGGTAATGTGTTACTGTGGTAATGTGGTACTGCGGTACTGTGGTACTGTGGTACTATGGTACTGTGGGACTGTGGGACTGTGGTACTGTGTGACTGCGGGTACTGTGGTACTGTGGTACTGTGGTACTGTAGTACTGTGGTACTGTGGTACTGTGGTACTGTGGTACTGTGGTACTGTGTTGCTGTGGTACTGTGGTACTGTGGTACTGTTGTACTGTGGTACTGTGGTAATGTGGTACTGTGTTACTGTGGTACTGTAGTACTGTGGTACTGTGGTACTGTGGTACTGTGGTACTGTGTTGCTGTGGTACTGTGGTACTGTGGTACTGTTGTACTGTGGTACTGTGGTAATGTGGTACTGTGTTACTGTGGTACTGTGGTACTGTGGTACTGTGGGACTGTGGTACTGTGGGACTGTGGTACTGTGGTACTGTGGTAATGTGGTAATGTGTTACTGTGGTACTGTGGTACTGTGTTACTGTGGGACTGTGTTACTGCGGGTACTGTGTTACTGTGGTACTGTGTTACTGTGGGACTGTGGTACTGTGGTACTGTGGTAATGTGGTAATGTGTTACTGTGGTACTGTGGTAATGTGTTACTGCGGGTACTGTGTTACTGTGGTACTGTGGGACTGTGTTACTGTGTTACTGTGTTACTGTGGTACTGTGGTACTGTTGTACTGTGGTACTGTGGTAATGTGGTACTGTGTTACTGTGGTACTGTGGTACTGTGGTACTGTGGGACTGTGGTACTGTGGGACTGTGGTACTGTGGTACTGTGGTAATGTGGTAATGTGTTACTGTGGTACTGTGGTAATGTGTTACTGCGGGTACTGTGTTACTGTGGTACTGTGTGACTGTGGTACTGTGTGACTGTGGTACTGTGTTACTGTGGGACTGTGGTACTGTGGTACTGTGTTACTGTGGTACTGTTGTACTGTGGTACTGTGGTAATGTGGTACTGTGTTACTGTGGTACTGTGGTACTGTGGTACTGCGGGTACTGTGGTACTGTGGTACTGTGGTACTGTGGTACTGTGTTACTGTGGTACTGTGGTACTGTGGTACTGCGGGTACTGTGGTACTGTGGTACTGTGGTACTGTGGTACTGTGTTACTGTGGTACTGTGGTAATGTGGTAATGTGTTACTGCGGGTACTGTGGTACTGTGGGTACTGTGGTAATGTGGTACTGTGGTACTGTGGTACTGTGGTACTGTGGTACTGTGGTACTGCGGGTACTGTGGTACTGTGGTACTGTGGTACTGTGGTACTGTGTTACTGTGGTACTGTGGTAATGTGGTAATGTGTTACTGCGGGTACTGTGGTACTGTGGGTACTGTGGTAATGTGGTACTGTGGTACTGTGGTACTGTGGTACTGTGGTACTGTGGTAATGTGTTACTGCGGGTACTGTGTTACTGTGGTACTGTGTTACTGTGGGACTGTGGTACTGTGGTACTGTGGTAATGTGGTAATGTGTTACTGTGGTACTGTGGTAATGTGTTACTGCGGGTACTGTGTTACTGCGGGTACTGTGTTACTGCGGGTACTGTGGTACTGTGGTACTGTGGTACTGTGGTACTGTGGTAATGTGTTACTGTGGTACTGTGGTACTGTGGTACTGTGGTACTGTGGTACTGTGGTACTGTGGTACTGTGGTACTGTGGTACTGTGTTGCTGTGGTACTGTGGTACTGTGGTACTGTTGTACTGTGGTACTGTGGTAATGTGGTACTGTGTTACTGTGGTACTGTGGTACTGTGGTACTGTGGGACTGTGGTACTGTGGGACTGTGGTACTGTGGTACTGTGGTAATGTGGTAATGTGTTACTGTGGTACTGTGGTAATGTGTTACTGCGGGTACTGTGTTACTGTGGTACTGTGTGACTGTGGTACTGTGTGACTGTGGTACTGTGTTACTGTGGGACTGTGGTACTGTGGTACTGTGTTACTGTGGTACTGTTGTACTGTGGTACTGTGGTAATGTGGTACTGTGTTACTGTGGTACTGTGGTACTGTGGTACTGTGGGACTGTGGTACTGTGGGACTGTGGTACTGTTGTACTGTGGTAATGTGGTAATGTGTTACTGTGGTACTGTGGTAATGTGTTACTGCGGGTACTGTGTTACTGTGGTACTGTGGTACTGTGTTACTGTGGGACTGTGGTACTGTGGTACTGTGGTACTGTGTGACTGTGGTACTGTGTTACTGTGGGACTGTGGTACTGTGGTACTGTGTTACTGTGGTACTGTTGTACTGTGGTACTGTGGTAATGTGGTACTGTGTTACTGTGGTACTGTGGTACTGTGGTACTGTGGGACTGTGGTACTGTGGGACTGTGGTACTGTGGTACTGTGGTAATGTGGTAATGTGTTACTGTGGTACTGTGGTACTGTGGTACTGTGGTACTGTGGTACTGTGGTACTGTGGTACTGTGGTACTGTGGTACTGTGGTACTGTGGTACTGTGGTACTGTGGTACTGTGGTACTGTGGTACTGTGGTACTGTGGTACTGTGGTACTGTGGTACTGTGGTAATGTGTGACTGTGGTACTGTGGGACTGTGGTACTGTGGTAATGTGTTACTGCGGGTACTGTGTTACTGTGGTACTGTGTGACTGTGTGACTGTGTTACTGTGGTACTGTGGTACTGTGGTAATGTGTTACTGTGGTACTGTGGGACTGTGGTACTGTGTTACTGTGTGACTGTGGTACTGTGTTACTGCGGGTACTGTGGTACTGTGGTACTGTGTTACTGTGGTACTGTGTGACTGTGGTACTGTGTTACTGTGGGACTGTGGTACTGTGGTACTGTGTTACTGTGGTACTGTGGTACTGTGGTACTGTGTGACTGTGGTAATGTGTTACTGTGGTACTGTGGTACTGTGTGACTGTGGTACTGTGGTACTGTGGTACTGTGTGACTGTGGTAATGTGTTACTGTGGTACTGTGGTACTGTGGGACTGTGGTACTGTGGTACTGTGGGTACTGTGGGACTGTGGTACTGTGTGACTGTGGTACTGTGTGACTGTGTGACTGTGGTAATGTGGTACTGTGTTACTGTGGTACTGTGTTACTGCGGGTACTGTGGGACTGTGGTACTGTGGTACTGTGGTACTGTGGTACTGTGGTACTGTGTTACTTTGGTACTGTGGTACTGTGGTACTGTGGTACTGTGGTACTGTGGTACTGTGGTACTGTGTTACTGTGGTACTGTGGTACTGTGGGACTGTGGTACTGTGGTACTGTGGGTACTGTGGGACTGTGGTACTGTGTGACTGTGGTACTGTGTGACTGTGTGACTGTGGTAATGTGGTACTGTGGTACTGCGGGTACTGTGGTACTGTAGTACTGCGGGTACTGTGGTACTGTGGTACTGTGGTACTGTGGTACTGTGTGACTGTGGTACTGTGGTACTGTGGTACTGTGGTACTGTGGTACTGTGGTACTGTGGTACTGTGTTACTGTGGTACTGTGGTACTATGGTACTGTGGTACTGTGGTAATGTGTTACTGCGGGTACTGTGGTACTGTGGTACTGTGTTACTGTGGTACTGTGGTACTGTGGTACTGTGGTACTATGGTACTGTGGTACTGTGGTACTGTGGTACTGTGGTACTGTGGTACTGTGGTACTGTGGTACTGTGGTACTGCGGGTACTGTGGTACTGTGGTACTGTGGTACTGTGGTACTGTGGTACTGTGGTAATGTGTTACTGTGGTACTGTGGTACTGTGGTACTGTGGTACTGTGGTACTGTGGTACTGTGGTACTGTGGTACTGTGGTAATGTGGTACTGTGATAATGTGTTACTGTGGTACTGTGGTACTGTGGTACTGTGGTACTGTGGTACTGTGGTACTGTGGTACTGTGGTAATGTGTTACTGTGGTACTGTGGTACTGTGGTACTGTGGTACTGTGGTACTGTGGTAATGTGTTACTGTGGTACTGTGGTACTGTGGTACTGTGTGACTGTGGTAATGTGTTACTGTGGTACTGTGGTACTGTGGTACTGTGTGACTGTGGTACTGTGGTACTGTGGTACTGTGTGACTGTGGTAATGTGTTACTGTGGTACTGTGGTACTGTGGTACTGTGGTACTGTGGTACTGTGGTACTGTGGTACTGTGGTACTGTGTGACTGTGGTACTGTGGTACTGTGGTACTGTGGTACTGTGGTAATGTGTTACTGTGGTACTGTGGTACTGTGGTACTGTGTGACTGTGGTAATGTGTTACTGTGGTACTGTGGTACTGTGGTACTGTGGTACTGTGGTAATGTGGGACTGTTGTACTGTGGTACTGTGGTAATGTGTTACTGCGGTACTGTGGTACTGTGGTACTGTGGGTACTGTGGTACTGTGGTACTGTGGTACTGTGGTACTGTGGTACTGTGGTAATGTGGGACTGTGGTACTGTGGTACTGTGGTAATGTGTTACTGTGGTACTGTGGTACTGTGGTACTGTGGTACTGTGGGTACTGTGGTACTGTGGTACTGTGGTAATGTGTTACTGTGGTACTGTGGTAATGCGTTACTGTGGTACTGTGGTACTGTGGTACTGTGGTACTGTGGTACTGTGGTACTGTGGTACTGTGATACTGTGGTACTGTGGTACTGTGGTACTGTGGTAATGTGTTACTGTGGTACTGTGTGACTGTGGTAATGTGTTACTGTGGTACTGTGTTACTGTGGTACTGTGGTAATGTGTGACTGTGGTACTGTGGGACTGTGGTAATGTGTTACTGCGGGTACTGTGTTACTGTGGTACGGTGGGACTGTGGTACTGTGGTACTGTGGTACTGTGTTACTGTGGTACTGTGGTACTGTGGTACTGTGTTACTGTGGTACTGTGGTACTGTGGTACTGTGGTACTGTGGTACTGTGGTACTGTAGTACTGTGGTACTGTGGTACTGTGGTACTGTGGTACTGTGGTACTGTGGTACTGTGGTACTGTAGTACTGTGGTACTGTGGTACTGTGGTACTGTGTTACTGTGTTACTGCGGGTACTGTGTTACTGTGGTACGGTGGGACTGTGGTACTGTGGTACTGTGGTACTGTGTTACTGTGGTACTGTGGTACTGTGGTACTGTGTTACTGTGGTACTGTGGTACTGTGGTACTGTGGTACTGTGGTACTGTGGTACTGTAGTACTGTGGTACTGTGGTACTGTGGTACTGTGGTACTGTGGTACTGTGGTACTGTGGTACTGTAGTACTGTGGTACTGTGGTACTGTGGTACTGTGTTACTGTGGTACTGTGGTACTGTGGTACTGTGGTACTGTGTTACTGTGGTACTGTGGTACTGTGGTACTGTGGTACTGTGTTACTGTGGTACTGTGGTACTGTGGTACTGTGGTACTGTGGTACTGTGTTACTGTGGTACTGTGGTACTGTGGTACTGTGGTACTGTGTTACTGTGGTACTGTGGTACTGTGGTACTGTGGTACTGTGGTACTGTGGTACTGTGGTACTGTGTTACTGTGGTACTGTGGTACTGTGGGTACTGTGGTACTGTGGTACTGTGGTACTGTGGTACTGTGGTACTGTGGTAATGTGGGACTGTGGTACTGTGGTACTGTGGTAATGTGTTACTGTGGTACTGTGGTACTGTGGTACTGTGGTACTGTGGGTACTGTGGTACTGTGGTACTGTGGTAATGTGTTACTGTGGTACTGTGGTAATGCGTTACTGTGGTACTGTGGTACTGTGGTACTGTGGTACTGTGGTACTGTGGTACTGTGGTACTGTGATACTGTGGTACTGTGGTACTGTGGTACTGTGGTAATGTGTTACTGTGGTACTGTGTGACTGTGGTAATGTGTTACTGTGGTACTGTGTTACTGTGGTACTGTGGTAATGTGTGACTGTGGTACTGTGGGACTGTGGTAATGTGTTACTGCGGGTACTGTGTTACTGTGGTACGGTGGGACTGTGGTACTGTGGTACTGTGGTACTGTGGTACTGTGGTACTGTGGTACTATGGTACTGTGTTACTGTGGTAATGTGTTACTGTGGTACTGTGGTACTGTGGTAATGTGTTACTGCGGGTACTGTAGTACTGTGGTAATGTGTTACTGTGGTACTGTGTGACTGTGGTACTGTAGTACTGTTGTACTGTGGTAATGTGTTACTGCGGGTACTGTGTTACTGTGGTACTGTGTTACTGTGGTACTGTGTGAATGTGGTACTGTGTGACTGTGGTACTGTGTTACTGTGGGACTGTGGTACTGTGGTACTGTGTTACTGTGGTACTGTTGTACTGTGGGACTGTGGTACTGTGTGACTGTGGTACTGTGTGACTGTGTGACTGTGGTAATGTGGTACTGTGGTACTGCGGGTACTGTGGTACTGTGGTACTGCGGGTACTGTGGTACTGTGGTACTGTGGTACTGTGGTACTGTGGTACTGTGGTACTGTGTGACTGTGGTACTGTGGTACTGTGGTACTGTGGTACTGTGGTACTGTGGTACTGTGGTACTGTGGTACTGTGGTACTGTGGTACTGTGTTACTGTGGTACTGTGGTACTATGGTACTGTGGTACTGTGGTAATGTGTTACTGCGGGTACTGTGGTACTGTGGTACTGTGTTACTGTGGTACTGTGGTACTGTGGTACTGTGGTACTATGGTACTGTGGTACTGTGGTACTGTGGTACTGTGGTACTGTGGTACTGTGGTACTGTGGTACTGTGGTACTGCGGGTACTGTGGTACTGTGGTACTGTGGTACTGTGGTACTGTGGTACTGTGGTAATGTGTTACTGTGGTACTGTGGTACTGTGGTACTGTGGTACTGTGGTACTGTGGTACTGTGGTACTGTGGTACTGTGGTACTGTGGTACTGTGATAATGTGTTACTGTGGTACTGTGGTACTGTGGTACTGTGGTACTGTGGTACTGTGGTACTGTGGTACTGTGGTAATGTGTTACTGTGGTACTGTGGTACTGTGGTACTGTGGTACTGTGGTACTGTGGTAATGTGTTACTGTGGTACTGTGGTACTGTGGTACTGTGTGACTGTGGTAATGTGTTACTGTGGTACTGTGGTACTGTGGTACTGTGTGACTGTGGTACTGTGGTACTGTGGTACTGTGTGACTGTGGTAATGTGTTACTGTGGTACTGTGGTACTGTGGTACTGTGGTACTGTGGTACTGTGGTACTGTGGTACTGTGGTACTGTGGTACTGTGTGACTGTGGTACTGTGGTACTGTGGTACTGTGGTACTGTGGTAATGTGTTACTGTGGTACTGTGGTACTGTGGTACTGTGTGACTGTGGTAATGTGTTACTGTGGTACTGTGGTACTGTGGTACTGTGGTACTGTGGTAATGTGGGACTGTTGTACTGTGGTACTGTGGTAATGTGTTACTGCGGTACTGTGGTACTGTGGTACTGTGGGTACTGTGGTACTGTGGTACTGTGGTACTGTGGTACTGTGGTACTGTGGTAATGTGGGACTGTGGTACTGTGGTACTGTGGTAATGTGTTACTGTGGTACTGTGGTACTGTGGTACTGTGGTACTGTGGGTACTGTGGTACTGTGGTACTGTGGTAATGTGTTACTGTGGTACTGTGGTAATGCGTTACTGTGGTACTGTGGTACTGTGGTACTGTGGTACTGTGGTACTGTGGTACTGTGGTACTGTGATACTGTGGTACTGTGGTACTGTGGTACTGTGGTAATGTGTTACTGTGGTACTGTGTGACTGTGGTAATGTGTTACTGTGGTACTGTGTTACTGTGGTACTGTGGTAATGTGTGACTGTGGTACTGTGGGACTGTGGTAATGTGTTACTGCGGGTACTGTGTTACTGTGGTACGGTGGGACTGTGGTACTGTGGTACTGTGGTACTGTGTTACTGTGGTACTGTGGTACTGTGGTACTGTGTTACTGTGGTACTGTGGTACTGTGGTACTGTGGTACTGTGGTACTGTGGTACTGTAGTACTGTGGTACTGTGGTACTGTGGTACTGTGGTACTGTGGTACTGTGGTACTGTGGTACTGTAGTACTGTGGTACTGTGGTACTGTGGTACTGTGTTACTGTGGTACTGTGGTACTGTGGTACTGTGGTACTGTGTTACTGTGGTACTGTGGTACTGTGGTACTGTGGTACTGTGTTACTGTGGTACTGTGGTACTGTGGTACTGTGGTACTGTGGTACTGTGTTACTGTGGTACTGTGGTACTGTGGTACTGTGGTACTGTGTTACTGTGGTACTGTGGTACTGTGGTACTGTGGTACTGTGGTACTGTGGTACTGTGGTACTGTGTTACTGTGGTACTGTGGTACTGTGGGTACTGTGGTACTGTGGTACTGTGGTACTGTGGTACTGTGGTACTGTGGTAATGTGGGACTGTGGTACTGTGGTACTGTGGTAATGTGTTACTGTGGTACTGTGGTACTGTGGTACTGTGGTACTGTGGGTACTGTGGTACTGTGGTACTGTGGTAATGTGTTACTGTGGTACTGTGGTAATGCGTTACTGTGGTACTGTGGTACTGTGGTACTGTGGTACTGTGGTACTGTGGTACTGTGGTACTGTGATACTGTGGTACTGTGGTACTGTGGTACTGTGGTAATGTGTTACTGTGGTACTGTGTGACTGTGGTAATGTGTTACTGTGGTACTGTGTTACTGTGGTACTGTGGTAATGTGTGACTGTGGTACTGTGGGACTGTGGTAATGTGTTACTGCGGGTACTGTGTTACTGTGGTACGGTGGGACTGTGGTACTGTGGTACTGTGGTACTGTGGTACTATGGTACTGTGTTACTGTGGTAATGTGTTACTGTGGTACTGTGGTACTGTGGTAATGTGTTACTGCGGGTACTGTAGTACTGTGGTAATGTGTTACTGTGGTACTGTGTGACTGTGGTACTGTAGTACTGTGGTACTGTGGTAATGTGTTACTGCGGGTACTGTGTTACTGTGGTACTGTGTTACTGTGGTACTGTGTGAATGTGGTACTGTGTGACTGTGGTACTGTGTTACTGTGGGACTGTGGTACTGTGGTACTGTGTTACTGTGGTACTGTTGTACTGTGGTACTGTGGTAATGTGGTACTGTGTTACTGTGGTACTGTGGTACTGTGGTACTGTGGGACTGTGGTACTGTGGTACTGTGGTACTGTGGTACTGTGTTACTGTGGTACTGTGGTACTGTGGTACTGTGGTACTGTGGTACTGTGTTACTGTGGTACTGTGGTACTGTGGGTACTGTGGTACTGTGGTACTGTGGTACTGTGGTACTGTGGTACTGTGGTAATGTGGGACTGTGGTACTGTGGTACTGTGGTAATGTGTTACTGTGGTACTGTGGTACTGTGGTACTGTGGTACTGTGGGTACTGTGGTACTGTGGTACTGTGGTAATGTGTTACTGTGGTACTGTGGTAATGTGTTACTGCGGGTACTGTGGTACTGTGGTACTGTGGTACTGTGTGACTGTGGTAATGTGGTACTGTGGTACTGTGGGACTGTGGTAATGTGGGACTGTGGTACTGTGGTACTGTGGGACTGTGGTACTGTGGTAATGTGTTACTGTGTTACTGTGGTACTGTGGTACTGTGGTACTGTGGTACTGTGGTACTGTGGGACTGTGGTACTGTGGTACTGTGGGTACTGTGGTACTGTGGTAATGTGTTACTGCGGGTACTGTGGTACTGTGGTAATGTGTTACTGTGGTACTGTGGTACTGTGGTACTGTGGTACTGTGGTACTGTGGTACTGTGGTACTGTGGTACTGTGTTACTGTGTTACTGTGGTACTGTGGTACTGTGGTACTGTGGTACTGTGGTACTGTGGTACTGTGGTACTGTGGTACTGTGGTACTGTGGTACTGTGGTACTGTGGGTACTGTGTTACTGTGGTACTGTGTTACTGTGTTACTGTGGTAATGTGGTAATGTGTTACTGCGGGTACTGTGTTACTGCGGGTACTGTGGTACTGTGGTACTGTGGTACTGTGGTACTGTGGTACTGTGGTACTGTGGTACTGTGGTACTGTGTTGCTGTGGTACTGTGGTACTGTGGTACTGTTGTACTGTGGTACTGTGGTAATGTGGTACTGTGTTACTGTGGTACTGTGGTACTGTTGTACTGTGGGACTGTGGTACTGTGGGACTGTGGTACTGTGGTACTGTGGTAATGTGGTAATGTGTTACTGTGGTACTGTGGTAATGTGTTACTGCGGGTACTGTGGTACTGTGGTACTGTGGTACTGTGGTACTGTGGTACTGTGGTACTGTGGTACTGTGGTACTGTGGTACTGTGGTACTGTGGTACTGTGTTGCTGTGGTACTGTGGTACTGTGGTACTGTGGTACTGTGGTACTGTGGTACTGTGGTACTGTGGTACTGTGGTACTGTGTTGCTGTGGTACTGTGGTACTGTGGTACTGTTGTACTGTGGTACTGTGGTACTGTGGTACTGTGGTACTGTGGTACTGTGTTGCTGTGGTACTGTGGTACTGTGGTACTGTTGTACTGTGGTACTGTGGTAATGTGGTACTGTGTTACTGTGGTACTGTGGTATTGTGGTACTGTGGGACTGTGGTACTGTGGTACTGTGGTAATGTGGTAATGTGTTACTGTGGTACTGTGGTAATGTGTTACTGCGGGTACTGTGTTACTGTGGTACTGTGTTACTGTGGTACTGTGTGACTGTGGTACTGTGTGACTGTGGTACTGTGTTACTGTGGGACTGTGGTACTGTGGTACTGTGTGACTGTGGTACTGTGGGACTGTGGTAATGTGTTACTGCGGGTACTGTGTTACTGTGGTACGGTGGGACTGTGGTACTGTGGTACTGTGGTACTGTGGTACTGTGGTACTGTGGTACTATGGTACTGTGTTACTGTGGTAATGTGTTACTGTGGTACTGTGGTACTGTGGTAATGTGTTACTGCGGGTACTGTAGTACTGTGGTAATGTGTTACTGTGGTACTGTGTGACTGTGGTACTGTAGTACTGTGGTACTGTGGTAATGTGTTACTGCGGGTACTGTGTTACTGTGGTACTGTGTTACTGTGGTACTGTGTGACTGTGGTACTGTGTGACTGTGGTACTGTGTTACTGTGGGACTGTGGTACTGTGGTACTGTGTTACTGTGGTACTGTTGTACTGTGGTACTGTGGTAATGTGGTACTGTGTTACTGTGGTACTGTGGTACTGTGGTACTGTGGGACTGTGGTACTGTGGTACTGTGGTACTGTGGTACTGTGTTACTGTGGTACTGTGGTACTGTGGTACTGTGGTACTGTGGTACTGTGTTACTGTGGTACTGTGGTACTGTGGGTACTGTGGTACTGTGGTACTGTGGTACTGTGGTA
The DNA here is from genome assembly GCA_964019155.1 of Osedax fenrisi. Lineage (NCBI taxonomy): Eukaryota > Metazoa > Annelida > Polychaeta > Sabellida > Siboglinidae > Osedax > Osedax fenrisi. The sequence goes on from OZ025240.1 coordinate 12,994,295, forward strand.
CTGTGGTACTGTGGTAATGTGGGACTGTGGTACTGTGGTACTGTGGTAATGTGTTACTGTGGTACTGTGGTACTGTGGTACTGTGGTACTGTGTTACTGTGGTACTGTGGTACTGTGGTACTGTGGTACTGTGGTACTGTGTTACTGTGGTACTGTGGTACTGTGGTACTGTGGTACTGTGTTACTGTGGTACTGTGGTACTGTGGTACTGTGGTACTGTGGTACTGTGGTACTGTGGTACTGTGTTACTGTGGTACTGTGGTACTGTGGGTACTGTGGTACTGTGGTACTGTGGTACTGTGGTACTGTGGTACTGTGGTAATGTGGGACTGTGGTACTGTGGTACTGTGGTAATGTGTTACTGTGGTACTGTGGTACTGTGGTACTGTGGTACTGTGGGTACTGTGGTACTGTGGTACTGTGGTAATGTGTTACTGTGGTACTGTGGTAATGCGTTACTGTGGTACTGTGGTACTGTGGTACTGTGGTACTGTGGTACTGTGGTACTGTGGTACTGTGATACTGTGGTACTGTGGTACTGTGGTACTGTGGTAATGTGTTACTGTGGTACTGTGTGACTGTGGTAATGTGTTACTGTGGTACTGTGTTACTGTGGTACTGTGGTAATGTGTGACTGTGGTACTGTGGGACTGTGGTAATGTGTTACTGCGGGTACTGTGTTACTGTGGTACGGTGGGACTGTGGTACTGTGGTACTGTGGTACTGTGGTACTGTGGTACTGTGGTACTATGGTACTGTGTTACTGTGGTAATGTGTTACTGTGGTACTGTGGTACTGTGGTAATGTGTTACTGCGGGTACTGTAGTACTGTGGTAATGTGTTACTGTGGTACTGTGTGACTGTGGTACTGTAGTACTGTTGTACTGTGGTAATGTGTTACTGCGGGTACTGTGTTACTGTGGTACTGTGTTACTGTGGTACTGTGTGAATGTGGTACTGTGTGACTGTGGTACTGTGTTACTGTGGGACTGTGGTACTGTGGTACTGTGTTACTGTGGTACTGTTGTACTGTGGGACTGTGGTACTGTGTGACTGTGGTACTGTGTGACTGTGTGACTGTGGTAATGTGGTACTGTGGTACTGCGGGTACTGTGGTACTGTGGTACTGCGGGTACTGTGGTACTGTGGTACTGTGGTACTGTGGTACTGTGGTACTGTGGTACTGTGTGACTGTGGTACTGTGGTACTGTGGTACTGTGGTACTGTGGTACTGTGGTACTGTGGTACTGTGGTACTGTGTTACTGTGGTACTGTGGTACTATGGTACTGTGGTACTGTGGTAATGTGTTACTGCGGGTACTGTGGTACTGTGGTACTGTGTTACTGTGGTACTGTGGTACTGTGGTACTGTGGTACTATGGTACTGTGGTACTGTGGTACTGTGGTACTGTGGTACTGTGGTACTGTGGTACTGTGGTACTGTGGTACTGCGGGTACTGTGGTACTGTGGTACTGTGGTACTGTGGTACTGTGGTACTGTGGTAATGTGTTACTGTGGTACTGTGGTACTGTGGTACTGTGGTACTGTGGTACTGTGGTACTGTGGTACTGTGGTACTGTGATAATGTGTTACTGTGGTACTGTGGTACTGTGGTACTGTGGTACTGTGGTACTGTGGTACTGTGGTACTGTGGTAATGTGTTACTGTGGTACTGTGGTACTGTGGTACTGTGGTACTGTGGTACTGTGGTAATGTGTTACTGTGGTACTGTGGTACTGTGGTACTGTGTGACTGTGGTAATGTGTTACTGTGGTACTGTGGTACTGTGGTACTGTGTGACTGTGGTACTGTGGTACTGTGGTACTGTGGTACTGTGGTACTGTGGTACTGTGTGACTGTGGTACTGTGGTACTGTGGTACTGTGGTACTGTGGTAATGTGTTACTGTGGTACTGTGGTACTGTGGTACTGTGTGACTGTGGTAATGTGTTACTGTGGTACTGTGGTACTGTGGTACTGTGGTACTGCGGGTACTGTTGTACTGTGTTACTGTGGTACTGTGGTAATGTGTTACTGCGGGTACTGTGGTACTGTGTTACTGTGTGACTGTGTTACTGTGGTACTGTGGTACTGTGGTACTGTGGTACTGTGGTACTGTGGTACTGTGGTACTGTGGTACTGTGGTACTGTGATAATGTGTTACTGTGGTACTGTGGTACTGTGGTACTGTGGTACTGTGGTACTGTGGGACTGTTGTACTGTGGTACTGTGGTAATGTGTTACTGCGGTACTGTGGTACTGTGGTACTGTGGGTACTGTGGTACTGTGGTACTGTGGTACTGTGGTACTGTGGTACTGTGGTAATGTGGGACTGTGGTACTGTGGTACTGTGGTAATGTGTTACTGTGGTACTGTGGTACTGTGGTACTGTGGTACTGTGGGTACTGTGGTACTGTGGTACTGTGGTAATGTGTTACTGTGGTACTGTGGTAATGCGTTACTGTGGTACTGTGGTACTGTGGTACTGTGGTACTGTGGTACTGTGGTACTGTGGTACTGTGATACTGTGGTACTGTGGTACTGTGGTACTGTGGTAATGTGTTACTGTGGTACTGTGTGACTGTGGTAATGTGTTACTGTGGTACTGTGTTACTGTGGTACTGTGGTAATGTGTGACTGTGGTACTGTGGGACTGTGGTAATGTGTTACTGCGGGTACTGTGTTACTGTGGTACGGTGGGACTGTGGTACTGTGGTACTGTGGTACTGTGTTACTGTGGTACTGTGGTACTGTGGTACTGTGTTACTGTGGTACTGTGGTACTGTGGTACTGTGGTACTGTGGTACTGTGGTACTGTAGTACTGTGGTACTGTGGTACTGTGGTACTGTGGTACTGTGGTACTGTGGTACTGTGGTACTGTAGTACTGTGGTACTGTGGTACTGTGGTACTGTGTTACTGTGGTACTGTGGTACTGTGGTACTGTGGTACTGTGTTACTGTGGTACTGTGGTACTGTGGTACTGTGGTACTGTGTTACTGTGGTACTGTGGTACTGTGGTACTGTGGTACTGTGGTACTGTGTTACTGTGGTACTGTGGTACTGTGGTACTGTGGTACTGTGTTACTGTGGTACTGTGGTACTGTGGTACTGTGGTACTGTGGTACTGTGGTACTGTGGTACTGTGTTACTGTGGTACTGTGGTACTGTGGGTACTGTGGTACTGTGGTACTGTGGTACTGTGGTACTGTGGTACTGTGGTAATGTGGGACTGTGGTACTGTGGTACTGTGGTAATGTGTTACTGTGGTACTGTGGTACTGTGGTACTGTGGTACTGTGGGTACTGTGGTACTGTGGTACTGTGGTAATGTGTTACTGTGGTACTGTGGTAATGCGTTACTGTGGTACTGTGGTACTGTGGTACTGTGGTACTGTGGTACTGTGGTACTGTGGTACTGTGATACTGTGGTACTGTGGTACTGTGGTACTGTGGTAATGTGTTACTGTGGTACTGTGTGACTGTGGTAATGTGTTACTGTGGTACTGTGTTACTGTGGTACTGTGGTAATGTGTGACTGTGGTACTGTGGGACTGTGGTAATGTGTTACTGCGGGTACTGTGTTACTGTGGTACGGTGGGACTGTGGTACTGTGGTACTGTGGTACTGTGGTACTGTGGTACTGTGGTACTATGGTACTGTGTTACTGTGGTAATGTGTTACTGTGGTACTGTGGTACTGTGGTAATGTGTTACTGCGGGTACTGTAGTACTGTGGTAATGTGTTACTGTGGTACTGTGTGACTGTGGTACTGTAGTACTGTGGTACTGTGGTAATGTGTTACTGCGGGTACTGTGTTACTGTGGTACTGTGTTACTGTGGTACTGTGTGAATGTGGTACTGTGTGACTGTGGTACTGTGTTACTGTGGGACTGTGGTACTGTGGTACTGTGTTACTGTGGTACTGTTGTACTGTGGTACTGTGGTAATGTGGTACTGTGTTACTGTGGTACTGTGGTACTGTGGTACTGTGGGACTGTGGTACTGTGGTACTGTGGTACTGTGGTACTGTGTTACTGTGGTACTGTGGTACTGTGGTACTGTGGTACTGTGGTACTGTGTTACTGTGGTACTGTGGTACTGTGGGTACTGTGGTACTGTGGTACTGTGGTACTGTGGTACTGTGGTACTGTGGTAATGTGGGACTGTGGTACTGTGGTACTGTGGTAATGTGTTACTGTGGTACTGTGGTACTGTGGTACTGTGGTACTGTGGGTACTGTGGTACTGTGGTACTGTGGTAATGTGTTACTGTGGTACTGTGGTAATGTGTTACTGCGGGTACTGTGGTACTGTGGTACTGTGGTACTGTGTGACTGTGGTAATGTGGTACTGTGGTACTGTGGGACTGTGGTAATGTGGGACTGTGGTACTGTGGTACTGTGGGACTGTGGTACTGTGGTAATGTGTTACTGTGTTACTGTGGTACTGTGGTACTGTGGTACTGTGGTACTGTGGTACTGTGGGACTGTGGTACTGTGGTACTGTGGGTACTGTGGTACTGTGGTAATGTGTTACTGCGGGTACTGTGGTACTGTGGTAATGTGTTACTGTGGTACTGTGGTACTGTGGTACTGTGGTACTGTGGTACTGTGGTACTGTGGTACTGTGGTACTGTGTTACTGTGTTACTGTGGTACTGTGGTACTGTGGTACTGTGGTACTGTGGTACTGTGGTACTGTGGTACTGTGGTACTGTGGTACTGTGGTACTGTGGTACTGTGGGTACTGTGTTACTGTGGTACTGTGTTACTGTGTTACTGTGGTAATGTGGTAATGTGTTACTGCGGGTACTGTGTTACTGCGGGTACTGTGGTACTGTGGTACTGTGGTACTGTGGTACTGTGGTACTGTGGTACTGTGGTACTGTGGTACTGTGGTACTGTGTTGCTGTGGTACTGTGGTACTGTGGTACTGTTGTACTGTGGTACTGTGGTAATGTGGTACTGTGTTACTGTGGTACTGTGGTACTGTTGTACTGTGGGACTGTGGTACTGTGGGACTGTGGTACTGTGGTACTGTGGTAATGTGGTAATGTGTTACTGTGGTACTGTGGTAATGTGTTACTGCGGGTACTGTGGTACTGTGGTACTGTGGTACTGTGGTACTGTGGTACTGTGGTACTGTGGTACTGTGGTACTGTGGTACTGTGTTGCTGTGGTACTGTGGTACTGTGGTACTGTGGTACTGTGGTACTGTGGTACTGTGGTACTGTGGTACTGTGGTACTGTGTTGCTGTGGTACTGTGGTACTGTGGTACTGTTGTACTGTGGTACTGTGGTACTGTGGTACTGTGGTACTGTGGTACTGTGTTGCTGTGGTACTGTGGTACTGTGGTACTGTTGTACTGTGGTACTGTGGTAATGTGGTACTGTGTTACTGTGGTACTGTGGTATTGTGGTACTGTGGGACTGTGGTACTGTGGTACTGTGGTAATGTGGTAATGTGTTACTGTGGTACTGTGGTAATGTGTTACTGCGGGTACTGTGTTACTGTGGTACTGTGTTACTGTGGTACTGTGTGACTGTGGTACTGTGTGACTGTGGTACTGTGTTACTGTGGGACTGTGGTACTGTGGTACTGTGTGACTGTGGTACTGTGGGACTGTGGTAATGTGTTACTGCGGGTACTGTGTTACTGTGGTACGGTGGGACTGTGGTACTGTGGTACTGTGGTACTGTGGTACTGTGGTACTGTGGTACTATGGTACTGTGTTACTGTGGTAATGTGTTACTGTGGTACTGTGGTACTGTGGTAATGTGTTACTGCGGGTACTGTAGTACTGTGGTAATGTGTTACTGTGGTACTGTGTGACTGTGGTACTGTAGTACTGTGGTACTGTGTTAATGTGTTACTGCGGGTACTGTGTTACTGTGGTACTGTGTTACTGTGGTACTGTGTGACTGTGGTACTGTGTGACTGTGGTACTGTGTTACTGTGGGACTGTGGTACTGTGGTACTGTGTTACTGTGGTACTGTTGTACTGTGGTACTGTGGTAATGTGGTACTGTGTTACTGTGGTACTGTGGTACTGTGGTACTGTGGGACTGTGGTACTGTGGTACTGTGGTACTGTGGTACTGTGTTACTGTGGTACTGTGGTACTGTGGTACTGTGGTACTGTGGTACTGTGTTACTGTGGTACTGTGGTACTGTGGGTACTGTGGTACTGTGGTACTGTGGTACTGTGGTACTGTGGTACTGTGGTAATGTGGGACTGTGGTACTGTGGTACTGTGGTAATGTGTTACTGTGGTACTGTGGTACTGTGGTACTGTGGTACTGTGGGTACTGTGGTACTGTGGTACTGTGGTAATGTGTTACTGTGGTACTGTGGTACTGTGGTACTGTGGTACTGTGGTAATGTGTTACTGCGGGTACTGTGGTACTGTGGTACTGTGGTACTGTGTGACTGTGGTAATGTGGTACTGTGGTACTGTGGGACTGTGGTAATGTGGGACTGTGGTACTGTGGTACTGTGGGACTGTGGTACTGTGGTAATGTGTTACTGTGTTACTGTGGTACTGTGGTACTGTGGTACTGTGGTACTGTGGTACTGTGGGACTGTGGTACTGTGGTACTGTGGGTACTGTGGTACTGTGGTAATGTGTTACTGCGGGTACTGTGGTACTGTGGTAATGTGTTACTGTGGTACTGTGGTACTGTGGTAATGTGGTACTGTGGTACTGTGGTACTGTGGTACTGTGGTACTGTGTTACTGTGTTACTGTGGTACTGTGGTACTGTGGTACTGTGGTACTGTGGTACTGTGGTACTGTGGTACTGTGGTACTGTGGTACTGTGGTACTGTGGTACTGTGGGTACTGTGTTACTGTGGTACTGTGTTACTGTGTTACTGTGGTACTGTGGTAATGTGTTACTGCGGGTACTGTGTTACTGCGGGTACTGTGGTACTGTGGTACTGTGTTACTGTGGTAATGTGGTACTGTTGTACTGTGGGACTGTGGTACTGTGGGACTGTGGTACTGTGGTACTGTGGTAATGTGGTAATGTGTTACTGTGGTACTGTGGTAATGTGTTACTGCGGGTACTGTGGTACTGTGGTAATGTGTTACTGTGGTACTGTGGGACTGTGGTACTGTGGTACTGTGTGACTGTGGTACTGTGGTACTGTGGTAATGTGTTACTGCGGGTACTGTGTTACTGCGGGTACTGTGGTACTGTGGTACTGTGGTACTGTGGTACTGTGGTACTGTGGTACTGTGGTACTGTGGTACTGTGGTACTGTGTTGCTGTGGTACTGTGGTACTGTGGTACTGTGGTACTGTGGTACTGTGGTACTGTGGTACTGTGGTACTGTGGTACTGTGTTGCTGTGGTACTGTGGTACTGTGGTACTGTTGTACTGTGGTACTGTGGTACTGTGGTACTGTGGTACTGTGGTACTGTGTTGCTGTGGTACTGTGGTACTGTGGTACTGTTGTACTGTGGTACTGTGGTAATGTGGTACTGTGTTACTGTGGTACTGTGGTACTGTGGTACTGTGGGAATGTGGTACTGTGGGACTGTGGTACTGTGGTACTGTGGTAATGTGGTAATGTGTTACTGTGGTACTGTGGTAATGTGTTACTGCGGGTACTGTGTTACTGTGGTACTGTGTTACTGTGGTACTGTGTGACTGTGGTACTGTGTGACTGTGGTACTGTGTTACTGTGGGACTGTGGTACTGTGGTACTGTGTTACTGTGGTACTGTTGTACTGTGGTACTGTGGTAATGTGGTACTGTGTTACTGTGGTACTGTGGTACTGTGGTACTGTGGGACTGTGGTACTGTGGGACTGTGGTACTGTGGTACTGTGGTAATGTGGTAATGTGTTACTGTGGTACTGTGGTAATGTGTTACTGCGGGTACTGTGTTACTGTGGTACTGTGGTACTGTGGTACTGTGGTACTGTGGTACTGTGGTACTGTGGTAATGTGTTACTGTGGTACTGTGTTACTGTGGTACTGTGGTAATGTGTTACTGCGGGTACTGTGTTACTGCGGGTACTGTGGTACTATGGTACTGTGTTACTGTGGTACTGTGGTACTGTGGTACTGTGGTAATGTGTTACTGTGGTACTGTGGTACTGTGGTACTGTGGTACTGTGGTACTGTGGTACTGTGGTACTGTGGTACTGTGGTACTGTGTTGCTGTGGTACTGTGGTACTGTGGTACTGTTGTACTGTGGTACTGTGGTAATGTGGTACTGTGTTACTGTGGTACTGTGGTACTGTGGTACTGTGGGACTGTGGTACTGTGGGACTGTGGTACTGTGGTACTGTGGTAATGTGGTAATGTGTTACTGTGGTACTGTGGTAATGTGTTACTGCGGGTACTGTGTTACTGTGGTACTGTGTTACTGTGGTACTGTGTGACTGTGGTACTGTGTGACTGTGGTACTGTGTTACTGTGGGACTGTGGTACTGTGGTACTGTGTTACTGTGGTACTGTTGTACTGTGGTACTGTGGTAATGTGGTACTGTGTTACTGTGGTACTGTGGTACTGTGGTACTGTGGGACTGTGGTACTGTGGGACTGTGGTACTGTGGTACTGTGGTAATGTGGTAATGTGTTACTGTGGTACTGTGGTAATGTGTTACTGCGGGTACTGTGTTACTGTGGTACTGTGGTACTGTGGTACTGTGGTACTGTGGTACTGTGTGACTGTGGTAATGTGTTACTGTGGTACTGTGGTACTGTGGTACTGTGTGACTGTGGTACTGTGTGACTGTGGTACTGTGTTACTGTGGGACTGTGGTACTGTGGTACTGAGTTACTGTGGTACTGTTGTACTGTGGTACTGTGGTAATGTGGTACTGTGTTACTGTGGTACTGTGGTACTGTGGTACTGTGGGACTGTGGTACTGTGGGACTGTGGTACTGTGGTACTGTGGTAATGTGGTAATGTGTTACTGTGGTACTGTGGTACTGTGGTACTGTGGTAATGTGGTACTGTGGTACTGTGGTACTGTGGTACTGTGGTACTGTGGTACTGTGGTACTGTGGTACTGTGGTACTGTGGTAATGTGTGACTGTGGTACTGTGGGACTGTGGTACTGTGGTAATGTGTTACTGCGGGTACTGTGTTACTGTGGTACTGTGTGACTGTGTGACTGTGTTACTGTGGTACTGTGGTACTGTGGTAATGTGTTACTGTGGTACTGTGGGACTGTGGTACTGTGTTACTGTGTGACTGTGGTACTGTGTTACTGCGGGTACTGTGGTACTGTGGTACTGTGTTACTGTGGTACTGTGTGACTGTGGTACTGTGTTACTGTGGGACTGTGGTACTGTGGTACTGTGTTACTGTGGTACTGTGGTACTGTGGTACTGTGTGACTGTGGTAATGTGTTACTGTGGTACTGTGGTACTGTGGTACTGTGTGACTGTGGTACTGTGGTACTGTGGTACGGTGTGACTGTGGTAATGTGTTACTGTGGTAATGTGGTACTGCGGTACTGTGGTACTGTGGTACTGTGGTACTGTGGTACTGTGGTGCTGTGGTACTGTGGTACTGTGGTACTGTGGTACTGTGGTATTGTGGTACTGTGGTACTGTGGTACTGTGGTACTGTGGTACTGCGGGTACTGTGGTACTGTGTTACTGTGGTACTGTGTTACTGCGGGTACTGTGGTAATGTGTTACTGCGGGTACTGTGTTACTGTGGTACTGTGGTACTGTGGTAATGTGTTACTGTGGTAATGTGGTACTGCGGTACTGTGGTACTGTGGTACTATGGTACTGTGGGACTGTGGGACTGTGGTACTGTGTGACTGCGGGTACTGTGGTACTGTGGTACTGTGGTACTGTGGTACTGTGGTACTGTGGTACTGTGTTACTGTGGTACTGTGTGACTGTGGTACTGTGGTAATGTGGTACTGTGGTACTGTGGTACTGTGTTACTGTGTTACTGTGTGACTGTGTGACTGTGGTACTGTGTTACTGTGGTACTGTGGTACTGTGGTACTGTGGTACTGTGGTACTGTGGTACTGTGGTACTGTGGTAATGTGGTAATGTGTTACTGTGGTACTGTGGTAATGTGTTACTGCGGGTACTGTGTTACTGTGGTACTGTGGTACTGTGGTAATGTGTTACTGCGGGTACTGTGTTACTGCGGGTACTGTGGTACTGTGGTACTGTGGTACTGTGGTACTGTGGTAATGTGTTACTGTGGTACTGTGGTACTGTGGTACTGTGGTACTGTGGTACTGTGGTACTGTGGTACTATGGTACTGTGGTACTGTGTTGCTGTGGTACTGTGGTACTGTGGTACTGTTGTACTGTGGTACTGTGGTAATGTGGTACTGTGTTACTGTGGTACTGTGGTACTGTGGTACTGTGGGACTGTGGTACTGTGGGACTGTGGTACTGTGGTACTGTGGTAATGTGGTAATGTGTTACTGTGGTACTGTGGTAATGTGTTACTGTGTTACTGTGTTACTGCGGGTACTGTGGTACTGTGGTAATGTGTTACTGTGGTACTGTGTTACTGTGGTACTGTGGTACTGTGGTACTGTGGTACTGTGTGACTGTGGTACTGTGGTACTGTGGGACTGTGGTACTGTGGTACTGTGTTACTGTGGTACTGTTGTACTGTGGTACTGTGGTAATGTGGTACTGTGTTACTGTGGTACTGTGGTACTGTGGTACTGTGGGACTGTGGTACTGTGGGACTGTGGTACTGTGGTACTGTGGTAATGTGGTAATGTGTTACTGTGGTACTGTGGTACTGTGGTACTGTGGTACTGTGGTACTGTGGTACTGTGGTACTGTGGTACTGTGGTACTGTGGTACTGTGGTACTGTGGTACTGTGGTACTGTGGTACTGTGGTACTGTGGTACTGTGGTACTGTGGTACTGTGGTACTGTGGTACTGTGGTACTGTGGTACTGTGGTAATGTGTGACTGTGGTACTGTGGGACTGTGGTAGTGTGGTAATGTGTTACTGCGGGTACTGTGTTACTGTGGTACTGTGTGACTGTGTGACTGTGTTACTGTGGTACTGTGGTACTGTGGTAATGTGTTACTGTGGTACTGTGGGACTGTGGTACTGTGTTACTGTGTGACTGTGGTACTGTGTTACTGCGGGTACTGTGGTACTGTGGTACTGTGTTACTGTGGTACTGTGTGACTGTGGTACTGTGTTACTGTGGGACTGTGGTACTGTGGTACTGTGTTACTGTGGTACTGTGGTACTGTGGTACTGTGTGACTGTGGTAATGTGTTACTGTGGTACTGTGGTACTGTGGTACTGTGTGACTGTGGTACTGTGGTACTGTGGTACTGTGTGACTGTGGTAATGTGTTACTGTGGTACTGTGGTACTGTGGGACTGTGGTACTGTGGTACTGTGGGTACTGTGGGACTGTGGTACTGTGTGACTGTGGTACTGTGTGACTGTGTGACTGTGGTAATGTGGTACTGTGTTACTGTGGTACTGTGTTACTGCGGGTACTGTGGGACTGTGGTACTGTGGTACTGTGGTACTGTGGTACTGTGGTACTGTGTTACTGTGGTACTGTGGTACTGTGGTACTGTGGTACTGTGGTACTGTGGTACTGTGTTACTGTGGTACTGTGGTACTGTGGGACTGTGGTACTGTGGTACTGTGGGTACTGTGGGACTGTGGTACTGTGTGACTGTGGTACTGTGTGACTGTGTGACTGTGGTAATGTGGTACTGTGGTACTGCGGGTACTGTGGTACTGTGGTACTGCGGGTACTGTGGTACTGTGGTACTGTGGTACTGTGGTACTGTGGTACTGTGGTACTGTGTGACTGTGGTACTGTGGTACTGTGGTACTGTGGTACTGTGGTACTGTGGTACTGTGGTACTGTGGTACTGTGTTACTGTGGTACTGTGGTACTATGGTACTGTGGTACTGTGGTAATGTGTTACTGCGGGTACTGTGGTACTGTGGTACTGTGGTACTGTGGTACTGTGGTACTGTGGTACTGTGGTACTGTGGTACTGTGGTACTGTGGTACTGTGGTAATGTGGTACTGTGGTACTGTGTTACTGTGGTACTGTGGTACTGTGGTACTGTGGTACTATGGTACTGTGGTAATGTGGTACTGTGGTACTGTGGTACTGTGGTACTGTGGTACTGTGGTACTGTGGTACTGCGGGTACTGTGGTACTGTGGTACTGTGGTACTGTGGTACTGTGGTACTGTGGTAATGTGTTACTGTGGTACTGTGGTACTGTGGTACTGTGGTACTGTGGTACTGTGGTACTGTGGTACTGTGGTACTGTGGTACTGTGGTAATGTGTTACTGTGGTACTGTGGTACTGTGGTACTGTGGTACTGTGGTACTGTGGTACTGTGGTACTGTGGTACTGTGGTAATGTGTTACTGTGGTACTGTGGTACTGTGGTACTGTGTTACTGTGGTACTGTGGTACTGTGGTACTGTGTGACTGTGGTAATGTGTTACTGTGGTACTGTGGTACTGTGGTACTGTGTGACTGTGGTACTGTGGTACTGTGGTACTGTGTGACTGTGGTAATGTGTTACTGTGGTACTGTGGTACTGTGGTACTGTGGTACTGTGGTACTGTGGTACTGTGGTACTGTGGTACTGTGGTACTGTGGTACTGTGTGACTGTGGTACTGTGGTACTGTGGTACTGTGGTACTGTGGTAATGTGTTACTGTGGTACTGTGGTACTGTGGTACTGTGGTACTGTGGTACTGTGGTACTGTGTGACTGTGGTAATGTGTTACTGTGGTACTGTGGTACTGTGGTACTGTGGTAATGTGGGACTGTTGTACTGTGGTACTGTGGTAATGTGTTACTGCGGTACTGTGGTACTGTGGTACTGTGGGTACTGTGGTACTGTGGTACTGTGGTACTGTGGTACTGTGGTACTGTGGTAATGTGGGACTGTGGTACTGTGGTACTGTGGTAATGTGTTACTGTGTTACTGTGGTACTGTGGTACTGTGGTACTGTGGGTACTGTGGTACTGTGGTACTGTGGTAATGTGTTACTGTGGTACTGTGGTAATGCGTTACTGTGGTACTGTGGTACTGTGGTACTGTGGTACTGTGGTACTGTGGTACTGTGGTACTGTGATACTGTGGTACTGTGGTACTGTGGTACTGTGGTAATGTGTTACTGTGGTACTGTGTGACTGTGGTAATGTGTTACTGTGGTACTGTGTTACTGTGGTACTGTGGTAATGTGTGACTGTGGTACTGTGGGACTGTGGTAATGTGTTACTGCGGGTACTGTGTTACTGTGGTACGGTGGGACTGTGGTACTGTGGTACTGTGGTACTGTGTTACTGTGGTACTGTGGTACTGTGGTACTGTGGTAATGTGTTACTGTGTTACTGTGTTACTGCGGGTACTGTGGTACTGTGGTAATGTGTTACTGTGGTACTGTGTTACTGTGGTACTGTGTGACTGTGGTACTGTGGTAATGTGGTACTGTGGTACTGTGGTACTGTGTTACTGTGTTACTGTGTGACTGTGTGACTGTGGTACTGTGTTACTGTGGTACTGTGGTACTGTGGTACTGTGGTACTGTGGTACTGTGGTACTGTGGTACTGTGGTAATGTGGTAATGTGTTACTGTGGTACTGTGGTAATGTGTTACTGCGGGTACTGTGTTACTGTGGTACTGTGGTACTGTGGTAATGTGTTACTGCGGGTACTGTGTTACTGCGGGTACTGTGGTACTGTGGTACTGTGGTACTGTGGTACTGTGGTAATGTGTTACTGTGGTACTGTGGTACTGTGGTACTGTGGTACTGTGGTACTGTGGTACTGTGGTACTATGGTACTGTGGTACTGTGTTGCTGTGGTACTGTGGTACTGTGGTACTGTTGTACTGTGGTACTGTGGTAATGTGGTACTGTGTTACTGTGGTACTGTGGTACTGTGGTACTGTGGGACTGTGGTACTGTGGGACTGTGGTACTGTGGTACTGTGGTAATGTGGTAATGTGTTACTGTGGTACTGTGGTAATGTGTTACTGTGTTACTGTGTTACTGCGGGTACTGTGGTACTGTGGTAATGTGTTACTGTGGTACTGTGTTACTGTGGTACTGTGGTACTGTGGTACTGTGGTACTGTGTGACTGTGGTACTGTGGTACTGTGGGACTGTGGTACTGTGGTACTGTGTTACTGTGGTACTGTTGTACTGTGGTACTGTGGTAATGTGGTACTGTGTTACTGTGGTACTGTGGTACTGTGGTACTGTGGGACTGTGGTACTGTGGGACTGTGGTACTGTGGTACTGTGGTAATGTGGTAATGTGTTACTGTGGTACTGTGGTACTGTGGTACTGTGGTACTGTGGTACTGTGGTACTGTGGTACTGTGGTACTGTGGTACTGTGGTACTGTGGTACTGTGGTACTGTGGTACTGTGGTACTGTGGTACTGTGGTACTGTGGTACTGTGGTACTGTGGTACTGTGGTACTGTGGTACTGTGGTAATGTGTGACTGTGGTACTGTGGGACTGTGGTAGTGTGGTAATGTGTTACTGCGGGTACTGTGTTACTGTGGTACTGTGTGACTGTGTGACTGTGTTACTGTGGTACTGTGGTACTGTGGTAATGTGTTACTGTGGTACTGTGGGACTGTGGTACTGTGTTACTGTGTGACTGTGGTACTGTGTTACTGCGGGTACTGTGGTACTGTGGTACTGTGTTACTGTGGTACTGTGTGACTGTGGTACTGTGTTACTGTGGGACTGTGGTACTGTGGTACTGTGTTACTGTGGTACTGTGGTACTGTGGTACTGTGTGACTGTGGTAATGTGTTACTGTGGTACTGTGGTACTGTGGTACTGTGTGACTGTGGTACTGTGGTACTGTGGTACTGTGTGACTGTGGTAATGTGTTACTGTGGTACTGTGGTACTGTGGGACTGTGGTACTGTGGTACTGTGGGTACTGTGGGACTGTGGTACTGTGTGACTGTGGTACTGTGTGACTGTGTGACTGTGGTAATGTGGTACTGTGTTACTGTGGTACTGTGTTACTGCGGGTACTGTGGGACTGTGGTACTGTGGTACTGTGGTACTGTGGTACTGTGGTACTGTGTTACTGTGGTACTGTGGTACTGTGGTACTGTGGTACTGTGGTACTGTGGTACTGTGTTACTGTGGTACTGTGGTACTGTGGGACTGTGGTACTGTGGTACTGTGGGTACTGTGGGACTGTGGTACTGTGTGACTGTGGTACTGTGTGACTGTGTGACTGTGGTAATGTGGTACTGTGGTACTGCGGGTACTGTGGTACTGTGGTACTGCGGGTACTGTGGTACTGTGGTACTGTGGTACTGTGGTACTGTGGTACTGTGGTACTGTGTGACTGTGGTACTGTGGTACTGTGGTACTGTGGTACTGTGGTACTGTGGTACTGTGGTACTGTGGTACTGTGTTACTGTGGTACTGTGGTACTATGGTACTGTGGTACTGTGGTAATGTGTTACTGCGGGTACTGTGGTACTGTGGTACTGTGGTACTGTGGTACTGTGGTACTGTGGTACTGTGGTACTGTGGTACTGTGGTACTGTGGTACT
The DNA here is from genome assembly GCA_964019155.1 of Osedax fenrisi. Taxonomy (NCBI): domain Eukaryota; kingdom Metazoa; phylum Annelida; class Polychaeta; order Sabellida; family Siboglinidae; genus Osedax; species Osedax fenrisi. Next base: position 13,009,845 of record OZ025240.1, read on the forward strand.
GTGGTAATGTGGTACTGTGGTACTGTGTTACTGTGGTACTGTGGTACTGTGGTACTGTGGTACTATGGTACTGTGGTAATGTGGTACTGTGGTACTGTGGTACTGTGGTACTGTGGTACTGTGGTACTGTGGTACTGCGGGTACTGTGGTACTGTGGTACTGTGGTACTGTGGTACTGTGGTACTGTGGTAATGTGTTACTGTGGTACTGTGGTACTGTGGTACTGTGGTACTGTGGTACTGTGGTACTGTGGTACTGTGGTACTGTGGTACTGTGGTAATGTGTTACTGTGGTACTGTGGTACTGTGGTACTGTGGTACTGTGGTACTGTGGTACTGTGGTACTGTGGTACTGTGGTAATGTGTTACTGTGGTACTGTGGTACTGTGGTACTGTGTTACTGTGGTACTGTGGTACTGTGGTACTGTGTGACTGTGGTAATGTGTTACTGTGGTACTGTGGTACTGTGGTACTGTGTGACTGTGGTACTGTGGTACTGTGGTACTGTGTGACTGTGGTAATGTGTTACTGTGGTACTGTGGTACTGTGGTACTGTGGTACTGTGGTACTGTGGTACTGTGGTACTGTGGTACTGTGGTACTGTGGTACTGTGTGACTGTGGTACTGTGGTACTGTGGTACTGTGGTACTGTGGTAATGTGTTACTGTGGTACTGTGGTACTGTGGTACTGTGGTACTGTGGTACTGTGGTACTGTGTGACTGTGGTAATGTGTTACTGTGGTACTGTGGTACTGTGGTACTGTGGTAATGTGGGACTGTTGTACTGTGGTACTGTGGTAATGTGTTACTGCGGTACTGTGGTACTGTGGTACTGTGGGTACTGTGGTACTGTGGTACTGTGGTACTGTGGTACTGTGGTACTGTGGTAATGTGGGACTGTGGTACTGTGGTACTGTGGTAATGTGTTACTGTGTTACTGTGGTACTGTGGTACTGTGGTACTGTGGGTACTGTGGTACTGTGGTACTGTGGTAATGTGTTACTGTGGTACTGTGGTAATGCGTTACTGTGGTACTGTGGTACTGTGGTACTGTGGTACTGTGGTACTGTGGTACTGTGGTACTGTGATACTGTGGTACTGTGGTACTGTGGTACTGTGGTAATGTGTTACTGTGGTACTGTGTGACTGTGGTAATGTGTTACTGTGGTACTGTGTTACTGTGGTACTGTGGTAATGTGTGACTGTGGTACTGTGGGACTGTGGTAATGTGTTACTGCGGGTACTGTGTTACTGTGGTACGGTGGGACTGTGGTACTGTGGTACTGTGGTACTGTGTTACTGTGGTACTGTGGTACTGTGGTACTGTGTTACTGTGGTACTGTGGTACTGTGGTACTGTGGTACTGTGGTACTGTGGTACTGTAGTACTGTGGTACTGTGGTACTGTGGTACTGTGGTACTGTGGTACTGTGGTACTGTGGTACTGTAGTACTGTGGTACTGTGGTACTGTGGTACTGTGTTACTGTGGTACTGTGGTACTGTGGTACTGTGGTACTGTGTTACTGTGGTACTGTGGTACTGTGGTACTGTGGTACTGTGTTACTGTGGTACTGTGGTACTGTGGTACTGTGGTACTGTGGTACTGTGTTACTGTGGTACTGTGGTACTGTGGTACTGTGGTACTGTGTTACTGTGGTACTGTGGTACTGTGGTACTGTGGTACTGTGGTACTGTGGTACTGTGGTACTGTGTTACTGTGGTACTGTGGTACTGTGGGTACTGTGGTACTGTGGTACTGTGGTACTGTGGTAATGTGGGACTGTGGTACTGTGGTACTGTGGTAATGTGTTACTGTGGTACTGTGGTACTGTGGTACTGTGGTACTGTGGGTACTGTGGTACTGTGGTACTGTGGTAATGTGTTACTGTGGTACTGTGGTAATGCGTTACTGTGGTACTGTGGTACTGTGGTACTGTGGTACTGTGGTACTGTGGTACTGTGGTACTGTGATACTGTGGTACTGTGGTACTGTGGTACTGTGGTAATGTGTTACTGTGGTACTGTGTGACTGTGGTAATGTGTTACTGTGGTACTGTGTTACTGTGGTACTGTGGTAATGTGTGACTGTGGTACTGTGGGACTGTGGTAATGTGTTACTGCGGGTACTGTGTTACTGTGGTACGGTGGGACTGTGGTACTGTGGTACTGTGGTACTGTGGTACTGTGGTACTGTGGTACTATGGTACTGTGTTACTGTGGTAATGTGTTACTGTGGTACTGTGGTACTGTGGTAATGTGTTACTGCGGGTACTGTAGTACTGTGGTAATGTGTTACTATGGTACTGTGTGACTGTGGTACTGTAGTACTGTGGTACTGTGTGACTGTGGTACTGTGGTACTGTGGTACTGTGTGACTGTGGTAATGTGTTACTGCGGGTACTGTGGTACTGTGTTACTGTGGTACTGTGGTACTGTGGTACTGTGGTACTGTGGTACTGTGTTACTGTGGTACTGTGGTACTGTGGTACTGTGGTACTGTGTTACTGTGGTACTGTGGTACTGTGGTACTGTGGTACTGTGTTACTGTGGTACTGTGGTACTGTGGTACTGTGGTACTGTGTTACTGTGGTACTGTGGTACTGTGGTACTGTGGTACTGTGGTACTGTGTTACTGTGGTACTGTGGTACTGTGGGTACTGTGGTACTGTGGTATTGTGGTACTGTGGTACTGTGGTACTGTGGTAATGTGGGACTGTGGTACTGTGGTACTGTGGTAATGTGTTACTGTGGTACTGTGGTACTGTGGTACTGTGGTACTGTGGGTACTGTGGTACTGTGGTACTGTGGTAATGTGTTACTGTGGTACTGTGGTAATGTGTTACTGCGGGTACTGTGGTACTGTGGTAATGTGTTACTGTGGTACTGTGTGACTGTGGTACTGTGGTACTGTGGTACTGTGTGACTGTGGTACTGTGGTACTGTGGTACTGTGGTACTGTGATACTGTGGTACTGTGGTACTGTGGTACTGTGGTACTGTGGTAATGTGTTACTGCGGGTACTGTGGTACTGTGGTACTGTGGTACTGTGGGTACTGTGGTACTGTGTGACTGTGGTACTGTGTTACTGTGGTACTGTGGTACTGTGTGACTGTGGTAATGTGGTACTGTGGTACTGTGGGACTGTGGTAATGTGGGACTGTGGTACTGTGGTACTGTGGGACTGTGGTACTGTGGTAATGTGTTACTGTGTTACTGTGGTACTGTGGTACTGTGGTACTGTGGTACTGTGGTACTGTGTGACTGTGGTACTGTGTTACTGTGGTACTGTGGTACTGTGTGACTGTGGTAATGTGGTACTGTGGTACTGTGGGACTGTGGTAATGTGGGACTGTGGTACTGTGGTACTGTGGGACTGTGGTACTGTGGTAATGTGTTACTGTGTTACTGTGGTACTGTGGGACTGTGGTACTGTGGGTACTGTGGTACTGTGTGACTGTGGTACTGTGTTACTGTGGTACTGTGGTACTGTGTGACTGTGGTAATGTGGTACTGTGGTACTGTGGGACTGTGGTAATGTGGGACTGTGGTACTGTGGTACTGTGGGACTGTGGTACTGTGGGTACTGTGTTACTGTGGTACTGTGTTACTGTGGTACTGTGGTACTGTGGTAATGTGGTACTGTGGTAATGTGTGACTGTGGTAATGTGTTACTGTGTTACTGTGGTACTGTGGTACTGTGTGACTGTGGTACTGTGGTACTGTGGTACTGTGGTACTGTGATACTGTGGTACTGTGGTACTGTGGTACTGTGGTACTGTGGTAATGTGGTACTGTGGTACTGTGGGTACTGTGGTACTGTGGTACTGTGGTAATGTGTTACTGTGGTACTGTGGTAATGTGTTACTGCGGGTACTGTGGTACTGTGTGACTGTGGTACTGTGGTACTGTGGTACTGTGTGACTGTGGTACTGTGGTACTGTGGTACTGTGGTACTGTGATACTGTGGTACTGTGGTACTGTGGTACTGTGGTACTGTGGTAATGTGTTACTGCGGGTACTGTGGGACTGTGGGTACTGTGGTACTGTGATACTGTGGTACTGTGGTACTGTGGTACTGTGGTACTGTGGTACTGTGGTACTGTGGGACTGTGGTACTGTGGTACTGTGTGACTGTGGTACTGTGGTACTGTGATACTGTGGTACTGTGGTACTGTGGTACTGTGGTACTGTGGTAATGTGTTACTGCGGGTACTGCGGTACTGTGTGACTGTGGTACTGTGGTACTGTGGTACTGTGGTACTGTGGGACTGTGGTAATGTGTTACTGTGGTACTGTGGTACTGTGGTACTGTGGTACTGTGGTACTGTGGTACTGTGGTACTGTGGTACTGTGGTACTGTGGTACTGTGTTACTGTGGTACTGTGGTACTGTGGTACTGTGGTACTGTGGTACTGTGGGTACTGTGGTACTGTGTGACTGTGGTACTGTGTTACTGTGGTACTGTGGTACTGTGTGACTGTGGTAATGTGGTACTGTGGTACTGTGGGACTGTGGTAATGTGGGACTGTGGTACTGTGGTACTGTGGGACTGTGGTACTGTGGTAATGTGTTACTGTGTTACTGTGGTACTGTGGGACTGTGGTACTGTGGGTACTGTGGTACTGTGTGACTGTGGTACTGTGTTACTGTGGTACTGTGGTACTGTGTGACTGTGGTAATGTGGTACTGTGGTACTGTGGGACTGTGGTAATGTGGGACTGTGGTACTGTGGTACTGTGGGACTGTGGTACTGTGGTAATGTGTTACTGTGTTACTGTGGTACTGTGGTACTGTGGTACTGTGGTACTGTGGTACTGTGGGACTGTGGTACTGTGGTACTGTGGGTACTGTGGTACTGTGGTAATGTGTTACTGCGGGTACTGTGGTACTGTGGTAATGTGTTACTGTGGTACTGTGGTACTGTGGTACTGTGGTACTGTGGTACTGTGGTACTGTGGTACTGTGTTACTGTGTTACTGTGGTACTGTGGTACTGTGGTAATGTGTTACTGCGGGTACTGTGGTACTGTGGTAATGTGTTACTGTGGTACTGTGGTACTGTGGTACTGTGGTACTGTGGTACTGTGGTACTGTGGTACTGTGGTACTGTGTTACTGTGTTACTGTGGTACTGTGGTACTGTGGTACTGTGGTACTGTGGTACTGTGGTACTGTGGTACTGTGGTACTGTGGTACTGTGGTACTGTGGTACTGTGGGTACTGTGTTACTGTGGTACTGTGTTACTGTGGTACTGTGGTACTGTGGTAATGTGGTACTGTGGTAATGTGTGACTGTGGTAATGTGTTACTGTGGTACTGTGGTACTGTGGTAATGTGTTACTGCGGGTACTGTAGTACTGTGGTACTGTGGTAATGTGTGACTGTGGTACTGTGGGTACTGTGGTACTGTGGTAATGTGTGACTGTGGTACTGTGGTACTGTGGTACTGTGGTACTGTGGTACTGTGGTACTGTGGTACTGTGGTACTGTGGTACTGTGGTACTGTGGGTACTGTGTTACTGTGGTACTGTGTTACTGTGGTACTGTGGTACTGTGGTAATGTGGTACTGTGGTACTGTGGTACTGTGTTACTGTGTTACTGTGGTACTGTGGTACTGTGGTAATGTGTTACTGCGGGTACTGTGGTACTGTGGTAATGTGTTACTGTGGTACTGTGGTACTGTGGTACTGTGGTACTGTGGTACTGTGGTACTGTGGTACTGTGGTACTGTGTTACTGTGTTACTGTGGTACTGTGGTACTGTGGTACTGTGGTACTGTGGTACTGTGGTACTGTGGTACTGTGGTACTGTGGTACTGTGGTACTGTGGTACTGTGGGTACTGTGTTACTGTGGTACTGTGTTACTGTGGTACTGTGGTACTGTGGTAATGTGGTACTGTGGTAATGTGTGACTGTGGTAATGTGTTACTGTGGTACTGTGGTACTGTGGTAATGTGTTACTGTGGTACTGTGGTACTGTGGTAATGTGTTACTGTGGTAATGTGTTACTGTGGTACTGTGGTACTGAGGTACTGTGGTACTGTGGTACTGTGGTACTGTGGTACTGTGGTACTGTGGTACTGTGGTAATGTGTTACTGCGGGTACTGTGGTACTGTGGTAATGTGTTACTGTGGTACTGTGTGACTGTGGTACTGTGGTACTGTGGTACTGTGTGACTGTGGTACTGTGGTACTGTGGTACTGTGGTACTGTGATACTGTGGTACTGTGGTACTGTGGTAATGTGTTACTGCGGGTACTGTGGTACTGTGGTACTGTGGGTACTGTGGTACTGTGTGACTGTGGTACTGTGTTACTGTGGTACTGTGGTACTGTGTGACTGTGGTAATGTGGTACTGTGGTACTGTGGGACTGTGGTAATGTGGGACTGTGGTACTGTGGTACTGTGGTAATGTGGTACTGTGGTAATGTGTGACTGTGGTAATGTGTTACTGTGGTACTGTGGTACTGTGGTACTGTGGTACTGTGGTACTGTGGTACTATGGTACTGTGGTACTGTGGTACTGTGGTAATGTGTTACTGTGGTACTGTGGTACTGTGGTACTGTGGTACTGTGGTACTGTGGTAATGTGTTACTGTGGTACTGTGGTAATGTGGTACTGTGGTACTGTGGTACTGTGGTACTGTGGTACTGTGGTACTGTGTTACTGTGTTACTGTGGTACTGTGGTACTGTGGTACTGTGGTACTGTGGTACTGTGGTACTGTGGTACTGTGGTACTGTGGTACTGTGGTACTGTGGTACTGTGGGTACTGTGTTACTGTGGTACTGTGTTACTGTGGTACTGTGGTACTGTGGTAATGTGGTACTGTGGTAATGTGTGACTGTGGTAATGTGTTACTGTGGTACTGTGGTACTGTGGTAATGTGTTACTGCGGGTACTGTAGTACTGTGGTACTGTGGTACTGTGGTACTGTGGTACTGCGGGTACTGTGGTACTGAGGTACTGTGGTACTGTGGTACTGTGGTACTGTGGTACTGTGGTACTGTGGTACTGTGGTACTCTGGTACTGTGGTACTGTGGGACTGTGGTAATGTGTGACTGTGGTACTGTGGTACTGTGGTACTGTGGGACTGTGGGACTGTGGTATTGTGGTACTGTGTGACTGTGGACCTGTGGTACTGTGGTACTGTGGGTACTGTGGGACTGTGGTACTGTGGTACTGTGGTACTGTGGTACTGTGGTACTGTGGGTACTGTGGGACTGTGGTACTGTGGTACTGTGTGACTGTGGTACTGTGGTAATGTGTTACTGTGGTACTGTGTGACTGTGGTACTGTGGTACTGTGGTAATGTGTGACTGTGTTACTGTGGTACTGTGGTACTGTGGTACTGTGGGACTGTGGTACTGTGGTACTGTGGTAATGTGTTACTGTGGTACTGTGGTACTGTGGTACTGTGGTACTGTGGTACTGTGGTACTGTGGTACTGTGGTACTGTGGTACTGTGGTACTGTGGTAATGTGGTACTGTGTTACTGTGGTACTGTGGTACTGTGGTACTGTGGTACTGTGGTACTGCGGGTACTGTGGTACTGTGGTACTGTGGGACTGTGGTACTGTGGGACTGTGGTACTGTGGTACTGTGGGACTGTGGTACTGTGGTACTGTGTGACTGTGGTACTGTGGTACTGTGTGACTGTGGTACTGTGGTACTGTGGTACTGTGGTACTGTGATACTGTGGTACTGTGGTACTGTGGTACTGTGGTACTGTGGTAATGTGTTACTGCGGGTACTGTGGGACTGTGGGTACTGTGGTACTGTGATACTGTGGTACTGTGGTACTGTGGTACTGTGGTACTGTGGTACTGTGGTACTGTGGGACTGTGGTACTGTGGTACTGTGTGACTGTGGTACTGTGGTACTGTGATACTGTGGTACTGTGGTACTGTGGTACTGTGGTACTGTGGTAATGTGTTACTGCGGGTACTGCGGTACTGTGTGACTGTGGTACTGTGGTACTGTGGTACTGTGGTACTGTGGGACTGTGGTAATGTGTTACTGTGGTACTGTGGTACTGTGGTACTGTGGTACTGTGGTACTGTGGTACTGTGGTACTGTGGTACTGTGGTACTGTGGTACTGTGTTACTGTGGTACTGTGGTACTGTGGTACTGTGGTACTGTGGTACTGTGGGTACTGTGGTACTGTGTGACTGTGGTACTGTGTTACTGTGGTACTGTGGTACTGTGTGACTGTGGTAATGTGGTACTGTGGTACTGTGGGACTGTGGTAATGTGGGACTGTGGTACTGTGGTACTGTGGGACTGTGGTACTGTGGTAATGTGTTACTGTGTTACTGTGGTACTGTGGGACTGTGGTACTGTGGGTACTGTGGTACTGTGTGACTGTGGTACTGTGTTACTGTGGTACTGTGGTACTGTGTGACTGTGGTAATGTGGTACTGTGGTACTGTGGGACTGTGGTAATGTGGGACTGTGGTACTGTGGTACTGTGGGAATGTGGTACTGTGGTAATGTGTTACTGTGTTACTGTGGTACTGTGGTACTGTGGTACTGTGGTACTGTGGTACTGTGGGACTGTGGTACTGTGGTACTGTGGGTACTGTGGTACTGTGGTAATGTGTTACTGCGGGTACTGTGGTACTGTGGTAATGTGTTACTGTGGTACTGTGGTACTGTGGTACTGTGGTACTGTGGTACTGTGGTACTGTGGTACTGTGTTACTGTGTTACTGTGGTACTGTGGTACTGTGGTAATGTGTTACTGCGGGTACTGTGGTACTGTGGTAATGTGTTACTGTGGTACTGTGGTACTGTGGTACTGTGGTACTGTGGTACTGTGGTACTGTGGTACTGTGGTACTGTGTTACTGTGTTACTGTGGTACTGTGGTACTGTGGTACTGTGGTACTGTGGTACTGTGGTACTGTGGTACTGTGGTACTGTGGTACTGTGGTACTGTGGTACTGTGGGTACTGTGTTACTGTGGTACTGTGTTACTGTGGTACTGTGGTACTGTGGTAATGTGGTACTGTGGTAATGTGTGACTGTGGTAATGTGTTACTGTGGTACTGTGGTACTGTGGTAATGTGTTACTGCGGGTACTGTAGTACTGTGGTACTGTGGTAATGTGTGACTGTGGTACTGTGGGTACTGTGGTACTGTGGTAATGTGTGACTGTGGTACTGTGGTACTGTGGTACTGTGGTACTGTGGTACTGTGGTACTGTGGTACTGTGGTACTGTGGTACTGTGGTACTGTGGGTACTGTGTTACTGTGGTACTGTGTTACTGTGGTACTGTGGTACTGTGGTAATGTGGTACTGTGGTACTGTGGTACTGTGTTACTGTGTTACTGTGGTACTGTGGTACTGTGGTAATGTGTTACTGCGGGTACTGTGGTACTGTGGTAATGTGTTACTGTGGTACTGTGGTACTGTGGTACTGTGGTACTGTGGTACTGTGGTACTGTGTTACTGTGTTACTGTGGTACTGTGGTACTGTGGTACTGTGGTACTGTGGTACTGTGGTACTGTGGTACTGTGGTACTGTGGTACTGTGGTACTGTGGTACTGTGGGTACTGTGTTACTGTGGTACTGTGTTACTGTGGTACTGTGGTACTGTGGTAATGTGGTACTGTGGTAATGTGTGACTGTGGTAATGTGTTACTGTGGTACTGTGGTACTGTGGTAATGTGTTACTGTGGTACTGTGGTACTGTGGTAATGTGTTACTGTGGTAATGTGTTACTGTGGTACTGTGGTACTGAGGTACTGTGGTACTGTGGTACTGTGGTACTGTGGTACTGTGGTACTGTGGTACTGTGGTAATGTGTTACTGCGGGTACTGTGGTACTGTGGTAATGTGTTACTGTGGTACTGTGTGACTGTGGTACTGTGGTACTGTGGTACTGTGTGACTGTGGTACTGTGGTACTGTGGTAATGTGTTACTGTGTTACTGTGGTACTGTGGGACTGTGGTACTGTGGGTACTGTGGTACTGTGTGACTGTGGTACTGTGTTACTGTGGTACTGTGGTACTGTGTGACTGTGGTAATGTGGTACTGTGGTACTGTGGGACTGTGGTAATGTGGGACTGTGGTACTGTGGTACTGTGGGACTGTGGTACTGTGGTAATGTGTTACTGTGTTACTGTGGTACTGTGGTACTGTGGTACTGTGGTACTGTGGTACTGTGGGACTGTGGTACTGTGGTACTGTGGGTACTGTGGTACTGTGGTAATGTGTTACTGCGGGTACTGTGGTACTGTGGTAATGTGTTACTGTGGTACTGTGGTACTGTGGTACTGTGGTACTGTGGTACTGTGGTACTGTGGTACTGTGTTACTGTGTTACTGTGGTACTGTGGTACTGTGGTAATGTGTTACTGCGGGTACTGTGGTACTGTGGTAATGTGTTACTGTGGTACTGTGGTACTATGGTACTGTGGTACTGTGGTACTGTGGTACTGTGGTACTGTGGTACTGTGTTACTGTGTTACTGTGGTACTGTGGTACTGTGGTACTGTGGTACTGTGGTACTGTGGTACTGTGGTACTGTGGTACTGTGGTACTGTGGTACTGTGGTACTGTGGGTACTGTGTTACTGTGGTACTGTGTTACTGTGGTACTGTGGTACTGTGGTAATGTGGTACTGTGGTAATGTGTGACTGTGGTAATGTGTTACTGTGGTACTGTGGTACTGTGGTAATGTGTTACTGCGGGTACTGTAGTACTGTGGTACTGTGGTAATGTGTGACTGTGGTACTGTGGGTACTGTGGTACTGTGGTAATGTGTGACTGTGGTACTGTGGTACTGTGGTACTGTGGTACTGTGGTACTGTGGTACTGTGGTACTGTGGTACTGTGGTACTGTGGGTACTGTGTTACTGTGGTACTGTGTTACTGTGGTACTGTGGTACTGTGGTAATGTGGTACTGTGGTACTGTGGTACTGTGTTACTGTGTTACTGTGGTACTGTGGTACTGTGGTAATGTGTTACTGCGGGTACTGTGGTACTGTGGTAATGTGTTACTGTGGTACTGTGGTACTGTGGTACTGTGGTACTGTGGTACTGTGGTACTGTGGTACTGTGGTACTGTGGTACTGTGGTACTGTGTTACTGTGTTACTGTGGTACTGTGGTACTGTGGTACTGTGGTACTGTGGTACTGTGGTACTGTGGTACTGTGGTACTGTGGTACTGTGGTACTGTGGTACTGTGGTACTGTGGTACTGTGGGTACTGTGTTACTGTGGTACTGTGTTACTGTGGTACTGTGGTACTGTGGTAATGTGGTACTGTGGTAATGTGTGACTGTGGTAATGTGTTACTGTGGTACTGTGGTACTGTGGTAATGTGTTACTGTGGTACTGTGGTACTGTGGTAATGTGTTACTGTGGTAATGTGTTACTGTGGTACTGTGGTACTGAGGTACTGTGGTACTGTGGTACTGTGGTACTGTGGTACTGTGGTACTGTGGTACTGTGGTAATGTGTTACTGCGGGTACTGTGGTACTGTGGTAATGTGTTACTGTGGTACTGTGTGACTGTGGTACTGTGGTACTGTGGTACTGTGTGACTGTGGTACTGTGGTACTGTGGTACTGTGGTACTGTGATACTGTGGTACTGTGGTACTGTGGTAATGTGTTACTGCGGGTACTGTGGTACTGTGGTACTGTGGGTACTGTGGTACTGTGTGACTGTGGTACTGTGTTACTGTGGTACTGTGGTACTGTGTGACTGTGGTAATGTGGTACTGTGGTACTGTGGGACTGTGGTAATGTGGGACTGTGGTACTGTGGTACTGTGGTAATGTGGTACTGTGGTAATGTGTGACTGTGGTAATGTGTTACTGTGGTACTGTGGTACTGTGGTACTGTGGTACTGTGGTACTGTGGTACTATGGTACTGTGGTACTGTGGTACTGTGGTAATGTGTTACTGTGGTACTGTGGTACTGTGGTACTGTGGTACTGTGGTACTGTGGTAATGTGTTACTGTGGTACTGTGGTAATGTGGTACTGTGGTACTGTGGTACTGTGGTACTGTGGTACTGTGGTACTGTGTTACTGTGTTACTGTGGTACTGTGGTACTGTGGTACTGTGGTACTGTGGTACTGTGGTACTGTGGTACTGTGGTACTGTGGTACTGTGGTACTGTGGTACTGTGGGTACTGTGTTACTGTGGTACTGTGTTACTGTGGTACTGTGGTACTGTGGTAATGTGGTACTGTGGTAATGTGTGACTGTGGTAATGTGTTACTGTGGTACTGTGGTACTGTGGTAATGTCTTACTGCGGGTACTGTAGTACTGTGGTACTGTGGTACTGTGGTACTGTGGTACTGCGGGTACTGTGGTACTGAGGTACTGTGGTACTGTGGTACTGTGGTACTGTGGTACTGTGGTACTGTGGTACTGTGGTACTCTGGTACTGTGGTACTGTGGGACTGTGGTAATGTGTGACTGTGGTACTGTGGTACTGTGGTACTGTGGGACTGTGGGACTGTGGTATTGTGGTACTGTGTGACTGTGGACCTGTGGTACTGTGGTACTGTGGGTACTGTGGGACTGTGGTACTGTGGTACTGTGGTACTGTGGTACTGTGGTACTGTGGGTACTGTGGGACTGTGGTACTGTGGTACTGTGTGACTGTGGTACTGTGGTAATGTGTTACTGTGGTACTGTGTGACTGTGGTACTGTGGTACTGTGGTAATGTGTGACTGTGTTACTGTGGTACTGTGGTACTGTGGTACTGTGGGACTGTGGTACTGTGGTACTGTGGTAATGTGTTACTGTGGTACTGTGGTACTGTGGTACTGTGGTACTGTGGTACTGTGGTACTGTGGTACTGTGGTACTGTGGTACTGTGGTACTGTGGTAATGTGGTACTGTGTTACTGTGGTACTGTGGTACTGTGGTACTGTGGTACTGTGGTACTGCGGGTACTGTGGTACTGTGGTACTGTGGGACTGTGGTACTGTGGGACTGTGGTACTGTGGTACTGTGGGACTGTGGTACTGTGGTACTGTGTGACTGTGGTACTGTGGTAATGTGTGACTGTGTTACTGCGGTACTGTGGTACTGTGGTACTGTGGTACTGTGTGACTGTGGTAGTGTGGTACTGTGTGACTGTGGTACTGTGGGACTGTGGTAATGTGTGACTGAGGGACTGTTGTACTGTGTTACTGTGGTACTGTGTGACTGTGGTACTGTGGGACTGTGGTAATGTGTGACTGAGGGACTGTTGTACTGTGTTACTGTGGTACTGTGTGACTGTGGTAATGTGTGACTGAGGGACTGTTGTACTGTGTTACTGTGGTACTGTGTGACTGTGGTACTGTGGGACTGTGGTACTGTGGTACTGTGGTACTGTGGTACTGTGTTACTGTGGTACTGTGGTACTGTGGGACTGTGGTACTGAGGTACTGTGGTACTGTGGTACTGTGGTACTGTGGTACTGTGATACTGTGGTACTGTGGTACTGTGGTAATGTGTTACTGTGGTACTGTGTTACTGTGTTACTGCGGGTACTGTGGGTACTGTGGTACTGTGGTGCTGTGGTACTGTGGTACTGTGGTACTGTGGTACTGTGGTACTGTGGTACTGTGTGACTGTGGTACTGTGGGACTGTGGTACTGTGGTACTGTGGTACTGTGTTACTGTGGTACTGTGTGACTGTGGTACTGTGGTACTGTGGGTACTGTGGTACTGTGGTACTGTGGGTACTGTGGTACTGTGGTACTGTGGTACTGTGGTACTGTGGGTACTGTGGTACTGTGGTAATGCGTTACTGTGGTACTGTGGTACTGTGGTACTGTGGTACTGTGGTACTGTGGTACTGTGGTACTGTGGTACTGTGTGACTGTGGTACTGTGGGACTGTGGTACTGTGGTAATGTGGTACTGTGTTACTGTGGTACTGTGTGACTGTGGTACTGTGGTACTGTGGTACTGTGGGTACTGTGGTACTGTGGTACTGTGGGTACTGTGGTACTGTGGTAATGCGTTACTGTGGTACTGTGGTAATGCGTTAATGTGGTACTGTGTTACTGTGGTACTGTGGTACTGTGGTACTGTGTTACTGTGGTACTGTGGTACTGTGGTACTGTGGTACTGTGGTAATGTGTTACTGTGGTACTGTGTGACTGTGGTACTGTGTTACTGTGTTACTGTGTGACTGTGGTACTGTGTTACTGTGGTACTGTGTTACTGTGGTACTGTGGTACTGTGGTACTGTGTTACTGTGGTACTGTGGGACTGTGGTACTGTGTGACTGTGGTACTGTGGTACTGTGGTACTGTGGTACTGTGGTACTGTGTGACTGTGGTACTGTGGTAATGCGTTACTGTGGTACTGTGGTACTGTGGTACTGTGGTACTGTGTTACTATGGTACTGTGGTACTGTGGTACTGTGGTAATGTGTTACTGTGGTACTGTGTTACTGTGGGACTGTGGTACTGTGGTACTGTGGTACTGTGTGACTGTGGTACTGTGGGTACTGTGGTACTGTGGTACTGTGGTACTGTGGGTACTGTGGTACTGTGGTACTGTGGGTACTGTGGTACTGTGGGACTGTGGTACTGTGTGACTGTGGTACTGTGGGACTGTGGTACTGTGGTACTGTGGTACTGTGGTACTGTGTTACTGTGGTACTGTGGTACTGTGGGACTGTGGTACTGAGGTACTGTGGTACTGTGGTACTGTGGTACTGTGATAATGTGGTACTGTGGTACTGTGGTACTGTGGTACTGTGGTACTGTGGGTACTGTGGTACTGTGGTAATGCGTTACTGTGGTACTGTGGTACTGTGGTACTGTGGTACTGTGGTACTGTGGTACTGTGGTACTGTGGTACTGTGTGACTGTGGTACTGTGGGACTGTGGTACTGTGGTACTGTGGTACTGTGGTACTGTGGTACTGTGTGACTGTGGTAATGCGTTACTGTGGTACTGTGGTACTGTGGTACTGTGGTACTGTGGTACTGTGATACTTTGGTACTGTGGTACTGTGGTACTGTGGTACTGTGTGACTGTGGTACTGTGGTACTGTGGTACTGTGGTACTGTGGTACTGTGGTACTGTGGTACTGTGGTACTGTGTGACTGTGGTACTGTGGTAATGCGTTACTGTGGTACTGTGGTAATGTGTTACTGTGGTACTGTGTGACTGTGGTAATGCGTTACTGTGGTACTGTGGTAATGTGTTACTGTAGTACTGTGTGACTGTGGTACTGTGGTACTGTGGTACTGTGGTAATGTGGTACTGTGGTACTGTGGTACTGTGGTACTGTGTGACTGTTGTACTGTGGTAATGCGTTACTGTGGTACTGTGGTAATGTGTTACTGTGGTACTGTGTGACTGTGGTACTGTGGTACTGTGGTACTGTGGGTACTGTGGTACTGTGGTACTGTGGTACTGTGGTACTGTGGTACTGTGGTACTGTGGTACTGTGTGACTGTGGTACTGTGGTAATGCGTTACTGTGGTACTGTGGTAATGTGTTACTGTGGTACTGTGGTACTGTGGTACTGTGGTACTGTGGGTACTGTGGTACTGTGGTACTGTGGTACTGTGGTACTGTGGTACTGCGGGTACTGTAGTACTGTGGTAATGTGTTACTGTGGTAATGTGTTACTGTGGTACTGTGTGACTGTGGTACTGTGGTACTGTGGTACTGTGGTACTGTGGTACTGTGGTAATGTGTTACTGTGGTACTGTGGTACTGTGGTACTGTGGTACTGTGGTACTGTGGTAATGTGTTACTGTGGTAATGTGTTACTGTGGTACTGTGTGACTGTGGTACTGTGGTACTGTGGTACTGTGGTACTGTGGTACTGTGGTAATGTGTTACTGTGGTACTGTGGTACTGTGGTACTGTGGTACTGTGGTACTGTGGTACTGTGGTACTGTGGTACTGTGGGACTGTGGTACTGTGGTACTGTGGTACTGTGGTACTGTGGTAATGCGTTACTGTGGTACTGTGGTAATGCGTTACTGTGGTACTGTGGTACTGTGGTACTGTGTTACTGTGGTACTGTGGTACTGTGGTACTGTGGTACTGTGGTACTGTGTGACTGTGGTACTGTGGTACTGTGTTACTGTGTTACTGTGGTACTGTGGTACTGTGGTACTGTGGGTACTGTGGTACTGTGGTAATGTGTTACTGTGTTACTGTGGTACTGTGTGACTGTGTTACTGTGGTACTGTGGTACTGTGGTACTGTGGTACTGTGGTACTGTGGTACTGTGTTACTGTGGTACTGTGTGACTGTGGTAATGTGTTACTGTGGGACTGTGGTACTGTGGTACTGTGTGACTGTGTTACTGTGGTACTGTGGTACTGTGGTACTGTGGTACTGTGTTACTGTGGTACTGTGTGACTGTGGTAATGTGTTACTGTGGGACTGTGGTACTGTGGTACTGTGTTACTGTGGTACTGTGGTACTGTGGTACTGTGGGACTGTGGTACTGTGGTACTGTGTGACTGTGGTACTGTGGTACTGTGTGACTGTGGTACTGTGGTACTGTGGTACTGCGGGTACTGTGGTACTGTGGTACTGTGGTACTGTGGGTACTGTGGTACTGTGGTAATGTGTTACTGTGTTACTGTGGTACTGTGTGACTGTGTTACTGTGGTACTGTGGTACTGTGTTACTGTGGTACTGTGTGACTGTGGTAATGTGTTACTGTGGGACTGTGGTACTGTGGTACTGTGTGACTGTGTTACTGTGGTACTGTGGTACTGTGGTACTGTGGTACTGTGTTACTGTGGTACTGTGTGACTGTGGTAATGTGTTACTGTGGGACTGTGGTACTGTGGTACTGTGTTACTGTGGTACTGTGGTACTGTGGTACTGTGGTACTGTGGTACTGTGGTACTGTGTGACTGTGGTACTGTGGTACTGTGTTACTGTGTTACTGTGGTACTGTGGTACTGTGGTACTGTGGGTACTGTGGTACTGTGGTAATGTGTTACTGTGTTACTGTGGTACTGTGTGACTGTGTTACTGTGGTACTGTGGTACTGTGGTACTGTGGTACTGTGGTACTGTGGTACTGTGTTACTGTGGTACTGTGTGACTGTGGTAATGTGTTACTGTGGGACTGTGGTACTGTGGTACTGTGTGACTGTGTTACTGTGGTACTGTGGTACTGTGGTACTGTGGTACTGTGTTACTGTGGTACTGTGTGACTGTGGTAATGTGTTACTGTGGGACTGTGGTACTGTGGTACTGTGTTACTGTGGTACTGTGGTACTGTGGTACTGTGTTACTGTGGTACTGTGGTACTGTGTTACTGTGGTAATGTGTTACTGCGGGTACTGTGGTACTGTGGTACTGTGGTACTGTGGTACTGTGGTACTGTGGTACTGTGGTACTGTGGTACTGTGGTACTGTGGGACTGTGGTACTGTGGTACTGTGTTACTGTGGTACTGTGGTACTGTGGTACTGTGGTACTGTGTGACTGTGGTACTGTGGTACTGTGGTACTGTGGTACTGTGGTACTGTGGTACTGTGGTACTGTGGTACTGTGTGACTGTGGTACTGTGGTAATGCGTTACTGTGGTACTGTGGTAATGTGTTACTGTGGTACTGTGTGACTGTGGTAATGCGTTACTGTGGTACTGTGGTAATGTGTTACTGTAGTACTGTGTGACTGTGGTACTGTGGTACTGTGGTACTGTGGGTACTGTGGTACTGTGGTAATGCGTTACTGTGGTACTGTGGTACTGTGGTACTGTGGTACTGTGGTACTGTGGTAATGTGGTACTGTGGTAATGTGTGATTGTGGTACTGTGGTACTGTGTTACTGTGTTACTGTGTGACTGTGGTACTGTGGTAATGCGTTACTGTGGTACTGTGGTAATGTGTTACTGTGGTACTGTGTGACTGTGGTACTGTGGTACTGTGGTACTGTGGGTACTGTGGTACTGTGGTACTGTGGTACTGTGGTACTGTGGTACTGTGGTACTGTGGTACTGTGTTACTGTGGTACTGTGTGACTGTGGTAATGTGTTACTGTGGGACTGTGGTACTGTGGTACTGTGTTACTGTGGTACTGTGGTACTGTGGTACTGTGGTACTGTGGTACTGTGGTACTGTGTGACTGTGGTACTGTGGTACTGTGTTACTGTGTTACTGTGGTACTGTGGTACTGTGGTACTGTGGGTACTGTGGTACTGTGGTAATGTGTTACTGTGTTACTGTGATACTGTGTGACTGTGTTACTGTGGTACTGTGGTACTGTGGTACTGTGGTACTGTGGTACTGTGGTACTGTGTTACTGTGGTACTGTGTGACTGTGGTACTGTGGTAATGCGTTACTGTGGTACTGTGGTAATGTGTTACTGTGGTACTGTGGTACTGTGGTACTGTGGTACTGTGGGTACTGTGGTACTGTGGTACTGTGGTACTGTGGTACTGTGGTTCTGCGGGTACTGTAGTACTGTGGTAATGTGTGACTGTAGTACTGTGTTACTGTGTTACTGTGGTACTGTGTTACTGTGGTACTGTGTGACTGTGGTAATGTGTTACTGTGGGACTGTGGTACTGTGGTACTGTGTTACTGTGGTACTGTGGTACTGTGGTACTGTGGTACTGTGTTACTGTGGTACTGTGTGACTGTGGTAATGTGTTACTGTGGGACTGTGTGACTGTGGTACTGTGGTAATGCGTTACTGTGGTACTGTGGTACTGTGGTACTGTGGTACTGTGGTACTGTGGTACTGTGGTACTGTGGGACTGTGGTACTGTGGTACTGTGGTACTGTGGTACTGTGGTAATGTGGTACTGTGTTTCTGTGGTACTGTGGTACTGTGTGACTGTAGTACTGTGTTACTGTGTTACTGTGGTACTGTGTTACTGTGGTACTGTGTGACTGTGGTAATGTGTTACTGTGGGACTGTGGTACTGTGGTACTGTGTTACTGTGGTACTGTGGTACTGTGGTACTGTGGTACTGTGGTAATGTGTTACTGTGGTAATGTGTTACTGCGGGTACTGTGGTACTGTGGTACTGTGGTACTGTGGTACTGTGGTACTGTGGTACTGTGGTACTGTGGTACTGTGGTACTGTGGTACTGTGGTACTGTGGTACTATGGTACTGTGGTACTGTGGTACTGTGGTACTGTGTGACTGTGGTACTGTGGTACTGTGGTACTGTGGTACTGTAGTACTGTGGTACTGTGGTACTATGGTACTGTGGTACTGTGGTACTGTGGTACTGTGTGACTGTGGTACTGTGGTACTGTGTGACTGTGGTACTGTGGTACTGTGGTACTGTGGTACTGTGGTACTGTGGTACTGTGGTACTGTGGTACTGTGGTACTGTGGTACTGTGGTACTGTGGTACTGTGTTACTGTGGTAATGTGTTACTGTGGGACTGTGGTACTGTGGTACTGTGGTACTGTGGTACTGTGGTAATGTGGTACTGTGGGACTGTGGGACTGTGGTACTGTGGGTACTGTGGTAATGTGTTACTGTGGTAATGTGTTACTGTGGTAATGTGGTACTGTGTGACTGTGGTACTGTGGTACTGTGGTACTGTGGGACTGTGGTACTGTGGTAATGTGTTACTGTGGTACTGTGGTACTGTGTGACTGTGGTACTGTGGTACTGTGGTACTGTGGTACTGTGGGACTGTGGTACTGTGGTACTGTGGTACTGTGGGACTGTGGTACTGTGGTAATGTGTTACTGTGGTACTGTGGTACTGTGTGACTGTGGTACTGTGGTACTGTGGTACTGTGGGACTGTGGTACTGTGGGACTGTGGTACTGTGGTACTGTGGTACTGTGGTACTGTGTGACTGTGGTACTGTGGTAATGTGGTACTGTGGTACTGTGGTACTGTGGTACTGTGTTACTGTGGTACTGTGGTACTGTGTTACTGTGGTAATGTGTTACTGCGGGTAATGTGGTACTGTGGTACTGTGGTACTGTGGTACTGTGTGACTGTGGTACTGTGGTACTGTGGTAATGTGGTACTGTGTGACTGTGGTACTGTGGTACTGTGGTACTGTGGTACTGTGGTACTGTGGTACTGTGGTACTGTGGTACTGTGTTACTGTGGTAATGTGTTACTGTGGGACTGTGGTACTGTGGTACTGTGGTACTGTGGTACTGTGGTAATGTGGTACTGTGGGACTGTGGGACTGTGGTACTGTGGGTACTGTGGTAATGTGTTACTGTGGTAATGTGTTACTGTGGTAATGTGGTACTGTGTGACTGTGGTACTGTGGTACTGTGGTACTGTGGGACTGTGGTACTGTGGTAATGTGTTACTGTGGTACTGTGGTACTGTGTGACTGTGGTACTGTGGTACTGTGGTACTGTGGTACTGTGGGACTGTGGTACTGTGGTACTGTGGGACTGTGGGACTGTGGTACTGTGGTAATGTGTTACTGCGGGTACTGTGGTACTGTGTGACTGTGTGACTGTGGTACTGTGGTACTGTGGTACTGTGTTACTGTGGTAATGTGGTACTGTGGTACTGTGGTACTGTGGTACTGTGGTACTGTGGTACTGTGGTACTGTGGTACTGTGGTACTGTGGTACTGTGGTACTGTGGTACTGTGGTACTGTGTTACTGTGGTACTGTGGTACTGTGGTAATGTGGGACTGTGGTACTGTGGTAATGTGTTACTGCGGGTACTGTGGTACTGTGTTACTGTGGTACTGTGGTACTGTGGGACTGTGGTACTGTGGTAATGTGTTACTGCGGGTACTGTGGTACTGTGTTACTGTGGTAATGTGTTACTGTGGGACTGTGGTACTGTGGTAATGTGTTACTGTGGGACTGTGGTACTGTGGTACTGTGGTACTGTGGGTACTGTGGTACTATGTTACTGTGGTAATGTGTTACTGTGGTACTGTGGTACTGTGTGACTGTGGTACTGTGGTACTGTGGTACTGTGGGACTGTGGTACTGTGGTAATGTGTTACTGCGGGTACTGTGGTACTGTGTTACTGTGGTACTGTGGTAATGTGGTACTGTGGTACTGTGGTACTGTGGTACTGTGGGACTGTGGTACTGTGGGTACTGTGGTAATGTGTTACTGTGGTACTGTGTTACTGTGGTACTGTGTTACTGTGTTACTGTGGTACTGTGGTACTGTGGTATTGTGGTAATGTGTTACTGTGGTACTGTGGTACTGTGTGACTGTGGTACTGTGGTAATGTGGTACTGTGGTACTGTGGTACTGTGGTACTGTGTTACTGTGGTAATGTGGTACTGTGGTACTGTGTTACTGTGGTACTGTGGTACTGTGGTACTGTGTGACTGTGGTACTGTGGTACTGTGTGACTGTGGTACTGTGGTACTGTGGTACTGTGGTACTGTGGTACTGTGTTACTGTGGTAATGTGTTACTGCGGGTACTGTGGTAATGTGTTACTGTGGTAATGTGTTACTGTGGTAATGTGGTACTGTGTGACTGTGGTACTGTGGTACTGTGGTACTGTGGGACTGTGGTACTGTGGTAATGTGTTACTGTGGTACTGTGGTACTGTGTGACTGTGGTACTGTGGTACTGTGGTACTGCGGGTACTGTGGTACTGTGTTACTGTGGTACTGTGGTAATGTGGTACTGTGGTACTGTGGTACTGTGGTACTGTGGGACTGTGGTACTGTGGGTACTGTGGTAATGTGTTACTGTGGTACTGTGTTACTGTGGTACTGTGTTACTGTGTTACTGTGGTACTGTGGTACTGTGGTATTGTGGTAATGTGTTACTGTGGTACTGTGGTACTGTGTGACTGTGGTACTGTGGTAATGTGGTACTGTGGTACTGTGGTACTGTGGTACTGTGTTACTGTGGTACTGTGGTACTGTGGTACTGTGTTACTGTGGTACTGTGGTACTGTGGTACTGTGTGACTGTGGTACAGTGGTACTGTGTGACTGTGGTACTGTGGTACTGTGGTACTGTGGTACTGTGGTACTGTGGTACTGTGGTACTGTGGTACTATGGTACTGTGGTACTGTGGTACTGTGGTACTGTGTGACTGTGGTACTGTGGTACTGTGGTACTGTGGTACTGTAGTACTGTGGTACTGTGGTACTATGGTACTGTGGTACTGTGGTACTGTGGTACTGTGTGACTGTGGTACTGTGGTACTGTGTGACTGTGGTACTGTGGTACTGTGGTACTGTGGTACTGTGGTACTGTGGTACTGTGGTACTGTGGTACTGTGGTACTGTGGTACTGTGTTACTGTGGTAATGTGTTACTGTGGGACTGTGGTACTGTGGTACTGTGGTACTGTGGTACTGTGGTAATGTGGTACTGTGGTACTGTGGGTACTGTGGTAATGTGTTACTGTGGTAATGTGTTACTGTGGTAATGTGGTACTGTGTGACTGTGGTACTGTGGTACTGTGGTACTGTGGGACTGTGGTACTGTGGTAATGTGTTACTGTGGTACTGTGGTACTGTGTGACTGTGGTACTGTGGTACTGTGGTACTGTGGTACTGTGGTACTGTGGTACTGTGGGACTGTGGTACTGTGGTACTGTGGTACTGTGGGACTGTGGTACTGTGGTAATGTGTTACTGTGGTACTGTGGTACTGTGGGACTGTGGTACTGTGGGTACTGTGGTAATGTGTTACTGTGGTAATGTGTTACTGTGGTAATGTGGTACTGTGTGACTGTGGTACTGTGGTACTGTGGTACTGTGGGACTGTGGTACTGTGGTAATGTGTTACTGTGGTACTGTGGTACTGTGTGACTGTGGTACTGTGGTACTGTGGTACTGTGGTACTGTGGGACTGTGGTACTGTGGTAATGTGTTACTGTGGTACTGTGGTACTGTGTGACTGTGGTACTGTGGTACTGTGGTACTGTGGTACTGTGGGACTGTGGTACTGTGGTACTGTGGTACTGTGGGACTGTGGTACTGTGGTAATGTGTTACTGTGGTACTGTGGTACTGTGTGACTGTGGTACTGTGGTACTGTGGTACTGTGGGACTGTGGTACTGTGGGACTGTGGTACTGTGGTACCGTGGTACTGAGGTACTGTGTGACTGTGGTACTGTGGTAATGTGGTACTGTGGTACTGTGGTACTGTGGTACTGTGTTACTGTGGTACTGTGGTACTGTGTTACTGTGGTAATGTGTTACTGTGGTACTGTGGTACTGTGTGACTGTGGTACTGTGGTACTGTGGTACTGTGGTACTGTGGGACTGTGGTACTGTGGTACTGTGGTACTGTGGGACTGTGGTACTGTGGTAATGTGTTACTGTGGTACTGTGGTACTGTGTGACTGTGGTACTGTGGTACTGTGGTACTGTGGTACTGTGGGACTGTGGTACTGTGGTACTGTGGTACTGTGGGACTGTGGTACTGTGGTAATGTGTTACTGTGGTACTGTGGTACTGTGTGACTGTGGTACTGTGGTACTGTGGTACTGTGGGACTGTGGTACTGTGGGACTGTGGTACTGTGGTACCGTGGTACTGAGGTACTGTGTGACTGTGGTACTGTGGTAATGTGGTACTGTGGTACTGTGGTACTGTGGTACTGTGTTACTGTGGTACTGTGGTACTGTGTTACTGTGGTAATGTGTTACTGCGGGTACTGTGGTACTGTGGTACTGTGGTACTATGGTACTGTGGTACTGTGGTACTGTGGTACTGTGTGACTGTGGTACTGTGGTACTGTGGTAATGTGGTACTGTGTGACTGTGGTACTGTGGTACTGTGGTACTGTGGTACTGTGGTACTGTGTTACTGTGGTAATGTGTTACTGTGGGACTGTGGTACTGTGGTACTGTGGTACTGTGGTACTGTGGTAATGTGGTACTGTGGGACTGTGGGACTGTGGTACTGTGGGTACTGTGGTAATGTGTTACTGTGGTAATGTGTTACTGTGGTAATGTGGTACTGTGTGACTGTGGTACTGTGGTACTGTGGTACTGTGGGACTGTGGTACTGTGGTAATGTGTTACTGTGGTACTGTGGTACTGTGTGACTGTGGTACTGTGGTACTGTGGTACTGTGGTACTGTGGGACTGTGGTACTGTGGTACTGTGGGACTGTGGGACTGTGGTACTGTGGTAATGTGTTACTGCGGGTACTGTGGTACTGTGGTACTGTGTTACTGTGGTACTGTGGTACTGTGGTACTGTGTTACTGTGGTAATGTGGTACTGTGGTACTGTGGTACTGTGGTACTGTGGTACTGTGGTACTGTGGTACTGTGGTACTGTGGTACTGTGGTACTGTGGTACTGTGGTACTGTGGTACTGTGGTACTGTGTTACTGTGGTACTGTGGTACTGTGGTAATGTGGTACTGTGGGACTGTGGTACTGTGGTACTGTGGTACTGTGTTACTGTGGTACTGTGGTACTGTGGCACTGTGGGACTGTGGTACTGTGGTACTGTGGTACTGTGGGTACTGTGGTACTATGTTACTGTGGTAATGTGTTACTGTGGTAATGTGGTACTGTGTGACTGTGGTACTGTGGTACTGTGGTACTGTGGGACTGTGGTACTGTGGTAATGTGTTACTGCGGGTACTGTGGTACTGTGTTACTGTGGTAATGTGTTACTGTGGGACTGTGGTACTGTGGTACTGTGGTACTGTGGGTACTGTGGTACTATGTTACTGTGGTAATGTGTTACTGTGGTACTGTGGTACTGTGTGACTGTGGTACTGTGGTACTGTGGTACTGTGGGACTGTGGTACTGTGGTAATGTGTTACTGCGGGTACTGTGGTACTGTGTTACTGTGGTAATGTGTTACTGTGTGACTGTGGTACTGTGGTACTGTGGTACTGTGGTACTGTGGTACTGTGGTACTGTGGTACTGTGGTACTGTGGTACTGTGGTACTGTGGTACTGTGGTAATGTGTTACTGCGGGTACTGTGGTACTGTGTTACTGTGGTAATGTGTTACTGTGGGACTGTGGTACTGTGGTACTGTGGTACTGTGGTACTGTGGTACTGTGGTAATGTGGTACTGTGGTACTGTGGTACTGTGGTACTGTGGGACTGTGGTACTATGGGTACTGTGGTAATGTGTTACTGTGGTACTGTGTTACTGTGGTACTGTGTTACTGTGTTACTGTGGTACTGTGGTACTGTGGTATTGTGGTAATGTGTTACTGTGGTACTGTGGTACTGTGTGACTGTGGTACTGTGGTAATGTGGTACTGTGGTACTGTGGTACTGTGGTACTGTGTTACTGTGGTACTGTGGTACTGTGTTACTGTGGTACTGTGTTACTGTGGTACTGTGGTACTGTGGTACTGTGGTACTGTGGTACTGTGGTACTGTGGTACTGTGGTACTGTGGTACTGTGGTACTGTGTTACTGTGGTAATGTGTTACTGTGGGACTGTGGTACTGTGGTACTGTGGTACTGTGGTACTGTCGTAATGTGGTACTGTGGGACTGTGGTACTGTGTTACTGTGGTAATGTGTTACTGTGGTACTGTGGTAATGTGTTACTGTGGTACTGTGTTACTGTGGTACTGTGGTACTGTGGTACTGTGGTACTGTGGTACTGTGTTACTGTGGTACTGTGTTACTGTGTTACTGTGGTACTGTGGTACTGTGGTACTGTGGTACTGTGTTACTGTGATACTGTGGTACTGTGGGACTGTGGTAATGTGTGACTGTGTGACTGTGGTACTGTGGTACTGTGGTACTGTGGTACTGTGTTACTGTGGTACTGTGTGACTGTGGTACTGTGGTACTGTGGTACTGTGGGACTGTGGTACTGTGGTAATGTGTTACTGCGGGTACTGTGGTACTGTGTTACTGTGGTACTGTGTTACTGTGGTAATGTGTTACTGTGGGACTGTGGTACTGTGGTACTGTGGTACTGTGGTACTGTGGTAATGTGGTACTGTGTGACTGTGGTACTGTGGTACTGTGGTACTGTGGTACTGTGGTACTGTGGTACTGTGGTACTGTGTTACTGTGGCACTGTGGGACTGTGGTACTGTGGTACTGTGGTACTGTGTTACTGTGGTACTGTAGTACTGTGGTACTGTGGTACTGTGGTACTGTGGTACTGTGTTACTGTGATACTGTGGTACTGTGGTAATGTGTTACTGTTGTACTGTGGTACTGTGGTACTGTGGTACTGTGGTACTGTGATACTGTGTGACTGTGGTACTGTGGTACTGTGGTACTGTGGTACTGTGGTAATGTGTTACTGTGGTACTGTGGTAATGTGTTACTGTGGTACTGTGGTACTGTGGTACTGTGGTACTGTGGTACTGTGGTACTGTGGTACTGTGGTACTGTGGTACTGTGGTACTGTGGTACTGCGGTACTGTGGTACTGTGTGACTGTGGTACTGTGGTACTGTGGGACTGTGGTACTGTGTTACTGTGGTACTGTGGTACTGTGTTACTGTGGTACTGTGGTAATGTGTTACTGTGGGACTGTGGTACTGTGGTACTGTGGTACTGTGGTACTGTGGTAATGTGGTACTGTGGGACTGTGGTACTGTGTTACTGTGGTAATGTGTTACTGTGGTACTGTGGTACTGTGTTACTGTGGTAATGTGGTACTGTGGTACTGTGGTACTGTGGTACTGTGGTACTGTGGTACTGTGGTACTGTGGTACTGTGGTACTGTGGTACTGTGTTACTGTGGTACTGTGGTACTGTGGCACTGTGGGACTGTGGTACTGTGGTACTGTGGTACTGTGGGTACTGTGGTACTATGTTACTGTGGTAATGTGTTACTGTGGTACTGTGGTACTGTGTGACTGTGGTACTGTGGTACTGTGGTACTGTGGGACTGTGGTACTGTGGTAATGTGTTACTGCGGTTACTGTGGTACTGTGTTACTGTGGTACTGTGTTACTGTGGTAATGTGTTACTGTGGGACTGTGGTACTGTGGTACTGTGGTACTGTGGTACTGTGGTAATGTGGTACTGTGGGACTGTGGGACTGTGGTACTGTGGGTACTGTGGTAATGTGTTACTGTGGTACTGTGTTACTGTGGTACTGTGTTACTGTGTTACTGTGGTACTGTGGTACTGTGGTACTGTGGTAATGTGTTACTGTGGTACTGTGGTACTGTGGTAATGTGTTACTGCGGGTACTGTGGTACTGTGGTACTGTGGTACTGTGGTACTGTGTTACTGTGGTACTGTGGTACTGTGGTACTGTGGTACTGTGGTACTGTGGTACTGTGTTACTGTGGTACTGTGGTACTGTGTTACTGTGGTAATGTGTTACTGCGGGTACTGTGGTACTGTGGTAATGTGGTACTGTGGTACTGTGGTACTGTGGTACTGTGGTACTGTGGTACTGTGGTACTGTGTTACTGTGGTAATGTGTTACTGTGGGACTGTAGTACTGTGGTACTGTGGTACTGTGGTACTGTGGTAATGTGGTACTGTGGGACTGTGGGACTGTGTTACTGTGGTAATGTGTTACTGTGGTACTGTGGTAATGTGTTACTGTGGTACTGTGTTACTGTGGTACTGTGGTACTGTGGTACTGTGGTACTGTGGTACTGTGTTACTGTGGTACTGTGTTACTGTGTTACTGTGGTACTGTGGTACTGTGGTACTGTGGTACTGTGTTACTGTGATACTGTGGTACTGTGGGACTGTGGTAATGTGTGACTGTGTGACTGTGGTACTGTGGTACTGTGGTACTGTGGTACTGTGTTACTGTGGTACTGTGTGACTGTGGTACTGTGGTACTGTGGTACTGTGGTACTGTGGTACTGTGTTACTGTGGTACTGTGTTACTGTGGTAATGTGTTACTGTGGGACTGTGGTACTGTGGTACTGTGGTACTGTGGTACTGTGGTAATGTGGTACTGTGTGACTGTGGTACTGTGGTAATGTGTTACTGTGGGAATGTGGTACTGTGGTACTGTGGTACTGTGGTACTGTGGTAATGTGGTACTGTGGGACTGTGGGACTGTGGTACTGTGGGTACTGTGGTAATGTGTTACTGTGGTACTGTGTTACTGTGGTACTGTGTTACTGTGTTACTGTGGTACTGTGGTACTGTGGTACTGTGGTAATGTGTTACTGTGGTACTGTGGTACTGTGGTAATGTGTTACTGCGGGTACTGTGGTACTGTGTTACTGTGGTACTGTGGTACTGTGGTAATGTGGGTACTATGGTACTGTGGTAATGTGGTACTGTGTGACTGTGGTACTGTGGTACTGTGGTAATGTGGGTACTATGGTACTGTGGTAATGTGGTACTGTGTGACTGTGGTAATGTGGTACTGTGGTACTGTGGTACTATGGTACTGTGTGACTGTGGTACTGTGGTACTGTGGTACTGTGGTACTGTGTTACTGTGTTACTGTGGTACTGTGGTACTGTGGTACTGTGGTAATGTGTTACTGTGGTACTATGGTACTGTGTGACTGTGGTACTGTGGTACTGTGGTACTGTGGGACTGTGGTACTGTGGTAATGTGTTACTGCGGGTACTGTGGTACTGTGTTACTGTGGTACTGTGGTACTGTGGGTACTGTGGTAATGTGTTACTGTGTTACTGTGTGACTGTGGTACTGTGGTACTGTGGTACTGTGTTACTGTGGTACTGTGGTACTGTGGTACTGTGGTACTGTGTTACTGTGGTACTGTGGTACTGTGGTACTGTGGTACTGTGGTACTGTGGTACTGTGGTACTGTGGTACTGTGGTACTGTGGTACTGTGGTACTGTGGTACTGTGGGTACTGTGGTACTATGTTACTGTGGTACTGTTGTACTGTGGTAATGTGTTACTGTGGTACTGTGTGACTGTGGTACTGTGGTACTGTGGTACTGTGGTACTGTGGTACTGTGGTAATGTGTTACTGTGGTACTGTGGTACTGTGGTACTGTGGTACTGTGGTACTGTGGTACTGTGGTACTGTGGTACTGTGGTACTGTGGGACTGTGGTACTGTGGTACTGTGGTACTGTGGTACTGTGGTAATGCGTTACTGTGGTACTGTGGTACTGTGGTACTGTGGTACTGTGTTACTGTGGTACTGTGGTACTGTGGTACTGTGGTACTGTGGTACTGTGTGACTGTGGTACTGTGGTACTGTGTTACTATGTTACTGTGGTACTGTGGTACTGTGGTACTGTGGGTACTGTGGTACTGTGGTAATGTGTTACTGTGTTACTGTGGTACTGTGTGACTGTGTTACTGTGGTACTGTGGTACTGTGGTACTGTGGTACTGTGTGACTGTGGTACTGTGGTACTGTGTTACTGTGGTACTGTGTTACTGTGGTAATGTGTTACTGTGGGACTGTGGTACTGTGGTACTGTGGTACTGTGGTACTGTGGTAATGTGGTACTGTGGGACTGTGGTACTGTGTTACTGTGGTAATGTGTTACTGTGGTACTGTGGTACTGTGTTACTGTGGTACTGTGGTACTGTGGTACTGTGGTACTGTGGTACTGTGTTACTGTGGTACTGTGGTACTGTGGCACTGTGGGACTGTGGTACTGTGTTACTGTGGGACTGTGGTACTGTGGTACTGTGGTAATGTGTTACTGTGGTACTGTGTTACTGTGGGACTGTGGTACTGTGGTACTGTGGTACTGTGGTACTGTGGTACTGTGGTACTGTGGTACTGTGGTACTGTGGGTACTGTGGTACTATGTTACTGTGTTACTGTGGGACTGTGGTACTGTGGGTACTGTGGTAATGTGTTACTGTGGTACTGTGTTACTGTGGTACTGTGTTACTGTGTTACTGTGGTACTGTGGTACTGTGGTACTGTGGTAATGTGTTACTGTGGTACTGTGGTACTGTGGTAATGTGTTACTGCGGGTACTGTGGTACTGTGTTACTGTGGTACTGTGGTACTGTGGTAATGTGGGTACTATGGTACTGTGGTAATGTGGTACTGTGTGACTGTGGTACTGTGGTACTGTGGTACTGTGGTACTGTGGTACTGTGGTACTGTGTTACTGTGGCACTGTGGGACTGTGGTACTGTGGTACTGTGGTACTGTGGGTACTGTGGTACTGTGTTACTGTGGTAATGTGTTACTGTGGGACTGTGGTACTGTGGTACTGTGGTAATGTGTTACTGCGGGTACTGTGGTACTGTGTTACTGTGGTACTGTGGTACTGTGGTAATGTGGGTACTATGGTACTGTGGTAATGTGGTACTGTGTGACTGTGGTACTGTGTTACTGTGGTACTGTGTTACTGTGGTACTGTGGTACTGTGGTAATGTGGGTACTATGGTACTGTGGTAATGTGGTACTGTGGTACTGTAGTACTGTGGTACTGTGGTAATGTGTTACTGTGTGACTGTGGTACTGTGGTACTGTGGTACTGTGTTACTGTGGTACTGTGGTACTGTGGTACTGTGGGTACTGTGGTACTATGTTACTGTGGTAATGTGTTACTGTGGTACTGTGGTACTGTGTGACTGTGGTACTGTGGTACTGTGGTACTGTGGGACTGTGGTACTGTGGTACTGTGGTACTGTGGTACTGTGTTACTGTGGTACTGTGGTACTGTGGTACTGTGGTACTGTGGTACTGTGGTACTGCGGGTACTGTGGTACTGTGTTACTGTGGTACTGTGGTACTGTGGTAATGTGGGTACTATGGTACTGTGGTAATGTGGTACTGTGTGACTGTGGTACTGTG
Source organism: Osedax fenrisi (assembly GCA_964019155.1). Lineage (NCBI taxonomy): Eukaryota > Metazoa > Annelida > Polychaeta > Sabellida > Siboglinidae > Osedax > Osedax fenrisi. The sequence continues at coordinate 13,040,404 of OZ025240.1, forward strand.
GTACTGTGGTACTGTGGTACTGTGGTACTGTGGTACTGTGTTACTGTGGTACTGTGGTACTGTGGTACTGTGGTACTGTGTTACTGTGGCACTGTGGGACTGTGGTACTGTGGTACTGTGGTACTGTGGGTACTGTGGTAATGTGTTACTGTGTTACTGTGTGACTGTGGTACTGTGGTACTGTGGTACTGTGTTACTGTGGTACTGTGGTACTGTGTTACTGTGGTACTGTGGTACTGTGGTACTGTGGTAATGTGTTACTGTGGTACTGTGGTACTGTGTGACTGTGGTACTGTGGTACTGTGGTACTGTGGGACTGTGGTACTGTGGTACTGTGGTACTGTGGTACTGTGTTACTGTGGTACTGTGGTACTGTGGTACTGTGGTACTGTGGTACTGTGGTACTGCGGGTACTGTGGTACTGTGTTACTGTGGTACTGTGGTACTGTGGTAATGTGGGTACTATGGTACTGTGGTAATGTGGTACTGTGTGACTGTGGTACTGTGGTACTGTGGTACTGTGGTACTGTGGTACTGTGGTACTGTGGTACTGTGTTACTGTGGCACTGTGGGACTGTGGTACTGTGGTACTGTGGTACTGTGGGTACTGTGGTACTGTGTTACTGTGGTACTGTGGTAATGTGTTACTGTGGGACTGTGGTACTGTGGTACTGTGGTACTGTGGTACTGTGGTAATGTGGTACTGTGGGACTGTGGTACTGTGTTACTGTGGTAATGTGTTACTGTGGTACTGTGGTACTGTGTTACTGTGGTACTGTGGTACTGTGGTACTGTGTTACTGTGGTAATGTGGTACTGTGGTACTGTGGTACTGTGGTACTGTGGTACTGTGGTACTGTGGTACTGTGGTACTGTGTTACTGTGGTACTGTGGTACTGTGGCACTGTGGGACTGTGGTACTGTGTTACTGTGGGACTGTGGTACTGTGGTACTGTGGTACTGTGGTACTGTGGTACTGTGGTACTGTGGTACTGTGGTACTGTGGGTACTGTGGTACTATGTTACTGTGGTACTGTGTTACTGTGGTACTGTGGTACTGTGTTACTGTGGTACTGTGTTACTGTGGTAATGTGTTACTGTGGGACTGTGGTACTGTGGTACTGTGGTACTGTGGTACTGTGGTAATGTGGTACTGTGGGACTGTGGGACTGTGGTACTGTGGGTACTGTGGTAATGTGTTACTGTGGTACTGTGTTACTGTGGTACTGTGTTACTGTGTTACTGTGGTACTGTGGTACTGTAGTACTGTGGTAATGTGTTACTGTGGTACTGTGGTACTGTGGTAATGTGTTACTGCGGGTACTGTGGTACTGTGTTACTGTGGTACTGTGGTACTGTGGTAATGTGGGTACTATGGTACTGTGGTACTGTGGTACTGTGTTACTGTGGTAATGTGTTACTGTGGTACTGTGGTACTGTGTGACTGTGGTACTGTGGTACTGTGGTACTGTGGGACTGTGGTACTGTGGTAATGTGTTACTGCGGGTACTGTGGTACTGTGTTACTGTGGTAATGTGGTACTGTGGTACTGTGGTACTGTGGTACTGTGGTACTGTGGGACTGTGGTACTGTGGTACTGTGGTACTGTGGGACTGTGGTACTGTGGTACTGTGGTACTGTGGGTACTGTGGTAATGTGTTACTGTGTTACTGTGTGACTGTGGTACTGTGGTACTGTGGTACTGTGTTACTGTGGTACTGTGGTACTGTGGTACTGTGGGTACTGTGGTACTATGTTACTGTGGTAATGTGTTACTGTGGTACTGTGGTACTGTGTGACTGTGGTACTGTGGTACTGTGGTACTGTGGGACTGTGGTACTGTGGTACTGTGGTACTGTGGTACTGTGTTACTGTGGTACTGTGGTACTGTGGTACTGTGGTACTGTGGTACTGTGGTACTGCGGGTACTGTGGTACTGTGTTACTGTGGTACTGTGGTACTGTGGTAATGTGGGTACTATGGTACTGTGGTAATGTGGTACTGTGTGACTGTGGTACTGTGGTACTGTGGTACTGTGGTACTGTGGTACTGTGGTACTGTGTTACTGTGGCACTGTGGGACTGTGGTACTGTGGTACTGTGGTACTGTGGGTACTGTGGTACTATGTTACTGTGGTAATGTGTTACTGTGATACTGTGGTACTGTGTGACTGTGGTACTGTGGTACTGTGGTACTGTGGGACTGTGGTACTGTGGTAATGTGTTACTGCGGGTACTGTGGTACTGTGTTACTGTGGTAATGTGTTACTGTGGGACTGTGGTACTGTGGTACTGTGGTACTGTGTTACTGTGTTACTGTGGTACTGTGGTACTGTGGTACTGTGGTAATGTGTTACTGTGGTACTGTGGGACTGTGGTACTGTGGTACTGTGGGACTGTGGTACTGTGGGACTGCGGTACTGTGGTACTGTGTTACTGTGGTACTGTGGTAATGTGTTACTGTGGTACTGTGGTACTGTGGTAATGTGGTACTGTGGGACTGTGGTACTGTGGGACTGTGGTACTGTGGTACTGTGGTACTGTGGTACTGTGGTACTGTGGTAATGTGTTACTGTGGTACTGTGGTACTGTGGTACTGTGGTACTGTGGTACTGTGGTACTGTGGTACTGTGGTACTGCGGGTACTGTTGTACTGTGTTACTGTGGTACTGTGGTAATGTGTTACTGCGGGTACTGTGGTACTGTGTTACTGTGTGACTGTGTTACTGTGGTACTGTGGTACTGTGGTAATGTGTTACTGTGGTACTGTGGTAATGTGGTACTGTGGTACTGTGGTACTGTGGTACTGTGGTAATGTGGGTACTGTGGTACTGTGGTACTGTGGTACTGTGGTACTGTGGTACTGTGGTACTGTGGTACTGTGTTACTGTGGTACTGTGTGACTGTGGTACTGTGGTACTGTGGTACTGCGGGTACTGTTGTACTGTGGTAATGTGTTACTGTGGTACTGTGGTAATGTGGTACTGTGGTACTGTGGTACTGTGGGTACTGTGGTACTGTGGTACTGTGGTAATGTGTTACTGTGGTACTGTGGTACTGTGGTACTGTGGTACTGTGGTACTGTGGTACTGTGGTACTGTGGTACTGTGGTAATGTGTTACTGTGGTACTGTGGTACTGTGGTACTGTGGTACTGTGGTACTGTGGTACTGTGGTACTGTGGGTACTGTGGTACTGTGGTAATGTGGTACTGTGGTACTGTGGTACTGTGGTACTGTGGTACTGTGGTACTGTGGGTACTATGGTACTGTGGTAATGTGTTACTGCGGGTACTGTGGTACTGTGGTACTGTGGTAATGTGTTACTGTGTTACTGTGGTACTGTGGTACTGTGGTACTGTGGTACTGTGGTACTGTGGTACTGTGGTACTGTGGTACTGTGGTACTGTGGTACTGTGGGACTGTGGTACTGTGGTACTGTGGTACTGTGGTACTGTGGTACTGTGGTAATGTGTTACTGTGGTACTGTGGTACTGTGGTACTGTGGTACTGTGGTACTGTGGTACTGTGGTACTGTGGTACTGCGGGTACTGTTGTACTGTGTTACTGTGGTACTGTGGTAATGTGTTACTGCGGGTACTGTGGTACTGTGTTACTGTGTGACTGTGTTACTGTGGTACTGTGGTACTGTGGTAATGTGTTACTGTGGTACTGTGGTAATGTGGTACTGTGGTACTGTGGTACTGTGGTACTGTGGTAATGTGGGTACTGTGGTACTGTGGTACTGTGGTACTGTGGTACTGTGGTACTGTGGTACTGTGGTACTGTGTTACTGTGGTACTGTGTGACTGTGGTACTGTGGTACTGTGGTACTGCGGGTACTGTTGTACTGTGGTAATGTGTTACTGTGGTACTGTGGTAATGTGGTACTGTGGTACTGTGGTACTGTGGTACTGTGGTACTGTGGTACTGTGGGTACTGTGGTACTGTGGTAATGTGTTACTGTGGTACTGTGGTACTGTGTTACTGTGGTACTGTGTTACTGTGGTAATGTGTTACTGTGGGACTGTGGTACTGTGGTACTGTGGTACTGTGGTACTGTGGTAATGTGGTACTGTGGGACTGTGGGACTGTGGTACTGTGGGTACTGTGGTAATGTGTTACTGTGGTACTGTGTTACTGTGGTACTGTGTTACTGTGTTACTGTGGTACTGTGGTACTGTGGTACTGTGGTAATGTGTTACTGTGGTACTGTGGTACTGTGGTAATGTGTTACTGCGGGTACTGTGGTACTGTGTTACTGTGGTACTGTGGTACTGTGGTAATGTGGGTACTATGGTACTGTGGTACTGTGGTACTGTGTTACTGTGGTAATGTGTTACTGTGGTACTGTGGTACTGTGTGACTGTGGTACTGTGGTACTGTGGTACTGTGGGACTGTGGTACTGTGGTAATGTGTTACTGCGGGTACTGTGGTACTGTGTTACTGTGGTAATGTGGTACTGTGGTACTGTGGTACTGTGGTACTGTGGTACTGTGGGACTGTGGTACTGTGGTACTGTGGTACTGTGGGTACTGTGGTAATGTGTTACTGTGTTACTGTGTGACTGTGGTACTGTGGTACTGTGGTACTGTGTTACTGTGGTACTGTGGTACTGTGGTACTGTGGGTACTGTGGTACTATGTTACTGTGGTAATGTGTTACTGTGGTACTGTGGTACTGTGTGACTGTGGTACTGTGGTACTGTGGTACTGTGGGACTGTGGTACTGTGGTACTGTGGTACTGTGGTACTGTGTTACTGTGGTACTGTGGTACTGTGGTACTGTGGTACTGTGGTACTGTGGTACTGCGGGTACTGTGGTACTGTGTTACTGTGGTACTGTGGTACTGTGGTAATGTGGGTACTATGGTACTGTGGTAATGTGGTACTGTGTGACTGTGGTACTGTGGTACTGTGGTACTGTGGTACTGTGGTACTGTGGTACTGTGTTACTGTGGCACTGTGGGACTGTGGTACTGTGGTACTGTGGTACTGTGGGTACTGTGGTACTATGTTACTGTGGTAATGTGTTACTGTGGTACTGTGGTACTGTGTGACTGTGGTACTGTGGTACTGTGGTACTGTGGGACTGTGGTACTGTGGTAATGTGTTACTGCGGGTACTGTGGTACTGTGTTACTGTGGTAATGTGTTACTGTGGGACTGTGGTACTGTGGTACTGTGGTACTGTGTTACTGTGTTACTGTGGTACTGTGGTACTGTGGTACTGTGGTAATGTGTTACTGTGGTACTGTGGGACTGTGGTACTGTGGTACTGTGGGACTGTGGTACTGTGGGACTGTGGTACTGTGGTACTGTGTTACTGTGGTACTGTGGTAATGTGTTACTGTGGTACTGTGGTACTGTGGTAATGTGGTACTGTGGGACTGTGGTACTGTGGGACTGTGGTACTGTGGTACTGTGGTACTGTGGTACTGTGGTACTGTGGTAATGTGTTACTGTGGTACTGTGGTACTGTGGTACTGTGGTACTGTGGTACTGTGGTACTGTGGTACTGTGGTACTGCGGGTACTGTTGTACTGTGTTACTGTGGTACTGTGGTAATGTGTTACTGCGGGTACTGTGGTACTGTGTTACTGTGTGACTGTGTTACTGTGGTACTGTGGTACTGTGGTAATGTGTTACTGTGGTACTGTGGTAATGTGGTACTGTGGTACTGTGGTACTGTGGTACTGTGGTAATGTGGGTACTGTGGTACTGTGGTACTGTGGTACTGTGGTACTGTGGTACTGTGGTACTGTGGTACTGTGTTACTGTGGTACTGTGTGACTGTGGTACTGTGGTACTGTGGTACTGCGGGTACTGTTGTACTGTGGTAATGTGTTACTGTGGTACTGTGGTAATGTGGTACTGTGGTACTGTGGTACTGTGGGTACTGTGGTACTGTGGTACTGTGGTAATGTGTTACTGTGGTACTGTGGTACTGTGGTACTGTGGTACTGTGGTACTGTGGTACTGTGGTACTGTGGTACTGTGGTAATGTGTTACTGTGGTACTGTGGTACTGTGGTACTGTGGTACTGTGGTACTGTGGTACTGTGGTACTGTGGGTACTGTGGTACTGTGGTAATGTGGTACTGTGGTACTGTGGTACTGTGGTACTGTGGTACTGTGGTACTGTGGGTACTATGGTACTGTGGTAATGTGTTACTGCGGGTACTGTGGTACTGTGGTACTGTGGTAATGTGTTACTGTGTTACTGTGGTACTGTGGTACTGTGGTACTGTGGTACTGTGGTACTGTGGTACTGTGGTACTGTGGTACTGTGGTACTGTGGTACTGTGGGACTGTGGTACTGTGGTACTGTGGTACTGTGGTACTGTGGTACTGTGGTAATGTGTTACTGTGGTACTGTGGTACTGTGGTACTGTGGTACTGTGGTACTGTGGTACTGTGGTACTGTGGTACTGCGGGTACTGTTGTACTGTGTTACTGTGGTACTGTGGTAATGTGTTACTGCGGGTACTGTGGTACTGTGTTACTGTGTGACTGTGTTACTGTGGTACTGTGGTACTGTGGTAATGTGTTACTGTGGTACTGTGGTAATGTGGTACTGTGGTACTGTGGTACTGTGGTACTGTGGTAATGTGGGTACTGTGGTACTGTGGTACTGTGGTACTGTGGTACTGTGGTACTGTGGTACTGTGGTACTGTGTTACTGTGGTACTGTGTGACTGTGGTACTGTGGTACTGTGGTACTGCGGGTACTGTTGTACTGTGGTAATGTGTTACTGTGGTACTGTGGTACTGTGGTAATGTGTTACTGTGGTACTGTGTGACTGTGGTACTGTGGTACTGTGGTACTGCGGGTACTGTGGTACTGTGGTACTGTGGTACTGTGGTACTGTGGTACTGTGGTACTGTGGGTACTGTGGTACTGTGGTACTGTGGTAATGTGTTACTGTGGTACTGTGGTACTGTGGTACTGTGGTACTGTGGTACTGTGGTACTGTGGTACTGTGGTACTGTGGTAATGTGTTACTGTGGTACTGTGGTACTGTGGTAATGTGTTACTGCGGGTACTGTGTTACTGTGGTACTGTGGTACTGTGGTAATGTGTTACTGTGGTACTGTGGTACTGTGGTACTGTGGTACTGTGGTACTGTGTTACTGTGGTACTGTGGTACTGTGGTACTGTGGTACTGTGGTACTGTGGTACTGTGTTACTGTGGTACTGTGGTACTGTGGGTACTATGGTACTGTGGTAATGTGTTACTGTGGGACTGTGGTACTGTGGTACTATGGTACTGTGGTAATGTGTTACTGCGGGTACTGTGGTACTGTGGTACTGTGGTACTGTGGTAATGTGTTACTGTGGTACTGTGGTACTGTGGTACTGTGGTACTGTGGTACTGTGGTACTGTGGTACTGTGGGTACTATGGTACTGTGGTAATGTGTTACTGCGGGTACTGTGGTACTGTGGTACTGTGGTACTGTGGTAATGTGTTACTGTGGTACTGTGTGACTGTGGTACTGTGTTACTGTGTGACTGTGGGACTGTGGTACTGTAGTACTGTGGTGCTGTGGTACTGTGGGACTGTGGTAATGTGGTACTGTGGTAATGTGGTACTGTGGTACTGTGGTACTGTGGTACTGTGGTACTGTGGTACTGTGGGACTGTGGTACTGTGGTACTGTGGTACTGTGTTACTGCGGGTACTGTGGTACTGTGGTAATGTGTTACTGTGGTAATGTGGTACTGTGGTACTGTGTGACTGTGGTACTGTGTTACTGTGGGACTGTGGGACTGTGGTACTGTGTTACTGTGGTACTGTGGTACTGTGGTACTGTGGTACTGTGGTAATGTGGTACTGTGGTACTGTGTTACTGTGGTACTGTGGTACTGTGTGACTGTGGTACTGTGGTACTGCGGTACTGTGGTACTGTGGTACTGTGGTACTGTGGTACTGTGGTACTGTGGTACTGTGGTACTGTGGGTACTGTGGTACTGTGGTAATGTGGTACTGTGGGACTGTGGTACTGTGGTACTGTGGTACTGTGGTACTGTGGTAATGTGGTACTGTGGTACTGTGGTAATGTGGTACTGTGGTACTGTGGTACTGTGGTACTGTGGTACTGTGTTACTGTGGTACTGTGGTACTGTGGTACTGTGGTACTGTGGTACTGTGGTACTGTGGTACTGTGTTACTGTGGTACTGTGGTACTGTGGTACTGTGGTACTGTGGTACTGTGGTACTGTGGTACTGTGTTACTGTGGTACTGTGGTACTGTGGTACTGTGGTACTGTGGTACTGTGGTACTGTGGTAATGTGTTACTGTGGTACTGCGGTACTGTGGTACTGTGGTACTGTGGTACTGCGGGTACTGTGGTACTGTGGTACTGTGTTACTGTGGTAATGTGGTACTGTGGTAATGTGTTACTGTGGTACTGCGGTACTGTGGTACTGTGTTACTGTGGTACTGTGGTACTGTGGTAATGTGTTACTGTGGTACTGTGGTAATGTGTTACTGTGGTACTGTGGTACTGTGGTACTGTGTGACTGTGGTACTGTGGTAATGTGTGACTGTGGTACTGTGGTAATGTGGTACTGTGTTACTGTGGTACTGTGGTACTGTGGGACTGTGGTACTGTGGTAATGTGGTACTGTGGTACTGTGGGACTGTGGTACTGTGGTACTGTGGTACTGTGGTACTGTGGTACTGTGTTACTGTGGTACTGTGGTACTGTGGTACTGTGGTACTGTGTTACTGCGGGTACTGTGGTACTGTGGTACTGTGGTACTGTGGTAATGTGTTACTGTGGTACTGTGGTACTGTGGTACTGTGGTACTGTGGTACTGTGGTACTGTGGTACTGTGGGTACTATGGTACTGTGGTAATGTGTTACTGCGGGTACTGTGGTACTGTGGTACTGTGGTACTGTGGTACTGTGGGACTGTGGGACTGTGGTACTGTGGTACTGTGGTACTGTGTTACTGTGGTACTGTGGTACTGTGGTACTGTGGTACTGTGGTACTGTGGTAATGTGGGACTGTGGTACTGTGGGACTGTGGTACTGTGGTACTGTGGTACTGTGGGACTGTGATACTGTGGTAATGTGTGACTGTGGTACTGTGGGACTGTGGGACTGTGGTACTGTGGTACTGTGGTAATGTGTGACTGTGGTACTGTGGGACTGTGGGACTGTGGTACTGTGGTACTGTGGTAATGTGTGACTGTGGTACTGTGTTACTGTGGTACTGTGATACTGTGGTACTGTGGGACTGTGGGACTGTGGTACTGTGGTAATGCGGGTACTGTGGTACTGTGGTAATGTGTTACTGTGGGACTGTGTTACTGTGGTACTGTGGTACTGTGGTACTGTGGTACTGTGGTACTGTGGTACTGTGGTACTGTGGTACTGTGGTACTGTGGTACTGTGGTAATGTGTTACTGCGGGTACTGTGGGACTGTGGTACTGTGGTACTGTGGTACTGTGGTACTGTGATACTGTGGTAATGTGTGACTGTGGTACTGTGGGACTGTGGGACTGTGGTACTGTGGTACTGTGGTAATGTGTGACTGTGGTACTGTGTTACTGTGGTACTGTGATACTGTGGTACTGTGGGACTGTGGGACTGTGGTACTGTGGTAATGCGGGTACTGTGGTACTGTGGTAATGTGTTACTGTGGGACTGTGTTACTGTGGTACTGTGGTACTGTGGTACTGCGGGTACTGTGGTACTGTGGTACTGTGTTACTGTGGTAATGTGGTACTGTGGTAATGTGTTACTGTGGTACTGCGGTACTGTGGTACTGTGTTACTGTGGTACTGTGGTACTGTGGTAATGTGTTACTGTGGTACTGTGGTAATGTGTTACTGTGGTACTGTGGTACTGTGGTACTGTGTGACTGTGGTACTGTGGTAATGTGTGACTGTGGTACTGTGGTAATGTGGTACTGTGTTACTGTGGTACTGTGGTACTGTGGGACTGTGGTACTGTGGTAATGTGGTACTGTGGTACTGCGGGTACTGTGGTACTGTGGTACTGTGGGACTGTGGTAATGTGGTACTGTGGTACTGTGTGGTACTGTGGTACTGTGGTACTGTGGTACTGTGGTACTGTGTGACTGTGGTACTGTGTTACTGTGGTACTGTGGTACTGTGGGACTGCGGTAATGTGGTACTGTGGTACTGTGTGACTGTGGTACTGTGGTACTGTGGTACTGTGGTACTGTGGTACTGTGGGTACTGCGGGTACTGTGGTACTGTGGTAATGTGTTACTGTGGTACTGTGGTACTGTGGTACTGTGGGTACTGTGGTACTGTGGTACTGTGGTACTGTGGTAATGTGGTACTGTGGGTACTGTGGTACTGTGGTAATGTGGTACTGTGGTACTGTGGTACTGTGGTACTGTGTGACTGTGGTACTGTGTTACTGTGTTACTGTGTTACTGCGGGTACTGTGGTACTGTGGTACTGTGGGACTGTGGTAATGTGGTACTGTGGTACTGTGTGACTGTGGTACTGCGGTACTGTGGTACTGTGGTACTGTGGGACTGTGGTAATGTGGTACTGTGGTACTGTGTGACTGTGGTACTGCGGTACTGTGGGACTGTGGGACTGTGGTACTGTGGTACTGTGGTACTGTGGTACTGTGGTACTGTGGTACTGTGGGTACTGCGGGTACTGTGGTACTGTGGTAATGTGTTACTGTGGTACTGTGGTACTGTGGTACTGTGGGTACTGTGGTACTGTGGTACTGTGGTACTGTGGTAATGTGGTACTGTGGGTACTGTGGTACTGTGGTAATGTGGTACTGTGGTACTGTGGTACTGTGGTACTGTGGGTACTGTGGTACTGTGGTACTGTGGTACTGTGGTACTGTGGTATTGTGGTACTGTATGACTGTGGTACTGTGGTACTGTGGTACTGTGGTACTGTGGTACTGTGGTACTGTGTGACTGTGGGACTGTGGTACTGTGTTACTGTGGTACTGTGGTACTGTGGTACTGTGGTACTGTGGTACTGTGGGACTGTGGGACTGTGGTACTGTGGTACTGTGGTACTGTGGTACTGTGGGACTGTGGGACTGTGGTACTGTGGTACTGTGGTACTGTGGTACTGTGGTACTGTGGTACTGTGGGACTGTGGGACTGTGGTACTGTGGTACTGTGGTACTGTGTTACTGTGGTACTGTGGTACTGTGGTACTGTGGTACTGTGGTACTGTGGTAATGTGGGACTGTGGTACTGTGGGACTGTGGTACTGTGGTACTGTGGTACTGTGGTACTGTGGTACTGTGGGACTGTGATACTGTGGTAATGTGTGACTGTGGTACTGTGGGACTGTGGGACTGTGGTACTGTGGTACTGTGGTACTGTGTGACTGTAGTACTGTGTTACTGTGGTACTGTGGTACTGTGGGTACTGTGGTAATGTGGTACTGTGGTACTGTGGTACTGTGGTACTGTGGGTACTGTGGTACTGTGGTACTGTGGTAATGTGGTACTGTGGTAATGTGTTACTGCGGGTACTGTGGTACTGTGGTACTGTGGTACTGTGTTACTGTGGTACTGTGGTACTGTGGTACTGTGGTACTGTGGTACTGTGGTACTGTGGGACTGTGGGACTGTGGTACTGTGGTACTGTGGTACTGTGGTACTGTGGTACTGTGGTACTGTGGGACTGTGGGACTGTGGTACTGTGGTACTGTGGTACTGTGTTACTGTGGTACTGTGGTACTGTGGTACTGTGGTACTGTGGTACTGTGGTAATGTGGGACTGTGGTACTGTGGGACTGTGGTACTGTGGTACTGTGGTACTGTGGGACTGTGATACTGTGGTAATGTGTGACTGTGGTACTGTGGGACTGTGGGACTGTGGTACTGTGGTACTGTGGTAATGTGTGACTGTGGTACTGTGGGACTGTGGGACTGTGGTACTGTGGTACTGTGGTAATGTGTGACTGTGGTACTGTGTTACTGTGGTACTGTGATACTGTGGTACTGTGGGACTGTGGGACTGTGGTACTGTGGTAATGCGGGTACTGTGGTACTGTGGTAATGTGTTACTGTGGGACTGTGTTACTGTGGTACTGTGGTACTGTGGTACTGTGGTACTGTGGTACTGTGGTACTGTGGTACTGTGGTACTGTGGTACTGTGGTACTGTGGTAATGTGTTACTGCGGGTACTGTGGGACTGTGGTACTGTGGTACTGTGGTACTGTGGTACTGTGATACTGTGGTAATGTGTGACTGTGGTACTGTGGGACTGTGGGACTGTGGTACTGTGGTACTGTGGTAATGTGTGACTGTGGTACTGTGTTACTGTGGTACTGTGATACTGTGGTACTGTGGGACTGTGGGACTGTGGTACTGTGGTAATGCGGGTACTGTGGTACTGTGGTAATGTGTTACTGTGGGACTGTGTTACTGTGGTACTGTGGTACTGTGGTACTGTGGTACTGTGTGACTGTGTGACTGTGGTACTGTGTTACTGTGGTACTGTGGTAATGTGTGACTGTGGTACTGTGGTACTGCGGGTACTGTGGTACTGTGTTACTGTGGTACTGTGGTACTGTGTGACTGTGGTACTGTGTTACTGTGGTACTGTGGTACTGTGGTACTGTGGTACTGTGGTACTGTGGTACTGTGGTACTGTGGTACTGTGGGACTGTGGGACTGTGGTACTGTGGTACTGTGGTACTGTGGTACTGTGGTACTGTGGTACTGTGGGACTGTGGGACTGTGGTACTGTGGTACTGTGGTACTGTGTTACTGTGGTACTGTGGTACTGTGGTACTGTGGTACTGTGGTACTGTGGTAATGTGGGACTGTGGTACTGTGGGACTGTGGTACTGTGGTACTGTGGTACTGTGGTACTGTGGTACTGTGGTACTGTGGTACTGTGTGACTGTGGGACTGTGGTACTGTGGTACTGTGTTACTGTGGTACTATGGTACTGTGGTACTGTGTGACTGTGTGACTGTGGTACTGTGGTAATGTGGTACTGTGGTACTGTGGGTACTGTAGTACTGTGGTACTGTGGTACTGTGGTACTGTGGTACTGTGGTACTGTGTTACTGTGGTACTGTGGTACTGTGGTACTGTGGTACTGTGGTAATGTGTGACTGTGGGACTGTGGTACTGTGGTACTGTGGTACTGTGGTACTGTGGTACTGTGGTACTGTGTTACTGTGGTACTGTGGTACTGTGGTACTGTGGTACTGTGGTACTGTGGTACTGTGGTACTGTGTGACTGTGGTACTGTGTTACTGTGGTACTGTGGTACTGTGGTACTGTGGTACTGTGGTACTGTGGTACTGTGGTACTGTGGTACTATGGTACTGTGGTACTGTGTGACTGTGTGACTGTGGTACTGTGGTACTGCGGGTACTGTGGTACTGTGTTACTGTGGTACTGTGGTACTGTGGTACTGTGGTACTGTGGTACTGTGGTACTGTGGTACTGTGTTACTGTGGTACTGTGGTACTGTGGTACTGTGGTACTGTGTGACTGTGGTACTGTGTTACTGTGGTACTGTGGTACTGTGGTACTGTGGTACTGTGGTACTGTGGTACTGTGGTACTGTGGTACTGTGGGACTGTGGGACTGTGGTACTGTGGTACTGTGGTACTGTGTTACTGTGGTACTGTGGTACTGTGGTACTGTGGTACTGTGGTACTGTGGTAATGTGGTACTGTGGTACTGTGTTACTGTGGTAATGTGTTACTGTGGTAATGTGTTACTGTGGTACTGTGTTACTGTGGTACTGTGGTACTGTGTTACTGTGGTACTGTGTTACTGTGGTACTGTGGTACTGTGTGACTGTAGTACTGTGTTACTGTGGTACTGTGGTACTGTGGTACTGTGGTACTGTGGTACTGTGGTACTGTGGTACTGTGTGACTGTGGTACTGTGTTACTGTGTGACTGTGGTACTGTGGTACTGTGGTAATGTGTTACTGCGGGTACTGTGGTACTGTGGTACTGTGGTACTGTGGTACTGTGGTACTGTGGGACTGTGGTACTGTGGTACTGTGGTACTGTGGTACTGTGTTACTGTGGTACTGTGTTACTGTGGTACTGTGGTACTGTGGTAATGTGTTACTGTGGTAATGTGTTACTGCGGGTACTGTGGTACTGTGGTACTGTGTTACTGTGGTACTGTGGTACTGTGTGACTGTAGTACTGTGGTACTGTGGTACTGTGGTACTGTGGTACTGTGTTACTGTGGGTACTGTGGTACTGTGGGACTGTGGTACTGTGGTACTGTGGTACTGCGGGTACTGTGGTACTGTGGTAATGTGTTACTGTGGTACTGTGTTACTGTGGTACTGTGGTACTGTGGTAATGTGTTACTGTGGTAATGTGTTACTGCGGGTACTGTGGTACTGTGGTACTGTGTTACTGTGGTACTGTGGTACTGTGTGACTGTAGTACTGTGTTACTGTGGTACTGTGGTACTGTGGGTACTGTGGTAATGTGGTACTGTGGTACTGTGTTACTGTGGTACTGTGGTACTGTGGTACTGTGGTACTGTGGTACTGTGGTAATGTGGTACTGTGTTACTGTGGTACTGTAGGACTGTGGTACTGTGGTACTGTGGTACTGTGTGACTGTAGTACTGTGTTACTGTGGTACTGTGGTACTGTGGGTACTGTGGTAATGTGGTACTGTGGTACTGTGGGACTGTGGTACTGTGGTACTGTGGTACTGTGGGTACTGTGGTACTGTGGTAATGTGTTACTGTGGTAATGTGTTACTGTGGTACTGTGGTACTGTGGTACTGTGGTACTGCGGGTACTGTGGTACTGTGGTAATGTGTTACTGTGGTACTGTGTTACTGTGGTACTGTGGTACTGTGGGTACTGTGGGTACTGTGGTACTGTGTGACTGTGGTACTGTGATACTGTGTTACTGTGGTACTGTGGTACTGTGGTACTGTGTTACTGTGTGACTGTGGTACTGTGTTACTGTGGGACTGTGTGACTGTAGTACTGTGTTACTGTGGTACTGTGTGACTGTGGTACTGTGTTACTGTGGTACTGTGGGTACTGTGGTACTGTGGGACTGTGGTACTGTGGTACTGTGGTACTGCGGGTACTGTGGTACTGTGGTAATGTGTTACTGTGGTACTGTGTTACTGTGGTACTGTGGTACTGTGGGTACTGTGGGTACTGTGGTACTGTGTGACTGTGGTACTGTGATACTGTGTTACTGTGGTACTGTGGTACTGTGGTACTGTGGTACTGTGTGACTGTGGTACTGTGTTACTGTGTGACTGTGGTACTGTGGTACTGTGGTAATGTGTTACTGCGGGTACTGTGGTACTGTGGTACTGTGGTACTGTGGTACTGTGGTACTGTGGTACTGTGGTACTGTGTTACTGTGGTACTGTGGTAATGTGTTACTGCGGGTACTGTGGTACTGTGGTACTGTGTTACTGTGGTACTGTGGTAATGTGTTACTGTGGGACTGTGGTACTGTGGTACTGTGTGACTGCGGGTACTGTGGTACTGTGGTACTGTGGTACTGTGGTACTGTGGTACTGTGGTAATGTGTTACTGTGGTACTGTGGTACTGTGTTACTGTGTGACTGTGGTACTGTGTTACTGTGTGACTGTGGTACTGTGGTACTGTGGTAATGTGTTACTGCGGTACTGTGTTACTGCGGGTACTGTGGTACTGTGGTACTGTGTTACTGTGTTACTGTGGTACTGTGTGACTGTGGTACTGTGGTACTGTGGTACTGTGGTACTGTGGTACTGTGGTACTGTGGTACTGTGGGACTGTGTTACTGTGGGACTGTGGTACTGTGGTACTGTGTTACTGTGGTACTGTGGTACTGTGGTAATGTGTTACTGTGGTACTGTGGTACTGTGTTACTGTGTGACTGTGGTACTGTGTTACTGTGTGACTGTGGTACTGTGGTACTGTGGTAATGTGTTACTGCGGGTACTGTGTTACTGTGGTACTGTGTTACTGTGGTACTGTGGTACTGTGGTACTGTGGTACTGTGGTACTGTGGTACTGTGGTACTGTGTTACTGTGGTACTGTGGTACTGTGGTAATGTGTTACTGTGGTACTGTGGTACTGTGTTACTGTGTGACTGTGGTACTGTGTTACTGTGTGACTGTGGTACTGTGGTACTGTGGTAATGTGTTACTGCGGGTACTGTGTTACTGTGGTACTGTGTTACTGTGGTACTGTGGTACTGTGGTACTGTGGTACTGTGTTACTGTGGTACTGTGGTAATGTGTTACTGCGGGTACTGTGTTACTGCGGGTACTGTGGTACTGTGGTACTGTGGTACTGTGTTACTGTGGGACTGTGGGACTGTGGTACTGTGGTACTGTGGTACTGTGGTACTGTGGGACTGTGGTACTGTGGTACTGTGTTACTGCGGTACTGTGTTACTGCGGTACTGTGGTACTGTGTTACTGTGGTACTGTGGTACTGTGGTACTGTGTTACTGTGGGACTGTGGTACTGTGGTACTGTGTTACTGCGGTACTGTGTTACTGCGGTACTGTGGTACTGTGTTACTGTGGTACTGTGGTACTGTGGTACTGTGTTACTGTGTGACTGTGGGACTGTGGTACTGTGGTACTGTGTTACTGTGGTACTGTGTGACTGTGGTACTGTGGTACTGTGTTACTGTGGTACTGTGGTAATGTGTTACTGTGGTACTGTGGTACTGTGGGACTGTGGTACTGTGGTACTGTGTGACTGTGTTACTGTGGTACTGTGGTAATGTGTTACTGTGGTACTGTGGTACTGTGGTAATGTGTTACTGTGGTACTGTGGTACTGTGGTACTGTGGTACTGTGGTAATGTGTTACTGTGGTACTGTGGTACTGTGTTACTGCGGTACTGTGTTACTGCGGTACTGTGGTACTGTGTTACTGTGGTACTGTGGTACTGTGGTACTGTGTTACTGTGTGACTGTGGGACTGTGGTACTGTGGTACTGTGTTACTGTGGTACTGTGTGACTGTGGTACTGTGGTACTGTGTTACTGTGGTACTGTGGTAATGTGTTACTGTGGTACTGTGGTACTGTGGGACTGTGGTACTGTGGTACTGTGTGACTGTGGTACTGTGTGACTGTGTTACTGTGGTACTGTGGTACTGTGGTACTGTGGGACTGTGGTACTGTGGTACTGTGGTAATGTGGGACTGTGGTACTGTGGTACTGTGTTACTGTGGTACTGTGGTACTGTGTTACTGTGGTACTGTGGTACTGTGGTACTGTGGTACTGTGGGACTGTGGGACTGTGGTACTGTGGTACTGTGGTACTGTGTTACTGTGGTACTGTGGTACTGTGGTACTGTGGTACTGTGGTACTGTGGTAATGTGGGACTGTGGTACTGTGGTACTGTGTTACTGTGGTACTGTGGTACTGTGGTACTGTGTGACTGTGTGACTGTGGTACTGTGGTACTGTGGTACTGTGTGACTGTGGTAATGTGTGACTGTGGTAATGTGGTACTGTGGTACTGTGGTACTGTGGTACTGTGGTACTGTGTGACTGTGGTACTGTGGTACTGTGGTACTGTGTGACTGTGGTACTGTGGTACTGTGGTACTGTGGTACTGTGGTACTGTGGTACTGTGGTACTGTGGTACTGTGGTACTGTGTGACTGTGGTAATGTGTTACTGTGGTAATGTGTTACTGCGGGTACTGTGGTACTGTGGTACTGTGTTACTGTGGTACTGTGGTACTGTGGTACTGTGGTACTGTGGGACTGTGGTATTGTGGTACTGTGGTACTGTGGGTACTGTGGTAATGTGGTACTGTGGTACTGTGGTACTGTGGTACTGTGGTACTGTGTTACTGTGGTACTGTGGTACTGTGTGACTGTAGTACTGTGTTACTGTGGTACTGTGTGACTGTGGTACTGTGTTACTGTGGTACTGTGGGTACTGTGGTACTGTGGGACTGTGGTACTGTGGTACTGTGGTACTGCGGGTACTGTGGTACTGTGGTACTGTGGTACTGTAGGACTGTGGTACTGTAGTACTGTGGTACTGTGGTACTGTGGTACTGTGGTACTGTGGGTACTGTGGTACTGTGGGACTGTGGGACTGTGGTACTGTGGTACTGTGTGACTGTGGTACTGTGTTACTGTGGGACTGTGTTACTGTGGTACTGTGTTACTGTGGTACTGTGGTACTGTGGGTACTGTGGTACTGTGGGACTGTGGGACTGTGGTACTGTGGTACTGTGTGACTGTGGTACTGTGTTACTGTGGGACTGTGGTACTGTGGTACTGTGGTACTGTGGTACTGCGGGTACTGTGGTACTGTGGTACTGTGGTACTGTGGTACTGCGGGTACTATGGTACTGTGGTAATGTGTTACTGTGGTACTGTGGTAATGTGTTACTGTGGTACTGTGGTACTGTGGTACTGTGGTACTGTGGTACTGTGGGTACTGTGGTACTGTGGTACTGTGGGACTGTGGTACTGTGGTACTGTGGTACTGTGGTACTGTGGGTACTGTGGTACTGTGGTACTGTGTGACTGTGGTAATGTGGTACTGTGTTACTGTGGTACTGTGGTCTGTGGTACTGTGGTACTGTGGTACTGTGGTACTGTGGTACTGTGGTACTGTGGGACTGTGTGACTGTGTGACTGTGGTACTGTGGTACTGTAGTACTGTGGTACTGTGGGACTGTGGTACTGTGATACTGTGGTACTGTGGTACTGTGGTACTGTGGGACTGTGGTACTGTGGTACTGTGGTACTGTGGGACTGTGGTACTGTGGTACTGTGGTAATGTGTTACTGTGGTACTGTGGTAATGTGTTACTGTGGGACTGTGGGACTGTGGTACTGTGTTACTGTGGTACTGTGGTAATGTGGTACTGTGGTAATGTGTTACTGTGGTAATGTGTTACTGTGGTACTGTGGGACTGTGGTACTGTGGGACTGTAGTACTGTGGTAATGTGTGACTGTGGGACTGTGGTACTGTGGTAATGTGGTACTGTGGTACTGTGGTACTGTGGTACTGTGGTACTGTGGTACTGCTGGTACTGTGGTACTGTGGTACTGTGGTACTGTGGTACTGTGGTAATGTGGTACTGTGTTACTGTGGTACTGTGGTACTGTGGTACTGTGTGACTGTGGTACTGTGGGACTGTGGGACTGTGGTACTGTGTGACTGTGTGACTGTGTGACTGTGGTACTGTGGTACTGTAGTACTGTGGTACTGTGGGACTGTGGTACTGTGATACTGTGGTACTGTGGTACTGTGGTACTGTGGGACTGTGGTACTGTGGTACTGTGGTACTGTGGGACTGTGGTACTGTGGTACTGTGGTAATGTGTTACTGTGGTACTGTGGTAATGTGTTACTGTGGGACTGTGGTACTGTGGGACTGTGGTACTGTGTTACTGTGGTACTGTGGTAATGTGGTACTGTGGTAATGTGTTACTGTGGTAATGTGTTACTGTGGTACTGTGGGACTGTGGTACTGTGGGACTGTGGTACTGTGGTAATGTGTGACTGTGGGACTGTGGTACTGTGGTACTGTGTTACTGTGGTACTGTGTGACTGTGTGACTGTGGTACTGTGGTACTGTGGTAATGTGGTACTGTGGTACTGTGTTACTGTGGTACTGTGGTACTGTGTTACTGTGGTACTGTGGTACTGTGTGACTGTGTTACTGTGGGACTGTGGTACTGTGGTACTGTGGTACTGTGGGACTGTGGTACTGTGGTACTGTGTTACTGTGTGACTGTGGTACTGTGGTACTGTAGTACTGTGGTACTGTGGTACTGCGGGTACTGTGGTACTGTGGTAATGTGTTACTGTGGTACTGTGGTAATGTGTTACTGTGGTACTGTAGTACTGTGGGACTGTGGTACTGTGTTACTGTGGTACTGTGGTACTGTGGTACTGTGGGGACTGTGGTACTGTGTTACTGTGGTACTGTGGTACTGTGTTACTGTGGTACTGTGGTACTGTGGTACTGTGTGACTGTGGTACTGTGGGACTGTGGTACTGTGTTACTGTGGGACTGTGGTACTGTGGTACTGTGTGACTGTGGGACTGTGGTACTGTGGTACTGTGGTACTGTGGTACTGTGGTACTGTGGGACTGTGGTACTGTGGTACTGTGGTACTGTGTGACTGTGGTACTGTGGTACTGTGGTACTGTGTTACTGTGGTACTGTGGTAATGTGGTACTGTGGTAATGTGTTACTGTGGTACTGTGGTAATGTGTTACTGTGGGACTGTGGTACTGTGGGACTGTGGTACTGTGTTACTGTGGTACTGTGGTAATGTGGTACTGTGGTAATGTGTTACTGTGGTAATGTGTTACTGTGGTACTGTGGGACTGTGGTACTGTGGGACTGTGGTACTGTGGTAATGTGTGACTGTGGGACTGTGGTACTGTGGTACTGTGTTACTGTGGTACTGTGTGACTGTGTGACTGTGGTACTGTGGTACTGTGGTACTGTGGTACTGTGGTACTGTGGTACTGTGGGACTGTGGTACTGTGGTACTGTGGTACTGCTGGTACTGTGGTACTGTGGTACTGTGGTACTGTGGTACTGTGGTAATGTGGTACTGTGTTACTGTGGTACTGTGGTACTGTGTGACTGTGTTACTGTGGGACTGTGGTACTGTGGTACTGTGGTACTGTGGGACTGTGGTACTGTGGTACTGTGTTACTGTGTGACTGTGGTACTGTGGTACTGTAGTACTGTGGTACTGTGGTACTGCGGGTACTGTGGTACTGTGGTAATGTGTTACTGTGGTACTGTGGCAATGTGTTACTGTGGTACTGTGGTACTGTGGGACTGTGGTACTGTGGTACTGTGGTACTGTGTTACTGTGGTACTGTGGTACTGTGGTACTGTGGTACTGTGGTACTGTGGGACTGTGGTACTGTGGTACTGTGGGAATGTGGTACTGTGTTACTGTGGGACTGTGGTACTGTGGTACTGTGGTACTGTGTGACTGTGGTACTGTGGTACTGTGGTACTGTGTTACTGTGGTACTGTGGTACTGCTGGTACTGTGGTACTGTGGTACTGTGTTACTGTGGTACTGTGGTACTGTGGTACTGTGGTACTGTGGTACTGTTGGACTGTGGTACTGTGGTACTGTGGTACTGTGGTACTGTGGGACTGTGGTACTGTGGGACTGTGGGACTGTGGTACTGTGGTACTGTGGTACTGTGTGACTGTGGTACTGTGGGACTGTGGGACTGTGGTACTGTGGTACTGTGTGACTGTGTGACTGTGGTACTGTGGTACTGTGGTACTGTGGTACTGTGGGACTGTGGGACTGTGGTACTGTGGTACTGTGGTACTGTGGGACTGTGGTACTGTGTTACTGTGGTACTGTGTGACTGTGGTACTGTGGTACTGTGGTACTGTGGTAATGTGTTACTGTGGTACTGTGGTACTGTGGGACTGTGGTACTGTGGGACTGTGTGACTGTGGTACTGCGGGTACTGTGGTACTGTGGTAATGTGTTACTGTGGTACTGTGGTAATGTGTTACTGTGGTACTGTGGTACTGTGGGACTGTGGTACTGTGGTACTGTGGTACTGTGTGACTGTGGTACTGTGGTACTGTGGTACTGTGTTACTGTGGTACTGTGGTACTGTGGGACTGTGGTACTGTGGGACTGTGGGACTGTGGTACTGTGGTACTGTGGTACTGTGTGACTGTGGTACTGTGGGACTGTGGGACTGTGGTACTGTGGTACTGTGGTACTGTGGTACTGTGGTACTGTGGTATTGTGGTACTGTGGTACTGTGGTACTGTGGTAATGTGTTACTGTGGTACTGTGTTACTGTGGTAATGTGTTACTGTGGTACTGTGGTACTGTGGTACTGTGGTACTGTGGGACTGTGGTACTGTGGGACTGTGGGACTGTGGTACTGTGGTACTGTGGTACTGTGTGACTGTGGTACTGTGGGACTGTGGGACTGTGGTACTGTGGTACTGTGGTACTGTGGTACTGTGGTACTGTGGTATTGTGGTACTGTGGTACTGTGGTACTGTGGTAATGTGTTACTGTGGTACTGTGTTACTGTGGTAATGTGTTACTGTGGTACTGTGGTACTGTGGTAATGTGGTACTGTGTTACTGTGGTACTGTGTTACTGTGGTACTGTGGTAATGTGTTACTGTGTTACTGTGGTACTGTGGTACTGCTGGTACTGTGGTACTGTGGTACTGTGGTACTGTTGTACTGTGGTAATGTGGTACTGTGTTACTGTGGTACTGTGGTACTGTGGTACTGTGGGACTGTGGTACTGTGTTACTGTGGTACTGTGGTAATGCGTTACTGTGGTAATGTGGTACTGTGTTACTGTGGTACTGTGGTACTGTGGTACTGTGTGACTGTGGTACTGTGGTACTGTGGTACTGTGGTACTGTGGTACTGTGGTACTGTGGTACTGTGTGACTGTGGTAATGTGTTACTGTGGTACTGTGGGACTGTGGTACTGTGGTACTGTGGTACTGTGGGACTGTGGTACTGTGGTACTGTGTTACTGTGTGACTGTGGTACTGTGGTACTGTAGTACTGTGGTACTGTGGTACTGCGGGTACTGTGGTACTGTGGTAATGTGTTACTGTGGTACTGTGGTAATGTGTTACTGTGGTACTGTGGTACTGTGGGACTGTGGTACTGTGGTACTGTGGTACTGTGTTACTGTGGTACTGTGGTACTGTGGTAATGTGTTACTGTGGTACTGTGTGACTGTGGTACTGTGGTACTGTGTTACTGTGGTACTGTGTTACTGTGGTACTGTGGTACTGTGGTACTGTGGTACTGTGGGACTGTGGGACTGTGGTACTGTGGTACTGTGGTACTGTGGGACTGTGGTACTGTGTTACTGTGGTACTGTGTGACTGTGGTACTGTGGTACTGTGGTACTGTGGTAATGTGTTACTGTGGTACTGTGGTACTGTGGGACTGTGGTACTGTGGGACTGTGTGACTGTGGTACTGTGGGACTGTGGTACTGTGGTACTGTGGTACTGTGGTACTGTGGGACTGTGGTACTGTGGGACTGTGGGACTGTGGTACTGTGGTACTGTGGTACTGTGTGACTGTGGTACTGTGGGACTGTGGGACTGTGGTACTGTGGTACTGTGGTACTGTGGTACTGTGGTATTGTGGTACTGTGGTACTGTGGTACTGTGTGACTGTGGTACTGTGGTACTGTGGTAATGTGGTACTGTGTTACTGTGGTACTGTGATACTGTGGTACTGTGGTACTGTGGTACTGTGGTAATGTGGTACTGTGGTACTGTGGTACTGTGGTACTGTGGTACTGTGGTACTGTGGTACTGTGGTACTGTGGTACTGTGGTACTGTGTTACTGTGTGACTGTGGTACTGTGGTACTGTAGTACTGTGGTACTGTGGTACTGCTGGTACTGTGGTACTGTGGTACTGTGGTACTGTTGTACTGTGGTAATGTGGTACTGTGTTACTGTGGTACTGTGGTACTGTGGTACTGTGGGACTGTGGTACTGTGTTACTGTGTGACTGTGGTACTGTGGTACTGTAGTACTGTGGTACTGTGGTAATGTGTTACTGTGGTACTGTGGTAATGTGTTACTGTGGTACTGTGGTACTGTGGGACTGTGGTAATGTGTTACTGTAGTACTGTGGTAATGTGTTACTGTGGTACTGTGGTACTGTGGGACTGTGGTACTGTGGTACTTTGGTACTGTGGTACTGTGGTACTGTGGTACTGTGGTACTGTGGTAATGTGGTACTGTGTTACTGTGGTACTGTGGTACTGTGGTACTGTGTTACTGTGGTACTGTGTGACTGTGGTACTGTGGTACTGTGTGACTGTGGTACTGTGGTACTGTGGTACTGTGTTACTGTGGTACTGTGGTACTGTGTTACTGTGGTACTGTGTGACTGTGGTACTGTGGTACTGCGGGTACTGTGGTACTGTGGTAATGTGTTACTGTGGTACTGTGGTAATGTGTTACTGTGGTACTGTGGTACTGTGGGACTGTGGTACTGTGGTACTGTGGTACTGTGGTACTGTGGTACTGTGGTACTGTGGTACTGTGGTAATGTGGTACTGTGTTACTGTGGTACTGTGGTACTGTGGTACTGTGGTACTGTGGGACTGTGGTACTGTGGTACTGTGGTACTGTGGTACTGTGGTACTGTGGTACTGTGGTACTGTGGTAATGTGGTACTGTGTTACTGTGGTACTGTGGTACTGTGGTACTGTGTTACTGTGGTACTGTGTGACTGTGGTACTGTGGTACTGTGTGACTGTGGTACTGTGGTACTGTGGTACTGTGTTACTGTGGTACTGTGTGACTGTGGTACTGTGGTACTGTGTGACTGTGGTACTGTGGTACTGTGTTACTGTGGTACTGTGTGACTGTGGTACTGTGGTACTGTGGTACTGTGTTACTGTGGTACTGTGTGACTGTGGTACTGTGGTACTGTGTGACTGTGGTACTGTGGTACTGTGTTACTGTGTGACTGTGGTACTGTGGTACTGTGGTACTGTGGTACTGTGGTACTGTGGTACTGCGGGACTGTGGTACTGTGTTACTGTGGTACTGTGTGACTGTGGTACTGTGGGACTGTGGTACTGTGGTACTGTGGTACTGTGGTACTGTGGGACTGTGGTACTGTGGTACTGTGGTACTGTGGTACTGTGTTACTGTGGGACTGTGGTACTGTGGTACTGTGGTACTGTGGTACTGTGGTACTGTGGTACTGTGGTAATGTGGTACTGTGTTACTGTGGTACTGTGGTACTGTGGTACTGTGTTACTGTGGTACTGTGGTACTGTGGTACTGTAGTACTGTGGTACTGTGGTACTGCCGGACTGTGGTACTGTGTTACTGTGGTACTGTGTGACTGTGGTACTGTGGTACTGTGGTACTGTGGTAATGTGTTACTGTGGTACTGTGGTACTGTGGGACTGTGGTACTGTGGGACTGTGGGACTGTGGTACTGTGGTACTGTGGTACTGTGTGAATGTGGTACTGTGGGACTGTGGGACTGTGGTACTGTGGTACTGTGGTACTGTGGTACTGTGGTATTGTGGTACTGTGGTACTGTGGTACTGCGGTACTGTGTGACTGTGGTACTGTGGTACTGCTGGTACTGTGGTACTGTGGTACTGTGGTACTGTGGTAATGTGGTACTGTGTTACTGTGGTACTGTGGGACTGTGGTACTGTGTTACTGTGTGACTGTGGTACTGTGGTACTGTGGTACTGTGGTAATGTGTTACTGTGTTACTGTGGTACTGTGGTAATGTGTTACTGTGGTACTGTGGTACTGTGGGACTGTGGTACTGTGGTACTGTGGTACTGTGTGACTGTGGTACTGTGTGACTGTGGTACTGTGGTACTGTGGTACTGTGGTAATGTGTTACTGTGGTACTGTGGTACTGTGGGACTGTGGTACTGTGGGACTGTGGGACTGTGGTACTGTGGTACTGTGGTACTGTGTGACTGTGGTACTGTGGGACTGTGGGACTGTGGTACTGTGGTACTGTGGTACTGTGGTACTGTGGTACTGTGGTACTGTGGTACTGTGTGACTGTGGTACTGTGGTACTGTGGTACTGTGGGACTGTGGTACTGTGTGACTGTGGTACTGTGGTACTGTGGTACTGTGGTAATGTGTTACTGTTGTACTGTGGTACTGTGGGACTGTGGTACTGTGGGACTGTGGGACTGTGGTACTGTGGTACTGTGGTACTGTGTGACTGTGGTACTGTGGGACTGTGGGACTGTGGTACTGTGGTACTGTGGTACTGTGGTACTGTGGTACTGTGGTACTGTGGTACTGTGGTACTGTGGTACTGTGGTACTGTGTTACTGTGGTACTGTGGTACTGTGGTACTGTGGTACTGTGGGACTGTGGTACTGTGGTACTGTGGTAATGTGGTACTGTGTTACTGTGGTACTGTGGTACTGTGGTACTGTGGGACTGTGGTACTGTGTTACTGTGTGACTGTGGTACTGTGGTACTGTAGTACTGTGGTACTGTGGTACTGCGGGTACTGTGGTACTGTGGGACTGTGGTACTGTGTTACTGTGGTACTGTGGTACTGCTGGTACTGTGGTACTGTGGTACTGTGGTACTGTGGTACTGTGGTAATGTGGTACTGTGTTACTGTGGTACTGTGGTACTGTGGTACTGTGGGACTGTGGTACTGTGTTACTGTGTGACTGTGGTACTGTGGTACTGTAGTACTGTGGTACTGTGGTACTGCGGGTACTGTGGTACTGTGGGACTGTGGTACTGTGGTACTGTGGTACTGTGGGACTGTGGTACTGTGGTACTGTGGTAATGTGTTACTGTGGTACTGTGGTAATGTGTTACTGTGGTACTGTGGTACTGTGGGACTGTGGTACTGTGGTACTGTGGTACTGTGGTACTGTGGTACTGTGGTACTGTGGTACTGTGGTAATGTGGTACTGTGTTACTGTGGTACTGTGATACTGTGGTACTGTGTTACTGTGGTACTGTGGTACTGTGGTACTGTGTTACTGTGGTACTGTGGTACTGTGGTACTGTGGTACTGTGGTACTGTGTTACTGTGGTACTGTTGTACTGTGGGACTGTGGTACTGTGGGACTGTGGTACTGTGGTACTTTGGTAATGTGGTACTGTGGTACTGTGGGTACTGTGGTACTGTGGTACTGTGGTACTGTGGTACTGTGTTACTGTGGTACTGTGGGTACTGTGGGTACTGTGGTAATGTGTTACTATGTTACTGTGGTACTGTGGTACTGTGGGACTGTGTTACTGTGGTACTGTGGTACTGTGGTACTGTGGGACTGTGGTACTGTGGTACTGTGGTACTGTGGGACTGTGGTACTGTGTTACTGTGGTACTGTGTGACTGTGGTAATGTGTTACTGTGGGACTGTGGTACTGTGGTACTGTGGGATTGTGGGACTGTGGGACTGTGGTACTGTGGTACTGTGTGACTGTGTGACTATGGTACTGTGGTACTGTGGTACTGTGTTACTGTGGTACTGTAGTACTGTGATACTGTGGTACTGTGTGACTGTGTGACTGTGGTACTGTGGTACTGTAGTACTGTGGTACTGTGGTACTGTGGTACTGTGGTACTGTGGTACTGTGGTACTGTGGGACTGTGGTACTGTGTTACTGTGGTACTGTGTGACTGTGGTACTGTGGTACTGTGGTACTGTGGTAATGTGTTACTGTGGTACTGTGGTACTGTGGGTACTGTGGTACTGTGGTACTGTGGTACTGTGGTACTGTGGGACTGTGGTACTGTGGTACTGTGGTACTGTGGGACTGTGGTACTGTGTTACTGTGGTACTGTGTGACTGTGGTAATGTGTTACTGTGGGACTGTGGTACTGTGGTACTGTGGGACTGTGGGACTGTGGGACTGTGGTACTGTGGTACTGTGTGACTGTGTGACTGTGGTACTGTGGTACTGTAGTACTGTGGTACTGTGGTACTGTGGTACTGTGGTACTGTGGTACTGTGGTACTGTGGTACTGTGGGTACTGTGCTACTGTGGTACTGTGGTAATGTGGTACTGTGTTACTGTGGTACTGTGGTACTGTGGTACTGTGGGACTGTGGTACTGTGTTACTGTGTGACTGTGGTACTGTGGTAATGTGGTACTGTGTTACTGTGGTACTGTGGTACTGTGGTACTGTGGGACTGTGGTACTGTGTTACTGTGTGACTGTGGTACTGTGGTACTGTAGTACTGTGGTACTGTGGTACTGCGGGTACTGTGGTACTGTGGTACTGTGGTACTGTGGTAATGTGTTACTGTGGTACTGTGGTACTGTGGGACTGTGGTACTGTGTTACTGTGGTACTGTGGTAATGTGTTACTGTGGTACTGTGGTACTGTGGGACTGTGGTACTGTGGTACTGTGGTACTGTGGTACTGTGGTACTGTGGTACTGTGGTACTGTGGTAATGTGGTACTGTGTTACTGTGGTACTGTGGTACTGTGGTACTGTGTTACTGTGGTACTGTGGTACTGTGGTACTGTGTTACTGTGGTACTGTGGTACTGTGGTACTGTGGTACTGTGGTACTGTGTTACTGTGGTACTGTTGTACTGTGGGACTGTGGTACTGTGGTACTGTGGTACTGTGGTACTGTGGTACTGTGGTACTGTGGTACTGTGGTAATGTGGTACTGTGTTACTGTGGTACTGTGGTACTGTGGTACTGTGTTACTGTGGTACTGTGGTACTGTGGTACTGTGTTACTGTGGTACTGTGGTACTGTGGTACTGTGGTACTGTGGTACTGTGTTACTGTGGTACTGTTGTACTGTGGGACTGTGTTACTGTGGTACTGTGGGTACTGTGGGTACTGTGGTAATGTGTTACTATGTTACTGTGGTACTGTGGTACTGTGGGACTGTGTTACTGTGGTACTGTGGTACTGTGGTACTGTGGGACTGTGGTACTGTGGTACTGTGGTACTGTGGGACTGTGGTACTGTGTTACTGTGGTACTGTGTGACTGTGGTAATGTGTTACTGTGGGACTGTGGTACTGTGGTACTGTGGGATTGTGGGACTGTGGGACTGTGGTACTGTGGTACTGTGTGACTGTGTGACTATGGTACTGTGGTACTGTGGTACTGTGTTACTGTGGTACTGTAGTACTGTGATACTGTGGTACTGTGTGACTGTGTGACTGTGGTACTGTGGTACTGTAGTACTGTGGTACTGTGGTACTGTGGTACTGTGGTACTGTGGTACTGTGGTACTGTGGTACTGTGGGACTGTGGTACTGTGTTACTGTGGTACTGTGTGACTGTGGTACTGTGGTACTGTGGTACTGTGGTAATGTGTTACTGTGGTACTGTGGTACTGTGGGTACTGTGGTACTGTGGTACTGTGGTACTGTGGTACTGTGGGACTGTGGTACTGTGGTACTGTGGTACTGTGGGACTGTGGTACTGTGTTACTGTGGTACTGTGTGACTGTGGTAATGTGTTACTGTGGGACTGTGGTACTGTGGTACTGTGGGACTGTGGGACTGTGGGACTGTGGTACTGTGGTACTGTGTGACTGTGTGACTGTGGTACTGTGGTACTGTAGTACTGTGGTACTGTGGTACTGTGGTACTGTGGTACTGTGGTACTGTGGTACTGTGGTACTGTGGGTACTGTGCTACTGTGGTACTGTGGTAATGTGGTACTGTGTTACTGTGGTACTGTGGTACTGTGGTACTGTGGGACTGTGGTACTGTGTTACTGTGTGACTGTGGTACTGTGGTAATGTGGTACTGTGTTACTGTGGTACTGTGGTACTGTGGTACTGTGGGACTGTGGTACTGTGTTACTGTGTGACTGTGGTACTGTGGTACTGTAGTACTGTGGTACTGTGGTACTGCGGGTACTGTGGTACTGTGGTACTGTGGTACTGTGGTAATGTGTTACTGTGGTACTGTGGTACTGTGGGACTGTGGTACTGTGTTACTGTGGTACTGTGGTAATGTGTTACTGTGGTACTGTGGTACTGTGGGACTGTGGTACTGTGGTACTGTGGTACTGTGGTACTGTGGTACTGTGGTACTGTGGTACTGTGGTAATGTGGTACTGTGTTACTGTGGTACTGTGGTACTGTGGTACTGTGTTACTGTGGTACTGTGGTACTGTGGTACTGTGTTACTGTGGTACTGTGGTACTGTGGTACTGTGGTACTGTGGTACTGTGTTACTGTGGTACTGTTGTACTGTGGGACTGTGGTACTGTGGTACTGTGGTACTGTGGTACTGTGGTACTGTGGTACTGTGGTACTGTGGTAATGTGGTACTGTGTTACTGTGGTACTGTGGTACTGTGGTACTGTGTTACTGTGGTACTGTGGTACTGTGGTACTGTGTTACTGTGGTACTGTGGTACTGTGGTACTGTGGTACTGTGGTACTGTGTTACTGTGGTACTGTTGTACTGTGGGACTGTGGTACTGTGGGACTGTGGTAATGTGGTACTTTGGTAATGTGGTACTGTGGTACTGTGGTACTGTGGTACTGTGGTACTGTGGTACTGTGGTAATGTGGTACTGTGGTACTGTGGGTACTGTGCTACTGTGGTACTGTGGTAATGTGGTACTGTGTGACTGTGGTACTGTGGTACTGTGGTACTGTGGTACTGTGTTACTGTGGTACTGTGGTACTGTGGTACTGTGGGACTGTGGTACTGTGTTACTGTGTGACTGTGGTACTGTGGTAATGTGGTACTGTGTTACTGTGGTACTGTGGTACTGTGGTACTGTGGTACTGTGGTACTGTGGTACTGTGGTACTGTGGTACTGTGTTACTGTGGTACTGTGGTACTGTGGTACTGTGGTACTGTGGTACTGTGGTACTGTGGTACTGTGGTACTGTGGTAATGTGTTACTGTGGTACTGTGGTAATGTGTTACTGTGGTACTGTGGTACTGTGGGACTGTGGTACTGTGGTACTGTGGTACTGTGGTACTGTGGTACTGTGGTACTGTGGTACTGTGGTAATGTGGTACTGTGTTACTGTGGTACTGTGGTACTGTGGTACTGTGTTACTGTGGTACTGTGGTACTGTGGTACTGTGTTACTGTGGTACTGTGGTACTGTGGTACTGTGGTACTGTGGTACTGTGTTACTGTGGTACTGTTGTACTGTGGGACTGTGGTACTGTGGGACTGTGGTACTGTGGTACTTTGGTAATGTGGTATTGTGGTACTGTGGGTACTGTGGTACTGTGGTACTGTGGTACTGTGGTACTGTGGGACTGTGGTACTGTGGTACTGTGGTACTGTGTTACTGTGGTACTGTGGTACTGTGTTACTGTGGTACTGTGGGTACTGTGGGTACTGTGGTAATGTGTTACTGTGTTACTGTGGTACTGTGGTACTGTGGGACTGTGTTACTGTGGTACTGTGGTACTGTGGTACTGTGGGACTGTGGTACTGTGGTACTGTGGTACTGTGGGACTGTGGTACTGTGTTACTGTGGTACTGTGTGACTGTGGTAATTTGTTACTGTGGGACTGTGGTACTGTGGTACTGTGGGACTGTGGGACTGTGGGACTGTGGTACTGTGGTACTGTGTGACTGTGTGACTATGGTACTGTGGTACTGTGGTACTGTGTTACTGTGGTACTGTAGTACTGTGATACTGTGGTACTGTGTGACTGTGTGACTGTGGTACTGTGGTACTGTAGTACTGTGGTACTGTGGTACTGTGGTACTGTGGTACTGTGGTACTGTGGTACTGTGGTACTGTGGGACTGTGGTACTGTGTTACTGTGGTACTGTGTGACTGTGGTACTGTGGTACTGTGGTACTGTGGTAATGTGTTACTGTGGTACTGTGGTACTGTGGGTACTGTGGTACTGTGGTACTGTGGTACTGTGGTACTGTGGGACTGTGGTACTGTGGTACTGTGGTACTGTGGGACTGTGGTACTGTGTTACTGTGGTACTGTGTGACTGTGGTAATGTGTTACTGTGGGACTGTGGTACTGTGGTACTGTGGGACTGTGGGACTGTGGGACTGTGGTACTGTGGTACTGTGTGACTGTGTGACTGTGGTACTGTGGTACTGTAGTACTGTGGTACTGTGGTACTGTGGTACTGTGGTACTGTGGTACTGTGGTAATGTGGTAATGTGGTACTGTGGTACTGTAGTACTGTGGTACTGTGGTACTGTGGTACTGTGGTACTGTGGTACTGTGGTACTGTGGTACTGTGGGTACTGTGCTACTGTGGTAGACCCATAGATTTATAGTTTGTAAACTATAAATCTATGGATAGACCATTCCATTGCGCAGCATCACAGAGCTAGAGAGAAAGTTTCTCTCTAGCTCTATGCGCAGCATCAACAAAGATAGTAATGCATATCTATCCAGCCTTAACTTGTGATATTGAAGTATTTTGTTTTTTTTACATATTATAGGATTTATATATAATATGATTATGATGGTCAATATTATGACATGCTCGCGCGCGCGCACACACACACACACACACACACACTTACACACACACACACTGTTACTTCTTCTTCAATATTTCGATAGCCCTATAGGTATAAATATACACATATGTGTATAGATATATGTGTATACACACCATCGATATAAATAAAGTTTCTTTATATCGATGATACACACATATAATAAAGTTTATACGCCAACTGTAGGTGACTTCTATAGATGACTTCTATACACATATATATACACCTATAGGTGTATATAGTATACTATATCAGATATGGTTAACCTTATCAAAACAATAACCTAACCCTCTATAAAATAAGCTACTTTAAATATATATATATATATATTTATTTATTTATTTAATTTGAATCAGACATGCATAACAGAGGTCCATAGAATATACAATAATTAAAACTAACAACAATTAAACGAAAACGAAATCTAAAATATTATCTAAATACAGATTTATACCATAAGGTAAATAGTTGCGAAGGGCACAAGATATTATAATAATAAAGTTGAATAATTAACGAATTACGAGAATTTCGTATACGTTGATAAAGTGAATTATATGATTTACGTAGTTTAATTGTTAAATTATTAACATTATCATATAAAAACATCAATGACGCGCTATATATATATATATATATATATATATTTAATAATAGCCTAACCCTATATACAATAAGCTACTTTATAAAGTCATACTATATATATACTATAGCATGTTTGCATATATTTCTTAAATTAAATATCAAACAGAATAACTTCAAAGATTTTGCGAATCATACTAAGAATCTGTGATGACTTTATAAGTGAATTAAGTTCATAACATGTTAATTAAGTAAGATTAGCTGTCCTCTAGGACATATGCATACAATGATTACGCTTTGTACTAAGTGGGCGTTGAACTAGTAGCGGATGACGCAATAGTAGTGTTACGTCATAGGTAATACACTTCATTACGTAAGAGATAACGTGCGAGAGAGCGGAGTGTGTGCGGTGTGCTTTAATCCCATGTAACACAGGGCAACAATAGGGAATGTAACATTTAATATATCACACATTTCATAAAACTAGCGAATATTGCATTACTAATTATACTATAGTATACTTATAAGTATTGTATATATGTGTAATTAATATAGGGGAAAGTCTCCTATTACCGACCCCTAAATGATATTTTGTAATAACTTATTTAATATTAAATATATTTATTTGAAATTTTTAAATTAGGGTAATATTATGGCAACGAATAATGTGGCTATTTTACATTTTTTATATCGATATAATTATATTTACAAAAATAAACAGGGTGGTCGATAATCGGATACATGTGCCCAATACCGACCCTCTCTCTTATTACCGACCCCCTAAAATAATCGTGGTATAAATATTGTATATAATAGTATACAATTAGTATACAATACTATAGTATTATAATATCCAATAAAATAGTAGATAATATCTACTAGATATACATAAATATAATTAATTATAATATATATAGCCTATAGGCTACACTTAATTTATTTGTTATTGAATTTATGTTTAAATAGTAATATTAAATTTAAATTTAAACTTTATAGTAATTATATTAAAATAGTGTATATTATTATTTAATATTTATTTATTAATAAGTATGTTTATAATCAACTGGATTCATGAATCCCAAATCTATATATTTGAATGTGATATATATGAATATATGATATATATGAATGATACATAAACAACTTACGATATATTTTAAAGTAAAATACACTGTTAAAAATAATGGTTTTCTAGACTGCTGTTTACTGCAGAAAACCATCTAAATGGTATTTAAAAAAAATATTTATTTAAAACCCTCTAAATGGTATTCTGTGAAACCGACTGTATAAAACCCTCTAAATGGTATTCTAAATTTCTATGGTGGAAAACCATATAAATGGTATTCTAATTTCTACTGTGGAAAACCATCTAAATGGTATTCTACATATCTACTGTGGAAAACCTTCAACATGGTATTCTAAATTTCTACTGCAGGAAACCATATAAATGGTATTCTTAATTTCTACTGTGGAAAACCCTCTAAATGGTATTCTTAATTTCTACTGCAGAAAACCATATAAATGGTATTCTTAATTTCTACTGCAGAAAACCATATAAATGGTATTCTTAATTTCTACTGTGGAAAACCCTCTAAATGGTATTCTTAATTTCTACTGCAGAAAACCATATAAATGGTATTCTTAATTTCTACTGTAGAAAACCCTCTTAATGGTATTCTTAATTTCTACTGTGGAAAACCCTCTAAATCGTATTCTTAATTTCTACTGCAGAAAACCATATAAATGGTATTATTAATTTCTACTGTGGAAAACCCTCAATATGGTATTCTAAATTTCTACTGCAGAAAACCATATAAATGGTATTCTTAATTTCTACTGTGGAAAACCCTCTAAAAGGTATTCTTAATTCTACTATGGAAAACCATCTTCAAATCATATGGCATTTTACACGACTTAAGTATTATTTTTAAGTTTATATAATTCTTTTATTATAGAAAAAATAAAATATTATATCTTTTAATTATTTTGAAATATTGATTTATTTTTTATGTATGCAAATCAATTAATAATTATTATTTTAAATTAATATTTAAGTAAATATACTGTTTTTAATAAATAAAATATTATTTTAAAAACTAAAATAGTGTATGTAATCCTATGTATTTTGCTACATTATCATAATACAATTCAGGTGACTCATGAACTACAATTGTAATCATAATTATATTGATAATATAAATGGAAATCATGTTGAACTAATTGCCCAATATTGAATATATCGCAATTGCATATTGATTAAATATTTTATTCAATATTAAAATTATTTTTTTATTGAATTTAAGTTTTAAATCTAACTTAAATGAAATTATATAATATATAAGTTAATATTTTGCTACAATACTACGCTAATATACTAATATTTATTTTACATATAAATTATGTTCAACTTATATCAACAAATTAAGTTATTGGTGTAAGTTGAATATTGTGATATTCTTAATTTCTACTGTGGAAAACCCTCTAAATGGTATTCTTAATTTCTACTGCAGAAAACCATATAAATGGTATTATTAATTTCTACTGTGGAAAACCCTCAATATGGTATTCTAAATTTCTACTATGGAAAACCCTCTAAATGGTATTCTTAATTTCTACTGCAGAAAACCATCTAAATGGTATTCTTAATTTCTACTGTGGAAAACCCTCTAAATGGTATTCTTAATTTCTACTTTGGAAAACCATCTAAATGGTATTCTTAAATCCGATAATAGAAAACCCTTAATATGGTATTCTAAAAATTTCACTGCAGAAAACCATCAAAAGGGTTCTATTATAAGCACACCTTAAATACCATTTATTTTACTGCAGAAAACCATTTACTTATTACAGTGTACGGATATATTTTTATTGGATATTATCAATCACATGGGGTCGGTATTATGGTAATTTAGGGGGTCGGTAATAGGAAAACCATATGGGTAGCTATAATTAAGATATATTGGTTAATAGTTATTCAAATTAAATTAGTTTGTATAATAGTTATAAACATTTTATTGATCTACAATATTATGCACAAAATTAAGTTTTAATTAATAAAGTATTTACAATAATTTAAAAAAAGTTATTATTAAAATATTTAAAAATTAAAAACAGAATATTACATTTTATCAAATAATAATTGTAGGAGTAAATATTTTGTTAAAAAAAAACTTTTTCATATTTATTATTAAATTACTAACAGTTCGTGTATATACAATGTTTTGATATCTCTTATAGTTACTGAGATACGAGAGGGGGTCGGTATTAGGAGGGGGTCGGTAATCGGTGACTTTCCCCTATTACAATTATTTGTATACACACATACACGCATGTATAATATTACTAATACCAACCCATATATATATATATAATATACATATTGATATAATATACATATTGATATAATATACACTTTATACCATGTATTAACTATAATCGTACTTATTTATCACAGAGCTAGAGAGAAGCTTTCTCTCTAACTCTATGTTATTTATAAACGATACAAATAAATACGCCTACTTTTTCTATCGTCCAGCATGACATCCACCAATAATATCCGACGTCATGACAAAGCGCCTAATCTATTATGTAACACGAGTGACGTGTGTCACGGGGAACAGTTTCTATTGGTCGAGCGCTCGTGTGGCGTACGGCGTGCACTTGTTCGGTTCGCATTGCGGGTGCTGTAGATATTGGGTAGGCCAGTATGATACATATATCATATATTATACTATAGGATATATATATATATATATATATATATATATATATATATATATATATCAGTTTTCTGTTATACATATAACCCGATATTTTATTATGTAATAATATTATTTATAATGATTGTATCGGAATATATTTATATGCTATATACTATATTGATAATAGAAAATACATTAAGTATAATACCAATAAATATTATTTCTGTTCAGTTATACCTATACATATATACTAGATACATATATAACTATATATTGTTATAACTATATTTATAGGTAACTTTCTATACTTATACGTACATGTTCCTGTGATTAAAAATAGTTAATATATATATATATATATATATACAATAACTAATATACAATTATAAAAATATATATAAGCAAACAAAATATAATTAAGTTTAGTATTTTTATTTATGATTAATATTTAGTTATATTTACGAACGCACTTTGGCCTATATCTAGTATTACGTAACAAGTGATTCATTGGTATTACGTAACATAGCATACGTCGTATGTGTAACGCCGTTACAATGTAACGGTGTGTAGCAACGTTACACAACGTAACTAAGACTGTAGTTGCAGTGGAGTGACGTGTATTCTTCTACTACTACTACAGTCACTTTGTAGTTACATAACCTAACTAAGACTGTAGTTGCAGTGGAGTGACTTACACGTGTATTCTACTACTACTACTACAGTCACTTTGTAGTTACATATCGTAACTAAGACTGTAGTTGCAGTGGAGTGATTTACACGTGTATTCTTCTACTACTACTACAGTCACTTTGTAGTTACACAACGTAACTAAGACTGTAGTTGCAGTGGAGTGACTTACACGTGTATTCTTCTACTACTACAGTCACTTTGTAGTTACACAACGTAACTAAGACTGTAGTTGCAGTGGAGTGACTTACACGTGTATTCTTCTACTACTACTACAGTCAATTTGTAGTTACACAACGTAACTAATACTGTAGTTGCAGTGGAGTGACTTACACGTGTATTCTTCTACTACTACAGTCACTTTGTAGTTACATAACGTAACTAAGACTGTAGTTGCAGTGGAGTGACTTACACGTGTATTCTTCTACTACTACAGTCACTTTGTAGTTACATATCGTAACTAAGACTGTAGTTGCAGTGGAGTGACTTACACGTGTATTCTTCTACTACTACAGTCACTTTGTAGTTACACAACGTAACTAAGACTGTAGTTGCAGTGGAGTGACTTACACGTGTATTCTTCTACTACTAATACAGTCACTTTGTAGTTACATATCGTAACTAAGACTGTAGTTGCAGTGGAGTGACTTACACGTGTATTCTTCTACTACTACTACAGTCACTTTGTAGTTACATAACGTAACTAAGACTGTAGTTGCAGTGGAGTGACGTGTATTCTTCTACTACTACTACAGTCACTTTGTAGTTACATAACGTAACTAAGACTGTAGTTGCAGTGGAGTGACGTGTATTCTTCTACTACTACTACAGTCACTTTGTAGTTACATAACGTAACTAAGACTGTAGTTGCAGTGGAGTGACGTGTATTCTTCTACTACTACTACAGTCACTTTGTAGTTACATAACGTAACTAAGACTGTAGTTGCAGTGGAGTGACGTGTATTCTTCTACTACTACTACAGTCACTTTGTAGTTACATATCGTAACTAAGACTGTAGTTGCAGTGGAATGACGTGTATTCTTCTACTACTACTACAGTCACTTTGTAGTTACACAACGTAACTAAGACTGTAGTTGCAGTGGAGTGACTTACACGTGTATTCTTCTACTACTACTACAGTCACTTTGTAGTTACATATCGTAACTAAGACTGTAGTTGCAGTGGAGTGACTTACACGTGTATTCTACTACTACTACTACAGTCACTTTGTAGTTACATAACGTAACTAAGACTGTAGTTGCAGTGGAGTGACTTACACGTGTATTCTTCTACTACTACAGTC
Organism: Osedax fenrisi; assembly: GCA_964019155.1. Lineage (NCBI taxonomy): Eukaryota > Metazoa > Annelida > Polychaeta > Sabellida > Siboglinidae > Osedax > Osedax fenrisi. The sequence continues at coordinate 13,078,604 of OZ025240.1, forward strand.
ACTTTGTAGTTACATATCGTAACTAAGACTGTAGTTGCAGTGGAGTGACTTACACGTGTATTCTACTACTACTACAGTCACTTTGTAGTTACACAACGTAACTAAGACTGTAGTTGCAGTGGAGTGACTTACACGTGTATTCTTCTACTACTACAGTCACTTTGTAGTTACACAACGTAACTAAGATTGTAGTTGCAGTGGAGGTACTTACACGTGTATTCTTCTACTACTACAGTCACTTTGTAGTTACACAACGTAACTAAGATTGTAGTTGCAGTGGAGGTACTTACACGTGTATTCTACTACTACTACAGTCACTTTGTAGTTACACAACGTAACTAATACTGTAGTTGCAGTGGAGTGACTTACACGTGTATTCTTCTACTACTACAGTCACTTTGTAGTTACATATCGTAACTAAGACTGTAGTTGCAGTGGAGTGACTTACACGTGTATTCTACTACTACTACAGTCACTTTGTAGTTACACAACGTAACTAATACTGTAGTTGCAGTGGAGTGACTTACACGTGTATTCTACTACTACTACAGTCACTTTGTAGTTACATATCGTAACTAAGATTGTAGTTGTAGTGGAGTGACTTACACGTGTATTCTTCTACTACTACAGTCACTTTGTAGTTACACAACGTAACTAAGACTGTAGTTGCAGTGGAGTGACGTGTATTCTTCTACTACTACAGTCACTTTGTAGTTACATATCGTAACTAAGACTGTAGTTGCAGTGGAGTGACTTACACGTGTATTCTTCTACTACTACAGTCACTTTGTAGTTACACAACGTAACTAAGACTGTAGTTGCAGTGGAGTGACTTACACGTTTATTCTTCTACTACTACAGTCACTTTGTAGTTACATATCGTAACTAAGACTGTAGTTGCAGTGGAGTGACTTACACGTGTATTCTACTACTACTACTACAGTCACTTTGTAGTTACACAACGTAACTAATACTGTAGTTGCAGTGGAGTGACTTACACGTGTATTCTTCTACTACTACAGTCACTTTGTAGTTACACAACGTAACTAAGATTGTAGTTGCAGTGGAGGTACTTACACGTGTATTCTTCTACTACTACAGTCACTTTGTAGTTACACAACGTAACTAAGATTGTAGTTGCAGTGGAGGTACTTACACGTGTATTCTACTACTACTACAGTCACTTTGTAGTTACACAACGTAACTAATACTGTAGTTGCAGTGGAGTGACTTACACGTGTATTCTTCTACTACTACAGTCACTTTGTAGTTACATATCGTAACTAAGACTGTAGTTGCAGTGGAGTGACTTACACGTGTATTCTACTACTACTACAGTCACTTTGTAGTTACACAACGTAACTAAGACTGTAGTTGCAGTGGAGTGACTTACACGTGTATTCTTCTACTACTACAGTCACTTTGTAGTTACATATCGTAACTAAGACTGTAGTTGCAGTGGAGTGACTTACACGTGTATTCTACTACTACTACAGTCACTTTGTAGTTACACAACGTAACTAATACTGTAGTTGCAGTGGAGTGACTTACACGTGTATTCTACTACTACTACAGTCACTTTGTAGTTACATATCGTAACTAAGATTGTAGTTGTAGTGGAGTGACTTACACGTGTATTCTTCTACTACTACAGTCACTTTGTAGTTACACAACGTAACTAAGACTGTAGTTGCAGTGGAGTGACGTGTATTCTTCTACTACTACAGTCACTTTGTAGTTACATATCGTAACTAAGACTGTAGTTGCAGTGGAGTGACTTACACGTGTATTCTTCTACTACTACAGTCACTTTGTAGTTACACAACGTAACTAAGACTGTAGTTGCAGTGGAGTGACTTACACGTTTATTCTTCTACTACTACAGTCACTTTGTAGTTACATATCGTAACTAAGACTGTAGTTGCAGTGGAGTGACTTACACGTGTATTCTTCTACTACTACAGTCACTTTGTAGTTACACAACGTAACTAAGATTGTAGTTGCAGTGGAGGTACTTACACGTGTATTCTACTACTACTACAGTCACTTTGTAGTTACATAACCTAACTAAGACTGTAGTTGCAGTGGAGTGACTTACACGTGTATTCTTCTACTACTACTACAGTCACTTTGTAGTTACATATCGTAACTAAGACTGTAGTTGCAGTGGAGTGACTTACACGTGTATTCTACTACTAATACAGTCACTTTGTAGTTACATATCGTAACTAAGACTGTAGTTGCAGTGGAGTGACGTGTATTCTTCTACTACTACAGTCACTTTGTAGTTACATATCGTAACTAAGACTGTAGTTACAGTGGAGTGACGTGTATTCTTCTTCTACTACTACAGTCACTTTGTAGTTACACAACGTAACTAAGACTGTAGTTGCAGTGGAGTGACTTACACGTGTATTCTTCTACTACTACAGTCACTTTGTAGTTACATATCGTAACTAAGACTGTAGTTGCAGTGGAGTGACTTACACGTGTATTCTTCTACTACTACAGTCACTTTGTAGTTACATAACCTAACTAAGACTGTAGTTGCAGTGGAGTGACTTACACGTGTATTCTACTACTACTACAGTCACTTTGTAGTTACACAACGTAACTAAGACTGTAGTTGCAGTGGAGTGACTTACACGTGTATTCTACTACTACTACAGTCACTTTGTAGTTACACAACGTAACTAAGACTGTAGTTGCAGTGGAGTGACTTACACGTGTATTCTTCTACTACTACAGTCACTTTGTAGTTACATATCGTAACTAAGACTGTAGTTGCAGTGGAGTGACTTACACGTGTATTCTTCTACTACTACAGTCACTTTGTAGTTACACAACGTAACTAAGACTGTAGTTGCAGTGGAGTGACTTACACGTGTATTCTTCTACTACTACAGTCACTTTGTAGTTACATATCGTAACTAAGACTGTAGTTGCAGTGGAGTGACTTACACGTGTATTCTACTACTAATACAGTCACTTTGTAGTTACATATCGTAACTAAGACTGTAGTTGCAGTGGAGTGACGTGTATTCTACTACTACTACTACAGTCACTTTGTAGTTATATAACGTAACTAAGACTGTAGTTGCAGTGGAGTGACTTACACGTGTATTCTTCTACTACTACAGTCACTTTGTAGTTACACAACGTAACTAAGACTGTAGTTGCAGTGGAGTGACTTACACGTGTATTCTTCTACTACTACAGTCACTTTGTAGTTACATATCGTAACTAAGACTGTAGTTGCAGTGGAGTGACTTACACGTGTATTCTACTACTACTACAGTCACTTTGTAGTTACATATCGTAACTAAGACTGTAGTTGCAGTGGAGTGACTTACACGTGTATTCTACTACTACTACAGTCACTTTGTAGTTACACAACGTAACTAAGACTGTAGTTGCAGTGGAGTGACTTACACGTGTATTCTACTACTACTACAGTCACTTTGTAGTTACATAACGTAACTAAGACTGTAGTTGCAGTGGAGTGACTTACACATGTATTCTTCTACTACTACAGTCACTTTGTAGTTACATAACCTAACTAAGACTGTAGTTGCAGTGGAGTGACGTGTATTCTTCTACTACTACAGTCACTTTGTAGTTACATATCGTAACTAAGACTGTAGTTGCAGTGGAGTGACTTACACGTGTATTCTTCTACTACTACAGTCACTTTGTAGTTACATAACCTAACTAAGACTGTAGTTGCAGTGGAGTGACTTACACGTGTATTCTACTACTACTACAGTCACTTTGTAGTTACACAACGTAACTAAGACTGTAGTTGCAGTGGAGTGACTTACACGTGTATTCTTCTACTACTACTACAGTCACTTTGTAGTTACACAACGTAACTAAGACTGTAGTTACAGTGGAGTGACTTACACGTGTATTCTTCTACTACTACTACAGTCACTTTGTAGTTACACAACGTAACTAAGACTGTAGTTACAGTGGAGTGACGTGTATTCTTCTTCTACTACTACAGTCACTTTGTAGTTACATATCGTAACTAAGACTGTAGTTGCAGTGGAGTGACGTGTATTGTACTACTACTACAGTCACTTTGTAGTTACATAACGTAACTAAGACTGTAGTTACAGTGGAGTGACTTACACGTGTATTCTTCTACTACTACTACTGTCACTTTGTAGTTACATATCGTAACTAAGACTGTAGTTGCAGTGGAGTGACTTACACGTGTATTCTTCTACTACTACAGTCACTTTGTAGTTACACAACGTAACTAAGACTGTAGTTGCAGTGGAGTGACTTACACGTGTATTCTTCTACTACTACAGTCACTTTGTAGTTACACAACGTAACTAAGACTGTAGTTGCAGTGGAGTGACGTGTATTCTTCTACTACTACAGTCACTTTGTAGTTACATATCGTAACTAAGACTGTAGTTGCAGTGGAGTGACGTGTATTGTACTACTACTACAGTCACTTTGTAGTTACATATCGTAACTAAGACTGTAGTTGCAGTGGAGTGACTTACACGTGTATTCTTCTACTACTACAGTCACTTTGTAGTTACACAACGTAACTAAGACTGTAGTTGCAGTGGAGTGACTTACACGTGTATTCTTCTACTACTACAGTCACTTTGTAGTTACACAACGTAACTAAGACTGTAGTTGCAGTGGAGTGACGTGTATTCTTCTACTACTACAGTCACTTTGTAGTTACATATCGTAACTAAGACTGTAGTTGCAGTGGAGTGACTTACACGTGTATTCTTCTACTACTACAGTCACTTTGTAGTTACATAACCTAACTAAGACTGTAGTTGCAGTGGAGTGACTTACACGTGTATTCTACTACTACTACAGTCACTTTGTAGTTACACAACGTAACTAAGACTGTAGTTGCAGTGGAGTGACTTACACGTGTATTCTTCTACTACTACTACAGTCACTTTGTAGTTACACAACGTAACTAAGACTGTAGTTACAGTGGAGTGACTTACACGTGTATTCTTCTACTACTACTACAGTCACTTTGTAGTTACACAACGTAACTAAGACTGTAGTTACAGTGGAGTGACGTGTATTCTTCTTCTACTACTACAGTCACTTTGTAGTTACACAACGTAACTAAGACTGTAGTTGCAGTGGAGTGACTTACACGTGTATTCTTCTACTACTACAGTCACTTTGTAGTTACATATCGTAACTAAGACTGTAGTTGCAGTGGAGTGACGTGTATTGTACTACTACTACAGTCACTTTGTAGTTACATATCGTAACTAAGACTGTAGTTGCAGTGGAGTGACTTACACGTGTATTCTTCTACTACTACAGTCACTTTGTAGTTACACAACGTAACTAAGACTGTAGTTGCAGTGGAGTGACTTACACGTGTATTCTTCTACTACTACAGTCACTTTGTAGTTACATATCGTAACTAAGACTGTAGTTGCAGTGGAGTGACTTACACGTGTATTCTTCTACTAATACAGTCACTTTGTAGTTACATATCGTAACTAAGACTGTAGTTGCAGTGGAGTGACTTACACGTGTATTCTTCTACTACTACAGTCACTTTGTAGTTACATATCGTAACTAAGACTGTAGTTGCAGTGGAGTGACGTGTATTCTTCTACTACTACAGTCACTTTGTAGTTACACAACGTAACTAATACTGTAGTTGCAGTGGAGTGACTTACACGTGTATTCTACTACTACTACAGTCACTTTGTAGTTACATAACGTAACTAAGACTGTAGTTGTAGTGGAGTGACTTACACGTGTATTCTTCTACTACTACTACAGTCACTTTGTAGTTACACAACGTAACTAAGACTGTAGTTGCAGTGGAGTGACGTGTATTCTTCTACTACTACAGTCACTTTGTAGTTACACAACGTAACTAAGACTGTAGTTGCAGTGGAGTGACTTACACGTGTATTCTTCTACTAATACAGTCACTTTGTAGTTACATAACGTAACTAAGACTGTAGTTGCAGTGGAGTGACTTACACGTGTATTCTTCTACTACTACAGTCACTTTGTAGTTACACAACGTAACTAAGACTGTAGTTGCAGTGGAGTGACTTACACGTGTATTCTACTACTACTACTACAGTCACTTTGTAGTTACATATCGTAACTAAGACTGTAGTTGCAGTGGAGTGACTTACACGTGTATTCTTCTACTACTACAGTCACTTTGTAGTTACACAACGTAACTAAGACTGTAGTTGCAGTGGAGTGACTTACACGTGTATTCTTCTACTACTACAGTCACTTTGTAGTTACACAACGTAACTAAGACTGTAGTTGCAGTGGAGTGACGTGTATTCTTCTACTACTACAGTCACTTTGTAGTTACACAACGTAACTAAGACTGTAGTTGCAGTGGAGTGACGTGTATTCTTCTACTACTACAGTCACTTTGTAGTTACACAACGTAACTAAGACTGTAGTTGCAGTGGAGTGACGTGTATTCTTCTACTACTACAGTCACTTTGTAGTTACACAACGTAACTAAGACTGTAGTTGCAGTGGAGTGACGTGTATTCTTCTACTACTACAGTCACTTTGTAGTTACACAACGTAACTAAGACTGTAGTTGCAGTGGAGTGACGTGTATTCTTCTACTACAACAGTCACTTTGTAGTTACATAACCTAACTAAGACTGTAGTTGCAGTGGAGTGACTTACACGTGTATTCTTCTACTACTACAGTCACTTTGTAGTTACACAACGTAACTAAGACTGTAGTTGCAGTGGAGTGACTTACACGTGTATTCTTCTACTACTACAGTCACTTTGTAGTTACACAACGTAACTAAGACTGTAGTTGCAGTGGAGTGACGTGTATTCTTCTACTACTACAGTCACTTTGTAGTTACACAACGTAACTAAGACTGTAGTTGCAGTGGAGTGACGTGTATTCTTCTACTACTACAGTCACTTTGTAGTTACACAACGTAACTAAGACTGTAGTTGCAGTGGAGTGACGTGTATTCTTCTACTACTACAGTCACTTTGTAGTTACACAACGTAACTAAGACTGTAGTTGCAGTGGAGTGACGTGTATTCTTCTACTACTACAGTCACTTTGTAGTTACACAACGTAACTAAGACTGTAGTTGCAGTGGAGTGACGTGTATTCTTCTACTACTACAGTCACTTTGTAGTTACATAACCTAACTAAGACTGTAGTTGCAGTGGAGTGACTTACACGTGTATTCTTCTACTACTACTACAGTCACTTTGTAGTTACACAACGTAACTAAGACTGTAGTTGCAGTGGAGTGACTTACACGTGTATTCTTCTACTACTACAGTCACTTTGTAGTTACACAACGTAACTAAGACTGTAGTTGCAGTGGAGTGACTTACACGTGTATTCTTCTACTACTACAGTCACTTTGTAGTTACACAACGTAACTAAGACTGTAGTTGCAGTGGAGTGACTTACACGTGTATTCTACTACTACTACAGTCACTTTGTAGTTACATAACGTAACTAAGACTGTAGTTGCAGTGGAGTGACTTACACGTGTATTCTTCTACTACTACAGTCACTTTGTAGTTACACAACGTAACTAAGACTGTAGTTGCAGTGGAGTGACTTACACGTGTATTCTACTACTACTACTACAGTCACTTTGTAGTTACATATCGTAACTAAGACTGTAGTTGCAGTGGAGTGACTTACACGTGTATTCTTCTACTACTACAGTCACTTTGTAGTTACACAACGTAACTAAGACTGTAGTTGCAGTGGAGTGACTTACACGTGTATTCTTCTACTACTACAGTCACTTTGTAGTTACATATCGTAACTAAGACTGTAGTTGCAGTGGAGTGACTTACACGTGTATTCTTCTACTACTACTACAGTCACTTTGTAGTTACACAACGTAACTAAGACTGTAGTTGCAGTGGAGTGACGTGTATTCTTCTACTACTACAGTCACTTTGTAGTTACACAACGTAACTAAGACTGTAGTTGCAGTGGAGTGACTTACACGTGTATTCTACTACTACTACAGTCACTTTGTAGTTACATATCGTAACTAAGACTGTAGTTGCAGTGGAGTGACTTACACGTGTATTCTTCTACTACTACTACAGTCACTTTGTAGTTACACAACGTAACTAAGACTGTAGTTGCAGTGGAGTGACTTACACGTGTATTCTTCTACTACTACAGTCACTTTGTAGTTACACAACGTAACTAAGACTGTAGTTGCAGTGGAGTGACTTACACGTGTATTCTTCTACTACTACAGTCACTTTGTAGTTACATATCGTAACTAAGACTGTAGTTGCAGTGGAGTGACTTACACGTGTATTCTTCTACTACTACTACAGTCACTTTGTAGTTACACAACGTAACTAAGACTGTAGTTGCAGTGGAGTGACGTGTATTCTTCTACTACTACAGTCACTTTGTAGTTACACAACGTAACTAAGACTGTAGTTGCAGTGGAGTGACTTACACGTGTATTCTACTACTACTACAGTCACTTTGTAGTTACATATCGTAACTAAGACTGTAGTTGCAGTGGAGTGACTTACACGTGTATTCTTCTACTACTACTACAGTCACTTTGTAGTTACACAACGTAACTAAGACTGTAGTTGCAGTGGAGTGACTTACACGTGTATTCTTCTACTACTACAGTCACTTTGTAGTTACATAACGTAACTAAGACTGTAGTTGCAGTGGAGTGACTTACACGTGTATTCTTCTACTACTACAGTCACTTTGTAGTTACATATCGTAACTAAGACTGTAGTTGCAGTGGAGTGACTTACACGTATATTCTACTACTACTACAGTCACTTTGTAGTTACACAACGTAACTAAGACTGTAGTTGCAGTGGAGTGACTTACACGTGTATTCTTCTACTACTACAGTCACTTTGTAGTTACATAACCTAACTAAGACTGTAGTTACAGTGGAGTGACTTACACGTGTATTCTTCTACTACTACAGTCACTTTGTAGTTACATATCGTAACTAAGACTGTAGTTGCAGTGGAGTGACGTGTATTCTTCTACTACTACAGTCACTTTGTAGTTACACAACGTAACTAAGACTGTAGTTGCAGTGGAGTGACTTACACGTGTATTCTTCTACTACTACAGTCACTTTGTAGTTACACAACGTAACTAAGACTGTAGTTGCAGTGGAGTGACGTGTATTCTTCTACTACTACTACAGTCACTTTGTAGTTACATAACCTAACTAAGACTGTAGTTGCAGTCGAGTGACTTACACGTGTATTCTTCTACTACTACTACAGTCACTTTGTAGTTACATATCGTAACTAAGACTGTAGTTGCAGTGGAGTGACTTACACGTGTATTCTTCTACTACTACAGTCACTTTGTAGTTACATAACGTAACTAAGACTGTAGTTGCAGTGGAGTGACTTACACGTGTATTCTTCTACTACTACAGTCACTTTGTAGTTACACAACGTAACTAAGACTGTAGTTGCAGTGGAGTGACTTACACGTGTATTCTTCTACTACTACAGTCACTTTGTAGTTACACAACGTAACTAAGACTGTAGTTGCAGTGGAGTGACTTACACGTGTATTCTTCTACTACTACAGTCACTTTGTAGTTACACAACGTAACTAAGACTGTAGTTGCAGTGGAGTGACTTACACGTGTATTCTTCTACTACTACAGTCACTTTGTAGTTACATATCGTAACTAAGACTGTAGTTGCAGTCGAGTGACTTACACGTGTATTCTTCTACTACTACTACAGTCACTTTGTAGTTACATATCGTAACTAAGACTGTAGTTGCAGTGGAGTGACTTACACGTGTATTCTTCTACTACTACAGTCACTTTGTAGTTACACAACGTAACTAAGACTGTAGTTGCAGTGGAGTGACTTACACGTGTATTCTTCTACTACTACAGTCACTTTGTAGTTACACAACGTAACTAATACTGTAGTTGCAGTGGAGTGACGTGTATTCTTCTTCTACTACTACAGTCACTTTGTAGTTACACAACGTAACTAAGACTGTAGTTGCAGTGGAGTGACTTACACGTGTATTCTACTACTACTACTGCAGTCACTTTGTAGTTACATATCGTAACTAAGACTGTAGTTGCAGTGGAGTGACTTACACGTGTATTCTTCTACTACTGCAGTCACTTTGTAGTTACACAACGTAACTAAGACTGTAGTTGCAGTGGAGTGACTTACACGTGTATTCTTCTACTACTACAGTCACTTTGTAGTTACATATCGTAACTAAGACTGTAGTTGCAGTGGAGTGACTTACACGTGTATTCTTCTACTACTACTACAGTCACTTTGTAGTTACACAACGTAACTAAGACTGTAGTTGCAGTGGAGTGACGTGTATTCTTCTACTACTACTGCAGTCACTTTGTAGTTACATAACGTAACTAAGACTGTAGTTGCAGTGGAGTGACTTACACGTGTATTCTTCTACTACTACAGTCACTTTGTAGTTACACAACGTAACTAAGACTGTAGTTGCAGTGGAGTGACGTGTATTCTTCTACTACTACTACAGTCACTTTGTAGTTACACAACGTAATTAAGACTGTAGTTGCAGTGGAGTGACGTGTATTCTTCTACTACTACAGTCACTTTGTAGTTACATATCGTAACTAAGACTGTAGTTGCAGTGGAGTGACTTAAACGTGTATTCTTCTACTACTACAGTCACTTTGTAGTTACATATCGTAACTAAGACTGTAGTTGCAGTGGAGTGACGTGTATTCTTCTACTACTACTACAGTCACTTTGTAGTTACACAACGTAACTAAGACTGTAGTTGCAGTGGAGAGACGTGTATTCTTCTACTACTACAGTCACTTTGTAGTTACATATCGTAACTAAGACTGTAGTTGCAGTGGAGTGACTTAAACGTGTATTCTTCTACTACTACAGTCACTTTGTAGTTACATATCGTAACTAAGACTGTAGTTGCAGTGGAGTGACTTACACGTGTATTCTTCTACTACTACTACAGTCACTTTGTAGTTACACAACGTAACTAAGACTGTAGTTGCAGTGGAGTGACTTACACGTGTATTCTACTACTACTACAGTCACTTTGTAGTTACACAACGTAACTAAGACTGTAGTTGCAGTGGAGTGACGTGTATTCTACTACTACTACAGTCACTTTGTAGTTACACAACGTAACTAATACTGTAGTTGCAGTGGAGTGACGTGTATTCTTCTACTACTACTACAGTCACTTTGTAGTTACACAACGTAACTAAGACTGTAGTTGCAGTGGAGTGACGTGTATTCTTCTACTACTACTACAGTCACTTTGTAGTTACACAACGTAACTAAGACTGTAGTTGCAGTGGAGTGACGTGTATTCTACTACTACTACAGTCACTTTGTAGTTACACAACGTAACTAAGACTGTAGTTGCAGTGGAGTGACGTGTATTCTTCTACTACTACTACAGTCACTTTGTAGTTACACAACGTAACTAAGACTGTAGTTGCAGTGGAGTGACGTGTATTCTACTACTACTACAGTCACTTTGTAGTTACACAACGTAACTAAGACTGTAGTTGCAGTGGAGTGACGTGTATTCTTCTACTACTACTACAGTCACTTTGTAGTTACATAACCTAACTAAGACTGTAGTTGCAGTGGAGTGACGTGTATTCTTCTACTACTGCAGTCACTTTGTAGTTACACAACGTAACTAAGACTGTAGTTGCAGTGGAGTGACGTGTATTCTACTACTACTACAGTCACTTTGTAGTTACACAACGTAACTAAGACTGTAGTTGCAGTGGAGTGACGTGTATTCTTCTACTAATACTACAGTCACTTTGTAGTTACATAACCTAACTAAGACTGTAGTTGCAGTGGAGTGACGTGTATTCTACTACTACTACAGTCACTTTGTAGTTACACAACGTAACTAAGACTGTAGTTGCATTGGAGTGACGTGTATTCTTCTACTACTACTACAGTCACTTTGTAGTTACATAACCTAACTAAGACTGTAGTTGCAGTGGAGTGACGTGTATTCTACTACTACTACAGTCACTTTGTAGTTACACAACGTAACTAAGACTGTAGTTGCAGTGGAGTGACGTGTATTCTTCTACTACTACTACAGTCACTTTGTAGTTACACAACGTAACTAAGACTGTAGTTGCAGTGGAGTGACGTGTATTCTACTACTACTACAGTCACTTTGTAGTTACACAACGTAACTAAGACTGTAGTTGCAGTGGAGTGACTTACACGTGTATTCTTCTACTACTACTACAGTCACTTTGTAGTTACACAACGTAACTAAGACTGTAGTTGCAGTGGAGTGACGTGTATTCTACTACTACTACAGTCACTTTGTAGTTACACAACGTAACTAAGACTGTAGTTGCAGTGGAGTGACGTGTATTCTTCTACTACTACTACAGTCACTTTGTAGTTACATAACCTAACTAAGACTGTAGTTGCAGTGGAGTGACGTGTATTCTACTACTACTACAGTCACTTTGTAGTTACACAACGTAACTAAGACTGTAGTTGCAGTGGAGTGACGTGTATTCTTCTACTACTACTACAGTCACTTTGTAGTTACACAACGTAACTAAGACTGTAGTTGCAGTGGAGTGACGTGTATTCTACTACTACTACAGTCACTTTGTAGTTACACAACGTAACTAAGACTGTAGTTGCAGTGGAGTGACTTGCACGTGTATTCTTCTACTACTACTACTACAGTCACTTTGTAGTTACACAACGTAACTAAGACTGTAGTTGCAGTGGAGTGACGTGTATTCTACTACTACTACAGTCACTTTGTAGTTACACAACGTAACTAAGACTGTAGTTGCAGTGGAGTGACGTGTATTCTTCTACTACTACTACAGTCACTTTGTAGTTACATAACCTAACTAAGACTGTAGTTGCAGTGGAGTGACGTGTATTCTACTACTACTACAGTCACTTTGTAGTTACACAACGTAACTAAGACTGTAGTTGCAGTGGAGTGACGTGTATTCTTCTACTACTACTACAGTCACTTTGTAGTTACACAACGTAACTAAGACTGTAGTTGCAGTGGAGTGACGTGTATTCTACTACTACTACAGTCACTTTGTAGTTACACAACGTAACTAAGACTGTAGTTGCAGTGGAGTGACGTGTATTATTCTACTACTACTACAGTCACTTTGTAGTTAAATAACCTAACTAAGACTGTAGTTGCAGTGGAGTGACGTGTATTCTACTACTACTACAGTCACTTTGTAGTTACACAACGTAACTAAGACTGTAGTTGCAGTGGAGTGACGTGTATTCTTCTACTACTACTACAGTCACTTTGTAGTTACACAACGTAACTAAGACTGTAGTTGCAGTGGAGTGACGTGTATTCTACTACTACTACAGTCACTTTGTAGTTACACAACGTAACTAAGACTGTAGTTGCAGTGGAGTGACTTACACGTGTATTCTTCTACTACTACTACAGTCACTTTGTAGTTACACAACGTAACTAAGACTGTAGTTGCAGTGGAGTGACGTGTATTCTACTACTACTACAGTCACTTTGTAGTTACACAACGTAACTAAGACTGTAGTTGCAGTGGAGTGACGTGTATTCTTCTACTACTACTACAGTCACTTTGTAGTTACATAACCTAACTAAGACTGTAGTTGCAGTGGAGTGACGTGTATTCTACTACTACTACAGTCACTTTGTAGTTACACAACGTAACTAAGACTGTAGTTGCAGTGGAGTGACGTGTATTCTTCTACTACTACTACAGTCACTTTGTAGTTACACAACGTAACTAAGACTGTAGTTGCAGTGGAGTGACGTGTATTCTACTACTACTACAGTCACTTTGTAGTTACACAACGTAACTAAGACTGTAGTTGCAGTGGAGTGACTTACACGTGTATTCTTCTACTACTACTACAGTCACTTTGTAGTTACACAACGTAACTAAGACTGTAGTTGCAGTGGAGTGACGTGTATTCTACTACTACTACAGTCACTTTGTAGTTACACAACGTAACTAAGACTGTAGTTGCAGTGGAGTGACGTGTATTCTTCTACTACTACTACAGTCACTTTGTAGTTACACAACGTAACTAAGACTGTAGTTGCAGTGGAGTGACGTGTATTCTACTACTACTACAGTCACTTTGTAGTTACACAACGTAACTAAGACTGTAGTTGCAGTGGAGTGACGTGTATTCTTCTACTACTACTACAGTCACTTTGTAGTTACACAACGTAACTAAGACTGTAGTTGCAGTGGAGTGACGTGTATTCTTCTACTACTACTACAGTCACTTTGTAGTTACACAACGTAACTAAGACTGTAGTTGCAGTGGAGTGACGTGTATTCTTCTACTACTACTACAGTCACTTTGTAGTTACACAACGTAACTAAGACTGTAGTTGCAGTGGAGTGACGTGTATTCTTCTACTACTACTACAGTCACTTTGTAGTTACACAACGTAACTAAGACTGTAGTTGCAGTGGAGTGACGTGTATTCTTCTACTACTACTACAGTCACTTTGTAGTTACACAACGTAACTAAGACTGTAGCTGCAGTGGAGTGACGTGTATTCTTCTACTACTACTGCAGTCACTTTGTAGTTACACAACGTAACTAAGACTGTAGTTGCAGTGGAGTGACGTGTATTCTACTACTACTACTACAGTCACTTTGTAGTTACACAACGTAACTAAGACTGTAGTTGCAGTGGAGTGACGTGTATTCTACTACTACTACAGTCACTTTGTAGTTACACAACGTAACTAAGACTGTAGTTGCAGTGGAGTGACGTGTATTCTTCTACTACTACTACAGTCACTTTGTAGTTACACAACGTAACTAAGACTGTAGTTGCAGTGGAGTGACGTGTATTCTTCTACTACTACTACAGTCACTTTGTAGTTACACAACGTAACTAAGACTGTAGTTGCAGTGGAGTGACGTGTATTCTTCTACTACTACTACAGTCACTTTGTAGTTACACAACGTAACTAAGACTGTAGTTGCAGTGGAGTGACGTGTATTCTTATACTACTACTACAGTCACTTTGTAGTTACACAACGTAACTAAGACTGTAGTTGCAGTGGAGTGACGTGTATTCTTCTACTACTACTACAGTCACTTTGTAGTTACACAACGTAACTAAGACTGTAGTTGCAGTGGAGTGACGTGTATTCTTCTACTACTACTACAGTCACTTTGTAGTTACACAACGTAACTAAGACTGTAGCTGCAGTGGAGTGACGTGTATTCTTCTACTACTACTGCAGTCACTTTGTAGTTACACAACGTAACTAAGACTGTAGTTGCAGTGGAGTGACGTGTATTCTTCTACTACTACTACAGTCACTTTGTAGTTACACAACGTAACTAAGACTGTAGTTGCAGTGGAGTGACGTGTATTCTTCTACTACTACAGTCACTTTGTAGTTACATATCGTAACTAAGACTGTAGTTGCAGTGGAGTGACGTGTATTGTTCTACTACTGCAGTCACTTTGTAGTGTACTCTACGAGCCACGTACACTTTTAGGTCTTCTATAATTATATAGTAATATATCTATCATAAATTATTATTCATAAATGATAGTTACGCAAGTAAATAATATAATTATATATAGTATATTTATATATATATATATATATATTCAACTTATATTTATTCAATGTCTCCTATACAATACCACAATATAGTATGTAATCATATATGATGCTATAGCATGGTATAATCTATAGTATAGTATACATCTATAGTATATATACATGCAATAGTATTAATGTATAATTTTTAGATTATAATTACTTCCCCCTAATACGTATTACTTGTGTATATTATGTTTATGTGTACAATGTACACTGTACACATTGTACACATTGTACAGTGTGGGTGTATTATAAAACATAGTGTATTATGTATAATACAATATGTTGAATATATAATGTAATATACATAATCAACATGCATTAACAAGCGAGAATATTTGAACTATATACACGATATTTATATAGGAGGTTTATTACTCTACGTAGTGTACAATATTCCCTGCTCTAGAATTGAAAACCCCTAATTCGGGCGACCTTAATTATTACCCATAATGCATTTGGTTGTCGCACCCAAATTACTTTACCCCACACATGTGGTAACAGTTTATATTGTTATTCTGTTGTAACAATACATTGCTGTCAATTGTTGTCATTGCTGTTAATTCCTTATTAATAATAAATAATTAACATTAACTTAATTAACCATTGTTACATATACAATACACATACATGCATATTATTATTATATTACTTAATTATATTGATATTTTAAAATATTATATATATAAATATATATATATAATATTTGTAATATATCTTTACAATGTATACATTGACATATATTTTTTATAAATATACATATAATATTAATTTATAAATGCACATATAATAAATATATATATTATTGTTTTTTTATTTGATGGAGTCCTTTCACTCCATCTATAGATCCCACCTATATGATCCTATAGTTTGAACTTAGATGAAGTTTTGAATGCAAGTTAACACATAGGTTATATATAACAAAATGGATCTATATGTTCTATAGAGGGGACATTATAATGTCCCTTCAAAGCCGTTTTCATGTTAAGGCATACATGGTTATAACTAGGGGCGTCATAAGGGGGGGGAATATAATATCTAATATCCCCCACTTTTAAGGTCTACAAATTATTTTATTCTTTATAAATATTGTATTTTTGCTATTTATAGGTAGTATAGTTATCCAACATTGATTTGTATTGTGCAACCCAATATATTATATTAAGCCTTCTAGGTTATATTATATTAAGCCCTACAAGTGATATTATAGATTTATCTTCTTAGAAAAGTATATGGTAATAATTGATGAGTCTGAGATATATAAATATATTTATACTTATTATAACGAAAGCCGATCATTTATTTATACAAAATTATAATTATATATAGCCTATAAGCTTGAACCCAATACAGGGGACCCACGTTTTTCTTATTATAGGACTCCTTATTATAGGACTATATACAGTATACTGTTTTTGATGCCTTATCCAGCTGACCTACATTATGTTATTATAATTATATATAAATATATATATGTATATTCATCATAACTTCCTATGTAGGCTACATAGGAAGTTATGATGAATATACATATATATATTTATATATAATTATACACTACATTACTATATATATATATATATATAACTATACACTATTATAAATATGTTAATATTAATGTTGTATACATGTGGTAACAATTATTTATAACAATACATTTTATTATTCTTTAGGTCAAATTCACTGAAATAAATATATATTTTTATTTATTTTTCTGTGATATTTTATATTTTATTTAATGTTTTCTAAGTACATGCATAGAGGTAGAGAGAATTTCTCTCTAGCTCTGTGATATGCACCGTCGATATATACTTTTCTCTATGTCTGTGATATGCACCCACCGCGCCAACCCTGCGCCCCACCCCTACTGTACGAGGTCGGCCACTGATGCACCCGCCCCCTCATCTACTACGTAATAATATCTCCATGTCCTAGCCTTGTCACTGTGACACTCCAGCTGTAATACAATACCGCTTAATTACGTTATGTAATAAGCCACTAGATATTACTGGGTAACTTGTTATTCGTTTACTATATAATGAATGTTGTATTATATAATGAAAAATAAATATATAATTAATTAAATACCTATATATTATATAGTATATATATATATTCAATTTTTATTTTCATATTTGTATATTGAATGATTTTATATAATAATAAATAATATAAATTTATATTGAGGTTTAACCTTAAGGTTTATTTACTCAATGAAAACGATAGACGTTTATATGCGTAAAGTTGATACATAGATTTAGAGTAACTGGTACTCTAAATCTATGAGTTGATATAATAAAACATAAATTAATAAATAACGAATAATAATAGGCCTACATTATAATACTAAAATATGTGAATATAGTTGACACTTAAAGTAACAAAATATAATATAGTCCATAAGTAATTGGGAAGACTGTTCCATTACTTCGGAGCAGAAACAGTGAAAGAATCATCGATTATAGCATACATAGATTATAATCTATAGACAAACGGCACAGAAAGTTGAAAGACTCGACATTTTTGATAGGTATTCAGGAACTCCCATATATATCCTTGTGAGTTATTATGCAAAGAAACCTATATATATATATATATGTGTGTGTGTGTGTGTGTGCTTGTGTGCTTGTGTGTGTGCGTGTAAGCGTATATGAATATACATGAATTTATATGTAGTTATGTATTCCTATATAAGTTTGTATGTATTTGTGTGAATATTAACAAATGTATGTGTATCTTTGTTGATATATGTTTGAGTGTGTTTATTTATGTATGTATATATATATATATATATATATACAAATAAATATATGTATTTTTGTTGGTATACATGTGTGGATCTTAAGAAATGTATGTATATTTATTTATGTTGGTTTATAGTAATAGTTTATAGTTTATACTACAAATTTTCAGATTTGTCACTCTGGTTTAGAATAGTAAATAAATATACTTCGAAGGTTTCAAATAATATTATTTTTATTAAATTAAGTATTCGAAGGTTTCGAATAGTAAATAAATACAATTCGAAGGTTTCAAATAGTATTATTTGTATTAAATTAAGTATATAAAGTTTTCATATAGTTAAATTATTCATTTCGAAAGTTTAAAATAGTAAATAGATACACTTCGAAGGTTTAAATAGTATTATTTGTATTAAATTAAGTATACAAAGTTTTCTAATAGTTAAATTATTCATTTCCAAGGTGTAAAATAGTAAATAAATACACTTTGAAGATTTTAAATAGTTTGATTTATATTAAATTAAGTATTCAAAGTTTTCAACTAGTTTAATTATTCATTGCGAAAGTTTAACATAGTAAATAAATACACTTCAAAGGTTTAAAATAGTATTATTTGAATTAAATTAAGTATAAAAAGTTTTCTAATAGTTAAATTATTCATTTTAAAGGTTTAAAATAGTAAATAAATACACTTTGAAGGTTTTAAATAGTATTATTTATATTAAATTAAATATTCAAAGTTTTCGAATAGTAAATAAATACAATTTGAAGGTTTCAAATAGTATTATTTGTATTAAATTAAGTATACAAAGTTTTCATATAGTTAAATTATTCATTTTGAAGGTTTAAAATAGTAAATAAATACACTTTGATATATTGTAAATCGGTATTCGTAATAATATTATCATCAGAATTATATTTAAATGTTGATGCCATCTTATTCACAACTGCTCTAGCAGGGAAAGAATATTCAGGTAAAATCAACTTATTTGCATTATAATACACCATTATCAATAATGATCCTATCTTATAAGCTAAATCAATATTTTTCTTTGATATATAGTTTGATAGTGGTGCCTTATCTGATTGTTTTACCCCATATTTTTTTGATAAGCTATAATACATTTCTTAAGATATTCAGAGTTTATAAGCATCTATAGATGCTTCATAATTTGTATCTTTTCTATATATTACACCATACTCTGTTGTTATTGGTGATCTTCTTGTGCTTAGTAATATAACAATCTCCCTGTATGGTATGTATCTTTCATAATGCCTCCACAAATTAATTAGAATAATACAAATATTATTGCTCAAAATCTAATAATACCACTACAATACTACTAGGTATGCCGCTACCATTATGTGTACCTCTATACCTACCATTATTATACTACTAAAAGATGTACTCTACTAGTGGTAGACTACCCCTACAATTACCACATAATAAACAAACATTAATATATTTATATATATATATATATTCTCAATTGTTTTCTATTTGGTATATATTTAAATCACCCGTCATGCGCCACGGTTTTTAAAACACACCCTCTTTTCAATTGGTCAATTCGGAGAACTATTAAAATACGATAATTCGGATTTTTATTGTAGAATCTATTCGTTGTCACCAAGTTCGTTCTTTTATTCGAACATCGTACATACGCTGATGAGCCCTAACGAAAAATATTCGGTAAGTATATATGAACTTATTGACATAAATATGACTGACTAGTTAACATTAGAAAAGTACTAACGCGACTTGTAGGGGAGAGGGGGTAGGTTTAACCACCCCAATTATGTATACAATATTATATTATATATATATATATATTGAATATATATTTATTATGTATAATAAACATTGCTCCCAAATTTGGAGTCCCAATATAATTACTATCATTTGAAGACAAAAATAATTTTAATTTTAAATATTAAATTAATTATTTAACTTTATTCATTATACTTTTAATTTTTAAACTCATTATTTATTATTTTATCATATAAAATTGTATAATTCATTTAAAATTATTATTGTATAAATTATACAATGTATTATATACAATAATAATAATAATTATTATTATTATACAATTAGGTTAAATGTATTTAATTATATAATTTATAATCTATTATTTATAATTAAAAGAAAATTAAATTAATATTATGTTACTTTAAATAATATTGTCTATTTGGGGCAAGTAACTCATTGATAAACAGCTTAAATTATAAATATTGTATTATTCATTTTTTATTATTATTAATTATTTTATTATTCAATTATAAATTTTATAAATAGGATTAATTAATATTAAATAATTGTGATCAATTAATTATAAATTCAAATAATGTTATTAGAAATATAATTTAAATTTGTAATAATAAAGATTATAAATAAAATAAAAACCTAAACCAAATAAACTATAATTTAAAAAATATTTAAAACAAAACTTCTAATTTACACACCACATCACATACACACACACAGTACCAACGCCATTGGAGTTATGATAACCATGATAATCATGATAATCAACCCGCACAACTCATGGAATATCCAGACGAACAGAACGACTTCTACTTAGGATACCCCACCCCGTTCGTATGGATTCCCAGAAACCCCACTACCATAATACTGCCCACCAGTTGGCCGGGCTTTGCTGTACGTATTACCTTTACATGCGCCATCGATGGATGCGTCATGGGCAGCGAATGCGGTAATGCTCAGTGTGACAGTGACCCAGACAATGTGCCACCCCATCAAGTTTCTGAACCCCCCGTTAACCAAGCCCCAGTGAACGGGTTCCAGGCAAGTGCAAACGGAGATAATGGTAACAGTAATATTAACAACCCCAATGATGCCCGCCTTTCAATGGAAACCCCACCTTTCGTACCAAGTTCTAATGCTCCAACCCAGGCCAACTCTAGAGGTCCCTTACCTCTGCACCATGGAGATAGTGTCGTTAACGATGTTAGTTATGATCTTGTGCACTAATCTTTACTTCTACAACGAGTATAATGAACTTTTTCAAAGGGTATCACATCTAAAATGGTGTCCGTTATCCGACTAAATAAACTACCATTTCTGTGTTGGTGTTATCGAGTATAAATAGTCGATCAAATTATCTATCGTTTTAATTCATTTAATTTGAATTCAATTTAAAACATTTCAATTTAATTTAATTTATTTAATTTAATAATTTATATAATAACTCATATTATATTAGATTCATTTAATTTTTAATTATTTATATTTGGTAAACAAACATTCTATGGCTTACCTTTATACCATATCTACATTGTCACAAGGTATAACTCCTGCTTTATACTACTTCCACTATTATCGGATCTATTGTTAACGAATTAATAGGATATTACAATATTAAACTTTTATAATAATATAAATAGATCATGAATTATAAAAATACAATATCTTATAATGAACATACAAATATATATTATGATTTATTAAAGTTATTAAAATATATTATATGAGAAATGATTATTTAAATTAGATAATTTTAAATTTATATTCATTAATAATATTAATTTAATATATTATCATACCATAATGATTAATATCATATATTTAAATCATCGATTTATATGTAATTATAATATATTAAAGTGTGGTATATACACTAAAATATACCCTAAAATTGTGGTATATAATATACCCTAAAATTCTAGAAATAAATCTAATTTTTATGAAAATAATTATTTACATAGTTTTTAAATAGACTTGTTTCATCAACTTCATCTTGAATATAATCAATTCCTATGTCAGTTATTATTAGATACAATTATTAACTCATATTTAATGGTATTATAATTTATTAATTATATATAATTACCTTTATTCATGTATACTAATATTCGTGTTGAAATATTGTCATTTTTGAAATGGTTTCCAAGTTTAGAATTAAAAATTCTTGAGTACTAACTGAATTTATTGTAAATTAGTAAATACTTAAATATAAATTAAATAATTATCATTTTGTATACGATTGTACAATAATAATTTTTAAATAAGGTATAATAGTATTTTTAGCATATTTCTTCTAATATTTATCATCAGTAGGATAATAATTTCAAAATAGATTTAGATTTATATAAAAGTTTAACCAAAAAACACTTTAAACCAGAAATCTAAACAACAAGCTTGATATATATAACACTGAATATAATTGAACTGAATATATATATATATATATATATATATATATATATATATATATATATATATATAAATATATACATTTTTATTTGGTGAGTCCTTTCATCCCATCCAGGAACTTAGATGAAGTTTTCACTAATATATATAATTATATAGCTCTATTGAATCCGCTCTCATATTAATGCATCCATGGTTTTAACGAGAACTGATCATTTATTTATATCAATTATATAAAATCACTATTAGATATTATTTTAAGACCTATTTTAAAGTTACTAATGATGTTTGAATAGGATCCTACTGCTTGTGTGTCTGACGCATTAGGCAATGAGCTACACTATTTAGCCTACACAGGCAGTTTTAAATATATATATTATACTTATTTTGAAGCCCTTTAGAAGAAAACATATATATTATTATAATTAACACACACAAAAAATTATTATTAAAATTCTTCTAATAAATATTATTATTATTATTATTATATGTGTATATATAATCAATCACATATTATACATGTATCACACACATATCATATTCAGGTCTGATGTTGTGGAAGATAGGTTTGGTAGAGTTCAATGTTCCTATGCTATTCGAATGGCACTGGACTAATTGAATAATCAATAGTTAGTATACCTATAACAAAGTTGCATTTGATTATTTTTAATTTAATAAAAAAATGTATTCCAATTATTTACGATATGCTTATACGAAATAATACAAATATCAAACTCTATAATATAAATGTAATCAAACTAAAACAAATAACTAATATAATAATTCTTAGATGTACTAATCATATTTTTATAAATACGTTTAATAAGTATACATAAATTTAACTATTTGCTAAAATATTAAAATCATAAATAATGTACTTTAATTAAATGCATAATTTAAATACATAAATAATACTACAAAATATAAAGGTATATATTTTACATATACAGAACTATTTAATTTAAATTTTATAAATTTACAATCGAAAAATATAATTTAAATCTATGTATCCTACTTGATATTGCAGTTATTATATATTTCTTATTATAAAAAATATATTTTATATCTAATATTATATACTATATTTATATTTATACATTCACAGTTACTTCCCAGAATTAAATAATGAATAAGTATCATCAAAAGAATTTCCCTGTAACTTATCTTAATATTGTTGAGTTTAAATTAAAAGTTATCGAAATAGTAATATCTATATAGAACGTTTAATTGATATTTTAAATTTATATTTTATTTATAAATCAATTATCTAATTATAATTATTTAAATTTTTTTAAATATTATAACGTTTATTTTATATTACATATTATAATTATATTTGTGTAATAAAATTGTATACAAAATTATCATTATATTATAACAAATAATTTAGTAGTACAAAATTGATATTTATTTAATAATAATAATATATTAAATTAATCGTTAGAAGTATTATATATATATATATATATATAAATAATAAAATAGTATAATTGAAATTATAATTCTAAAATTTGTATTTCAGTTTTATAAATTTAAATTATTATTGTATGATTTAATATCTAACATCAGCTAAAATAATAATATAAACAATTTAGAATTATAGATATCTATTAAGTTATATATTTAAATATATCACCAAATAGAATTAGTTCAATGATGTTCGTTAATCTTAATTTAATCTCTCAATTTAATATAATTATGTTATTAATATTCATACTTATCATCTGCTTATTGATCTTATTATGTCTCAATGTGTAACTTCTACACAGTACTTTTCATTGTGTTTGTTATTCTTATATATCCCCACCGTTAAGTCTATATAAAGCTTTAACGAATAATCTGAAACATTACCCCTCCTCATTCCCTTGTACATTACATATTTTCGTGCCCTCTCCACCGATGATATCAGATCTAATTAATTTCTTTATCGACCGTAGAATCTTACAGCATGATAATATGTGTGTAAGTTATTTATCATCAGTTTCTTTCCACATCTACTATTGCATAATTGAATTCGAGAATTATCGATGATTTACAATGTAAAATATAATCTTCATGATAATATTTCCGCTTAAGTTTCTAACTTATTCGAAGATATGCAGTAATAAACATATTTTTAACTAGTATATAGTATTCTTTAAACATACAATATATTATTAGCTCATTTGAATTCTCCAATACCAATGACTCACACACAATCTCTACTATTATTTCTTCATTTCTTTCACATAACTCTCCTGCATAGAGTATATAACTCTCCTGCATATATAATAATATTTATAAGAAGAATTTTGTATGTTTTCAGTTTTGTTATATTATTTATTTTATTGTTTGTTCTTCAAAAATAACACACATAAATAAAAGGAAAAAATATCCGATATGTATAAATTTATATTTTTTTCTACCCTGATATTTATCCATGGATATTATTAGAATTATCATACAATATATTATTTCCTTAATTATGACGTACACACATTACTTTCACAATAAGATTTACACCCTTTTAAAATTTCATTGATTGATTGATTGATAATTTATTTAAGCAAATACATAGCCGAAAATATAATCGAAAGTATAAAGTATAAATATTTGCTAAAGATAACATACGTTATAGAAATAAACAAACAATAATACAAAATTAAAAAATTAACGAAATTAAAACGTTTTACAGTTACCGTAAAAATAAACGAAAAACAATCTAAAGTAGAAATAAATCATATAGAAAATAAACGAAAAATGATCAAAATAGAATTTAAAAAAGAGTTTACTAAATTAATTCATTTAGGGATGTAATGCAAAATAAGTAATACAAAACCAAACAAACCCCTAATATAAACCGTAATGTATATACATATATATATATATAAATAAGAACATTATTTATTGCAGAAATTTCTGTTATAATTTTCAACATTTATATAAAATTTCTAAAATTAGAATAAAAAAATATCAGAATTATTTATTTCAGAAAACAAAGTAATTTGTATTATTGGTTGTTATTTGTTATCATTATATGTATATAGTAATGCAAATTATGGGGTGTGGGGATATGTCCTCCAAACGTTTTTGTGGGAGGATATCATATATATCAACCCTACTTTTTTTGAAATGTTGATTGTATAATTATTTAGGTAATTATAATAAGCACAAATATGGGCAAAATGTATGGTGTCAATAAAACTGTGTCAATACTAGTGTTGGAAATTTTCAGATTTTTCACTCATTCGAAGTTTTGAATAGTAAATATATAAACTTCGAAGGTTTAAAATAGTATTATTTTTGTTAAATTAAGCATTCAAAGTTTTCAAATAGTAAAACTTCATTTCGAAGGTTTCAAATAGTAAAATTATTCATTTTGAAGGTTTCAAATAGTAAATATATTCATTTCGAAAGCTTCAAATAGTAAATACTAGTCGTACCCAACCCGGAATTGCTCAGTTTTTGATTGTTTGCCTATCTATTATTTATTAAGTGTAGCTATTCCTGATTCTACATTGCTAGTATATCATGGCCTCCTTTAGCTTCAGAAGCTAATAAAATAAAATAAATTTTAGATAAAATAGAAACAAATGTAAAAAAATATTTTTTTTATATTTCAAATATTAGTGTACAAATAATTTAAAAATACACAAAATATGTCAAAATAATACAAAATATATATTAAATAAATGTTCTAAAAATAATATAAAAAATATAATATTTATATATTATATATTAAAATAATATTGCAAATATTAAAGGAAAATATTAAAGGAAAAATATAAAAAAAATACAAAAAATATTACAAAATATATTTTTTTTAAATATCGAACATTTTTTAAATGGCTCAGTACTCCCATTGTTTTGTGTAGCTATTTTGTAATTAGTTAATTGTACATTAACAAATTTTTTTTCGAAAAATGTATCCTATTTATTAATTATAAATTATGATTAACAAAATACTAAATATTATTAATATCTATTATTTGTTAATGATTTTATTAGTTAGATGTAGTTTAAGTTTTCGTAACAGTCTCTGAACTCTTACCTATATAGTGTTAACACACCTTGTGTACATTCCTACTAGTGTACCATATTGTAATCATTATAATACAAATAATAAATGAACCCCTCAAGAAGTCACAGACATATTATAAATAACTATGTAGGTCCCAGGACAATATGATTCAAATAGTAATATTTGTGTCTTGTGTTTTGATTTATCATTTATTAAGTTCTTGATAAACACAACAGAAAATCAGACCTGGCTGGAGTCATACATTGTATACTGACTAGCTGTATAATGATCCACTAAGCCATATACTACACTACCCTGTATTGGCTGTACACTGTACAATGTACAGTGTACAATATACAATGTACATAATATATACAGAAGCAGATGATGTCAAGGGTATATTGTATACTGTACAATGACCAGTATACAATGTATACTGGTCAATATATATATTTAAAATTGTATATTGTACAATGTATTTATAGTTTAAATTATACATTTTACACTTTTCATATCCTTCACATGTAAATTATATTAATAATTATTGTATATGTATATAATGTATATATTATTGAGGTTGTCTTATAAATAGGTCATAATTTATTTAGAAAATGTATTACAATTATGACTTTCATTCAATTAACTAATTTCATAAGTACATACATATATGTATTACATAAGTATAATTATGTATTACATAATTAATATATGATGATAGTAAACATTTTTTATTGCGCAATATATTTATATAATTTAAAATAAATATATTTTACTAAATAATATTATCTATACAATAATATAATGTATATCTGGATAACTAATAATATTATTTGTTAAGTAGTATGTGATTCATTATATCGCAACATCAATAGTGAAGTTGAAAGTGATGTTCAGTGTCCTTCTTAAGAATAATCATATTATAATTATACCTACATATTAAAAGTACAGAGAATTAACATTATGGTATATTTAATTTTAATAAATATTCACAAAAGTTTATATTTTTGATAGATGTATCAAAGATTTTGCGAAGCAAAGATATAACACTCCCTATGCATGCAACGTAATTTAGTAATAGCCCCAGCCGCTGCTAGCAGTAGTATCGAAATCACTGAAATAGATTTAGGTGCGGCTCTGTTTGCATACAACAATGTTTTCATTGCTCTATTAAATTACATGCAATATAAATTAACTTTTACTTACTAAATATATACTTATAGCATTTAAAACATAAATATCATATTTGTTTGTTATATATTAGTAATTAACACTTAGTTTTCATCATATAAATATTAATTTAAAGCATATTATTTAACATTTTAAAAGTGTATATGAATTTACATTATAAACAACGCATAGTTCCTAAAAGTAACCCGCTATAGGTGGCACCAGGGTATTTTGTATATAAATTCGAATTACACGATTTCGCGTAAGTGTTATATCTTTCCTTCGGAAAATATTTGGATGTATTATAGGGTAATTCGACTTATTAATATAAACACTATTACTATAAGGGCTTTACTATTACTATAATGATTATATTTCCTTTATTTAACAATTATTAGTAATACATATACTTATTTATTTATCTAATTAGGAAGAAGATATAAATCTGAATATAAAATATATAAAGTTAAAATTTGTAATAAATGTTCAGATTTAGCCTATTTATAAGACAACCTTTATATGGCTATACACAGTATCAAATAATTGTATACATTGTAAATATATGAAATTCATATTATGAATTATATGTACATTTTACATTACACACTTAAATGTATATGTGTTTATGTAAACACATTGTATACATGTATTGTTGCAGTACTGCAGTGTACAATGTAACATAACAATGTACATTGTATACTGAGTGTACAATGTACATTATGATATATTACAGTATACCTTGTACAATGTACATTGTACATGTAATATATCATATAATATATCCATAATCTGTAAATAGAACACTGTACACTGTACACTGTACACTGTACAATGTATAATATACAATGTACATTGTACAATTCTATATACAGCTTATGGTTATATTATGTATAAATGACCTAGTGAATAGTGTACAGTAAATAGAAGTACATCTAATGTCCATATACAACAACTAATACTCTATGCTATACCATAATGTAATACTATACTATATGTATATATTAAAGTATAGAATAATTATTAATAGTGTATATCAGTGATGATTAACATTTAGAAATGCCCACTTGGACAACATTAATTCATCTAAAGCCCTCCCCTATCCCCTATTCGAACATATATATTAATTAAAAAAAAAGTAGTAACGAAAAAGTAACCTAAGCTAAATATAGAAGGCATTACTTATTATTACTAAAACTAATGATAACAATAACAATTAATTTGTTTAATTTTGGGAATACCAATAATCATAATTTTATATTTTTCTGAATCTTTAGTTATCTTTCTCAAATTATAAACTAAAATATTTCATAATTTTCTAAATTAAATTCATGTATATGCTCTAATAGAGCAGCTCTATCACTAAGTTGTAGACTAAAATGTTAGACTATTATAGAAGTATATAAATAGTGAAAATAAATTAGACAATTTCATTTAGAAAGTTACCTTCTTTATGTATTAGAATAAGTATATATTATTAGTTATTTTCTTCGCATAATATCTTAAATAATTTCTAATGAAGACTCTTATTTTAGATTTTGTTTATAGACTTACCTATTAGATTTAAACACGTACAACTTAGAGAGACAATTCTTAACAATAAGATATTCTCCCGTATACTTTATAATGTGCCAACTTGTGGTACCTGTGTGTGACACAATGAAGTGAGATGAGATATACTTCTATAATATAAATCTACTGATAGTTAATATATGGTTAATAAGGGTATTATCTAAGCTATTATATTTAAAAAAGATGGGTGTATTTATTTAAAAAAATATTATGGTGAGAATGATCTGAACTATAACTTCACTACAGATAAGAGCACAGAACATAAAGTTTAAGTTTATCTAGCATAGATTTGTAAACTATAAATCTATGTTATCTAGTTATAACAATGTAGTAATAATTGTAACTTGGATAGTTATTATTAGATATTATTAAAGTAATATATATATATATAGAGTTGTAAAAATGTGAGTACTGGATTCTAAATCTTGAGTAATTTCAAGTAGTGAAATGTCGTGTCCGGTCTGAAATATACGATGCCATTTAAAAAGTGGTTGAAGTCGAGTCCCAGCAGTTGAAGTCGAGACGATTCGAGTATTAAATAAAAATAATACTCCCACATATTTTTAAAACTGTACATAAATGATAGGCATACGTAAAATATCTAATTATTATAATTATTTCATAATTGAAGTATTCATTAATTAAATAAAAACTATATTGTGTAATTATATGTATTTATTATTAATATAGAAATCATTGCCAGCATAAAACCCAAAATAACGCTAGAGGCAGAAATTGTCAAACTTGCCTTATCATACTTCGGATACGTGGTGAGAGCGGACTCGATGGAGCTACAGCTGATGCTAGGAAAGATGGATAGTCAACGGCGAAGGGGTAGGCCACACATGGCTGAACAATGTGCAGAATTATATAGCCAACGACAATATCATGAAGATACTAGCAGAAGCCAGAAATAGAGTGATATGGAGAGGAACTGTCATGGACGTCGCCAGGGGTCGGTTATGACTCGACGGCACAAGGTAACAAGGTATTATTAATTTAAACATGAATCACATTATAATAATTTAACTTATGATTTACAATGTTGTTATAATTATAAATGATTTAGGATTTAGACTTGACGGTTCCTAAGCCTTGCGTTTTTGGATTTGATGGATTTGCAACCAATGATTTTATGATTTGAACATTTTGTTGGATTGTAATCCATTATTTTTGATTATTGAGATGACTAGTGGTATATGGTGTAGGTATAGGTATAGGCGTATATTTGATATAGTACCCAGGTACTTGCTAGGTACTATGTGCATATCTTATTAAAAGTCTATTGCCCCCTAGCTCCGATCCTAGCTCCGATCCTAGCTCCGACTCCGACTCTATTGTTATCAACTACCCAAGGTATGGTTAAGTATTATTAGTAGATATTACACATTTTATACATATTAATGATATGTAAAATTTACAATTTAAACACATTGAATATTGAGTGCAGCTCGTTTTTGAAAGTGTTGCTAGCTCGCTCACAGTAGGGCATAAATGTCATAATAAACATATTTATGAATTTTCATCAAAAAGTATGTAATATTGATAAAGCAAAAAGCACTTTAATGAAGACATATTTGCATTTATGATTCAATGTAAATTTCTATAATTAGTAAACTTCGAAAATATTAACTGTGTATTTTATATATTTGGGCAAGTGCGCGTTGTCATAAAAATAAAATGTTTGGCAAATACAAAAATTACTTACAAATTTCAAATTAATTTTAATTTTGTTAATTTTTAATTGATATAATTTATTCGAATATTTCTTTGATAAATTATTTTTATTAAGCATATATCTTTGTTGTGAGCTTATAATGGATAGTTAACGATAAATTTATTTTATATTATTATATTTGTATACTAATACTTATAATTTTATATTCATATAATGATGATAAACAATTATAATATATATTTTTAGAACAAATTTAAAAATTAAATTAATATTTCCGTATATCGATTTAATAATTTAAAAGAAATTTTTTTAAATATTTTTTAAAGATGTTTTATATATTACATATGCTAAAAATAAATTTTTTCACATTTTTTCCTTTCATATATCTTAATTTAAATTTTTTCGTAAATTTTCAATGTAAAATCTTATCTTTTTAAATATTTTTTTGCTTTCTGATTTGTTGTCGGTTTTCAATTATTATTTTTTTATTATATCTAGAATGATTAAGAGGAGTTATTCCGAAATAGCTGGAACTTTTCAATGAAGGGAACTAAAAAAGTTACAAAAACGGGCTACCCTAGTATGTGTATACTGTACAGTGTACCCTGTACCCGGTACATTTAATATACCCCCATTGTATTTTTATAATACACGAATTTATAATATATAATTTTTCATAATACATATATTTGTGTGTGTGTATTTGTTTATGTGCGCCGTAATTGTGCGGTGTGAGGTGTGCGGTGTGCGGTGTGCGCCGCACATATCACACATGGCACATTGTGTACCACATATTGTGCGTAATTGTTATTGTGCAGTGTGAGACGCACACTGTGTGTTAACCACATTAAACCTTAACATGGGTAAATATATTATGATTTTACCCTTGGCCTTTTACATACATTAATAAAAATATACTATTACCGAGGACATTTATTGTCCTTTCTATTACTAGCTATTACAAGTACCCCCCCCTATAACCACCATTAATATAACTATCAATAATATTCACTGGCATTTTAATTACCAATATTATTTACTACCTATATTATTTAATATAATATAATAAAAAAAAATATATATATAAATATATATTTGTAATTGTTAAATTTAAATTAGATTATAATTTCTACACACACCCCCACAGTGTGGGGCCCACACACATACACACACATATAAACACATATAAACACATATAAACACACACTATACACATACAAACACATACCCCCCTACAAATACACACACCCCATAGAGCTAAAGAGAAATTTCTCTTTAGCTCTATGACACACCCCCACACACACCCACAAATACATATACCCCCAAACCCCCCCACAAATACACACACCCCCACACCCTATACACACACCTCCACACCCCACACCCCCACACATACTGCTACTATTCATATAACTCCACAACATCTATATACAAATTAGATTCCTTTACCATCCCAACTGTAACAACAATAGACAAGCTTCTTCAAACCGTCAAGTCATCGTGTAAGCTCGATCCAATACCAACAACACTGCTACATAAACTATCCACTCATCTCACGCAATACTATAACAACATTATAGACAGGTCTCTTACATTAGGTATCGTCCCTTCCTCAATGAAACTGGAACATGTAACTCCAATAATAAAGAATTTATCATTAGACAAATCAGACCTATCAAACTACCGCCCCATATCAAACCTATCGTACATTTCAAAAACTCTCGAAAGAGTAGTCTGCTCCCAACTTTTAAACTACTTAGATAGACACAAATTTATTAAATAAATTTCAAAGCGCCTAAACTACAAATAAAAGACCGACACTACATTAACCCACATACTAAACAAAATAATACTGTACCCAACACGATACTGCTCCATCATCATCCTACTTGACTTATCAGCTACATTTGATACCATTAAGTCACTACCATTTAGTCACGACATCATAATCCATCGACTGCGATATATCGACGCAACTGGTACGGCACTCGCACGGTTCTCTTCCTCAGCGACCGTACTGGGTACGGCGTACCTACTTGATCTCCATCGGATCACACACAACTGACCCCAGACTTATATCACACGGAGTTCATCAAAGCTCCGTTCTTGCCCCCACCCTTTTAAATTTTTATGTAACTCCTCTACTAAATATTAACAACAAATATCCCGAAATTGAATTCCATATATACGCTGACGACATACAAATTTACTGTAGTTCACCTGACCCAGCCACAAACATATCAATATTAAATGACTGCCTTGAAGATGTACTATACTTGCTTACTATAGTATACATATACTATTGTATACAAACTATGTATACTCACTATCACTAAACAGCCACAAAACCACTGCTATATTGATAAATACCTCACAAACCCACCCATATATACCACACATCCACATAAACAATCACAATATAAAATACTCTCTATACGCTATCACTACCACTACAACTATCACTATCACTATCACTATCACTATCACTATCGATATCACTACTACTACCACTACCACTACTACCACCAATACTACCACCACAACCACTACTACCACCACTACTACCACCACAACTACAACTACTACTACCACCACTACTACCACCACCACCTCCACCACCACTACTACTACACTACCACTAGGTTATTAGGATATTACCAAGGTGACCTTTGCAAGATCTTTGACATTACTAATAATATATTTCATTTAATATAATGCTTTATTTAATATTAAATTATATGTAAATAGTTAAATATGACATGTATGTGACATTATGAACATTATATATAATATATATTATATTTAAAAAAGAATAAATAAAAATAATCAGATTTTGATATTCAAATATTAATTACAGTAACTGTAAAACGTTTTAATTTATTTAATTTCGTATTATTCTTTGTTTATTACTATAACGTATGTTTTCGTTAGCAAATATTTACATGTTATGCTTTCGATCATATATGTCCAGTATGTATTTGCTTACATAAATTATCAATCAATTAACCTGACGTGGAAGAAACATGTAAAATAGAGTTACGACAAGTTTAAAGCTAAGTTCTTACCAAGATTGTATATACAGATATCTGCTGCTTCATATTATTATGATTTTCGTAACATTACTTGCCTGATATTTAATAAATGTGTATGTATGTGAGTGTATATGTGTGTATGTGTGTATGTGTGTATTTATATGTGTGTATGTTTTATTTATACACAAATATCTAGGTATTATACCCAAGAACAATCTCAAGAGATACAAATAATTTAAATTTCAATTATAATAATAATAATAATAATAATAATATAATGTGAACAAAAGGTTAAAATCATAGAATAACATGGTAGATATACTATTTAATAGAAATAATAAAGGAAGGTAAACAATAAATATGTTACATGTAAATAATGTAATATAGGGGAGTAATACTCCAAGGTAATATTCAATATTATTTATAATTAAATAGTTATTAAAGATATTAAAGATATGTAGTTTTGTATTATTATGGTGGGTTAAGTAAGTACTCTATTTTATTACTAAATACCTATAGGTATACAATATATTCTATACATACATATCTACCTTCTTTGTGAGTATAAGAGTAATACCTATTTATTTCTTTACAAATATGGTTGGAAAGTGTATTCTGTAGAGAAAGAGCAATGTATACATTATAATGAAATGTATACATTATAATGAAATGTATACATTATAATGAAATGATAATACATTTTAATTAACTCTGAGATATTATTAAATTATCTTCGGGAGTACTATATTTTGAGAGATGCATACTAACTAAGAATTAATAAGAATTGTATGGTAAATTCATATAAAGCAGGGGATTATTTACAGTTTTAGTAGAATGTAGAATTATAACCTAAAATTAGAATTCTGATACAATGTTTATCATTACATAACTATAACATTTTCTATAAGAAAAAGTATGATATTTAAAATTAAATATATTACGGGTGGCTTATTGAGGTTATAATCCTTTACATATATAATATAACAGTTTTAAAGAGTACATATATAATGTAATACAACATTGTTACTATAATGATAATATATCCTTTATGTAATACATACCTACATTTATTTATCAAATTAAGTAAAATGAATATATAATTAGTAATACATTTTCTAATTAAAATATGACCTATTTATAAGACAACTCTTGTACATAGAATCCCCTTATACATAGAATTACATGAATTACATACATATCTATAATTATTAATATCATATGCATATGAATGATATAGAGTGTACAATTATCAATGTACAAACAGTGTGAAATCCCAGTATACAATGTTGAGTATACATATTGTACAATATACACTATATATCTTAGTGTACAATGTAGTACATTGAATGTACAATATACACTATATATCTTAGTGTACAATGTAGTACATTGAATGTACATTATACACTGTATATTGTATAGTATAAGATATACTATCTTAGAATTGTATTTTTTAAAGTGTTTTTATTGCCAATATATACTATAGAATTTAAATATTGTATACAATATGTGTATAGAGTATAAATGGTAATGTACAAAGTATATTGAACAATGTACACTGTTAAATATATATTATACAGTGTATGATATACATTCTACAATATACAATCTTAGCAGTATCCTTTTTAAACTGTTTTTCATTGGAAACTGAGCTCCACCCACTATTATGTCTCTCCCCACACTTTTGAAATTGGCCTACATAAAAAATCAGATTTTTCATACTCAATTCTATCATAATGCTATTCATTTAGTATACATTAATAGGATATGTATTTTATTAGATTGTTCTCATATACAATTCGTGTACATAACTATTTTATCAACCCCCCCCCCCACTTACAAAACCCTACAAGGACACTGCATCTTAGTGAGGACATCACCATCTTCTGTTTACATTATGTAATCTTACAGTAGTATGTAGAAACATGTTTTAAGGAATGTTCACTAGGGTACAAGTAACAATTTAATTGTATATAGGGGAGAATAGTAATAATTGAGCCATTTTTTACTAAAACTTAAACTACGACTAAATTATTAAAACATTAAAAACATTGGTATTAATCAATAAATATCATGTTCAGTATATTAGCAATTAAAATTTATAATTTATAAATTGCATCAATTTCTTCCTAAAAGTTATAAGACCAAATTATATTGAACAATTAAACAATTTGAACATGACTCATGCTTCCCTAACAAAGTTGGATTCACCTTTTTTTTTAATATTTAATAATTAATCTAATTTCTCAAATTAAATAATACCTTTATTAAAGTTAACGCTAAAGTTTAAAAATAATAGTGGTTATTAATTATAACAGAACCATCTATATTATAAGGTACACTAATTCATTGCCTTTTCGTTTGATTACAATTATATACAACCAAGGTTTAAATTATAATCTATATCAATAATTATTTCAATATTTCCTATAACCTGAGGATGGGAAATGAACCAGCATGTTTGGTAAGTGGTCGATAGAACTGGAGATTTTAATAATTACTACCTTTTTATATACATTATGAGTACAATATTATTTATAGAAATATAATAAATGATGTTATATTTCATTTTATACTTTTTTTTATATAGTTTAATGTATATACATAATTATATAATTCAATAACAAAATATAAGTAATACTAATTCAGATATTGTATAGGATTTAGACTATAACATGAATGATGCTCTTATATTTACTTATTATAACTGCTAAATAATAACATTTTTAAAAGTGGTGTTGATATATATTATATACCTCAAAATAAAACTGAAAATGAAATATTTCTATCAGTATATATACATATAAATAATACAAATTATTCAATAATAGTCTTAATAATAATTATAATTGATATAAATTGTTATAGAAACTTTTATAAATAAATGGTTCAACTCCAACTATATATACGTGGGTATATAGTATATACCCACATAGGGTATATTATATATATACCTATATAGTATATACATATATGTTATGAATCGCAATTTACCTGAAACCTATATACCCCTAACGTATATAGATGCAGTGCCATAAGCCCTCCATAGGTCCACCATTAGCATTTATTTAACATAGCGTATAACGTATATATATATATATATATATATATATATATATATATATATATATTTCAATATATTTAATAGTATACTACCAAAGATTTTGCGAAGCATCCTTCGGAAAATCTTTGATACTACTATACTATACTACTACTATACTATACTACTACTATACTATAGCCACCATAGGTACTATAGTAGTAACGTGTATGCATTACGCTGTGTAGCACTACGGTCTCCGTGTATCTGGTAGCCTACCCTATCGCCGAATTATTACTTGCAACATGTTCGACCACTATTACCAGAAACACTCGTCATTCCGCGGGGTCGGTCTACGTTTTATGTATTGTTATTGTTATTGTTATTGTCTATATGCGCACAATAGATATATTATTCACTGTAATTCATTCCCATAGTATATACTATATAGTCTATATATATATATATATATATATATATATATATATATATATATATATATATATTCGTACCAATATAACAGTATAATAACTTCGTACATTGTATGGACAGTCACTTATACTTACTATGAACCTTATATATTTGTGGGTATTATACTATCAAGTAGATAGTCTATCTACTATGTAGAATATTCATCTTGTCTCGATCATATTATTGAATGTATTGTTGTTATTTATACATGCTATTCAGTATTGAATAGTATTCACAATAGGTAGTGTTCAATGTTATTGACATTTATTTCTATATGATATAGTCCAGTATGTATATATACTATAGTATATAGTGTATTTTTTCTTATAGAGAGGTTTTCTTATAAAGAGGTTTTTACTTTTCCAATTATATTAAGAATTAATTAATAATTTAAAATGCATATATATATATATATATATATATATATATATAATAATATCATAATGTAGGCATGACCAAGGTAATCAGAATGTATCATACATATATATATATATATATGTGTGTGTGATACATTATAGATACTGACTTACTCCAATATCTTTAAAAACACCCGCAGTGCGCGCCAACAACGAGCACGACGTACGCCACATAAGCACTCAACCAATAGAAACTGTTCCCATACGACACACGTCACTCGTATTATGTAATAGATTAAGCGCTTTGTTATGACGTCGGATATTATTGGCGGATGTCATCCGCCGGACGATAGCAAAAGTGGGCGTATTTCTTTGTATCGTTTATACATAATTAATTTTATTATATAATTATGTAATAATCTACATATATATATATATACAGTCAACTCCCGATAAGTCGGACTTGCAAGGGACCGGGAAAAGTATCTGACTTAGCGAGATGTCCGACTTATCCGATATTAAGTATATCATGCAAATAATACATGAAATGCGCAGTGCGAGTTAAATGGTTACCGAAATATGGAATTATGCAACAATCAATAACATAAAATGTTGTATTCAATAATATTACTTACTAAAATTATAATATTCATTATTTAAAGTAAACATTTCTGACAATTTATAATAAGTCCGACTTATCCAGTAACAAATCATAAAAATTACACTAATATGTGTCCGACTTATCCAATCCAACTTATCCGACTTATACGATTAATTTAACATGGAACTAGATACAAATCCAACCAAACCAACTAAATGTGTCCGAATTATCGAGAAGTCCGACTTATCCGTAGTTTGACTTACCGAGAGTTGACTGTATATATATAAATATATATATATATATATATATATATATATATATATATATATTTTCATATGTAGGTATTGTGTTGGTAATTATAGAAACAATAATTATCATCTATGAAATAATTTCCTCTTTATTAAATTTCTTTATTAAATCTTTATTACCATTTGCGTTATTAAGGATAATTTATAAA
Source organism: Osedax fenrisi (assembly GCA_964019155.1). Taxonomy (NCBI): domain Eukaryota; kingdom Metazoa; phylum Annelida; class Polychaeta; order Sabellida; family Siboglinidae; genus Osedax; species Osedax fenrisi. The sequence continues at coordinate 13,117,572 of OZ025240.1, forward strand.
ATTAAAATATTATTGTAATAATATGACTTCCTGCAGAATAACAGAAAGACAAACAATTACATATTATTAAATATATTAAAACCTATCGTTTCCTCTAATGTATAATGTAATGTATAATCTAATATATAATTTAATTTATAAATTATAAATTAATAAGAATAGCCGTCAATATTTAAATAACAAAAGTTTGAACAATATAAAATAAATAAAATAGAGGTCGAGCTAAAAATGGTCTTTAAATAATTGAAAAAATAAGTATATCATTAAAAATATGTAGGGGAAAGTAACCTAATACGGAGGACACTTTAACAATAAATTGAATTAACATTTGAACACTCAATATTTTCAAAAATTATAATATATTTATATTATATGATTATAGATATTATTATGATTTAAAAATGTTATATAATATGTATACTTAATAGATAATTGGGGTGTCCATATTCGGATACACTATATACCATTATGATATATTATTGAGTATTGGTGAATCAATAGATACATTACAATTAAATTACTTATAATTAATTTTATATAATTTATTAATTTTTATTATTTTATTAATTAATAATTACAATAGTGTATCTAAATAATATGCATGCAACGTACTAAATTTATGTTTTAATATTATAATTCAACAAATATTTATGAAAATTAGAAGAGTTCATATATTGCAGCGCGCTGTATCCGTATTATACATATATATAACTTCTAGATCAGTGGTTCCCAGAATTTTGTATTCAGCGATCCCTTTTTGAGTTTTTTTTTATAAAACAGCCCACAAATATAATTTTTTTTAAATTAAATATTTAAAAATAAGTAAAATATAACTTATTACAAATAATATTACTAATTAATAAACCAAATAATTTACTTATTATAAAATAAGTAATATATTATTTTTAAATATTGTGTATTTGAATTCTTGATACCCATTCTTTAGTTATTAATAATATATTATTGTATTAATACGTCTGTGAAGATTTAATTTACATTTTTTTTTCATAAATTTAAAAACATAACTTCCAAATCAGTTTATTATATATATCTGAATTATATTAAATAATTAAAAAATAAAAATACTTATTTAGACTTTTTATATAGTAATTAATATGTTATTCATTAAAATTCATTAAATTCATTAAACAATTTTTTTTGTATTATTTATGGTTTCTGAGATACCGAGAGTATCCGTATTCGGATACTTTCCCCTAAAAATATAAATAATAAAATATATCCTTTATTATTATTTTATAATCATCAAGTATATTAAAATAAATAATGTGTATGTAATTTGGTCTCTGAATATATTTTAATATATTTTAATGACATAATAATCAATTGGTCATATATATTACCCATAATTCACTTCGATATAAAATGTCCTCACATTCATAGACGTGTATATATCATGACCATGTTTATGTTAACTATCAAATTATAGTATATGGTGTGTGTATATGTATGTTTATGTGTGTATGTGTGTGTATGTGTATGTGTATATGCGTTGGTGTATATGTGTGTATATATGTGTTTGTATACTATAATTTAAAGTTAACAATTACAAATTATATATATCGACATTATATTAAATAATATATTATATCTATATATATATATATATATATATATATATAGGTAGTAAATAATATAGTTTATTGGTAATTATAATGCCTGTGACTATTATTGCTAGTTAGAGTAATGGGCATTATAGGGGGAGGTATTAGTAATATTATGGTACGTGTATGAATAAGGGTAATATGTACAACTTGTACAGTGTATACACTGTGTATACACAGTTTATACACACTGTACAGTGTACAGTGTATTACAAGTGTATTAATTAGTAATGAAGTGTTCGCTAGTTTTATGAATTATGTGTGAGAAGTGCATAGATTTATAGTTTACATTGTAAACTATAAATCTATGGAGAAGTTAGACGTTTAGTTCCATATTATCGCCCTGTGTTATAATTTAATCGAGGATGTCCTTGGTTTAATGGTGTTAAATGTGTAATAGTCGCACAGTGTGAGTCGCACACCGCACACACCGCACACTACGCTCGCGCGTTATCTCTTACGTAACGAAGTGTATAACCTATGATGTCATAATACGATTGCATCACCCGCTACTTGTACTACCTATGTATATATATAGTAATGGATCATCCATAGGTCTTTACTACCATGGGTAGTAAAATACAAGATAGTATTTACAAAGTCAACAGAGATTTTTCTAAGGATGTTTCTCAAAATATTTTAAGTTACTATGGTATTTGATATATAATCTAAGAATATATATATATATATATATATATATATATATGTACTAAATAATATACGATATGAATGTATATTACAGTTTACATTAAACTACGTGTAGATCACGACCCCTGTATTCGAATAGTGAGCCCCTAATGCTAACGACCTTGTTGTCGGTTATATAGGTCAACTCTTATAATGCCTATAATAGCTTTCACTCGGAAACCTATAGGCATTCATCACATCATATCACATTGTATCATTGCAGTCACGGTTCCCTATGTGTATCACTATAATAGAAGTAGGACATTGTAATATGTCCTTAATTAATTAAGCATAGTCGTTTTATAACCATAGCATTATTATATTATTTAATAGTAGTATATATTTTCTAATCATTCTTATACACATTTAATGTGTATTTATAATTATATAATTAATTTATAAATTAATACTGGTTATAATATATACAAATAGATCACCCTATATACAAATAGATCACCCTATAGGGTGCAAGGGTATACCCATGCATGTATATTTCAATACTAAAATTGTTCCTTATTTATTTAATTTATATTCGTGTTCGCGTTTTATTATTAGCATGTCTACCTTTCTACTTATTTAAATAGTAATTCAGTATAATACGTATTTAATATACTATAAATGTACTGTATTATTATTTGAATATAATTAATATATAAACATATTATAATAGGTATTAAATGACATGTCATGATGCATCATGATTAAATAATCTTATTAATTACCCACAATGCTCCTGGATAAAAAATAGTCCACATATTGAGATACTTGTAGATAACTTCCATATATATCCCACATGTATTTATATGTATATATGTATATGTGTAAATTATGTGTGTGTATGTGTATGTGTATGTGTAACAGGCATTATTAATATGTATTTTTATGTGTATAATGTAATTATAGTTAATATAAATATAATAGTTATACATCATTACCAGTATTATAAATGCATTAGTGTATACTATTTGCATATTGTATATACGTAATACGTGGACATTACAATGCACTTATATTTACTATGTACCTAATACATGAGTAGTAACTGTCTACTAGGTATACCTAGAGGTACCCTATAGGCTCAGGGTTGGAAAAACTCAAATAATTTTACGTTTATTTATGATTTGGTTGGATATGTGTTTGTATATAAGTATATTGATTTAGGGTTTTCCTATATTTTTGATAAATTAATACTATATATACCCACTTTTAATTTAAATATTATATTATTATGTATTATAATATGATTTGTTAACATTAATAACATCTAAAATTAATATAGTAATACATATTATTATTAATAATTAACTATTATTAAAAGTAATAAAAAAGTATCACCAACAAATAATCTAATATATTAATTAACAATTTAATTATTAAAAATCCATTTATAACCAAAACCTAGTCTTTTAATTTTGATTTAACCTAGAAAATCACAAACACCCAACTAACTAACCCTGTGTAGGATACATATAACATTTACATAATGCATAACTAATCTGGTAATACCCTTGAGCTAGATAGAATCCTATATATCTAACTCTATACCTTCACAATGTTAGCATAGTGTATAGTATACACTTTATACAATAGAAATTAGACAGTATACAATATACACATTGGTAAGTGTACACTGTACAATGTACAGTATTTAATGTAAAGTTTACATACACATTGTGTATGATCAATAATGTATTTATATTGTATACTTTAAATATCATAAATAAATAATTATATGTATCATCTTAGTAACAATTGTTATTACAACATATTTATATAATTAAAATATTATATTATTTATTAATGTACATTTAATTTAAAATATCATACTTTTTCTTATAAACATGTAATAAACATGTAATAATAAAACATTATATCTGAATATTAATTAAATACAACAACAAATAATCCCCTACATGAATTCCCTATAACTTTCTTATGTATTCTTAGTAACCTTTATAAATATAAATACAATTATACATCAAGGTTAAGATATCTCAACAAGTACTCCTAGAAATACTCCTAGAGTATAGTCAAAGATTTTCCGAAGGAATTTTTTGCTTCGCAAAATCTTTGGTATAGTTTATTAATTAAATACACAACATCTCATTAGTTCGGTTAATCTAATTAATTATAAATATTGATTGCGTTAGTTAATTAGTATAATTATAATATGATAATACTTCAGAAGGACACTGAACATCACTTACAACTTCACTATTGTTGTTGCCATGTAATGAATCATTTACTACTTTACAATACACCTATTGTAAGTTATCTAGATATACAAACACATTGTGTGATTTTATAGATAATATTATTTAGTAAATACTATTTAATAACTTTATAAATAAAAAACTAATAATAATGATTATTATATTATTTACATTTCCTAACTATATATTATTCTTCTAAATGCTTCTATAATTACCAGGGTAATTGTAGAAGCATTTCTGCTTGTGACACAATTACCCCTAGAGCTAGAGAGAAATTTCTCTCTAGCTCTATGCAATTACCCCTAGAATTATAAATATATAATATCTAAGTATTTATGCATGTATGTACCTATGTATTTGTGTATGTGTTTATATATTAAACTGCCTGTGTAGCTCAGTGGCTAAGGCGTCAGACACACAAGCAGTAGGACACGGGTTCGAGCCTCGTCCGGACCATTAATTAATTTTATAAAATGGGTCTTAAAATATTATTTAGAAGTGATCTTATATAATTGTGTATAAATAAATGATCGGCTCTCGTTAAAACCATGGATGCCTTAACATGAGAGCGGATTCGAAGGGACATTAGAGCCATATATGGTTATAAGTGAAAACTTCATCTAAGTTCCTGGATGGGATGAAAGGACTCCACCAAATAAAAATAACAATAACAATATATATATATTAGTTAATGTTAACTTTATGAGTTCTAGGATATATTATTAACTAAAGCTATAATGTCAAATATATTTATAGGCTTATTAGATAATAATAAATAATAACTTAAATACAAGTACAAATTAGTATTTCATATACACATATGTAGGGTTCAATATCATAGTAATGTAATTATTAATGTAACCTATTAATGTAGTGTAGGTCCTACCTTGTAGCTATGTTCTGTAGGTATTGCCTATACTTTTGTTCATAGATTTTTATATAAATTAGTTATATTATGATGTCGATGTATGGTAACCCCCCCCCCCCCTTATAATGGCAATACCTTAATATAATAAAGATCTCTTTACGGTGAAATTATATTCTTTATTTATAAAAATAGCCTCCCTAACTAATGATTAGTGATATTTGGTAACATAATTTTATAATTATACTAAATATCTAACGAAATCAATTTTAATATTTAAAATTAATTGGATATCTATGCTTTTTCATGGAAAATATACTAACAGTAATCTATATATGTATAAAGGTAACTAATAATTCACAAGAAAATAAGATGATTATTTTGAGTTGTATTTAAATTAATGTTCAGATATAATTAACATGTCAATTAGAAAATAGTTTGATATTTAAATTAATTTATTAAATAGCCTATTTAAAATGGGTAATATAACAGGTTTAAATTATATAAATATATTTTGCAATAACAAATGTTTACTACAATGATAATCTATATGTATTACATATATACTACTAGTATACTTCTATAATACATATATTTATGTACTTATGAAATTAGTTAATTGGATGGAAGTCATAATGTGTAATATATTTTCTAAATACTATATGACCTATTTATAAGACAACCAAATATTATATATAAGTACAATAATTATTAATATCATTTACATGTGAATGATATATAAAATGTAAAATAAATAATGTAGGCAACACTATAAACACATTATACATTGTACAATGTACAATGTACAATGTACAATGTACAATTGTATATATATTGACCAGTATACATTGTACACCTGTCATTGCATACAGTATACAATATACCCTTGACACCATATGTTTCTGTAGCCTATATAGCCTATTATGGTATATAGCTCCTTGGAACAGCCTAAAGCTAGTCAATATACAATATATTATATATATATATATATATATATATATATATATCTATATATATATATATACATTATGTTATTTGCAGATGATACGAAGCTAGCTAATTGCTTTAAATTACACGAGACAAATCATATGCAAGAAGCTCTAAATAGTGTATGCAAATGGATGTTTGACTGGGAACTAAAACTGTCTCCTTCTAAATGCGTTGTTATGAGAATAGGATGCAATGACCATGGTGCACCCCCAGTTTACTCATTTAATGGAGTACGGTTACCTGTTGTCAAGCAATTCAAAGATCTGGGTATCACTTTCTGTGATAATCATAGTTTCAATATACACATTAATTCAATATGCTCAAAAGCATATATACTTATAAATAGAATTTTTAGATGCTTTATTACTAATAACTATGTATTTCTTTGACAAGCTTATATAAGCTATGTGCGCCCAATACTAGAATATAATTCATGAATTTGGAATCATCATACACATTATATAGGTAATGCTAAAGCTCTTATACTTATGCGGATGACACCACATTAATAGCCGGTAATAGAGAGGACCTTATAGAACTTATAGAAAAAGTCAAATCGTCGAGTGAGAAAGCTGGGTTATATCTAAATGTAAAAAAAACTAAGGTGATAGCAACAGGAGAACTAGATTATATAATAGTTGATGGCGTAAATATAGAATTAGTTGAAAGATTTGTGTTCCTGGGAGCCTTAATAACAAGTGACGGACAAATAGATATGGAATTACGCAGAAGAATTGCAATGGGAAAAAGTGCAATGGGGAGTCTGAGAAAAATTTGTAAAGATAGAGATTTAAGCCTCGCCACTAAAGTAAAAATTGTACAGACACTTATTTTCCCGATTATTCTATACGGTGCAGAAACCTGGACTCTAAAGAAGAAGGAAAGAGCAAAAATCGATGCTTTAGAAATGTGGTTTTGGAGAAACCTGCTTGGAGTGACCTATATAGATAGGAAGACAAATATAGAAATCATTGCCAGCATAAAACCCAAAAGAACGCTAGAGGCAGAAATTGTCAAACTTGCCTTATCATACTTCGGACACGTGGTGAGAGCGGACTCGATGGAGCTACAGCTGATGCTAGGAAAGATAGATGGTCAACGGCGAAGGGGTAGGCCACACATAACGTGGCTGAACAATGTGCAGAATTATATAGCCAACGACAACATCATGAAGATACTAGCAAAGTCAGAAATAGAGTGATATGGAGAGGAACTGTCATGGACGTCGCCAGGTATCGGTTACGACTCAACGGCACAAGGTAACAAGGTAAAGCTCAAGAAAAAGTCCATAGACTATTTACTAAAAGATTATCCTATATATGTAATATTAGCATGGCTTCTTATTCTAATCGTTTAATTTATTTTAATATTAAATATTCTTCCATCGATGATTCTGAACGGACTTGTGGATGTCGAGACAACATCTATATTGGATACGTATAGTAGCCAATGCAGAGGCCCTCTAATCAAATTACGACCCAGAAAATGTAAATATACATATTACTTAAACTATTTTGGAAATAGAGTTCCTTCATTATGGAATTCGCTTCCCAATAATATTTCATCTTGTAAATCAGTCAATCGCTTTCGTATTATGTTAAATATTATTCTTGGCTCAATTCTTATCAATTTTTACACTTATGATATTTTATTTATCTTTTTTTTTTATATATGTGCTGATTTTTATTTTTTTTTTTTAACACTACATATATTTCATTGGATTATGATATTTTGCTAGAGTGTTTTATACATCTGGATTGTGTGCAGCCTAATTCTAGAGGGCAGGATATGTCATACCTCTCTTTATCAGGGACTATTTCCATCCCTAGGAATTATATCTATCCCATATATTGTTGGCTATATATTGTTCACCCCGAGACTTCCGCTCTAGTTTTTGTTTCACACATTCAGTTTGTTGTATTTAACACTTTCACTATATTCATGTTTATTTTTGAATATGTTTAGTACACGGCCATTTTAAACCAAATTTTTTATCAATTTTATAATATATTTATTTTAATTTCTTGTTTCGTGTCGGTTTGTTTCGCTTTATTTTAAATTCACTACTATTATTATAATTTTATTTGTGTTGCTAAACAATAAACTATCTATCTATCTATATGACTCCTGACAGGTCTTGTTTTCTCTTATTTTTATCAAAAACTTGATAAAGGATAAATCAAAACATAAGACAATAATGTTACTATTTGTCAGGGGCCCCTCACAGTTATTCAGAATATGTACAAGTCTGTGACATATTTGATGTTCATTTATTATTGTTATTGTATTCAATATATATATACATAATTGTAATGAATACATATTATTATTATTATTATATTATAGGTCTATATCTTACAGTAGTAGGAATGCACATGTTTTAATAAAGTTCTCTATTTAGGTGAGAGTGTAGATACTTGAGAATGTTTACAAAACCTAAATTAAATCATAAATAATAAAATCATTAAAAACATAGGTATTAATCATGTTTAGTATATTATTAATTATTATTTATTATTATTATAATAAATAGGATATATTATTTGACAATATTTGTTCAGACAAATTTTTATTTGATTAATAACCAATTTAAAAATAGTTATTGTCTTCCCAAAATAATGCTAGTCCTGAGCCATTTTAAAATTATGTTTTAATTTATCAAAAACTATGTATATTTTTAATTAATTAATGTTAAGTTTAAATATAGATAGTTATAAGCTTTAACAGATTATTCAATATCAAAATATACACTGATTTGTTACCTTTAAGTTGTATTACTATTGTTTACAGAAATTATTTCAATATCATCTATAACATATAGATGGGATATTAACAGCTTGTTTGGTAGATTGTTAATAGTACTGGCAATTTTAATTATTAATATCTTTTATATTTATTTTGAGTAAAGAATTATATGTAAATAATAATAAAATGCATGCTATAAATAATGTTATAAGTAAGTGAATATTTTTCAGTTTTTTGTGGTGTATATACATAATTATATAATTAAATAATAAAATCTAATTAATACTAATTCAGATAATTGTACAGTATTGTCGCTATAGAAGTAATGTTGCTCATTATAACTGCAAAATAATTATACTATAAACATTACACAAACAAGTAGGGTTTACTATATTACCTACATGATATCACTCATAAAAACATCGGGATGACATATCCACACCCCTTTATATTTACATCACTATATTGTATATAGTTTATACATATAAATGATAATAAGGATTCAATAATTACATACAATTTAAATAAATTATGAAGCTGTTATAAATAATGTTTCAACTCTTACTATTTGAGTGGTTCGAACCATTGATCAATCTCATTTTTTCAGTTTTTTTCATAAATGTTGAATAAATTTTAATCACAATTTGTTATTATTTATTTATTTATATCATAATTGGTATACTATATAAGTATAATTTATTCAATTAATATTTATACTTATATTATTTTATTTTACCTTTTATATTGATGTAAAAGTAATACAAAGCGCTTTGTTTTTAAAATAAATAAAATTCTTGAAGATATTTTTTAAATTACATGTCATGATATAACACCTTATCCTTATAAGCTGTTTAGTTATGATTTTATAATTATTCTCATTAACCCGTGTATCATACTTGTTCAAATCATCTCACTCTTAAAATATTCATTATATAAACTAAATTCACTATAAACAAGTTTATTAACTGCAGTTATAATAATGTACCGAATCAAATATTATGATATTCATAATAGTATATCTATAAAATCCTGAATCAATTTAAATATTATTTATAATTAATTATGATAGATTATGTTAATTACATAATTAAACTAACATGATATATAAGTTTACTATTAGTATTTTTACTAAAGCTGATTACAAAATTATATATTCGGCATATTATTTTTATATATATATATATACTTCCTTACTTTTATTTAATTATTTTTTTAACACTTCATATATTTCATTTAATTGTGATATTTTGCTAGAGTTTTTTACACATCTGGATTGTGTGCAGCCTAATTCTAGAGGGCAGGATATGTCATACCACTCTTTATCAGGGACTATCTCCCTAGGGATTGTATCCATCCCATATGGGCCTGACCACCCCGAGAATTCATCTCTAGTTTTTGTTTCACACATTCAGTTTGTTGTATTTAACGCTTTCACTATATTCATGTTTATTTTTGAATAATTTTAATACACGGCCACTTTAAACCAAATTTGTTATCAATTTTATAATATATTTATTTTAATTTCTTGTTTCGTGTCGGTTTGTTTCGCTTTATTTTAAATTCACTACTATTATTATAATTGTATTCGTGTTGCTAAACAATAAACTATTTATCTATCTATCTATCTATATTAGTGAGTGATTTTATTAATAAAAGTAAAATAAATTATTTTATAATATAGAAATACTGGTTATAATTATGCGAGATAGGATATTTATTCTATGTTATAGTATATATATATACTACTCTATGCAGGATAGTTATGTAAGGGAAGATAGTACAATTTCAAGAACAGAAATAATAGATATTATAATATATAATATCGGGCATAGAAAAGATATTGATCTTTATCTGAAGCCCATTAGAGGAAATAACAATATAATTAATTTATATACTTCATACGAAAAAAATGTACAACTTTCTCCTAATAAATATTTATTATTATTATTATAATATTAATTTGAAACCCTCTAGGAGATACAAAAATACTGATATATTAAATAATAAATTATAAAATAACAATATTCTTTTAATAAATATTATTATTATTACATATATGATAATCAATGCAGTATAGTTAACTGAGGAAAGAAATAATATACAATATATACAATATATATAATATAAATACACTTAGTAGATATTGTGGGTAAATCAATGGTATTAGAGAATTCAAATGAGCTATATGTTTAAATAATACTATATGCTAGTTTAAAATGTATTTATTACTGCAATTCTTCGAATAGGTTGGAAACTTTAACTTTAAGCAGAAATTCTAACATGAAGTTGATATTTTAAATTGTAATGTTTACATAGATAATTCTGTAGTTCAATAGTACATGTGGTAAGAAGCTTTGATAAATAACTTACTCCCAGATTATAATGCTGTAATATTTTAAAGTATGTTATATTCTTAGTATGAATATTAATAACATAATTCTATTACATTAAGATTAATATCTGTGAACTAATCTATTTTGTGATATTTAAAAATATATTTAATTTAGCTAACATAATAAAGATATTTACATATAATTTATTCTAAGATTTAAATCTATTTATCAATATAAAAAATAAAAATTATATCATATATATCTATATATAAACTATTTATATTTTATCTAATATTTAATATTAAATAATATAATATGTTTAACTTTACAAAACTGAAATGAGAAATTTAGGATTATATATAAATTATACTCTTATTTAATTTATGTATATAATAATTCTAATGTTCTATAATTATGAATTTAATATATTAATATTATTAAATAAATATCAATTTTGTAATACTTTTTATTTTATTAAATTTTAAAATAATTTTATATTTATTTATATTATAAAAATATAATTATAAAAGGTGATATATAATATAAAATAAAAATTATAATATTTAAAAAATATATAAACAATTATAATCAGAAAACAATAATATTTAAAAAAATATAAAATAATTATAATCAGATAACAAATTCATTAATAAACATTTAAAATATCAATATCCTAACGATATATTAATATTAATATTTCAACAACTTAAATTAAACTCAACAATATTAAGATAAGTTACAAGGGAATTTCTTGTAGAATTAATTATCCGTTCTTTAATTCATGGAAATATCTGTAAATGTATAAATATAAATATAGTATAACATCAGTAATATTAGATTAACATTAGTAATTTCATTAATAGTAGTCAGCTAAAATACATTACATTAACGTACCGGGCATCTGAACGGGTATCCAGGGGTCTCTACGGTGTGACAGCGTCGGAGTTTGGTAGCTCGGAATAAAGGGAGCCCTGTACATAATAGCAATATCCCTTTCCATAGCTATCTGTGCGGTCTGGGCATCAGTGTTGTAGCTTGGATAATTATTGCTGTTGAATCCGTTCGGTAGGAACCTGTTCGCCGGGGGTGGGTTCGCGGAGGGTGCCGAATCCTGAGGGGGCGGAGGGATATTGCTAAAATCTGGTACCCTGTAGCAGCGGGGACTATCGCACTGACTGCCCATCACGCAGGTCGTGTAGGGGCAAACGAATACGTTACGCGTGTCGCGGTTAGTGGGGCCCGGCAGCGCGCTCCACTCGGGCATCATCGGGGTAGTCGGGTTCCCTGGGCTCCATATGGACGGCGTGACGTTTACTACGGGCGGATAGTTCTGCTCGACTGGCGGCGGTATAGCGGGAGTTACCACCGGTTGTACGGGTTGATTGTCGTTATGAATCCATAGTTGTTGAAACTGTGTGTGTGTTGTTGTGAATTAGAGGTTTTGGTTTACTTTTTTTGAAAATAAAGTTTTTTTGGTTTGGGCTTTTATTCTATTTTAATTTGTTATTCTTAAATAATTACAGTTATATTTATAATAACATTATATGCATTTATAATTAATTGATCACAATTATTTAATGTAAATATCTTATTTATCTAAAATATATGTTGTTTTAAATATTTTATTATATTATGATATTATTTCATGGTAATATGTAAGCTAATTTAATAAGGATAGCCCTATTGATATTTGAAGAATAAGTATATTCTTATAATATTAGCATATACTTATTTTTCAAAAATTAATATAAAAATATAATTATAAAATATAAGTTAATTAAGTTATAATAATTTTTAATTTAATAATGAAAGAAAAGGTGATTCAATCTCCAGGTTAATATGGCATATAAGCATAATATGATAAATATATTCAAATATTATAAATAATTAACAGAATATATTCTGAATTATAAACAGAATATATACATATGTGTTATTTATATATAATTTATTTATTTACTCGCAGAAATAATTAGTAAATAATTAAATACTTTATGATTATTTATTTTTCTGACTATATTTTCTCAATATTGATAATTTTAAAATTATCTAATAATATTGTAATATAATAAATATAATAATTATATATTATTAGCAATTGATGATCATATAAATGAAATTATGATAATTGTTATTAGTTAAATAATATAATTATAACAATATTTAATGAGTTTTGGGAATTATTAACATGAATGTATTTAAGCTGTCCTATCATGAAGGAATTAAAACGGCACCAAATAGATAATATTATTTAATTTAAAATAATATTAATTAATTTTTTTTTGATTAAAAATAATTAAATAAATTTTAATAATATATAATAATAATTTTAAATTAGTAATACAATTTTATTATAAGTTAAGGTGAAAGAATAACAATTATTTTAAACATTAAAAGGATTAAATGTATAATAAATTAGAAAAGGTAAATAATTAATTTAAAATTCATTTTTTTTTTTTTTTTATGAATTATTTTTTTTAAATTAATGTAATTGGGATTATTGGGAGTAATGTGTATTCTAATAAATAAATATTGCAGAAGTGTGATTGTTAAACCTACTTCCTCTCCCCTACACGACGCATTAGTAAATCTCTGGTTATTGAGAATATAAAAAATATCGAATTGTGTCAGAATTCTACGTTTGGTATTTCATATGGTAATGAAATTGTAGATGAAAACGTATGTTATATATCGATATAAAGAAAGCTCAATCGATAGTTATATATTATAGGTAGGCTATTTAATAAGAATATGCCTTATCCTATAGAATATACGTCTCGTATAAATATATGTACAACTTAGTGTACAGATCATTAATTCGATAGTTTCGTATATAGGTACCTACTAACAATGTAATTAATATTTTCAACTGGATCTTCCTGTGCTATAGCTCTGGCTGGTCTTGGAATTGTAGGGCTAGGAGGATTAATCGGAAGAGGGGGTATAACAATGTGATTAATCTCGATCAGTTCATCTTCATTTACGAAGACTGTATCGTGAGGGCTCATCTCTCCGCGTATGTACGATATTCGAATGAAAGTACGAACTTATCGGCAACGAATATATTCGACGACAGAAATAGAATTATCGTATTTAATGGCTTCTCGGAATTTACCAATTGAAAAGAGGGCGTGTCTTGAACTCCGTGGCGGGTGATTTAAATCTATACCAAATAGAAGGATCTATACCAAATAGAAAAAATGGGTGTAATATACAAATATATATATATATTTATTAGTGTATATGATTATTATGTAGATATTTTACCACTTGTCATAATAACAGTTGTACATTTTGTAGTAGTAGCAAATCCCTTTAGGGGCTTTGATAGTAGTATACTACTATAGTAGTAGTAGTAGTAGTAGTAGTAGTAGTAGTAGTCTGTTGCCAATAAATGTCTATTATGCTGCTGTTATATCGGTATTTAAAGTCTATTATACTATTATTATGCTGCTGTTAATTTTAATAGTATATTATGTTGCTATTCTAATAATAAACATTTGAGACTATTAAATATGCTGTTATGCAGCTATTATGAGGCTATTACTATTTTCTGAGGTAGTAGTAGTAGTATCCACCAGGCATTTCCAAGCAATCACTCAGTAAAGATATCTTTAAGATATCTTAATCATACCTGAAGGTATGATTTTAATATATTACTCGAAAAGTTATGATAAAAATATCTTGAAGCAATCTATATAAATCTATTATTATAAAATATCTGTACTGAGGAAGTATGTATTCATAATAAATTATTCCCTCACATGAATATATATGATGTATATAATCATATGCATGGGAGTATGCATATATACTATGTATACAATATACTATATATACATGTATACTAGACTCAATCAACGACTGCACAGCTATTTACCTTAAACAAAATATGCCCTAACTTAAATAGAAATACTACAAAACTACTGACTCAGACTCTCGGACTACAATACGGTAACTCTTTATTCTCAGAATCTGGATAACGGAAAACAGACAAACTCCATAAAATAATTAACCGATTAATTATAATTAATCTATAGACTTAAACTTTACGACTACAGAAAACTGATTATAAAACTAGAATTACTAACATACATAAATTAACTGGCTAAACACTGAAGAGTACAACATAATTAAAATACTTCAAAAGAATATTACTTACAATTTATCCTATAACTTTTTCTAACACTAATATAATATACCTTTAAAATAAAAGTCTAGAATAAACTACTACTACTACTACTACTACTACCACTACCACCACCACCACCACTACCACCACCACTACCACTACCACCACCACTACCACTACACAACTTACGAACAATAAGACCCTTCGTTAATTTTAATACTGCATAACTTCCCGCTACATCCCACATTCTACTCCGCCTTGATTACTGTAATTCCTGTCTCTATGTCTCCTCACAATCTATAATAAATAAACTCCAACGCCTTAAAAACTCAGCCATCAGATTTATATTCAACATAGCTAAAAATTCCAGAAAATATATATCTCCTCTAAGAACCAAATTACATTAGCTGCCAAAAAATCATATTAAACTCGAATTCTATTAAATTTAATATCTGCCCAACATAAATCTTTTACCATCCATGCTCCAAAAATCTGGAATGATCTCTTTTTTTCCCAATAAATTCAATGAAAGCACGTACGAAAACTTCTAAAAAGAAGTTGATGGGAGTGCCTAAACCAATTAGGTAACAGGTAACACTACCACTACCACCACCATCACCACCGGCGCCACCACTACTACTACTACTACTACTACTACTACTACCTCACAATATCCGATCAATTGACTCAACTGTAACATTCAAGTCAAGTCTCAAAACATACCTTTTTTCCCAATAATACATTGAAAGCACGTCCGAAAACATTAATAAAGAAGTTGATGGAAGTGCCTAAACCAATTAGGTAACAAGTAACAAGTACTACTACTAATACTACTACTACTACTACTACTAAATATATAATTCTTAAAACCAGTTTCTACTTTTGTAGAACTGTGACCTTAATACATTTTTAATTTAATAATAATAAAGTGGTTCAACAAGCTTCAAATTGGGGCAGGTTGATCATATGTACCCACATTTTATAATTTAACTAAACAAAAGTTTGATAATATTGATTTAAATCTTGAAATAATTAAAATATTTTTAAATAGATTAAAAATTACACATACTTTCGGAACTGATGGGATACCATCTTCTATGTTAAAATTATTATCTAATGAATTATGTAGGCCTTTAAATATTATTTTTAATTCATCTTTATTATCTTGTAATATACCGAAAATTTGGAAAAAATCTATAATCAATTTCACACCAATTTTTAAAAAGGGTGAACCATCAAATTCAAATAACTATAGGCCTATTTCAATAACATGTGTAATGTGTAGAGTATTAGAATGTATTATTTCTAAACAATTAATTTGTTATTTAAAATCTAATAATTTATTAACAAAATATCAATGTGGTTTTATAATTGGAAAATCCACAGAATTACAATTAACAAAATGTTTAAAATGTTGGTATAATGAATTGAATAATAAAAAATGTGTAGATATAATATATATTGATTTTGCAAAAGCTTTTGATGTTGTTTCTCATGAAAAACTATTATTTAAATTAAAATCATACGGTATATCTAATAAAATAATAAAATGGTTTTATAATTTTGTATCGAATATATCTCAAATAACACGGGTTGAAAATTTGTTTTCAAATAGTTCTATTGTAAAATCTGGAGTACCACAAGGATCGGTTTTAGTTCCAATTTTATTTGTATTATATATTAATGATCTTCCTAGTATATTCTCTTCAAAAATTCATATTGATTTATTTGCCGATGATACAAAAATATATTTTTCATACGCATCTGAGAGTGAAAGATTGAATTATTTATATATAAATATATCTGATATTATTAACATTTCGAATAATTGTAGAACTAGAGGTAATTGTAAAAAATTAAATGTAATACATAATTATGATAATACAATTAAAAATATAATTAATAATAGATCAGTTAATATATGGAATTCATTACATAATGATATAATAAAATATGTATCTGTTTCATCTTTTAAAAATAAAATAAACAAAATCTGTTTTGACAAACAACTTTTTTTTAACAGAAATTTATAATTTTATATTGATTCATGTTTCATTTTATATCTAAATTATTGCATTATCTCTTCTGGTTTTTTTAATGTGTTTTTGTTATAGAAAATTTAGGTTTTTATATATATATTTAAATATATTATAATATAAAATTAATAATTCATTATTATTACAGATAAAGTGGGAAGTATTATTTTATTTTTGTTTGTTCTGTATTATATTTTGTTATAAATTTATTTTTGTTATAGAAAATTCGGATTTTTTATATATATATTTCAAATATATTATAATATAAAATTAATAATTCATTATTATTACAGATAAAGTGTGAAGTATTATTTTACTTTTGTTTGTTCGGTATTATATGTTTGTTTTATATATATTTTGTAAATATGTTTCAAATGTATTATATTACTAAAATACAATATTAATAATTTTCTATTATTTCAGAGTATAGTGATAAGTATTATATTGTTTGTTTCGTAATATTATTGGTATGTTTTATTATTAACGTGTTCTGTTTTTGTATAGGTATATTGGTTTATTTATTTGTAATGTGTTCTGTTTGTATATATATATATATGTTTCAAATTTATTATACAATTAAAATATAAAATTAATAAAGTACTACTTACTATTATTACAGATGTTGGTATGTATTACATTATTTGTTTGTTTCATTCTAGTATTGGTTTAATTGATTTTTAACAAGTTCTGTTTATAATATATTTAAAATTTAACATTTAAATATTAAACTATATAACTAATAATTTATTACTAAAACAGGGTACAAAGATAAGAAGAATTCTATAAAGTTAAAGTATAAATTGAATATTTCTATGCCACTTACAAAATAATGTATTTTATTTCTATTTTTGATTACTTTTACGCTATATTTTATTTCTATTTTTATCATTTTTCGTTTATTTTTTACTATATGATTTATTTCTACTTTCGATTATTTTTCGTTTATTTTTACGGTAACTGTAAAACGTTTTAATTTCTTTACTTTTTTAATTTCGTATTATTCTTTGTTTATTTCTATACCGTATGTTATCGTTAGCAAATATTTATACTTTATACTTTCGATTATATTTTCGGCTATGTATTTACTTAAATAAATTATCAATAAATCAATCAACGACCTTGGTAATATAATGGTGTCCTTGAGATAACTTTAGTAATTAACTGTCTATTTCATAATAAATTATTTTAATAATTGTAATAAGTATTAATTTTATAATTATTATAATAATTAATATATGTATATAGTGTATCCAAAGACTAATAATGTATAATGGCTTCGCCCCTTAGATGTCTATGAGTGTATCACTATTCTATATAATGTACATTGTTTAGAAGTTATAATGAATGTGTATACAAATGTATAGAATTATAATTTGATGTGTATTCTTTCACAGATGTATATATTATATAATAGTGTATATTATAACATATATCCTACCAAATAGCTTAGATATAACTACGTATTTCATACTGATACGTATTAACTTTAACCAACGGTATTTGCTTCAACCATGGCCTCCTTTAGCTAAAGGAGGCCATGCTTCAACGCAGAAATACTGTTTTTATTGTAAATTTCAAATCTGTAGAATACGGGGTTTCATATTTGAAATCAGGGAAAAAATTAAATTAATTAAATTAATAAGATATATAATCTCCATGATATAATACATATAAGTAATAATATTTATATATATCATAATATGTATATATATAAATATTAATACTTTACGTTTTCCCTGATTTTAAATATGAAACCTGAATTTAACAGATTTGAAATTTACAATAAAAATATTATCTACCTCCATGTTTACTATCTACTAGTAATTCAACAGCTAGAGTTTATGACATATTAGAGGAGTTAGATAGTAATATACTTATAATAAGATATGTATATAGTACTTGACAAGTATTTGAGGGGTGGGGGTCAGGGTAATATACTTATAATAAGATATGTATATAGTACTTGACAAGTATTTGTGGGGTAGAGAAGTGGGTAATATACTTATAATAATTATTAAACATCTTAAGATATGCATAGAGTACTTGACAAGTATTTGAGGGGTGGGGATGGGGGTAATATACTTATAATTAGATATGTATATATATATATATATATAGTATATATATGTCAAGTACTATAGTACTTGACAAGTATTTAGATATATATTAAGGATGTAAAATGTTATATACTTGCAATATTAATTATCAGATATAATAGAGAAAATATCAAAAAAATATTCAAATCCCAAAATCTTCGGTTTCGAATCCTACAAATCCAAAAATGTAAGCCTTAGTAATATTTTAGAAGCCTTCAAATCCAAATAAATAATTAAAAATTATAGAAACATTGTAAATCCTAAGTTAATATTATGTGATTAATGTTTAAATTAATTATAAATAAATGGATTTCTATTTTTAAAAGGAATCGATATTTATATCTAATATTTCAAACTAGTCTTTTCATTACTGATATTTCTAACTAGTCTTTAAAATCACTCAAGATTTGAGACTCGAGGAACTTATAGGTAAAAATTATAATTTTTGTAACTCAAGTGATTATTACGAATAAAAATAAATCATAATTCTGCAAGATACAATTATTACTAAATTATTGTTTCTGGATACATTTATGTTTATGTTCTATCAAGACCTCCTATAACCTCGAGGTTATATTTTTACAGTGATTGTTTAAAAAATTCAAAAGTTGAATACCTATATTAATTATGTGTTTGTTTTATATTTATGTATTCTATGAGTGCATTTATTTCTTATGTTGATTAATAATTTATTTAAGCAAATACGTAGTCGAAAATATAATCGAAAGTTTAAACTATAAATATTTGCTAACGATAAAATACATTATAGAAATAAACAAAGAATAATACGAAATTATATAATTAAAACGATTATAGTTACCGTAAAAATAAACAAAAAACAATCGAAAGTTGAAATAAATCATATAGTAAAACGAAAATATAAACGAAAAATTATCAAAATAGAAATAAAATATAGCTTAACAATAATCGAAAATAGAAATAAAATACATTATTTTGTAAATGGTATCATAATATTCAATTTTTACATTATAGAATTATTCTTATCTTTGTACCCTGTATTATGTTGTATTACTACTTTATTTTGTATTCAAATTTATTTTTTTGGGTGGATTGTAAAGATTTGATGCGTAAAATTAAGAGATACAAATTAATTAATAACATACAACCACATGCTTGTAGTTTTTGAATGCAACCACATGATATATAAGAGGATACATATTATATAACCGTGCGGAATAATACAAGAATTTGTGAATTAAGATATTATTTGAGACAAAAGTTATAATAGAATAATTTAATAGAATAATGATCTAATATTTTAAGTCGTATTCAAGATTACCTATATTTATACGTATTAAATACACACATTTTCTATTTCAAGTGATAAGTATACTTAATTATATTTAAATATGTCCTATATAAGAATCTAGACTACCAACATATGATCATTGAGATAGTAAAAATACTAAAACTTTTTTTATAAATTCCTTATTATTTCATACTAAAGGGTTAGGTATGGTACACATGTGTTATTAATATTAATACAATATATGAACAAACGATTAAATCATCATAGTTTTAGAACTAAGAGCAATGTATATTTATTTGTTATCGTTAAATAATGAAAGGTTTGAAATTGCTTTACAATTAAGGGTAATTGTCTCGGTAAGCTTTAGCTTCTACAAAAACCCAGGTGTAAACTAAATCTGATATTAATAAGGTTATAATATAACATAATAGTAGATGTAT
Source organism: Osedax fenrisi (assembly GCA_964019155.1). Classification (NCBI taxonomy): domain Eukaryota; kingdom Metazoa; phylum Annelida; class Polychaeta; order Sabellida; family Siboglinidae; genus Osedax; species Osedax fenrisi. The sequence goes on from OZ025240.1 coordinate 13,139,001, forward strand.
TATAAACATAAAATTATTAAATATGTACATATATGTATATATATATATTAAAATGATATATAAAATATATATATAACATTATAATCTTGTAATAGACATATCACAGATATTACACAATAACACATCAATACAAGTTGTTGATTACTACCGTCTAAATAGTGTCTTCATTCTCTCAATTTATAAATAGATAGATAGTTCACTTAAACACTACATAAAATAATACAATCATTTTAACTCGTTATTGTAAAGTAAATTCCAACAGTGTACCGATTAAACAACTAGTAATAATGATAACACCTAAAACAAGACGGAAGGAAGAGAGTTGATATAGCACTCATGTTACCGTTGAATCTCCATAGTGAAATAACTATTAATTATATATATCTAAGATTAATTTATTAATATAGATAAGTAATCGCTTTGACCGAGGAGATATCTCTAATGACAGTGATGACAGATATGTCTGAATGAAGCCTATATATGAATAGGTCATTTATAATTTTATATTTTTGTAGTTATTGAAAACATGATATCTATTATATAGAATATTTTATTATAAATAATTTGAAAGTATGTAAATTTGTATTATTAAATATTTATAATAGCTATAGTTCCGAATTAAACATATACATTAACACATGTATTTTTTAATATATATTGAATAACAAAAGAAATATAAAGCTTACTTTTTCATTTACTAGCACATTTTACATCCATACAAATTGGTGGAGTTTTTCATACCAGACAAACATTTATATTATGTACGTCAATCAAGATTCACACATGACCATTCATCATTATGATTAAATACAAATACGATATTCCTGTTGATAGTACATCATTATTATTATAAAATTGAGATTTAATTATTTGGCTATAATTCCTTATTTTATACACATATATATATATATATATATATATAAAAGATTATAAATAAATTATTTTTGATTATACCTTTCTACACCTTACACAGGCTGATGGCAATCTTTACAAATAAGCTATCAAACAAGACTTCACATCGGATATTCTCCTGCGTGGAGTATGATATCTCTGATGGCCATTATTCATATTTCATTCTGAATAGATGATTACCACTGATTGTAGACAACGATAGATCATTTCAGCTAAGAATGTACTTTTCATTCTATAATCTGTGTACCCTATACTTGATATAAAACAATGCAATAGAGCAGACTAGATCATAATAGTTTAACAGGAAACTTAAATTACAGCAAAATAATAGCATAACAAACAAATAACCAAACATAGATGTTTTTAATTAACTCCATAAATCAGACAGATTTTCATTATTAATTAATAATTTCAGTAATCATATTTATATTATTATACTAAGTTTATATTAATTTAATTTTAATATATTAACATAGTCTTTGAAAGAAAATATATATCGATATTCATTTTATATTGGAGAAATATTGATATTTTGTTAAATAATAACTAAAATTGTTAGTAACTAAAAATATATTAATTTTTAACAATAAAATGTTTTTACAAATTGAAGTTATTAATTAATACAAATTTATCAGTCTTTTATAAAATGTTTGTAATAAAGTTATTAAATGAACAATTAACTTACCTATAACGCCTACACCTTCATATTTCTATAAGAATTATTGAGATTAATAGTAAAAGTTAATTTTATTTATAATTATATTTTGTTTATTAAATTAATAAGAAATTAATTAATTTAAACAAATTAATAAAAATATGAATCAATGAAATTCTATTGTCTGTGTATATAGTTATAGTGTCTATGGGAAAATACACTCTGTATTAGTGTTAATGGTGTTCTATTATTATTAAAAATATATTGTTTATATTTTAATAAACTCTTTAATCAAAATGTTATTTTTCTAATAAACGACTTATTATTATGTTAATCTAGGTATTCAATAAAAATATAGCGATTTCTCGATTTATTAAAAAATAAAGCAAATATAAAATTGGTTTAATCACCTATGTAACTGCACTGTTAAAACAATGACAATAATGTATTCGAGTGGTAAGTATAAAAACGTTGATATTATGTGTGTGGATGATGCATAGTTACTATTATAAGGGGGGGCATTGGGGTGGGGTGGGAGAGGGGGGCTAAAATATGGTTAAAAAGAGTATATACGAGTATAGTCGTGAATACTGAAATACACTTGGGGGTTATGAACGACTGATGTATCTACTAGAGTTCACTGCTCCTCTTCCCGAAGGTCAATGTTTCTCGTAGAGGTTATCATTTCTTCTGAATCGGTGAGAAGAATTTCTTTATTGATATCGGGCTTTCTTTCTGTATAGGTAATACTTGTTATATAATCCCAAAGGATAATATTAATATATTACGAAACAAATGCTAAATTAACGATAAATAATATAAATATAATAAATATTTGGTATTTTTTAAATATAAAATTTAAGCTCGAATTGTATGTATATTTGAATTTAAAGTTATAAAGTTATAAAGTATTATATAATGTACACACTTGAGACAATAATTTGTTGAATGAAGTTTTATAGCAATTACTTTTATTGGAAAAATCTTAATACAATCAAATTAATTTATATTTTTTTTATAAATCCGAAAATATATAATAACTTAAACACCAACGCGTCAACAGTACAAAGCACTAATATAATAGTGTATTAATAATAAGTATTAGGACAACATGTATGAATATAAACACCTAGCTTAACGACTACACTAATATGAGATACTGATGCTGTGGATTTAACGTAACATGGTCGGTTGACCCGATTAAAATTCTCTGAGGCGGTTATTAATGCGGCTTTAAATATCATAATCTGTTTGGATCAGCCGGTCATGTGATATCAGTGGTGAATGGTTAACACTAGAGTAAGAGATGGTAGACTAACCCTGATATTAGTGGTTCCGCCTAGTTTATCATTAGTGGTCTGTAGACGTCTACGGGGGGTGGACTTCCTCACCTTGGGGGTCAGCTGGTTATTGGCTGAAGGTAGTGGAGGGGTGTGTTAATGTGGAGGTCAGCTGGTTATTGGCTGAAGGTCGTGGGGGGGGTGTGTTAATGTGAGGGAGAAGTGGGTGCGGAGTATTAGTGTAGGGGAGAAGGGTGTGGAGTATTAGTGTAGGGGAGAATGGTGTGGAGTATTAGTGTAGGGGAGAAGTGGGTGTAACGATTTAACTAATGCCGTATCACTAGAAAATTATTATGATTTACTTTAAAGTATTTTCCCAATATTTAGTAAATATTCATAAACAATAAATTTTAAGGAGCCGATATCTGGCTATTTATATTTATTCTAAATATATTAGTTATGTATATTATTATATTAGATTCTATTAACTATATATCAATGTCTGGCTACATTACTGTAAACATATATATTAGATATGTTAATAACTATCAAATAATGTTTCAACATAGTTTGAATAGTATTAGGTATATAGTATGCATTATTATAAATGTTATTAATATAATAATGTTATTGAGAAAAACGCATCTAAAGTTTATATTAAATTTATTACACATTTTTCTATTCTGGTATATTTAATTTATTATGTTGCATATAATAAATATGGTAAAATAAAATAATTAATATGAAATAAAATGTATACATTTAAATGCAAATAATTCATATTCTGTATATTCAACTATAGTTTTGGTGATATGTAATGTCTATAGTTTTGGTAATATGTTTATTTAACTCTTTAGTGAAGAATACAATAAACGTGTATCTAATTGTAGAGCGCAGACATTTATTTTGATAATTACAATACATATATAAAAGAATGCCACTATTAAATAATTATATTTATTAGACACATGCTTCAAAATTATTGTCATCTATATTATAATTTTGTAGAAAAACTTATTTTTAAATTTTTAAATTACAACCATTTCACGAGTATATATAATTTAATTATTTACTATCATTAAGTTTTATATAAATATAATTGAGATATTAATATAATCCTTATACGATGATCGGAATTAGATAATATTATAATATAAGCAACTTAATATTATGCGAATAACAATTTTATTTATTTAATATATACAAAACATTCACCTCCCTTAACCCATTTAGAACCAGTAATTATAAATAATACTGCAGCACTAAATGCAAGTGGATTATAAATATATTAAAATAAGATATGCATATTTTCATAAAAAGAAAATGTGTATTCATATATTGAAATTTGTCTATTATAAGTTATATACATTTTTATTATTATATAATATATTATATTAATCTGAAGAATAAAATGGAATATAAATATTATTCATATTATATATAATATAGTATAATAATTGTAATAATTTTTTATTTAAAATCAATATAAATTTCAAAATAAAAATAATATATAAAATAACAATATATATATATATATAAATAGATATATATTGATAAAAATTTTAATATTAATTAATAAGATATTTTACAAATTTTATAAATTGAATTATCTGTACTCGAATTCAGTACTAATTCAAAAACTTTTTCAGTATTTATTTTTGAGTCCGCCATATGTAAAAACATATAAATAACGCTATAAATCATAAAATTCCTCAAAATAGATAATTGTGACATATAGTGTGATATAAGAATACATATGCGAGTTTTATTAATATAATTCAGAAAAAATAATAAGTCAACGGTATTTAATTAATTATAATTGTTATATTTAAATAATTTAATTGATGATGTTGATTTAAATTTTAAATGCTTTTTATTTTAGGAACTATTATTTTTAATAATGTTTATATATTTAAAATAAACATTGGAATGTTTTTATTATTATAATATAATTAATATAATATAATTTAAACCAGTTTAATCACAGTATATAAAATGTGCATTTATTAATATTTATTTAATAATAATTATCTATTTTAAAATAAACATTGTAAAATTACATCATAGAAAAATTCTCACAACTAAAATATAAAGATAGCGTGTTTTAAATTATGTATTAAAAAAACATATTATCACATATTTATCGCATTTTTACTATATTATCGCATTTTATTTAAATAAATTGATTACCGAATTATTTATAATATTTATTTATATGTGCTAATAAATATTGTGACTGTTCACATTGACTGGGATTTAAAACATAAAGAGTACTTCATTTATAATACATCTTTAATTTGTAACTTATAACATACTTGTTCTAATATTATTGCGTATTAGATTATGTACAGTGATGTTGTATATAATAAAACTCATGGATATAAATCATACACAGTAGTATTATCTAAATGATATCAGTTTAGTACGATTATGTTAAAGTAAAGTAATCTCATCTATAATTTTATAATAATAAATTATACATATTGATTAATCTAATATAATTCTAGTTTGCGCTATATTATAATAGACAGTCTGATAACAAGAAAGAGTTTGAACTACTAATACATACATCAAAGTGATATCTTAATTAGGTTGTCCAATATTTCGAATGATTTAATATGCAATAATTATTTATTAAGCATTTTAGCATTTTAATATACAATATATTAAAGTTTATAAGCCTAGATGGTAATGTAGATATCTAAATAAGATGAGTTATATAATAGCCTACACTGAATAATTATATAGTATAGTCGTTGATTTATAGATGTTTTCCTTTAGAAAATAAGAAATAAAGAATAAAGGATATCAAATTTAAATCGTATTAAATAGACTATATTTTAATAAAAGTTTAACAAATATTGTAAATTGTGAATATCGTTCACCTGTGTTCGCAAACATAATATCTAGTAAATTCACTGGATATCCAGTAGGGATGTGAGGGAGGATAGGGTATAGATGGGGGATTTGAAGAGTGGATAGGTTAAGATGGTAGTTGCTTAACATTACTATAGGTAACCAGTGTCTCGTGCCGAGTTTATATTCTACTAGTGTAAAATATTGATATAATTATTATTGCGAATGAGATCACTAATCCGCACGATATCACTGCTTCCCACGATATGCGGTATTCTATGCAAAACTCTAGTATTCAACGCACACTGTTCACAGCTAACTTTTATGTAGTTTCTTAGGAGTGATGCCTGGTGAGTTGAAGTTTGTGATGTTCTCGTTACGACCGGCGCTGTAGGTTAACATGGGGTAATGAGGGGTAACTTTAGGTTAAGGTGAGGTTAACTTTAGGTTAAGGTGAGGTAACTTTAGGTTAAGGTGAGGTAACTTTAGGTTAACATGGGGTAACTTTAGGTTAACATGGGGTAACTTTAGGTTAACATGGGGTAATGATGGGAATAACGTGGGGTAATGATGGGAATAACGTGGTTCACTAATTAAACCAGTTAGTTACTAAACCTCGTCAAAGAATACACCACCACGATATTAATAATGAAGAAAGCGAGAGAATGATTCTAAAGAAATAAAAACTTTAGCCTACATTAGATAACTACATTAATAATATATTAAGAATTGTTTAATCACGACTACGATCATATAAGATAAGGTATTCGTGTATTACTTAACCAGTGCCTCGGATAGGGGACACAAGAGATTAGTGCAGCGTAGTGATCACACTAGCTGACTGTGAGTCTAATCAGTACTGCGGTTACAATACTACGGTCACAATACTACAGTCACAGTGTTTCTTAACATCGTGTATTGTACATTAAGAGTTACACTTTTAACGTTTACACATTAAAAGTACATATAAATAATATAAATAATTATAATCAACAATTTTAATATTTGTATTACTACATGTGTAAGATTATATTGCCTTGGGCATTTGGCTCAGTGTCTCCTATTCAACATTTAGATAGCGAGATATACCAGTTTCGATTTGAGGTTATTCTTGTTATTTCTCTTGTATTGAACTTAAAGTAAAGAACTTAATAAACGATGAATCAAAACACAAGAATTAGTTTTTACTATATATGTATTGTGTAGTCCTGGGTTTCTCATAGTTATTTATAACATGTAAAAATCTACAACTATTTTGATCGTGCTACAAGACATAGATATTAGTGTAAGGAACCTGAGGATCTGTTTAGTGAGCCAATCCCTGCCCTTGGGGGTGGTCTCTTCAGGTACTACGCTAGTCGTAGCCTTAACGCTGTATGAGGGCATGGGTTCATCTTTAATAGAGTCCGGCAGGTTACTGGTGGGCGATCTAAATCTTGAGGTCTGTGCGGCGGGCGGTGGTATTATAATTAGTTAGTTGTGTTTTAGTGTTATTATAATCAGTTAAATATGTCTGCTGTGGTATTATAATCAGTTAGTAGTGTTTTAGTTGTATTATAATCAGATAAATATATCTGCTGTGTTATTAGAATCTATTTAGGTTATTTTACTGAATATTTTTATCCTGTATCAGGTATTAATATTATTCTGATTTGAAAAGAAAAAGTGAATTTAAATATATATTAAAAATAATATTTATTATTATGAAAATATTTAAATATCAATTTCTAAACTATCTAAGATAAATATACGTTTAGATAATATATTTTGCTATTTTTGATTAATTTAAATATATAGATTATTGATTTTAATTAAAAAAGATAATCAAATGTTGAATGAATACCAAAAATAAAATAGTTAAAATCTAAAAAATATAATATAATTCTCATAAAGTGGATAAGTTCATGAATTATTCTATTCGTCTAAATCTACTAACGATAATGAGATATTAATATAATAATTTTTAATAACACGCTTATTAACTTAAAGGTTAAAGTAGGTATAGTAAGGTATCCCTTAAAGGTATGTCCTACGGAATTATTATTTTTGAAAAAAAAAATAATTTAAATTATTATGTTAGAAATAAAATGAATAATCGAAATAATGTTTTGAAATAATAATAAAATTTCAATATAAGTAAAAAATATAATTAGCTGTAATCTTACTTGTCGTAATACTATTTTTTTTACAAACATTTATTAATTTAATTTGTCTTTGTTTATTAATGACAAGTAAAACATATTTATAAGAATATATAATATATATTTGAATGAATGTAATATAAAACTATTTCATAATCGAATAATATAAAATAAAACTAGAGAAAATAATGTATGTGATTATAAACTTAATTATAAATTATAAATTATACCTATTATAAAATTGTGTAATTGAATTTACTGTAAGGCATATAAATGCTTATCTATATTGCACAAGCGAAGGACGTACCTCTTCTTAAGAGATATAACATATGTATTTATTTATACAGCTATAGCTACATATTTATACAATAAATAAACTTCATATTTACTTAGTTACTTAATGATTTAATGATTTAATGATTTAATCAAGATAACTTACGAATGAACTCTATATATTTAAACACGACGACTTACACATTTACTCGAGGTTTTAAGTCGACGAGAGGTGGGCGTGGACGGGTTCGACGGGGTCACGTTGCCGCCGCCGTAGTTCTTCGTCGGGGTCAATATGCCCGCGGGTTGTTCCGGGAGCTCCTGTTTTACGGGCGTAAGGGGTGGAGAGATGAAGCCCGGTTCTAGTTTCACCCTTTTCTCGCGAGCGTCTGTTCATGGGGATTGTATCGTTACATGCTGGTGAGGTGACTATCGTAACTTTAATATTCTAATGTTTTATTTCTATCTTTTTTATTATAATTGGAAACAGCATACATTTTAACAGTATATAATAACGGTCTATATGAATGAATGAATAAATTAGTTTATTTTAAACACTGAATATAATGAAAGCCCTCACTGGTGTATAGCATAATCTAACATAACATAACGTGTGTATAACATAATATAACGAAAAATAAATAAAAATAAACAAGTAGATTTTAAGATTTGTAGTTAATAATATATAAATAAATCATATCTGAATACAAAGGTATTATATAGAGTTAAAGTTATTCTTAATTTAATTATTAAATTTTAATATTAAAACAATACGAAGATTGGATCTTGCGTAGATCGTATGGTAGACTATTCCATGTACTTGTATAACTTCTCTAGAGTTATTCAAATCTGATACTATATTATACTCTACTACATTACCATCGATACTAGAAACATCGTATCGTATCTCATCATATTAAGATTAGTATACAAATATGCGGTGAAGATATGGACGATTGTCAAGCTTATATATGTAATTGTTAAGCTTATCTAAATATTTAACTTAATCGAATATTATATATATATGTGTATGTACATTTCGTATAGTTATAGACGACGATAACGCAATTATGATGATGACATAATAGTGATGATGATGCAATAGTAATGATTACGCAATAGCGATGATGACATAATAGTGATGATGCAATAGTAATGATGACGCAATTATGATGATGACGCAATAGCGACGATGATGCAATAATAATGATGACGCAATAGCGATGATGGCATAATAGCGATGATGACGCAATAATTACCCTTTACGTCGTCGGTAAGTTCTCCGTAGAGGTTACGCTTCACCGATTTCTTATTCGACGTGATAGCGGTGGCAGATGTGGAGGCGGACGAGATAGAGACTACTTTGACGGACGAGGAGGGCGTGAACACCAATGACAAGGGGGCGGGGCATCGTTTCAGCGGAGTGACGGTGACTTTACGCGGAGATTTCAGCGGTGAGAACCCAGTCGGAGATATCTGGTGATCGATGGGGGTGGGGCGGGTGTGAGTAGGGTGTTTATGCAATTTTTACTGTAAATATATAACATATACATCTATACAAATCCTGTTAGATTTATTATTATATTTTATATTAATTATAAAAATGATGATAAACTTGCAGTTTAATGAAAAATATAAAAAATAAAAATGTAACTAATTGAGACTATTTTTTTTACACCATTTTAAATGAACTATATTTTAATAAGAAAGATCCTATATGATAGAGGAAAGTATCTGTTGAATAAAACAAATTAATTAATTATCTCCATTAGTTAATTATCCTTGGCGTTTTTAGATAGAGCTAAAATAGCATTATTAAGGGATTTATAAGTATTTTATATATATATATATATATATATATATACGATATTAAGTATAATGTTATGAACATTTTATCTATAGAATATATATGAATATTATAATATTTATGGAATATTTATTGATTGAAACATGGTACTATTTTGAAGTAAAAATTAATTAAGTATAATATTACGAATAATTAAATACCATTTATTTCCAGATTTATATAATATATTATATACTTTTTAAATAATTATAACTTGTAATAGATAATTATCAATATTTGAATATGAATAATCATTTTATAAAAAAAAGGTGCATACATTTTTTTTTAAATATACATTATTTTCCACATGTTATTAAAAACAGCTGGGACTTAAAGAATTAAGAACAAATATTTTAGAAAAAATCTTTCATTATATAAATTTTAATTTATTATTATCATATGAATTTTGATAAATTTGAATATCTATCGTATTAAAGTGGAATATTATTCAATGGCCGATGACTAACTTCATTTCTTTCGGAGTTTGTTCCAAAGATGGAACACTCCACATAAGGAAGCTGCAGTTTCTTCTTGTATATATTGTCCCCTGAATAAGTGTGATGGTGGTAAGTAATCGAGTTGTAACAGGCACTTCATTAATAGTACCTACCAAGTACTTATAATATATGTGTAATCATTATATTATAAATGTATGGATGATATTTGTTTTAATACTTACAAGTATAGCTAATATTTTTATAATTGTAATACATTCATAATAATAATAATAATAATATTAAATAGTATATAATTGGTGATATATGATATATGATATAATAAGATTAATTTATAAAAATAATGTGTGTATCGATAATCTACTAATATTTAGATATATAATCAGAATTTTCATTCTATTGATAATTTATACATTCAACGAATTTATATATACGAGATTCTGATGGGCATCGAATCAACGAATTGGTTCAGGTGAATTAATGCTGCGAATGTCTTAGTAAATCATAATGATTAATGTGTGGATACATTAAGAAGTTACTCAGGTGTTGGATGAGATAATACATTGACAACATTTTATAAATTACTCAACTTTTTATAATATATAATTTTATTTCTTATTGCACATGGCATTATTATAGTCAAACTTCTCGAAAAATTGAATATTTACTGATTATTTGTGTTTGAAAATTTAATGTTTTTCATGTGTTCTAATTTCATTAATAACGTATCCTATCCTATCTAAGCTGATAAACATGACGATAATGCCAAAGATCATATACGCTCGTAATATAATTTCTATAAACTCTTATGAGCTAATGCAAATAGCGGGGATTAGGGTAGGTAAAGGTGGGAGGAGGTACCATTAATGTCAGTCTCGTAACTGCGGTAATAGTCTTTGTTCTTCTGTTTCATGATCGGTGACAGTTCACAGGTGGTCACGGTTCCGAATATGTTGATACCTGCCGTATAGGTAATGTGTGTATATATAGCATAAACAACACACACACACACATCTACACAAGATATATATATATATATATATCTGAAGCCCTTTAGAGGAAATAACAATATAATTAATTTAAAATACTTCATACGAAAAAAATGTACAACTTTCTTCTAATAAATATTTACTATTATTATTATATATATATGCCTATTTTATATGTTTATTTTTATTATTATTATTATTATTATTATGATATATTTTATTGACTACAAAATACATAACGATTATAGGAATCATTAGATAATAAAACATCGAAAACATAGTAAATAGAAAACTAGAATAACTAAAGAGAATAAATTGAATAACAAAATAGAAGAAGTAGAAGTATGAGTTGTATATGTTGTATGTATATCTGTGTAGAGGTGTCATATGTGTAGAGGTGGGTTGTATGTGTTATACCCGAACTGTATAAATGTATAGTATATATGTTGCAATACCAATAACACTGGCTATATGCATGTGTATAGATTGTATGGAGTACACACACACACGCACACATGTGTGTGTGTGTGTGTGTACATCTCTACCTGTAGCTGTGAGTGTTGTACATGTGTTTGTCAGGTTTCTTATGATAACTATACACTAGAACTTTATGCATTATTCTATATGGTATATTATATTTTATAGTTCATATATATTATATCATTGATATATATCTGTTTATATATATATATATATATATATACTGCGGTCGATTTAATATATAAATATTTATGAAAAATAAAATTATATATAAATATGTATTTATTTATTTATTATGTACTTAAATATTACATTTATGAAGATGAGAAATGTAAATAATATGTGCATATTCAGTGTATTTGTATTTCACTTGTATTCTGATATCATCACGGATTTATCTATAATATCTAGTAGGTTAGGTAATATAGGGAGAACTAGTATATCCGACTTTGTTAATAATCGCATTCTTGATCAAATGAATAATAATTATATCACAGATAAATAATTAGGTAGATAGGAAGCATTTGTCAATACTGTCTATACAATTTAACGAAACATCTAGTTGTCCATCTTGTGAAAAGGAAAATGTGATAAATAGCTATATATAAATATGATATAATGTAATATAATATTACTATAATACATATAAGATTATAGGATATTACTTATATCCTAATTTAATTTATAATACAATCTGAAATACAAATTCAAATTTATATGTGAACAAGTAAAATCTCAGTGTAATAAATATAAAAATCACAAAATCACATGGTGCATATACAGAATATAGCAGACATTGGATGTTTCAATAAATATGGGAGTATGCCTATCTCCCTATTTATATATCTGTGATAAACATTAACAACCTCTGAAGTTGTCATTAATAATAAGACGCATAACTTATTATTTTTGTCTTTATTAACACACACTATATATATATATATGGTACATTTATGGTATCAATTAATAGTATAAAAGTGTACTTTGACTTTTGGCATAAGATATGATGATGCAATACTTATTTTTAACTAAACGATCATATACTGATAAATAATCTCTAGTGTAGAAGTTAATAAATTTAATTTACATATATCTATCATAATATATAGCAACAATTTTTCTTCGGAAATTCTTAGGAAATAGTAATGCTATATTGCTGCTAACTTTTATATTTATTGGTATTGTAATAGATTGTAATAGATTACACTATATAATATGTTGCATCATTAATATACTATTGCATGGTCCCATTGGCATTGACTATTATTATAGTAACTTTAATTACTTATTATAACAATAAATCAAGGTAATTTAATTTGTTAATTATTTATAATTATTTTATAAATAAAATATAAGGATGTATAAAAAAATATAATTATATCTTTACATACAATTTTAATTAATTTTAAACATTATTTTAATAAAATATTAATATTTTATGAAAAGAAGTTCATAAAATATATTCTCATAAAATGTATTGTAAAAATTTACAAATCAATTAATTAAATATATTTAATAAATATTTTATATAATTAATTTAATAGTAACAGAAAGAAAATAAATATAAAGAGTAACTTAAAATAATGAAAAAATATGAAAATATAAACTAGAGATTAATAAATTATAAAATTTTAAATTAAGAGATGCTATTTTTATCACATGGTTCTATCTCAGCCCAATATACTCGGTCAAGCAATATTTATATTATATTAGTCAAACATTATATTATTCAATATCTAAAAGGGTTTCACACCAACTCGAACGCAATTATTAACTATAATAATTAAAGGTTAGAGTTTAACTCTAATATTTAAATCTCTGTAATTATTAGATTATATATATTTATTACAAAATTATTAACTCTAATTATTAGAGTTAATAATTGCGTTCGAGTTAATTTGAGTAATAAAGATTTTCGAAGGAAAGATGGTTCACTCGACCGATTTATTTAAATAAAAACGATACTAATGCAAATGCGACGGGTAGGTGAACTAAAATATATATTTGGATTCATATCTGTTTACATTAAATTCGAAAAATAATACTCCAATATAATCTTAAATTAAGATATGTATACAAATTTGGTATATATCGAAAAGTAAGTGTTCCACAAAAATATTATTTGGAGATATCAAAAATGAATTTTCAAAAATATTACATTATTTTTATAGGTCAAAAGTATTCAATTATTATTTACATGTAAACTTTCAATACCGTGAAAATGTCATAATTTGAAATATATTTTTTTAAATATAGTTCAAATATATATTATAATATTAAAAGTATATTAGTCTCATAAATAGATTAATTACCTTATGAATTAATAATAGTAAATATAACTTATAAAAATACATGTGTATCCATCTCGTGGTTGGTATGAGAACTATATTAAAAAAATTACATAGCTTAGATAGGGAGTGAAACATCTTTGCCCCTTTTACGGAAATTTAAATATTAGAGTTAATAATTGTGTTCGAGTTGGTGTGAAACCACTTAATGATTTATTTACCATTTTGAAGTGGTCATATTTATAATTTTATTTTTGATTTACATATTATTTATTTAAATGTATCATATAATATACAAATAAACATATAATTACTTAACCTAGAGACTAATTTACTACATTTAATGTTTACTATTTATAATCATTATTAGATAAAATAATTTATTTTAGATTCATATAATGTTAAATACTTAAAATAATGTATTTATTTTTTGAAATATTAAATCATGACTTTTTATATTGATGCTATTGTAATACATTAGTATCATTTTAAAGTCATATTTTAGTTTTTTTAATTTTGATTAAAATATAAGTTATTATAAAAAATGTTGTAAAAATTTGATTACTTAAATTTAGTTTGTTATGAATTATAATTATGAAAAATTGAATTTATTATAACAAGAAATATACCTATTAAATGTTTACTAAATTAGTAATGAACCTATTTCTGAATAATATTAATATTATTAATACATTTAATATTCCTATTGTAATACATAGTATTTATTAATATTTATTAAATACATAAAATAATAATATATTTAAAAAATAAATGTTTATAAATCAATTTAAAGTTAAATTCGATATTTTTCGATATCAATACAAATAAATATATTATCGTTGTATATAATTATTATATTCTATATGACAATTAGGTATAGGGGTAACCCTACATAACAGTAGAACATTGCAGACTAACCTCCTAGAGGTGTACGGATGACCTTGTCCCGATTACATCTCCAGAACTGAGCTCTATTGTCATCGGACAGAGTGACTATACGATCGAAGCGAGATGGACTCCACAGTGCCACCGATAGTTCATTCTGTGGAGGGGGGGTCAGTAAATCATAAATGTATTCACTAAAACCGATGCATGATCTATGAAGTGAATAGCAATGCGCAGTTTTAAGCTTTCTAAGTCCATCAATATCAATATGTCCATCACAAATTATTATTTGTATACAGATTTAGTTATCCTATATTTCATCTATATTACATCTATATCCTATACAATTTGTACTTTCAAATTAGCTTTAACAATTTTTAATTTAAAAATAAGTATATATTATTAGTTTTTATTATTTATACATGGGAATGAAGAGTAAACCATACAAAATAATGATTTATATGTGTTATATTTTAAATATAATGATATATGATATATATAAATATATGATTTATATGTGTTATATTTTAAATATAATATATATAATTAACTATACAATCATTTGTATTTATACACGAGGACACATGTAAATAAATATGAAAAATCTCCAACTTGAAATATTTTAAATATTTTTTGCGCAGATAATAATACTTCATTCTATCATACATAAGATTTTTTTTTATTATATACATTTATGTTAATATTTTATAATAGGTATAATTCAATTTTAAAAATGAAAAAAATGTAGAAAAATAGATGTAAAAATTTAGTTTATTGATTATATTTTTATATGAATATTAATGTTTTCTAAATATACTGAAAATTATAGCAATTTTTATAGAATAGAAAAAGAGTTCCGGACTTTTTAGTAAAGCAAAATATTTATAAAATAACATTCTGAGAAAACAGCTCTCAAAGTTTATTGAAATGTTGTTATGCAATTATAAGTAATACAGATTTAGTATTTATACATCATTATAACATCATTTATACTCATAAATATAGTGAATTTAGGTATAATAGTTACATGAAATTTAAATGATTATAAAATTTATTTTAATTTATTTTTTTTTAATTTTAATTATGAAGTTTCCCCTTTAATATAAATATAAAACTTCAATAAAATATTGAAATAAACTTTTATTCACGAGATACACTTATATCAAAATAATATTTTCTCACACCCATGGGCCATGGCATAACAAATATTATTAAGATTACAGTTCAGGAGATATCATGATATGGGTTGTGTAATATATCAAGGTATTATTCATACTTATAATGTTATTTTTTAACTTCACTAATATATATATATTTATTTATATACATGCACAAAATTATATGGATAATATTTGATAATTTTTTAAAATCAAATATTCAAAATTATAATACAGATTTGTTAGTCAAATAACATTGGCATTATTTCAAAATATTATATTGGTTATTATATTTAAAGTGTATATATGTATTTATTAACATGTAAATGTACATGTTGTGATATACAATAAGGGGGTATCACACACTGCAAGCCATTTGACCATTCATACATGTGAATAGATACACTATACATAGGCCTATTCACAGTGGGGCACAAAGAAATCTATTCACTGAATTGAATCAGTTTTATGTGTGTTCTACTTATAATATATAGTATAATATATATAATGGAAAATAAAAATAGATAGACATTAAAAATAGGCTTTTATTTTTATATTTATATTTATAAATTATATATTTACAAGAATTAATAAATATATTTATGAAAATATTTGTCTATTGAAGTATTTATATATGTTATTTATAAAAAGTAATATAAATTAAGAGATTATTGTTTTTATTTCTATTTTGTAGTCAATACATGCATACAAATGACACTATTTTTTGAGTAAACAGTATTTGAAGTTTTATTTTTAAATAAAAATATAATATTTTATAATATTAATAATTATATTTTTTTAAATAATGCTCTTTCATATCATATATTATGATATATTATTTATACAAAATAAATGTAAATATTTGATTTTATTAAATTTAAATTATCAATATCTTAAATATTTAAGATATGAAATATTATACATTATTTAAGCATGTAGATTTAATAATACATCACATATTTATATATTTGTTTATCATAACCTCCGCAAAAAATCACTTTTTATATCATTTCTAGACTGTTTTCAAGGATAATGTTTCAATAGATACTAAAGAAACTTATTATAAATTAGTAATATGTAGTACACAAAACAATTTATATGTGTCGTTTAAACTCTTGTATCCCCTTTTAAGTTTTAAGTTTAACACATGGTACATGTGCTGCCACCTGGCCCTATGTCGCTGCGAGGCATACTTCATTGTAAATAGGTATCAATATAACAGCTGTATGTGTGATAAATTAATATACTTATAAACTAGGCGATTCAGTATATATAACACTATTATATAAACTGATCAACTGTTCATTGAATACAACTAAATACGGGATATACTATCAATATATAAATGAATGGGGGTGGTGGTGTAATATCAAATGATATCAGTGGAGGGGGTTGTCATATCAAATGATATCAGTGGAGGGGGTTGTAATATCAAATGATATCAGTGGAGGGGGTTGTCATATCAAATGATATCAGTGGAGGGGGTTGTCATATCAAATGATATCAGTGGAGGGGGTTGTCATATCAAATGATATCAGTGGAGGGGGTTGTCATATCAAATGATATCAGTGGAGGGGGTTGTCATATCAAATGATATCAGTGGAAGGGGTTGTCATATCAAATGATATCAGTGGAGGGGGTTGTCATATCAAGTGATATCAGTGGAGGGGGTTGTCATATCAAGTGATATCAGTGTGAAATATGCGTTAAGAGGCTGTGAGTGATACAAACCTCGTGGCTACACAGTTTGAACTTAGGTCTGAAGGAGTCGGTGGAGGTACCTCTGTTTAGTGACCATATATGGGCCTTACCGTCAGATGAGCCGCTGATCAGGTAGCGGTTGTCAGGGGAGACCGACGAACGGATGTAGAATGACTCATTGCGATGCCCGGTGTAGGTGTTTACTGGGGGGGCGGGGGTGGCCCAGGTGGGGTATGTATTACTGTGAGACGGAGCGGGGTAAATATGGAGACAAGATACGTGAGAGAGGAGAAGAGGAAAGTAGGGTGTATATATTTACTAGCGGGTGAGGGAGAAGATGAAGTGTGTATACGTATATGTATGTTTCTAAGGGTAGAAGTAGATACAATAAACTAGGAATTAATATATACGAGATAACGTTAATAATAGAAATGGGCTTGCCATTACGTATATACTTTAGATTGTATTCAATATAATACCGATGTGAAATAAGGCTAGATAACGACACGGTTGATACATAGGAAAGTTAAGTGATATATACATAAGATAGATAACGCATGCATACAGATGGATGAAGATAGATAACTAGGATAGACAGGTGATAACTGGTGGCATATGGAGGGATTAGTACAAACTTGGGGTCCTGACAAGCCCGTTGCAGTCAAACTCGTAGACGTTGTTGTTCATGCAGTTAGCGTACAGCCGCGACATGGTCTTGTCGAATGTTATGTAAGAATAGCCTGTGTGTAGGTGTGTAGGTGTGTGGTGTGGTATGTGTGGTAGGGGACGGAGTGCATAGGTGTGTGTGTGTGGTAGGAGACGGAGTGGATAGGTGTGAGGTGTGGTAGTAAGTGACAGAGTGCACAGGTGTGGTGTGATGTGGTAAATGAGGTGATACATGTGTGGGTAGAGGTGGATGACAGTGAATGCTTTGTGCGGGAGTAGTAAGGTTTATAGAGAATGCTATTAGCCAGTAGTGTTTGGTTAGGAAGGAAGATTTGTGTGTGTGTGTATGTGTGCGAGTATTTCACTATATTTAATAAGCACCTAGCAATAGAATTTTGAAGAAGTTAGTACTTTCATCCAATCTAGGAACTTATATGAAGTTTTCACTTATAACCATATGGCTCAAATGTCCCTACGAAGCCGCTTTCGTGTTATGGTAAGTATCCATGGTTTTAACGAGAGCCGATCATTTATATATAAACAGTTATATAGGATCACTTCTAAATATTATTGTAAGTCCTATTTTATTGGTCCAGATGGGTCTCGAACCCGCGTCCTACTGCTTGTGTGCCTTAGCCAACTTAGCCACACAGGCAGTTTTTAATTTTTATGTATTAAATACTGTATAATACTAACCTTTCTTAATGGTACTGGCTCCGTGGTTAAAAATAGCTTTAGGTGTTAGTTTCTTAGAGTTCAGGAACCTTAGGTCCCATACTTTGATGTCTCTGAGAGGGTATGATAATAAGGATGTGAAATGAGAGATAATCGGATGCATCACTAATAATAATAATCATGTGGTAAATAGTTACATAGTGGTTATTCAAAAGGTTATTGTTATTGGTTGCTAGTTATCAACACATTATAAGTAAAATTTAAATTAAAATACGAGAGAAAGAAATGTTACCCTTAAAATTATATTCTCTAGGCTCCTTTAAAGCTATTTATAACATGTAAAGTTAAACGAGACTATAGTAAGTGAAATCATTCGATAAATATTTTATCGTATTATTTTAATCTACGATGGTAATTTTATCGTTAGACAAAGCTTTTTTATGAAATGTGAACAACAATAATGATACACATGATATATCCATGGAGTTACTTTATAACTATAGTTTTACCCCATACCTACCCTCCCCCTTACCCACCCACCCCCTTACCCCATACCTACCCACCCCCTTACCGCATACCTACCCACCCCCTTACCCCATACCTACCCACCCCCTCACCCCATACCTACCCACCCCCTTACCGCATACCTAGACACCCCCTTACCCCATACCTATCCACCCCCTTACCCCATACCTACCCACCCCCTTACCCCATACCTACCCACCCCCTTACCGCATACCTACCCACCCCCTTACCCCATACCTACCCACCCCCTCACCCCATACTTACACACCCCCTCACCCCATACCTACCCACCCCCTTACCCCATACCTACCCACCCCCTCACCGCATACCTACCCACCCCCTCACCCCATACCTACCCACCCCCTCACCCCATACCTACCCACCCCCTCACCGCATACCTACACACCCCCTCACCCCATACCTACCCACCCCTTACCCCATACCTACCCACCCCCTCACCCTATACTTACACACCCCCTCACCCCATACCTAGACACCCCCTTACCCCATACCTACACACCCCCACACTCCATACCTACCCACCCCCTCACCGCATACCTAGACACCCCCTTACCCCATACCTAGACACCCCCTTACCTATACACCCCATTACCCCATACTTACACACCCCCTCACCCCACACCTACACACCCCTTCCCCCCATACCTGCACACCCCCTCACCCTATACCTACACACCCCTCACCCCATACCTACCCACCCCTTACCCCATACCTACCCACCCCCTCACCCCATACCTACCCACCCCCTTACCCCATACCTACACACCCCCACACCCCATACCTACACCCCCCCACACCCCATACCTACACACCATCATTGAGGGTCCCTTGAGGAATTATGGGTAATCACCACAAGGGAGAGTACAACACACACACACACACATGATAGAATTACGGTACCAACCACATACTCAACAACATACATTTCTACAACAAACCATTTATTTATACTTATGTAAATTAACAGTTGTATTTGTATGTCGCCGGTATTTTAGTAATATTTCTCTTTTAGCATTATTGTACTCTAGATATATGCATTCATATTCCCATTCCCATTCTTTTATGTTACCATACAAATTTCTTAAGGATCTTTCACACTAAAAACCACTCGCTAGTATAATGAGGGTCCCTCAACCCCCCGACTACTAACTGATCTCTAGTTCCGGCCGAGAAGAAAGTAAACTCGTCCTGAAACTGTACGCAGGCTATTGTGGCTCTGTCACTGGCGGGCTGTTAATGGTGGTGCATTATGGGTAGTCAGCAATGGGGCATTATGGGTAGACCATAGCGGTGGTGGGGCATTATGGGTAGTCAGCAATGGGGCATTATGGGTAGACCATAGCGGTGGTGGGGCATTATGGGTAATCACAACACAATAGCTAACAACACACACACGATACACTTACAGTACCAGCCACACGCTCAACAACGTACCATTTACTTGTACTTATGTAAATTAGCGTTTGTATTTGTATGTCGTCAGCGTTTTAGTAATGTTTCTATTTTAGCATTATGGTGCTCTAGATATATGCATTCCCATTCTTTTATGTTATCCATACAT
The DNA here is from genome assembly GCA_964019155.1 of Osedax fenrisi. Lineage (NCBI taxonomy): Eukaryota > Metazoa > Annelida > Polychaeta > Sabellida > Siboglinidae > Osedax > Osedax fenrisi. The sequence continues at coordinate 13,160,367 of OZ025240.1, forward strand.
GTTCCTTAAGGTGGTTTCACACTAAAAAACAACTCGATGGTATAAATAGCAACCCGATAAGGTCGAACATAAAAATTAGCCAGTTTCGGTGTGAATGACCTTATCGATATCGCTGAATCGCCAGATATCGGGCTATTTTTGTGTGTGTGAAATCACCTTTATTCTACAATAAATATAGTGTACATTGTACAATGTATGGCATACGATGGTAAGTATTACACTGTGAACTACAGTATTTTACACATACTCTCTATATAGTTATACACACCTTTGTTAACGTTTATTTTCCGTTTAAAGTGTTTAAATAAAATTTAATAATAATAATAATAATAAAGAGGCGATAGTGTTAATTATATAATTATATTAGCGTCTATTATTCAAAATAATAACATTAATCAGTAATAAACTTAATTAGTACGAGTTTTGTACACATACAAGCATATATACCGATACATTATTATCGGATAATAATATCACTTAGTAATATTAATCGAGAAATATATTTACACGCATTAATTTAATTATTTTAACATATCGGATACAAAATAGATAGGCAGTTATTTTTAAACTTGTTCAAAGTTATTTTTTCTATAAAAATATAAAACTTATATGTTATGTATCATATATTAAAAATAAATATTAATGGCATTATCCACACTTAGTAACTTAATGAAGAAAATGATATTATAAATATCCTATATATATAAATATATTATAGATAAATAATTATCCTTTAATTGGATTAGTTATATTGACAATTATTCTATTATTTATAATAAGTCGTACTAGGTAACCTATTATTATGATATTAATGATATTAACACTATTTAATTCTTATAGATAACATGTTCTCTATAAATAAACATAGTGTGTAAGAATTGAGAAAACCCAAAACACGAGAACACCAAACGATACTGTAGCCAGTCAATACTAAAACAAATAACATATAAACGAGGCCATGGTACGCAAGCAAATCGAACAGTAATAACGATGATGAGGTGATCAAGGTAACCGTGACGATAATGAATTATATGTACGTATTAGAAAAGTACGAAGCAAATCTACCAATATTCACGAGGTTCTACTGATAATGACGTACGCGACGTAGGTATGCTTAATAACAACGAAGCGAATAGTACAACTGTATATTACCATCTTCTGCACCTGTCAATGGTATGTTCTTTTTAGCTAATGATTTTGATAACAAAAACGAATAGAATATAAGTGATAAAACCTTAGTACGTGGTAATTATTGCGTAGTGGTTATATGAATTATGTTATATTTATTTATTATGCCCATCGTAATGCTAAACTTTATCTAAAGTGTAATCCCCTGTGAAATAAATATAAATATATCTTTAACTAGTAATTTAATATATTTCCATACTCACGAAAGAACGTATGCTATATGAACTAGTTCCTACATTTCCGTTCAAGCGTTCCCATTCCCTATTCTATATCTGTTCCTTTCACCATAAGGAATGGGATGACGCAGTATATCCCCTATAAGTTAATATCTCATACTAATTTACTAAAATTAGATTTAGGTAATTAACTAAATGTACCTCCTCCACTACACTTGCACTTGATGTAATATTAGTTAAGTAGAGCTACATTCTAACCAGAAAAACAGGCCCGATTTATACAGTCAGATATCAGCTGAATTCAACTATTTCGTTAAATTATTATAATTTTCTTCAAATTATTACTAAATTTAGTTAGTGAATTTAAATTATTATTTAGTGAATATTAAAAAATGAAACATTTTAATTAAAAGATATCTGGTTATAAAAGCAGGCTTGTTTGTTGGCATTAATGCGGAAGTTACTGTGCACATAGTAGTTTAGCAATAAATTAATAAGGATATCATTTTTTAAATAAATCCAATTATATAATTATATATCTTTATCGTGGTATGTTGAGGTGTGAATTGATGTAATATAAATATAGAATTTATATATATATACGTATACTGGTAATGTATTTTATAATCTCAGTATTAATATTTGAGATATCATCCACCATATAAAACTATTAATATGTATAATGATATATATATATAAACATATATTTTTAAATTTAAACAAAGATATTCAATAATAGTAGTACATTAAATTAGATCAAAGTTAAATCTATCAATACATATGGCCGTATCAAGGGGAGGGAAGAATGGTATTTATAATGTGGGGTGATGTAATAAAATTGAATAACATGTAATATAGATAATCCCATAACCTCCCGTATGAATGGTGAATTAATAGAGATACATATTCCCTATCTAATATTGAAATGTGTTTTTGATATATATATATATTGTATATAATATTACTCTATCATAAGTGATATGAATGGGGAGAGACACTCTTTCAAAACTAAAATTAAAACGAAAACTATAGTATCGCCCGTTACGACTTTTAGCTTTGATCCTGCACCTCACCACTAAGGGTGATTGTTAGGGTGATTGTTACAGGTCACTGAACATATGTTATATATCTATATGTCTCACACAACAAATGTAACCAAGTAGAACGGATAGCTATCGTCCATCAAAGTTTAGCATTGTAGAGATGCATTAATTAACAGGGGAGTGAAATGTGTAAAAAAGAGTCAAAAACACAATAATTATTATAAAATAACAAGGCTAACTTAACAGTGGTGTTGTTGCAAGGCACAACTACACTCACACACACTCACACACACTCACACACACACACACACACACACTACCATTACAACTAATATAGGGCGTAAAGTGGGGGTGGGGCTAGATGATAACGTGGAGCTTAAGTTTCTTGCTGCGACTCTTCGTGTTGGTCTTCTGACCGTGGGGCTCCCACAGAATGTTCACCGGGTTTATCTCGTTGTTACCTGACCAATCAGAGCGGGGGGGGCGTGTTAGCGTGAGCGGCTTTGTGAGGGTTAGCGTGTGTACGGTGAGGTAGTATTTAGTGGGGGTTTATATATCATCAATATATTGTATATATTGCGTGTGTGTATATAATGTATATATATATATATATATATATATATATATATATATATATATTATTTTCTAACTTATTCATTGTATTGTATCTATGTAAAACGGAAGTCAAAAATTAATTTAAAATTAAGGTTATTTGTCTCTATAAGTTTTAGCTTCTACAAAAACCTGGGTGTAAACCTACATCTGATAATAATGTGTTTATATATATGAAGGTGAATACGCTTAGTGGTGATAATGTATGATCATTGTATTGCCTGTACAATGTGTGGGTGTGCGAATACATATAGGACTACGTCTGTATGCTATTTCTAATACATTTCATAAGATAAGCAATATACCTTTCATAAACTTAGGTTAAACATTATCACTATAATTATTCTTACAGAAATATTCATTCATAGAGTATTCTAAATTCTTGTGAAATTCATAAATTGTTCATTGAATGAATTACTAAAGCTGCGTTCACATATAGCGATTTTGCTGCAAAATCGCAGCAACTTTGCAGCAAAATCACGACGAACAAAATCGCCAGGTGTGAACACCACGGCAAAATTTGCAGCAAAAAAATTCACTAGCAAAATCACTGCAAAATCGCAGCAACTTTGCAGCAAAATGAATAGCAAACATGTTTGCTATATGTGCAAAATTCTTTCTCGACGATTTTGCAGCAAAGTCGCTATATGTGATCGCTGCTTAAGACATACATAAAGTAACAGTTAAGCTATTCATGTTACACACACTAGTGATACACTAATGTATAAGTATGTAATGTAGAATAGGATTATACACTCAAGTAAAACACACACATTGTAGAGCTGTTGTTCAATTCCAATAGGAAAGGATATGTTATTAACATATTATAGTAGTATTATATTATATTTTGATTAACTGCTGTAATTAATCTTAATTATACAAACTGTATAATATATCATATATACATATATATATATATATATACTACTATATATATACTACTATATACTATATATATATATATATATATATATATATATATACTACTATATATACTACTATATAATATATATGTGATATACATATACATATGAATACATAATTACAAACTTTTATTATTTTTTCTGCGATCCCAGATCATGATAGTACCATCGCGTGAGCCGGAAATAAACACGACTGTGAAATAGAGATAAACAACGATCATGGAACGATGTAATGATCAGTGGTTATGCGATCGTAGTTCATCACTTAATTAGTAATACTAGTTATTAATAAATTAAATAAAATTAGAAAATTCATTGACGTCGACATCAAAAGTTTTTTAACATTTATATTTTATAAATGAAACGTCTCGCGTTTAATTAATTCTAATAATATAACGGTAAATGTAAAAAGTTTTAATCTCATTAATTTTTTAATTTCGTATTATTCTTTATTTATTTCTATAACGTATGTTATCGTTAGCAAATATACATTCGATTATATATTTTGACTATATATTTGTTTAAATAAATTATCAATCAATTATTAATAATTGATATAATTATATAAATAACACCATATTAAAGGTAATATATTGTATATGTTGTGAGCTACAAACATTTGTCATCGGGTCGATGGGACAATGATTTCACGGTTCCGGAATGACCCTTGAACATATTGCATCCTTCAGCTGTGTTCGTGTGCGAAAGAAATAGGGAAGGTTAGTATACTAGTATAACAGTCGATATGGTCCTTTAAAAAATACATATTAATTCTTATATTAAGCTTATAATAAAAGTACTAATATTTAATGTATAGGTCAATAATTAAATAAGTATATAAAAAAAACTAAGTTTATAATATATGGATATAATTAAGTTTAACTATAATAGGTTGAAGCATATAGGGATAGTTATAATTTAATATAGCATTAGTTACGGTTCAAATAAATTGTTTTATATTCTTAATTTTGTATTTTTTAATTCCATTATGTTATCATTAGATAATATTTCATAATAAAAAATCAATCAATATATATATATATTTCTTCGTTCAGATTAGTGATAAAAGAAGATATAACAATTATAATATTACGTTGCCACGCGCTAGTTATCGGGGAGTGAATGGGCGTTTCAGGGGTGTGTCTAGAGGGTGTATCTTAATGAGGGGAGTGTCTAAAGGGTAGTGTCTAGAAGGAGTATCTGGAGAGATGCGTGTCACGAAGGAGTCGTGTCTATAAGGGGCATGTCTACAAATGAGGCGTGTCTACAAGGGGGAGTGTCACGAAGGGGCGTGACTACGAGTGGGCGTGTCTACAAGGGGGACTATGTGTGACGAATGGGGCGTGTCTATACTGGGGGGCATGTCTACAAATGGGCGTGTCACGAAGGGGGCGTGTCTACAAGGGGGAATAGGTGTAACGTACGTGTCTTCTGGGCATCGACACCCCTGGTCAAGTCGAAACAGTTGATGCCGGGCACTGCTGTAGCGGTCAATAGGTGTGTAGGCTCGTTAGGGATCCACGCCAGGTCAAATATCGCGTTCTGGAAGTACTTGGCGACTGTGTGTGGGACGGAGGGTGGAGGGGTGAGTCATCAATGAGGCGTTAATGTGGGTGAGGTGTCATAGGTGTATGAGTGGGTCGTTGTGATGATGTTATAGGGTGTAAGAGTGTGATGTCAGGTGGGATCTCTCTTATTGTGGTTATGATAGGGTTAATGATAAAGGGTTTAGAGTTGGTCGCACACCTTGTTGCAGTGAAAATAACTTTGTATTTAAAAAACAAATTATTTTATAATACTAATATAATATGTTATTTAATGTATGTAACAAAAATTATCCACGAAAACCATCTAGATATGACATAAAAAGTGATTTTTGTGGATACATAACAAAATTAAAAATATATAATTATTAAATTTATTATTTAAATTATATAATATGCCTAACTGATTTAGAAATATTTTATCAGACACTTAATTTTACAGTATTTTATAACTTATATATTGCTGATTTCAAAAAAATAAAAGGTATATTGTTTACATTGAATTATTATAACTTATGGTGTTTGTAATTCTATATAATATGATATTAGGGGTACCAATGATATAGCGGTACAAATAAAGTTATAATTAAATTTTTTTTGTAACAGATATTTTATTATATATATTTACTTACATTTTATATATTTACACACACACATTACATATTACATTTATTTATTCTTTAGGTAAGTAGTACCTAAAGAAACTACGTAACATTTACGATTACAATTATAATATTAATTACAATATAAATTATATTATCAATTACGATTATAATTATCACTATACCCCTATGACCTAATTACCACATATATCACTAAGCATATGAATACATGGTGACCAGATATCAAGTGAGTTTATATTTCCTAGCCATAGGTGTGGTGCCTTTTATGATTGCAGCATAGATATTGGTTAACATTGAAAAGAGATACCTTTCATAAATATTATTTTCTAATAATAGCAAATTACAATATCTATAGAATAAATAACAATAAATATAAATTTATAATAGTAATGTATTTATATATATATATATATATATATATATATATATATATATATTTATAAATATATGCACATAATAGGCTATATATAACTATTATAAATAATTCTCTATTATATTATACATATTATAAATATTAAAAAAAAACACATTGATTCTCTGAATAGAATTATGTGTGTTAGTCTATTAATAGCCCATATTCTGCCTATCTATTTACATGGTAAACTGTGAGATAGCAGCCACTGTGACATCACTGTGTTGGAGTTAGGGTGTTTACACTAGTAAGATGTGGGCACATGTATATTTGTACATTTGTACCCAGACTGGGTATACCTATTTACATATACCCATTCTGGGTAACAAAACTGATACTCAGACTGAGTAACCCAATGCATAGTTTGAACGCGATGAATATATACCTACACTGGGTAACATATATCTACACTGGGATATATATCTGTATACCTACAGATCATGTTCTTATACTAAATAATCTACCCACACATATAGTGTTTTACGAATGATTATAGTTATATAGGCCACCGGTAATAATTTGAGAAACTCGGTAAGCATTCGTTAATGAATAATAATACTATAATTTGCTAATCGGGAAATTATAGTATTATCATATACGGCATTAAAGTGTAGTGTGAATACGTATTGATTACACAGACTGGGTGACCTACAATCATACCCACAGCATGCTAGTGTGAAAGTAAGCTAGGCTATTAGCTAATCCACTCTTATTAATGGTGTATACTTGAATCTTTGATATCATAGAGGTAGTGGTACATGGTGAGCTGTATGATCACTGTGCTGTGAATTATGTTGTCGCGTTATTAAAGATAATTCTATAACGCAAACTCGATGCCTATATAATCGGGCGACAGCATAGAAAAGATATTGATCAAAAGCCCTTTAGAGGAAATAATAACATAAATAATTATATATTTCATATGAAAAAAAATGTACAATTTAAAACTTCTAATAAATATTTATTATTATTATTATTATTATTATATTAGGCGTTAAACATTAGTACTCCATATTATTGGTGTCCACGAAGAGAATACTATATGTAATACACTAAATATATTAGATATTATATACTGTATATATATATAATAAATACTACTACTACTACTACTACTACTACTACTACTACTACTACTACTACTACTACTACTACTACTACTACTACTACTACTACTACTACTACTACTACTACTACTACTACTACTACTACTACTACTACTACTACTACTACTACTACTACTACTACTACTACTACTACTACTACTACTACTACTACTACTACTACTACTACTACTACTACTACTACTACTACTACTACTACTACTACTACTACTACTACTACTACTACTACTACTACTACTACTACTACTACTACTACTACTACTACTACTACTACTACTACTACTACTACTACTACTACTACTACTACTACTACTACTACTACTACTACTACTACTACTACTACTACTACTACTACTACTACTACTACTACTACTACTATTACTACTACTACTACTACTACTACTACTACTACTACTACTACTACTACTACTACTACTACTACTACTACTACTACTACTACTACTACTACTACTACTATTGCACAAGATCTATATATACAGACCTAGGTTGAGACTCTTATCTCCGACAATGCTGGTGTTGTGTATGGCTAAAGTTCCATCTTCGTAAGTTATAGCAAGTATATCGGGGTCATCTGTGTGTGTTTAGGTGTGGGTATGTGTGTGTGTGTGGGTGTAGAGGTATGTGTGTGTGTATGTGTGTGTGTTTAGGTGTGGGTGTAGTTGTGGGTGTGTAGGTGTGGGTTTGTGTATTGATGTGGGTGTTTAGGTGTGGGTTTATGTATTGATGTGGGTGTTTAGGTGTAGGTATGTGTATAGGTGTAGGTGTAGAGGTGTGGGTGTAGGTTTGGGTGTGTGTGTAGATGTGGTTGTAGAGGTGTGAGTGTAGGTGTATATGTGGGTGTGGGTATGTTTATAGATGTGTTTGTAGGTGTGTGTATATGTATGTATATAGGTGTGTGTCTTTAGGTGTGGGTGTGTGTGCAGGTGTGTGTATATGTGTGGGCATGTGATTATGTAGATATAGATTTAGGTCATATGAACACTTAGATAAATCTGTAATGTAATATGGCAGATAGTTTTAGTCTGCTAACCAATATAAGAATGATAGAATTATATGATTTCAGACTAATAGGGTGCTCATACGGGTTTTGCATGTCGTATTAACAAATGCTGGTATCGAATATTTGTCGGTACAATATTTAAAAAACACGAGTGTTCACACGACGCTGGAAATTTAAAAAATCTTAAATTATCGTAGTTACCAATAACTGGCAACGGAATTAAAAAATAATTATTTACAACGATTATTGATCTTTAAATCATTTAATTAAACTACTTTGTATTATATATTTACTTGAATTATTTAATTTTTTATATTCTATATAATTCATAATTATATTGTGCAGTAATACGATTAATTATATAATAATTATTCAGTATAATATTAGTATAAAAGATTGTAAACATTATCAAAGAGAGTAAGATATTTCGGTCCAGCAAAAATTAGGATATTTTCCATTTTTGCTGTACGACGAGAAAAATAGGAATCCGAGTAAATTCTGAACCGAATCTAGAATTTTGAAGAATTCGGTTCAGCATTTGTTAGTACGACGATCAAAACGCGCATCGTTCAGATGCGTTCACACCAAACATATACTGCCTGATATCGACCCCAATTGCATAGTCCGATATCACGGAACTTCAAAGCTGGAAGTTCGTTAATGTGAACAGCTAGTGCTACACACCTATATCGGGCATATAAGCCGATGTTCTACGATTAATGGCAATATAACATCGTATCGTTTACTTTAAGCTCTATCGAAACAATGATCACTTTATCGTTATTGATTTATAGAAATGAATAATTTGAAGTAGACGATATCTGGCTATATAAATCGAGCCGATATACGGTTGTGTTTTTTAATGTGAATGCGACTTTATATCATATTTACATATAAATTAATCTTGTATAATCAAATATAATATACATTTTTTAATAATAATATATAAATTATTAAATAAATAATTTATAATTATTGTTAATGATACAATATAATTTTCATAAAAAAAGTAATTAGTATTATAAAGTATTAAAAGTAATTAGTATTAAAAAAGTAAATACTATTTTATTAATATATGTTTTTTAATACATATATTTATAATTATAAATAAATCTAAACATATAATAAAATATTATGATAATTCAATTAAATTTATTAAATATACTTGTATTTTTTAAATAAAATTTCTAATTAAATTTAATAATGGCTTAATTTAACTATTATTTTTTATAATGTATTCACTATTTATATTTTAAATTTACTATCATAATTTAAAAATTATAGATTTCTAAGTTTTTATAAATATATTTCACATATGTATTTATTTTATTTAATAAATTGATTTATTATCTATTTTTTTAAATCTAAATTATTTTTATATTTTATCATTCATTGGTTAGTTCCATAATATAGTTAGTGTTAGAAAAGAGTTAAACTTTATACTCTCTATTAAATAATTACGTAAATGAAAATCAAAACTAAAATAATAAACATTATATAATTTATATATATATTTCGTATTCAAAATAAATTTTACAATAATGATAATACTTATAAATATAAATAATAATTATAAAATATTAAAAATATTAAATAATTAATATTATTATTATAATAAAACATTAAACTATTATTAGTGCTAGAAAGAGTTAAACTTTATACTTTCTATTAAATAATTACGTAAATGAAAATCAAAACAAAAATAATAAACATTATATTATTTATATATATATTTCGTATTAAAAATAAATTTTATGATAATACTAATAAATATAAATAATAATTATAAAATATTAAAAATATTAAATAATTAATATTATTATTATAATAAAACATTAAACTATTATTAAAGATCTATGATGATATTTACTTAATGATCGTTTACTAACGTAGAGCAAATTTACATGACAGCGGAACAATATCCTGTGTAATTATGATTGTTATTGTTATTGTTATTGTTATTGTTAATGTGAATAGCAAGATAATGTTATTATAGTATTCAAACTAAGATATTCATTAACAAGTATAATGGGTGATGATTCAAAATATTTGAATAAAAAAATAAAAAATATTATTTATATTTTATTTAATATTTATTAAATATAGTTATCGAATACGAGTTATTAATAATACCTTATTAAGAGTTATTATGTAACGATAATAACTATAACTACGCATAATGAATACAACCACGGTTCCTATCTGTAATAGGCAATAACTAGCTGTTTGATTGGTTAAAACTAGCCTCTACGGCCAGGTCGTACTCCGGCCTAATACATTTCACGTCTTTATTAGTGTTTCGGAAGTCTGGTATAAGGACATCGAGGTTCAGGCCGGTCTTACGTATACCTGGGTGAGGTGGGGGGGGGTTAGTTCTCGATTAATGGGGGTAGGGGAGTAAGTGCTATAAGGTATGAGGACATCTAGGTTCAGGCCGGTCTTACGTATACCTGGGTGAGGTGGGGGAGGGGGGTTAGTTCTCGATTAATTGGGGTAGGGGAGTATATGATATAAGGTATGAGGACTTCACAGTTAATGCATGTCATACCTTGGGGGCGGTATAAGAAGGGGGGTTAATTAATTGTTAATCGGGGAAGGGATTTAGAGCTATATGGTATGAAGATATCAAGGTTCATGCCTGTCTAACGTATATCTGAGGGGATGAATTGTTAGTGGAAATATCGATCAATGGGGGAAGGGATGGGTTGGGGGCTATGAGGATATCACAGTGCGGAGTGTAAAGAGTGTAGGTATTAAAAGGGGGACGTTAGTTCAACATTGAGGTTATGAGGGACCTTTCATTAATCTCAATAGTACCTGTACGCTATTCAAAGTGTTGTATTCAACTAACTATATTTACATATAGAAATATAGTCTATACATTATAACAATATATATATATATAATCAGTCAACTCCCGATAGGTCGGACATGCAAGGGACCATATAGAAGTAAACTTAGTGAGATGTCCGAATTATACAAAATTCCGAGGATCATAAATAAGTTTGCTATGTTACATAGTGGTATTAATACTGAGGCGGTATTATGATGTTTACATGTATATCAGTCAGTCAGTACTAATTCAGTAATTATGAAACATATGATATGAAGTATAAAATAAAATAAGTTATGGTAGATATATAAAATATATTTATTTTATTTAGTAAATAATGATTTAATATATATATATATATATATATATATTTATATATATATATTTGATATATATATATATAAATATATTTATTTTTAATTATTTATTTAGTAAATAATAATTTAATATATATATATATATATAAATATTATATGTTATAGGTTTAAAAATATTATGCTCATAAAATGTAAGATATAACATCATTATCGTTTGAAGTTATATAAAATAATGCATGTTGCATTAGTTTAAAAATATGTTTGTAACTTAATTAGATTAATTTTAACATTTTAACTCAATGGCGCGAATTACATGCTGTGTAATTTAGTATATTTACTCCATTTACATATATTCTAATTAAACGATTAGACAATTATAAAACTATGTACTGAAGTGTGCAGACTAATATATTTCTCACTCTTTGTATACAAATTGATATTCAAATTAGACGATTATAATTTGATACTACTTATATTACCTTTGTAATGATATTCATAAGTTACGAATCATAACAACTGAAACATATATGTATACATACAATTATTCAAAAAGATCTAACTGGCATACAATTTATAAAAGTGACTATAATATATATCCGACATATCCGATTAATTTAACATGCAAATAGATACAACTCAAAAAAACCTACTAAGTTTGTCCGAATTATCAAGAAATCTGACGTATATGTAAATATTCAATAATAAAAAAGATATCAATGTTTTGGTAACATTAATTATCATGAAAAAGTTACTGAGTAAATTGATGTTGAAAAATAAAGTAATATTATTTTTAATATTTACAAACTACTTATATTTTAAAAAAAATTTAAAATTGATCTTATATTCATAAAATGGAATAAATTTTACTTAATATTTTACAATAATTATTATATTATTTATTTACAAAGTATTTAGAATAATATAGACTAGTAGGTATCATAAAATATCGAATTTTGATAGTTATATTGAAAATTTCTTAACGATTTGTTTTGTAAATGAAAGATAATTAATTATATAATATAATTATTTAATAAAATAAAAATTGATTTATATATTTTTTTAGAAAAAAAACGAACGTCGCACGACGCCATAACAAATCTTAAATCTTTGAATAAAAGCCAATATCTGGCTATAAAAATTGGTCGGATTTCGGGTTGTATTTTTTGATGTGAACGCAGCTATATTTGAAAGAGGAAGTTTCATAATTTGAAACCAGCATTTATTAAAGATCGTTCAAAGGAGTGAGTCATACCTTGTTGTAGATTACAAAGTAGGGAGGGAGATAGTTGGAGACGTATATGGATGTATGATTTAATATGAGAATATGTATAATAGAATAACTGTTAAAGTAAAGCCACAGGGGAAGGGAAGATAAAATGAGGTAATGTCGTTATTACGTATATTAGTATTATAGGGTTAAGGTACATAATCCGCACAATCCATATGATATATTAAATCTCACTAGTTCAACGTCTTAGTAGTATATATTGATACTAATAATGTGATCGGATATATGATATGAATTATATCATATAATATAGTTTATCAATATTTATTCGTTGCATGACTAATGCACTATATTAGGTATTAAAAACGTATCAATAGTTTGATAAATAGTATAAAATACGAGGATTAATATAATTAGCAATCATATTATCAGACTATATATGTGCAGATTTCGTTCAGGTATCTTATTACCTCATTTCGTCCAGGTATTATAATTTATTCATCAGGCATGGGGTAAAATACGTAATTTATTTAAATACGCTGAATTTATATATTTGTATTTTTATTTTTATTTGATTGTCATATTCTGTGTATTTGATCAAATACGGTTTCAAATACACTTTTAAAAATATTTACATTAATAATAATATAGAATTTAAATATTTGATTTATGAATGTAAACAAATTAACAACAAATTTACCATTTACATTAATATTAATTTATTAAATAATGAAAATTATATAATAGAACAATAATTTTCAAAGAATTTTATGAATACATTTATAAGTAAATTTATATTCTATATAAAAATGTATAGGTTTTATAAGTTATATAAAATTATCCCAAGCAATTAATATATTTTAAATAGATTTAAATTAATTATTATGCAATCTGGTATAGGGATAGGGATTATTATTTTATGATATCAAAGAATACATTTAGTTTAGATATTAAATATTTAGACCAGATAGATGTTGATTATCGGATGAGCGATTTGAAGAGCTAATGTATATAAGGTGTAATAAAAATGTAATTAAATATTTAATGTGTTAATATTTGTATTTTGTATTTGTATTTGTATTAGATAAAATGTATTTGTATAACAAATTTAATAAATATTTATATTTTTATGTGTGTTTATATTTGATAAAGTGTATTTGACGGTCAAATTTTGACCCCACCCTGGTGTTCACACGATCTATAAAATGCTCGACGTGTCAAATAGTGGTTTCGCACGACAACAATTTAATATGATCTATTTTTGCTGTAATAGAAAATCTGCATTTTTTCCCTAAAACCTGTTCGCAAGTCAGGGTCAAACAGAAAAACTTCACAGACACAGATAAACATCCTCTATACGTAATACGCGTAGAAGGGCTGAATTTAATATTGAGTTATGCATGTGGAATGGAATATTAACATGTATTAAAAGTAAGTAATCAATCGTAGATAAAACTAGGTAATCGATTAATTTTTAATTTATGTATTTTGATAATTTCGATATATATTTAGTATATTTTACCCTTACCTGTTACCTGTTACCTAATTGGTTTAGGCACTTCCATCAACTTCTTTATTGAAGTTTTCGGACGTGCTTTCAATATATTATTGGGCAAAAAGGTATGTTTTGAGCTTTGATTTGAATGTTACAGTTGAGTCAATTGATCGGATATGGTGAGGTAGATCATTCCAGATTTTTGGAGCATGGATGGAGAAAGATTTATGTTGGGAAGATGTTAAATATAATAGAACTGGAGTTTTTAATTTGAATTTGTTTATGTGTCTTTGTTCGTAAATAGTTGTGTTGGGAGTTAGTAAGTTAGCAAGATAGTCTGGTGTGTTATGATGTGTAGCTAAATGTATGGTCAGTGCAATTTTGTAAATTATACGGGATTTTATTGGCAGCCAATGTAATTTGGTTCTCAAAGGGGATATATGTTGTCTGGAATATTTAGTTATGTTGAATATGAATCTGATGGCTGAGTTCTGAAGACGTTGGAGTTTATTTATTATAGATTGTGAGGAGGCATAGAGACATGAATTACAGTAATCATGGCGGGGGAGAATGAGGGATGTAGCGAGGAGTTTTGCAGTATTAAAATTAATGAAGGGTCTTATTGTTCGTAAGTTGTGTAGTATGTAGTTAATTGACTGTGATAGTGATTTAGTCTGGATGTTGAATTGTAGTGTTGGGTCGATTAATATACCAAGATTTTTTATTTTATTAGCATAAGAAATACTCAGATTGTTAATGGTAATTTGTGGTGGAATGAATATGGTGGTAGATGTTTTAATATGCATTGATTCAGTTTTAAGACAGTTTAGTGATAATGAGTTGTTGGTGAGCCAGTTATGTATTTCAGTAATGCAGTTGTTAAGTACATTTATGTCGTTGTTAGGGTCTATCAATCTACAGTGTAACTGTATGTCATCAGCATACGAGTGATAGTCTATAGTGGGGTATGTCAATAATTCTAAATAAGGGAAGTAGGTAGATATTGAATAGGAGTGGACCAAGAACCGATCCTTGAGGTACTCCATGAGTAACTTTACGAGGTTTAGAGATTAGCGAGTTTATACTAATTTGGTAAAAACGATCAGTTAGGTATGCCGCCGTATACCATACTATAATATTAACATATTTCTTATAGATCAGTAAATTGAATTCCATAATGGAATTATTAGTAAAGAGCTGTTCATATAAGATCTATTACAGAAATTACGCAGTAGAATTCTTAAGAATTGCCAAATTGTAAAAGTCTATGTTTTTTCAGCGATTATTGCTAAATGTTCAAATCCGAATTTATTCTCGTTTTTTGATAATTTTGCAATTGGTAAATAAACGCACGCACGAGTATACTGACGAGTATTAATGCATATGCATTTATATTTCTAGGTGTCAATCTATTTATAATCATTTACGATTATAAGTGATTAAGATTAAGTTATTTAATCGTTTAATTAATAATTATAATTATAATAATATAATTCCTTATATAATTATTAAATTATAAATATATGTATATTACTATTTTATGATTATAAGTTCATAAAATGTATGTATTTTTAAGTATTCAACTACGAAAATTGCGAGAATAGATTACTCATGTGAACACCTACAATTGATAGCGCCAGGGTATTTTGAAACTGGAAGTCTTAAGTATTGAATACTTCGCAATAGAATACTGTATTCAGAATATAGTGTATTCTACTGCGAAATATATTCATCATCTGAACGGGTAACAGTGACGAACGGCGAATTGAAAAGCGAATGGGGTCACGAGGGGGCGGAGCTTAGTCGCTCCACCCACCGTTAATGGTCAACTAATTGGCCTTAGTTATTTTTAGAATGCACTACATATTTTATGTAAGAATACGCTATATATAGATAATATACACTATATGTGTATATTTTACAGTGTATTTAGGAATAGTACTACACGTTTGAATACGCTATGCTTTATAGATATATAGTATTTATACATTTTACTACTCGTGTATTTTACATTCTTATTGAAATTCTATTAATAACTGATATTAATTATATGTACTATATATTTGTATGTGACTATGTATATACTACTGTATATACAACTTATTTTGTATTCATAGTACTACTTGTGTGTTTTACATTCGTATTGAAATTCTATTAATACTGATATACAAAATATACACATAAACTGTATGTGACATACAGTGAATATTATCTATATATAGCGTATTCTTACATAACATATGCAGTACATTCTAAAAATAACTCAGGCATTAGATTATCCGGTGAGCGACTAAGCTCCGCCCCCTCGTCCCACTCGCTTACATTCGCATTTTCAATTCGCAGTTCGTCGATCTCCCCCATCTGAACAGAGCTTAACGATAACACATATTATTTATTTATAATATGTATATAATAAAAAATATTAAATATATGCTTATTCTTTAAATATCTATAGATATATTTAATATAATATTATAATAATTATATTTGAAAAGTGTCAATTATATTAAAAATTAAGTGAATTATTCATAAAATTATACTTACTTTTATAAGTGAATTCACGATTATGAATTGAACGAAATGACATTATAAAAATTAGTATTTCAAATTAACTAATCAACATTTAATATTATCTTCAATCATATAATATAATAATAATATTTAACTAATAAAATAATAACAAATTTTGCGCGTTAGTGTTTTGAAATTTTATAAATTTTACAAAGATTTTACTCATATTTATAGTTTTTGTTATGTAAAATACATAACCAATATAAATATTTCCAATAATTTGTTCTCTACAAATAGTTTTCTCATATATTAATATTGTCAATACATAATATATGTTTATATGATATAATATGTATATTAATTAATATATCTATATTAAAATAAATGTATTTTTGTATAACTATATTTTCACTATATTTATTTCATAAGAAATCCCATGAGATATAATTTTTTATAAATATATTATAAATCTTTATTACTTTATAATTATTTTAAAATAAAAATTATTTATATTATAACTTAACATTTCTATTAACATATTTTATAATAATTCCATTATTTACAGTTATTTCGTCAGTAATGTAGTGTGCCTTTTTAGAGGATTAAAAATCATGTAGCCTACTATTCAACTATACAACATATATATTATTTAATATATAATTATGTATATGTTTTAATTTGTGTATAAAATTGTTATACAATTTAAATATCAATATTTTAATATAAATCTAGAATATTTAAAATACTTAATAGAAATTTGGTAAATAATATCAATAATATTAATAATATTAATAATTGGAATTTTGCTAAATTTCATTCCGGATATTGATATTACCGGTGTTTATTTATATATTCCAGAAAAGTCTTTATTTTTGATAAATTAATAAATAATAATATGGCTCAAACAGCAGCACCCTCTTCAAACGGTCTATATAAAGATAAAGATCACCCTGATCAAATTCGTCAAAGTAATATAACCGCAGCTAAAGGTAATATATTATATTATGTGTTTAATAAACAATTTTAATATATTAAAAAAGAAATTTCAATTTAACTGTAAATATATTTATGAGCGATAATATGTCTAGAACATTCTATACATTATTTAAAATGTTATATTGTTTTATACCAACAGGATATATTCACAAATTAATATCATTGAAATTT
This sequence comes from Osedax fenrisi, assembly GCA_964019155.1. Lineage (NCBI taxonomy): Eukaryota > Metazoa > Annelida > Polychaeta > Sabellida > Siboglinidae > Osedax > Osedax fenrisi. The sequence goes on from OZ025240.1 coordinate 13,178,584, forward strand.
AAATAATTATATAATCAATTATCAAATGAGTTTTTAAAACTTATAATTAATAATTGAATTATTTAGTTAATGAAATTTTATAAATTTATATTAAATTTAATTTTTGGAGGAATACGGACGGTAGGCAAAAATTAAATAGAAAAGTTCACACAAGGCGTGCGTTACGCAAATTTATGATACGCTTTAATGCATACGAAAATCTAAATGAAAACATGTATATATGGAATACTTACTTTATAACAATATTATATTGAATATACGTATACACCATTTATTTTAATTGATTAATTAATAATTACAGATTGATATTTTGGGTTGTTTGATTTATTTGGTTAAGTTTTATTCTTCAGCTTTTTTAGCTGCTTTATATACCGAAGTGAGCCTATACAAAGTAATTAGTAACTACGAATAATATATTAACGCGACGCACGCATTGAGAGACACAGTGTGTCAGACACACATGAACTTTGTTATTTATAGTTATTTAATATTTTCCTACCGTCCATACTACATTAATATTTATTTAATACCAACAAATTATATAGATAAAACATGATGTAGACTATATCATGTAGTGGTATATTTGTAGAATATATAATATGACCCCAATTTGTTTTAATACGATTACAAATTGAAACAAATTGGGGCCATTACTATAGTAATCATTACTTAATTCAAATTTAAAATATTTTACATTTATCACTCTATATTTATAATATATATCTTGAAATATATAATTCATGTTAATTATTCATATTAGTTTATCAATGATATTAATAAACTATATCATGATATTACAAAAAGAGTATTTTAATTTAAAAATTAAAATTTGACCTTATAAATCATAATCAAACAAACTGGGCCATATTCAATACTTACTATATAGTTTTATATGTATGCTATATTATTATTATAGGTATTATTTTAATATAATATTTTTATAGTATTTAATTATATAATGGTATATATTATATTCATTATTAATACAGTTAATTGTAAACTAGAAATATATATAAAGGTACACATCAAACAAATCCGGCAATCATATAATTAAACGTATTGACATTTGTATAATCTATAACTATTACGATTAATATAGTTTAATCGGTTAAATAAGGAAGCTGGCAAATTCAAAAATATATATGTAATTAGGTTGAAATTAGAACACCCACCATAATTACATATGTGCCACTGAATCACTTGATATTATCTAGCACTGGTTTTAATTTAAACATAATTATATATGTGTATTTGAATGTGTCAACTTCCTCCAGTTAAAATTTAATCAGAATTAATATATATATATATATTTATTTATGTAACTGGTGTTTATATTTATAAATTATAAACTTTATAAGTACATAATTAGAGATGGTGAACGAGTTAAGAAATTTATTCTTAATTTTAAATTAAATTTATTCTTAAAAAGGAATTGTAGGTCAATGGGCGTAATTCGGTGAGACTGTAAATCATTATATAAATATATATATAATTATAATTTTTACAATATATAGTTAATTGTCATTGATATAAGTTTTATATATGTTATTATATGAATACCGGATGTGTTATATATTTATCATTTATAAATAATAAATTTTGTTATTCGAAATTAATTGCTATATTATTCGAAAATATTAGGTATTTAAAATTATAATAATGTACATTATACAGAATCCATTGTAAACTACAAATATATATATAATTAAATATTTGTGCTATATTTTCTAAAAAAAAATACCAACGTAATATCTGATTTGTAATTCTAATAATTGAAGTTAAATTAAATATTATTAACTTTAAGTAATTACACGTAGTTGGCTTAGCTACGTTCATACCATAAAATATCTCAATGTCGGCTGCTTAATATTATTCGTTTTTAAATATTTACTATATATCGGGCAAATATAATATTTTATTATAGTTAATTTATTTATAAACACATGTGTTGACCTGCCCGATGTATGTATGTAATGGTATAGTTCGAATCGAAACTTTGATATTCGATGATATCGGGTTTTATGTAATGGTGTGACGCATAGTCGTGTTTCTATAATTATAAATTATTATGTATAAAGTTATAAATTATAAGCAAAATATTTAGTATACAATGTATACTATAAATATAATTTATATTTAATTAAATATTTATGTATTATAATTATCATAATTATTCAATAACTAATAAGTAAGATAATTAGCGGATACAATAATTTAAAATATTAGTAGTAAATATTTATCATTATTAGTTTAAAGTAATATCTTTATGAGGAAATTATACAAATAAACTGAATATAATTTGAACAAAATGAGTATGACAAAAATAATATTACATTATATTTAGATAATGTATTAATAGATTAATTAAAAGAATATTCTTCCACAAACTAAACATATAGGATATCATGCCTATTATCTATATATAAATTAGTAATACATTTTTATTTTAAATAATATGAATTTTTTATATTGATCAAATATGAATATTATAAATTTAACTAATGTAATTTAACAAAATATAATTATTTAAGTGTAAATTTGTAAATTATATAAAATATTCTAGACATGCAATGACATTTATTTCGTAATGATTTAAATTATTCAAACATGATTACAAAAATAATTTGTAATTTTAATAATAATATAGGATTCCTATTTAATTTATATTAATAAAAAAAGTTTTATGTTTGTTACTATTCATTTTAATATACAATTTATATTTCACATATACTATTAATAAACTTTATAATATATAATTTAATCTATATTTTACAGCTATTTCTGATGCTGTACGTACTAGCCTGGGTCCAAGAGGGATGGATAAAATGGTTTGTATACCATTATATAATAGTATATTATATAAAGCGTAATTAATATAAATAGATTCAGTATGGAAAAAGTGATGTCACAATCACAAATGATGGTGCTACTATTCTCAAACAAATGCAAGTTTTACATCCATGCGCTAAGATGTTGGTAGAACTCAGTAAGGCACAAGACATTGAAGCTGGTGACGGAACAACCAGTGTTGTTATCATTGCTGGTAGTTTGTTAAATTCTGCCCAATCATTACTTTCAAAAGGTTAATAACCATTAAATAAAATAATTTAGTAATATATTTTCATTATTTTTAAATTATCCTATTTAGGTATACATCCTACTGTGATTTCTGATTCATTTCAAAGGGCATCTAAAAAAGCTATTGAAGTACTTGAAGGTATGGCAATACCTTTAGATTTATCAGACAGATCTTCTTTATTAAAGAGTGCCACAACTTCTCTCAGTTCTAAAGTGAGTTATTTGTATGTAACAATTAATTAAAATTAATTATAACACCATTTAATTTATAAATTGTATTTATTATTGATAATTTGTTATGGTAATCACATATTCATATTACAAATTATTTACTTATTAGGTGGTATGCCAATATTCTGACATCTTATCTCCACTTTGCGTTGATGCTGTTTTAAGAGTTATTGATCCTAAGAATGATACGAATGTTGATCTTAAGGATATTAAAATTATTCAAAAATTAGGGTAGGTTTCATAATAATTGTTATATCTAAATCACATATTAATAAAAATGTTATTATAGAGGAACAGTTGAAGATACCGAATTGATTGATGGAATGGTTTTTGATAAATCTGTTTCTGGAAATGGAGGTCCATCAAGAATTGAAAAGGCTAAAATAGGATTAATTCAATTTTGCATTTCACCTCCTAAAACTGATGTAAGTAATTATAAATAATTTGTTTACAATTACTTATGTGATTTTGTTATATAATACAACTATCTCTATTACAGATGGATAACCAAGTAGTTGTATCTGATTACTCTCAAATGGATCGAGTGTTAAGAGAAGAGAGACAATACATTTTGAATATTGTTAAACATATAAAGAAAACTGGATGTAACGTTTTACTTATACAGAAATCTATTCTCAGGTATATTGATATATGAACATAATAATCTGTGTATGTTACATTAAAAATATATTACAGAGATGCTATTAGTGATCTGGCTATTCATTTCCTCGCTAAGTTAAAGATCATGGTCATCAAAGATTGTGAAAGAACTGATATCGAATTTATATGCAAGGTTTGTATTATTTACAATTTTACAATATCCGCACTTTTAATGATATATTATATATATATAGGGACTTGGGTGTAAACCAGCTGCCTCGTTAGACCATTTCACATCCGAATCTTTAGCCTTTGCCGATTTAGTCGAAGAAACTCAAACAGGTCTTTCTAAAGTTGTTAGAATTACCGGAATTCAGAATGCTGGAAGAACTTGCTGCGTTGTTGTTAGAGGAAGTAATAAGCTCGTCTTGGAAGAGGCTGAGCGTTCCATTCACGATGCCCTTTGCGTAATTAGGTGTCTCGTTAAGAAGAGGTTTGTGTATAAAATTCTTTTATGAATTCATATATATAAAGCTATACTTATCGTACATATTACAGATTACCATTATATATGTAAATAATAAATACTCCTATGAATATTGATATGGATTTGTATTTATAGAGTTTTAATATATATTACAGATTACCATTATATATGTAAATAATAAATATTGATATGAATTTGTATTTATAAAGTTTTTGACAAATAACATATATTCATATTTATATGAATTCGAATTTATAGAGCTTTGATTATCATTATATATTACAAATAGTATATATTCCTATATTTATATGAATTCATGTTTATAGAGCTTTGATTGCTGGAGGTGGAGCACCAGAAATTGAAGTTTCGCATCAACTATTGAAATATTCCCAAACATTAACGGGTATGATATATGAAATTATCTTAATTTAGGATATTATTTAAACTATTGATACATCATTATGAAGGGTATCCCTTCATAATTTTCATATTAAAAAGTATGTGTTATCTAGAATATTACTTATAGAATCATTTATACATCATTCATGTACATTATAGCTCAATTTAAATAAAATTAAATAATATATAAATAATGTTTTATACATCAATACTATAAAGAACTATTTTTTTAAATAAAGATACATTTTGTAATAAAGTTATATATATATTTATATTATCATATAATTATTGTTTTGTATATAAAAGTTATAGTGATACAATATTATTTTTTATAATAAATTTCAATACAGATATTTAACTAAACTTTAAACCCTTTTTAATTGTCATGAATATTTGTCTACTTAAATCATTTCTATTATTGTAGATATCATGTATATATAGATAATATTTATTTCACTATTCCAGGAACTTATTATATACTATAACATTTTAATTTAAAATATTATATTACATTTCATTCCAAATTATTAAGTTTTCATATGTAAAAAAAATCATAGTAATAAAATGCTAACATTTGTATCTGTTTTTAAAAGTGTAATTTTCCCTATATATTTAATGTATAAATCTCATCTTCATTTCTGTTAATTAAACAATATTTTGAATATTTAGGAATGGAACAATACTGCTTTAGAGCATTTTCTGATGCCATGGAAGTCATTCCATTTACATTAGCTGAGAATGCTGGTCTAAACCCAATCGGAACTGTCACTGAATTAAGGAATAGACATGCTAAAGGAGAAAAGAATACTGGAATTAACGTCAGAAAGGTATTAGTATTTTGTACTCTTATTTACTAAATTTTTAAATAGAAGAAAAATAATATTATATATTTATTTAAATTATTTCCATTCAATATGTGGTAATTTATAAAGATAAAATCTGTTTGTAATTGAAATTTATATATATGCTTATATTTTAGTTTCCATTTTTATACTTATATATAGTCACCCTTCTATATATCAGAAACACTGCTAAGACTTTTTACATATATGCTAGTTTGTTTATGTAATTATATTAATATAATGTAATTCTATATCTCAAATACATTTCTTCAATCCCTTGAATTCTGAAATATCCAGAATTAATATTATTAACTTAATAGTATATATAATATATATATATATATATATATATATATATATTTATTATTTTTATGTGAATATTAGCAAATATAATTTATTATACATATTTTTAGAATATATGTAATAATCATTACATTCTTCATAATTAATTTTATTTTAAATTTAGAGATTGACTATTGATTTTCATTAAAAATACATGTAATTGTATAATTATTTTAATTTAATATATTCAAGTTTGTTTAATTTGTGTATCGTACAAGTACGTTTGATTTAATGATCACTTTAATTTTATATACATAATTAATTGCATTATAAATTGTTAGAACATTTTTAATAATTCTAAATATTATATAGGTTTGATAAATAAAAAATATTTATAAAAATTAAAAAAATTATTATCTTTTTTAGTACTAATTTTTTTATATTATATATATTTAAAATAATGAATATAAGTTCCCTATTATGTATATTTAATAGTGTATATCTTATTTATATATAATTATATCTTTACTTTTATTTCATAAATAATTATTAGGGGGCCATTACTAATATACTTGATGAAAATGTTGTACAACCATTATTGGTATCTACAAGTGCCTTGAATCTGGCTGCAGAAACTGTGAGATCTATTCTTAAAATTGATGATATCGTTAGTATAAACTATCAATTTATTTAATATTAATGTATATTAACTTATTAAATATAAATAAATTTTTTTCAGGTAATCTGCCAAAGAACATAGATATATCTATATTGTTATTCTAATAGCTTAATGTTTTGTGACTCTATTTATAATATTTTTTACAATTTTTGCCCTACTAATTTGTTATAATATTATGTATTTCATAATAAATAATAAAATTATGTATATTTTTATTTTTTATTCAATATAAATTTTTAAATATATAATTTACAATTTTATTTGTTTGTAAATAATAAAAATATAAAATAATTTATAATATATACAATTATAAACGTATATTTAATGTATCAATAATTTGAATAACATGACTAATGATTTAGTGAGCCTTTTGTCGTTCAATGTAAACTCTTCTATCTTCTCCCGCAGTCAACATAGATATTGCTCTAGGTCTAAAACTATCTACTACCAATGGAAATTTGAATTCTTCTCCTACATCTGGAGGTGGTGACCAACACTGCAATCTGTTGTAATGAGTTATATGTTTAGAATTTATATATATATATATATATATAACAGATACAATTGGATTTTAATATTTTTGGCTGGATTATATTGTATACATTAATTTATACATTATTTTATCAACACCTTAACATTTAAATTATTTTTAATTGGTTTTATATTATAGGATATTTTTAGTTATCAAGCAGAAATATCTAATATAAATATACCATTTATTTATTATAATATTGTAAATATAATGTAGTGAGAGTTTATTACTTTATAGAGTTTATCATAGAAATAATTTAGATATTATTTAATTTAATTTCTATAGAATTATATAATTTATTAAAACCGTGGATTTCTTAACATGAGAGTGGCATTGAATGGACTAAATCTATATAGTTATAAGTGAAAAGTTCCTGGATAGGATGAAAACTCCACCAAAATAAAATAACTAATATAAATTTTCCATATTATAGACATTAATTAAATATATAATAATAATAATATAAATTAAGATTGTATTAATCATATATATGATTTACGATTATTTGTATATTATATCAATCTATTTTTCGATAACAAATATTATCCATTTCTTTGGATTGCTCATTGTGGTTTGGTATTACAATAATAATTATAGTAGTGTTTATAGTTTATAAAAATGTTATTGAATATATTTAAAAGGAAGTGTTTTCTCAATATATTAGAAACAACCATAAATTGTATTTTGATATTTTTAATTAAGAAATTAATATTGTAATTTATAATATAATGTAATTCAGAAATGTTTAGACATAATTTAATTATAGTTGTAATTACAGTTTATAACAATATCACATTTGATCTAGTAATAATTAAATAAATATTTCTAAATTATGGTAATACATATATTAAGCTTAAATTTACCTAGGGGAAAGTCTCCGATTACCGACCCCTAAATGATTATTTGTAATAACGTATTCAATATTAAATATATTTATTTGTAATTAGGGTAATATTATTGCAATCTAATTGACTCCGAGCTATCCAATCTAATAAAAAAGATTGACAGTACATCGCGTAAATATGGAATGGAGATTAATGCTACGAAAACTCAAATTATGACTAATTCTGAAGGTAATTTCACATCCGAAATAAAGATAAACAACGATACACTCAAAATAGTTGAAAAATTTAAATACTTAGGTGCAATTATAGATGATAAAGGTTACAAATCTGAAATAATAGCTAGAACAGGTCAGACAATAACTGCATTATCAAAACTAAATGTTATATGGTACGACAAATCACTTCAACTGAAACTAAAAATTCGACTTATGCAATCGCTAGTAAACTCAATATTCCTCTATGCGTGCGAAACGTGGACGCTAACAAAGGAGTTACAAGGACGTATTAGAGCTTTGGAAATGAGATGTTTAAGAAGGCTAATGAACATATCATACCGAGACAAGATAACCAATATTGAGGTACAGAGTCGAGTTGTTAAAGAAATTGGCAAACACTCAGAATTGCTGGCGATGGTCATTGCAAAGAAGTTGAGGTGGTTTGGTCATGTATCACGATCAAACTCTATGTCTAATACTATTTTGCAAGGATCCATTGAAGGTAAAAGAAGAAGAGGACGGCCAAGGACACAATGGCAAGATAATATCGTTGAATGGACTAGTCTTGGAATAGAAGAAGCGATGCGAGCGACCCGGGATAGAGACCGATGGAAACGTATTATATTGAAGTCAACTGCGCCCCTACGGCATCCAAATGCTATGGGATAGGTAAAAGGTAAAAAAAAAATTGACAATTATTGCAATATGACTATTTTAAATTTTTGATATCATTATATTTACAAGAATAAACAGGGGGTCGGTAATTGGATACATATGCCTAATACCGACCCCCTTCTCCTATTACTGAACCCCTAAAATAATTGTAGTATTATAATATCCAATAAAAATAGTATATATACATAAATATAATTAATTATAACATGCACATAATTTATTTGTTATTGAATTTATGTTTTAAGAGTATTATTAAATTTAAACTTTATAGTAATTATACTAAAATAGTGTATATTATTATTTTATATTTATTTATTAATCAGTATGTTTATAATCAACTGGAATCATGAATCCGATATCTATATAAATGATACACAATCAACTTTTTGACATATTTTAAAGTAAAATACGGATATATTTTGATTGGATATTATAAATCACATTAGGTCAGTAAAAGGACAATCATATGGGTTGCTATAATTAAGACATATTGATTAATAATTCAAATTAAATTATTTGTATTATAGTTATAAATATGTTATTGATACAATATTAAATGCAGTATTAAATTTTCTTTTAATTAATAAACTATTTCAATGATTTAAAAAAAGTTATTATTCAAATATTTAAAAAGTAAAAACAGAATATTACATTTTATCAAATATCAATTGTAGGATTTAATATTTTTTAAAACATAATACTATATTCATATTTATCATTGAATTACTGTTAAATAGTTCAGGTGCAGGTGTATATAATTTTTTGATATCTCTTATAGTTAGAAGATACAATAAATATAATATAGTCTTATGTAATTAATTAGTAATTATAATAATCATATGATGATGAAATATAAATTATATAACATGCATCTAGGCACCTAAGCACATGCTCTCGGTATGCGCAATAGTATTTTTCATTAGCTCATTATAATTTTATGAATAGATATTCATTAAGTTGGTGGGCAGGTAGGTATACTGAACTTATGACCACTATTTAAGTACCTACTTCACCTCTACTACTCTAGAATTGGCTAACAACAACTGAGTTATACCTACACCTACACGCCCTTTACCAGTGGGACCCTCGTAGTGGGTATCGATTCATTGTAAACCATCCAGCCCTTGTAACCCTCAATAAGATAATATTGATTCAACGATATAATCTCTCGGTCACCCGGTAGGGGCGCTAGCGTATAGTTAGGGTCACACTCGGTGGTCAGCCGATCGACCGTAATAATCTATTTATAGAAGCGAAGGTTTCGATTACGGGTTAAATATGATATTCTGTATACAATAATAGATACGTAGTAAACACATAGTATGGCTATTGTACACTATATAGCTTGTAGAACATGTAGAGTAGGGGCATATTTAGGATGCTAATATTCAAAAATATTTAGATAATCTACAGTAGGTAGGACTAAAACCTAATGAATAAATTAAATTAGTAACCTATAATAGTATAGTATACTATACTATTATATAATCAAAGCTTTTGTATGATTACCTATGTGAACCTATAGGTTACTAATTTAATTTATTTCTTAGGTTTTAGTCCTACCCTTGGGTCCTACCTACTGTAGATTATTAAAATATTTTAACTTATATATACACCTATTAATACACCCATAAATGGGATTCACATAACAAGTTATTAGGTACCTATAGGTTATATATAGTAAGTATGGGGAAATTACATCCCCTAGTAACCTATTGTGGCTGCTTTCCTACCTATGGGTGCATAGGTAGGATATATATATATATATATATATATATATATATATATATATGAATGCGTTATAAAATATATTTTGTAATAATATAATGTTATATTTTATAGATACATTTGTATATTCTTGAGAGAGTTTTAAGTTGAATTTTTTTTTCATAAATTTAAAAACGTATTAACAAAATTAGTTCTAGTTCTATCAGCAATATTTTGAATAATAAAAAAATAAAAAAATACTTGTTTAGACTATTTATTATATAATTATGAATATTGTATTCATTACATTTTTTATAGGATTTCTGAGATACCGAGAGTGTCCGTATTCGGGCACTGTCCGTATTCGATTACTTTCCCCTCTATATACATAGAATATATGTTACCCAGGTATAGCTATATCTATATGTATACTTCCTGTCCTGGTTTTAGCCTACCAATATGTCAATTATTGGATTTTATAGTACACCTATAGAATATATAAATTATACAAGGACATGTTATTGACGTCCTTGCCTATACGAGGTGCTTCACTTAGTAATACATACAAATATAATATTATTCACCAACGATATGACAATGTTATAAAGGTTATAACCTACCTATACGTATACGTATAGTGATATATATATATATATATATATATATATTATTTATATATATATATATATATATAATATTGCATAATATATTAGGTTAGGTCAATATTAAATCAAATTCATCATAGCTATATTATTAAATTACTATGGCACTACATTATTCGTAATTCCCATGGGAGGTCGGCACAACATATCCTATATTATATATAGACAGCGTATACATATAGGTAGTATACCGGGTGTTGATGTTATCTATAGGTATCTAGTGTATCTATAGATAACAACATTTGTCGAATGTTATCAGTTAAAATTACTGAAATTATATTAATTATATTAATAATTATATTAATTCTCCCTGATATTATATTCTAATAGATGAAATATAGTAACTTTCTTAATATAGTCACGCGAGGAACAACGCTTGATGGATTACATCGGTCACGTGATGAACATATATCACGTGGCGGATTACATCGGTCACGTGCTATATCATATAGGTCACGTGATGAATTATCTCGGTGATGATTAAATCAATATATTGCTATAGCATGCGACATCGATAGGCTCTTTCCTAGCAAACAGTAAGAGCAGCATAATAGCAGCATAAGAGCATGACAAATTAATAGCAGCATAATAGCAGCATAATAGACATTTAATAGCAGCATAATAGCACAATGTAAACATTTGAGGCTCTAGCATATGCTGTTATGCTGCTATTATGCTGCTCTTACTGTTTGCTGGGTTGTTATAGGCTTAGAAGAAAGCGACCATTATTACGTAATACTATAAGAAATACGCCTATTTGTATGTGTGTGATTTGAATACTTATCACCACTATCATCGCCATCACCATCACCATCATTATCAGGATCATCATCATAATCAGGATCATCGTCATAATCATTACAACCCTTAGTATTATCACCTACTAGTACATACTAGGTATACCATATATTACTGAACTGGTATACTACTCTATACTATACTACTCTATAATATAACTATAGCATGTACATAATGTACATAGTACATTATACTATAGTATTATTGTTACTACTATTATTGTTTTTACTATTATTGTTATTACTATTATTGTTCTTAATATTATTGTTATTAATATTATTTATATTAATATTATTGTTAAGTATAATGTTTAATGATTTTTTAATAATGTTTAATAATAAGTATATTATTAAGTACAATGTACGATTACATAATAAAGTATAATAAGTCACATACACACACATACACACATATATACTTATACCCACGCACATACACACGAGCACACATACACACATCACAGAGGTAATCTAGAGTTGTACACTGACCATCGTGGTCATCTAGGTTATGATTCATATTTATTACGATTCACCTGAATACGTATTTACATGTGTGCGCGTAAGTGTGTGTGTGTGTGAGTGTGCGTGTGTGTGGGTGTGTGTGCGAGTGTCTCTTATTCCAAACACACTAGAGGACAGCAAGGTAGTGATGGTGTCGTGATAATAGTGGTCGCAGTGGTCGTGACAATGGTCATCGTGATGATATTGATGGTGTTAATGGTGGTGGTAATGGTGATGGTGGTGTTAGTGGTTATAGCGGTGGCATTAGTGGTGGTATTGGTGGTAATGGTGATGGTGGTTGTTATAACTATATACAACAGTGGAACCTTTGTTACCATTTATTACCGTGTGTTCGCGTGTAATTAGCTCATCTATTAATAGACCCGCGGGACACAATGGTTAATTACTGATCTATTAATAGACACTCAGTTTAATATGACACGCTGATCTAGATCTTAATACAGGTAATAATTCAATTCAATATAGCTATATATATATGATGGCGATAGAGAATGTTTATTAAACACCTAAATAAATCATAAATTATTTCTTAAAAATGTACTTCATAACAATAAATAATAATAATAAATAACAAAAGTAAACTTTTATTACCTGCGGGTAATACAGACTATGTAAAATAATCAAAAAACCCACAAGAAAAAAATATAAATATATTAATGACGATAAATCTAAGACATAATAAAGCCACATGTTACCACCTGTAATAACTCTTTTAATAAATGTAATAATATTGTATATCACCGGATGTATCTAATGAGAGTGGTAGTGAATTATATTCGAATATTGATAAGGGATCGAGCATTAATTGTTGAAGGACAGAGAATAGGGATATAGAGAAGAGGATAAGTATGGTTTTTAAGATGGGAGGGAAAATCGTATACTGTGGTATTATAGCTATATAGCTCTAAAGATAAGTAATATATATATATATATATATATATATATATATTAATATACATACATTTCGTTATGTACGTCCATAAAAGTTGACCAAAACAAATATATTTAGGCAACCTATACATTTTCAAAATTTTCAAAATAAAAAATTAATATTCTTTATTAGATTTCTAATATTGATTTTTAAGTCGACTTAAATTATTTACAATTAGTATATTTTACTTTTCTCTCTAAACAGTAGAATTACTATAGTTTAAGATATATGAGGGTGTATGCTTATAGGGTGTCCTTGGTGTCGGTATACGTCACCTGTTGGTATATACACACTTTCACCTACGTCAATTGTAAACATCCTGCAGGATGTTTATGTTGTACATATTTGTTGATGTATATTTGAGGTATGGACCATTCGAGTCATATATGCTAACATCTATAGATATATGTGTGCATAAACACCAAATCTTACATCCGCATCGCGATGCATTATAGTGCACTATTGTATACAAAACAATAGATTGTAACAATAACATATACACATTATATAATCGGTTAGCTATTGCGCCTCACGAAGTCGTATTCTCTGTAGAGAAATATATGGGAATTTTCCACGTAGGTAAGCGAAATTTCTAAGGAAATTACACATTTATTCCCATCATAACAATGACTTTATATACGAGTATATTTTTTAAATATAAACAAAATATTGTAATTGTTATAAATATCATAGGTTATATATATCATACCTACTATAAACAACACAAAAACAATAGTCAACCACTTGACATTAATAAATAAATGACGATAAATGTTATTTTAGTAGCTAAATATAGATTCGATTATCTTTGGAAATTTGATTATAGATTATTAAATTTGGGGATTAATTTTAAAATTTGAATATTTTTAAAGATATAATACACCGATCCTATTGTTTTTGATATATATTTCCTATATATATATACTAACACGTGTAAGTATGCTATATCATATAGACTATAGGTCTATATTAATATGACATTGCGTTTATATTAAATATACATTGTACACTGCACATTGTACATATATACACTGTATACTGTACACTCAGTGTACATTACACTGTACAGTGTACAGTGTAATGTACACAATGCTCATTATACATGCTAGTAAAATAGCGTCTAAGTATATATATATATATATATATATATATATTATATGCAACACATATGCAACACATATGTAGCTCTATATAGATTAAGCTATAATTATAGTTTATAACCTTATTATGATGATGTTATAACTGTTATAATCATATACATACGCCGTATGTCATACGCTAACCTCCTTTATATTAAATAGTTTATTTACTGGATGTAAACTGGCTTGTTTGCAACCACAGAGCTAGAGAGAAAAAATAGTTTATATCTATCTCTATGTTTGCAACCCTCCCCCGATACCATATTGTAGACACGATCATGTAGGTTTGTACCCTACTATAGCTGTATCTATTGATATTGACTTATTATATCATTGCGTCAACATACGGGTAGAGAAATATGTGTATATAAGGAGGTTATACCTATAGGTTACCATTATTAATATAGGTTAAGTTAGTTAAGCCTAGTTAAATTTCATTTTAAAAATCATTAGGAATTCCTTCATTTATATTGAATACAAGGAGTATATTACTTCAAGTAATTTACTTGTAGTATAGTTATGTCATAGATTTATCTAAATAAATGATTATTATAAAATATTATTAATGATTTTATATAATTTTTTCAAATTAGAGTTCAAAATGATGACATTAAATGTGTAATTAAATAGAATGTAAACATTTAAAGTTGCGCATGACTTTAAACACGTACAACAGGATATCATAAATAAACACCACGGGAGGTTTGTTTACTTTATGATTTTATCATATGTTACCAGCATTCCCATGTAGGTCTCATACCCATTCCCTACATTATAATATATTGTATGTTTTAATTAGGACATATGCATCACTCATCGTCACTTATACATAGAATTATTAAGAAAATAAAAGAAGTATATATACGTACTTTTTCAATAATATATATATATATATTACATATAATTATATATGTTTGCGATGATAATATGAGTTATCATTAGTTATACCTATATAGACTATAGTCTAGCTAACATAATGTTATGTATTGTATTGACATCGTTAATTACTTATTATAATTATAATATGATCATATATACTATATTATAGATAGATGATAGATAGATAATTTCTTTATACACAAATATAACAAATATTGTTCTCATTTGAGTTTAAGCAAAATAATAATACATAAATAAATAAACGATAAAATAATATATAAGTAAAATAATAGGATTGTTAGATTAATAAACGTGAAAAAAAATAAAATAATATAAATTAAAAATATACGAATATTAAAAATGACAAATAATAAAATAGTTGACTTTACTTTTGAAACGTTCTATTGAGTATATCATGCATATCATGAATATCAGGTATACCATGCATACCATGAATATCAGGTCCTGATAATCAGGTATACCATGCACATCCTAACATCATAAAATCATATAACATCACCAATATAATTATATACTATAGTAATATACTATAGTATACATATATGTATACATACATAGATCTATGTATTCATTGATTTACATATAATTGTCTGTGTAAATAAATTATATTATTATATTGTTGTGTCTGTTTAGGCATAGTGTTATATGTGAATGTATCAAACCTATACCATAGCGAACGAAGTCACTTCGTTCTCTATGACCTATACTGTATACCATATATGAATTTTCATTAATACTTATAGATGAATATCTTTAAATTTATTATTTATATGTATAATAATAATAATAATAATAATGGATTGGTACTAATAATATATAATGATTTATAAATTATGATTAAATACATATTGTAAACAATTTAATATAGAATATAATCTAATATATTCAGTAGACGATTTAATAATATTATTATATTCATGTGTAGTATTAAAAACTTATCAATCTGTTATACATTTATATTTAGGATAATTATATTTATCCTACATATATCGAATTACAGATATAAAATTATCTAGATATTGATATACCCTTATATATCAGTAATACACAATAATGGTCTACATGTACATTGTACAATGTACAGTGTACATTGTACACATGTATAGGACCTACAATATAGGCATACCTACACGTGTACAATGTACATTGTACATGTGCACCATTATTGTAAATACTATATATATATATAGTAAATATAGTAAATATAGTAAATATAGTATCTACTCGATACATTACAGTGCAGGTTGCAGATAGTTATAGCCTATATGCTAATTGTGCTGACTATGACTTCAAAGCCTATAAGTATTATGTAATGTTCATGTAAACTTGCCTTAGTTATATATATATATATATATATATATAATACAGACACATATTAATACGAACGCATACACATATACATATACAAAAACGAATACAAACTCTAACATATATGCGCACACACACACGCACACATACACACACACAATAATATATATATATATATATATATATATATATATATATATATATAGTGGGGTAGAGGTGTTTCATGTTACAATATTCTCAAGTGTTTACTACTAAGAAAACACCCTTATTTCCGATTGACTTTTTGTACGATATGTAATACAGTTATGTAATACTTGTTTACAACATTCTCTACACGAGTTGCCGATATTACATCATCGTTACGTAGTACGGAAGCTGTACCTATTACAAGTAATACATGACAATTGTATATTATATATCTAGGTATTTAAGTATGTAATGCCTATTTAAGTGGAGTAACATTACTTTTAGTTAATAACCGTAGATTATTATAGTTATCAGCATATATTCTGTAGGATTTTTTTAAATCCATAAAATATGTATACCAATACATATATATATATATATATATATATATATATATATATATATATATATATATATATATATAGATTTTCATACAATATTTTAGCGATGTTTTCATGATAAATATAGATATGATGTTGAAACATTAAAATCAACTATAGCTATAACTAGATTAATGATAGTTTGCTAAATATGAGTATAATTACAAACAAGATAGGGGAAAGTCCCCGATTACTGACCCCCTCCTAGTACCGACACCCTCTCGTATCTCAGTAACTATAATAGATATCAAAAAATAATATATACATGAACTGTTAGTAATTTAATGATAAATATGAAAACGTATTTTGTTTAAAAAAATATTTAATCCTACAATTGTTATTTGATAAAATGTAATATTCTGTTTTATTTTTTTTAATATTTGAATAATAACTTTTTTTAAATCATTGTAAATACTTTATTAATTAAAAGAAAACTTGATTTTGTACATAATATTGTAGAACAATAAAATGTTTATAACTATTATAAAAATAATTGAATTTGAATAACTATTAACCAATATATCTTAATTATAGCAACCCATATTATTTTCCTATTACCGACCCCCTAAATTACCCTAATACCGACCCCATGTGATTTATAATATCCAATCAAAATAGATTCGTATTTTACTTTAAATTATGTTGTAAGTTGTTTATGTATCATTGATATAGATTTAGGATTCATAATTCCAGTTGATTATATACATACTGATTAATAAATAAATATTAAATAATAATATACAATATTTTAATATAATTACTATAAAGTTTAAATTTAAATTTAATATTACTATACAAAATAAATTCAATAAAAAATAAATTACGTCATGTTATAATTAATTATAGTTATGTATATCTACTCTTTTTATTGGATATTATAATACTACAATTATTTATACTACGATTATTTTAGGGGGTCGGTAATAGGGGAAGGGGGTCGGTATTAGGCACATGTATCCGATTACCGACCCCCCTGTTTATTCTTGTAAATATAATTATATCAAAAATTAAAAATAGCCACTTTATTCATTGCCATAATATTACCCTAATTACAAAATTTCAATTAAATATATTTAATATTGAATAAGTTATTACAAATAATCATTTAGGGGTCGGTAATCGGGGACTTTCCCCTACTACTTTATAGTTTAAACATATTATGTAATGACAGTCATTATTATGGGCGGTTGAACGATTTTGTATATATAGGGGGGACCAACCAATCAAAATAAATGTGGTGGTAAAAGTGGGGGGGGGGGGGGACCAATACATAGGATGTCCCCCTAGATTTTAAAGTGGGGGGGGTGTAAGGGCATTTCCCCCGTCCCCCCTTTTGCAGCGCTCCTAGTAATTATACACTCATATAGTAATACCTATAGGTATTTCTATATATTACTATAGTTACTACTATAGTTGTATGTATACTATGTATGTATACTATGTATACTATAGTATAGCACACGACTGTATACATTCTCGTATGATACTACGGATGTCTACGGAATACTGTTACACACTATCGGCAACATATGATTAATTAGTTGTACGACAGGGGGCACCAGGGGCTCCAGTTCCCCATACTGGCACGGGGCTATATTATTGTCTGCAGATACGATAATATATCGTATTTTTTATAAATAATTTTTCAGAAATTATTTATGTAGTTATTTATATATTTAGAGAATACACACATGTACCGCGGAAGAACACCCGCAGACAAACGCACGCAAACATTACGCCAGACAAACGCACGCAAATAGACGCGTATCCAATACATACATCATTTATTGTTTAGATAACGAATACTGGCCAGTTATTATACATAATGTTCGCTCTACTTGATGTGTGTTAAGAAATGACTAGCAGATCAAAGGAACTAGTATTAGAACATCAAAGGAATAGTAGACATAATTGTACACCTGTAGAGTTACGTGTAACACTACAATTAGTGGACATTATTCATTACAATCTAGGAATTATACGTTTATGGTATTATCATATATCAGTGTCCATGTTATTTTATAATTGACTACATAATGAACTAGGGTTGATATATTGATATAAGATATTAATCTTCTGTATTTTCCCTAGGTATTATTATCCCAATCAGAATAAAATACATTACTATATATATATATATATATATATATATATATATATATATATATATATATATTATAGAATAACTTTATACTATATTACCTATCGGAATCTCCGCAGTAGCTACAAGCGGAAGTGGTTCTCTGTCGACTGATGAAGGTAGGGGCGGGGGCACTCTGTTGTTGGTGAAGCTGTGTCCGGTTATTGATCTGGTGCAGGGTACTGCGCATGTCACCGAATATCCTGACCAATGATCTCTCCGTGGAACGTATCGATTGCTATAGCGGTAGTGGTGGTGGTGATGGTAGTGGTAGTGGTAGTGGTTGTGGTAGTGGTTGTGGTAGTGGTAGTGGTTGTGGTAGTGGTTGTGGTAGTGGTAGTGGTAGTGTTAATGGTAGTGGTGGTAGTGGTGGTAGTGGTATGAGTAGTGGTAGTGGTGGTAGTGGTGGTAGTGGTGATGGTAGTGGTGATGTTAGTGGTATGAGTAGTGGTAGTGATAATGTTAGTGGTAGTGGTGGTGGTAGTGATGATGGTAGTGGTGGTGGTAGTGATTGTGGTAATGGTGATGGTAGTGATGGTAGTCGCAGGGGTAATGGTAATGGTAGTGGTGGTATACCACTATAGAGTGGTAGTGGTAGTGGTGGTAATTGTGTTATTATGTAATGGTTATCGTCCGTTGACGAGATGGGAGGAAGTAATTATTCATGTTAATGATGATGGAATAATTAATATTAATGATAGTGGAAGGGGAAGGGCTGCCTACTATTAATGATAGAGGGTGACGGTTAATTATTATTAATAATGCAGGAGAAGGATTAACTACTATTACTATATTATACCCTTCAACACTAATAATAATTCAAAGCACCCTTACTATTTATTTAGCGTGTGTGGGTTAATATTAAATATAATGCGCTACACCATTACCCTGTATCCGTCATTGTATTTACAATGTACACATTATTATGTATACAATGTGTACATTAACTATACGTATACCTAACAGGTATAGTTCTATTTAAGATTCTCAGTGGACATTGTAATATTTATTGAACCAATCAGTGATTATAATCATTAATTATAATAATTATTAATGTACACATATACACAAATATTTTCTGAAGGAAAGATGGTTCACTCGACCGATTTATTGAAATAAAACGACACTAGCGCAAATGCGACGGGTGAAAGAACTAACATCTATTTTTGGATTCGTATCTGTTCACAAGTACATTCAAAAATAATACCCTAATATAATCTTAAATTAAGATATGTATAAAAATACGATATATATCGGAAATTATGTGTTCCGCAAAAATATTATTTGGAGATATCAAAAATATAATCATACAAAATTTACAGAATTTGTATAGGTCAAAAGTAGATCAATTTAGTCATTGATATTTACATGTAAACTTTAGTAACGTGAAAATGTCGTAATTTTAAAATATATTTTTAAAATATAATTCACATATATATTATAATATTAAAAGTATATTAGTCTGATAATTAGCATAATTACCTTATGAATTAATAATATTAAATTTAACTTAAAATAATACATGTTCATCCATCTATAGATGGACCACTATAGTGGTTGGTGAACAAACTATATTAAAATAATTACATAGCTTAGATAGGGAGTGAACCATCTTTGCTTCTCAAAATCGTTGATATACATAATACTATGTACATTATAAATCTCATGGCGGATGCAGGGTCAATATAGGTTCTAGCGCTCCTTGACATATATACATATTGTAATTGTAAAAATTATAATAATAATATTTAAAAAAAACTATAATATTTTGAAATAGTATATATATATACTAACAATAATAATAATATAAATGCTAATATATTAAGTAAGGTTACCCTATTATTTATTACCACCCACTCTTTTTATATAATATACAGGTGCTATACACTGCTGATTATAATGCTGATTCGGGAACTTACTATTATAGTCATATCTAATAGTTGCATATGAAATAACTACCTATTAATCACACCTACAAAGTTATTCTTACGTCTTAATCAGCATATTAAACTTTGGAAAATGTGTATTGCATAACTTATAGTACAGACGATAGAATAACATTTAACTATTGTGTAAGTATGTGTATCTTTAGTTATATAACTTATTTGTAGTTATAGCTAATATCTATAGATGGAATCAGAAGGTGTACCTATACTATAGTATGTAAATATGCTAGTATATTTAGTTTAACATGACGTGTTCATGTGTGTTATCAACAACTAGTGTATAAATACAATATGTTCATAAGAATAACAAATTATATAGTATATATATATACTATATAATATGTAGTACTATACTATATATATAGTATACTTATGCATATGTATTACATGTGTTATACATGATATATACACTTATCAGACGTGTAAACAATTGAGATATAATTACATAACAATTAGATCATAATTAATGATAACAACACTAGTAAACATGCCTAGGTTACAAAGTGCGGAGCTGCATCTCTATCTCTCTCTCTCTCTCTCTCTCTCTCTCTCTCTCTCTCTCTCTCTCCCTCTCTCTCTCTCTTTGATAGATGAACAGTCTGCGATACGTCATTATATTAATAGAACTAACACGCCCCCCTATCACTACAGTATTCACTGGTGAACCGTTTAGTCATCGATGTAAACAAACGCGTATTAGTGACCACACGGATGTAAACAAAACTATATTAACCGTAATCTACCCCCTTAAGGGCTACTATAGTTAACCTAACTACTATTAACAGGTAATATGATAAAGTAGACAAACGGGTTAAACAGACAACTATTATACTATAGCGATCGTGAGTATTTCAGTAAATATGTAGAGGTGACCACACCGGTGTTGATATACATGTATATATCATTATACATGTATATTACACATGTATATTCATATATTATATATGTTTATAAACATGAAGAATAAACATATATAAATATATATATATATATATATATACACTATAATTACTACATTATAATGTAGTAATAATATGGTAAATACATATGTATGCAGTTAAACATAATTATAGTTATTATAGTATGGATCTTAGGGTTATACCGGACACATAGGAATAGCAATGTGCATATACATATTTGATGCACGCATACATAGATCTATAGATATGTCAGACACATTTAGGATGGAGGATTTCTCGGATGATATCTCTAGATGAAATATAACATGTTATTGTATAGTTACAAGAAATAGCATGTGCACATAATATAATATTCATACACAGTTTGTAGTGTATACATAATATATACATCTATAGATAGCACATGCTATGTCCTAATAAGGACTGTGTAGTATACTCCATACTATATAGTGTATAGGGTAGTATACAATAGTGTTGTATATATATATATATAACTTGATATTTGCTATTATATATATTTTGTATTAAAAAGTAGATAAATCATAATAATTAGATTATAAATTACAAAACACATGGATATATATATATATATATATATATATATATATATATGAGTCAACATGATGATAACTCAGCTTCCCTGTTCTTCCTCCTCCTCCTCTCCCCATCTCGCACGTTAGCAGGAGATCGCTAATAAATCACGTGTGCACTAGGTTACGTAAGGTAAACAAAGGTCGGTAACCACGGTAAACAAAGGTCGGTAACCAAGGTAAACAAACACGCCTCCCTGATACTCGCTAAATACAAGTCGGTACAAGAATGTCGCTTATGTATATCGTAGTTGGCTGTCACACACATATACACGGGTGTCGTGTGGTGGTAGATCACGTCATCGTTATGTAGAAGATATATATTAGTTATATAATATAATAGCGTGTTAATATGCATTATTAATAATAATAAATACTACAATAACAAGATGATGGATATATATATGACTAATACATGTATTCGTTACTTATACATGTATACGTAACACATGCATGTGTTAATACATTATTATTAGTAATAACTTATTACTATACACATAGGGTAACTGGGGATATAACGGGGGAACATGCATGCTATAACCAGGGAGATGATTATAACCTCCCTGATATAACTAATATTCATTCCTATGCAATTTACCCAACCTATACTATAGGTCCTATAGTATATGTCGTATATATACATACTACAATAACACTATAGATGTACATGTATATATATATCGGTATGGATTAAAGATATACGGATTAAATATAAGTGTAATGGTACGATATTAGCAGATAGTTACACTGCCACGCTACACGTTACACTTGCTAAATGTCACGTAGTAACACAGCCTACCTATCTCGGTGTACACTCATGATACAGCTGTACTAGTAGCAGCGAGCGTGCCAGCATCACAACCTTAGTCTAGTTAGTATTTACAATGTGTTATGTCATATGTAAACTATACGTGACACGGGTAATAATAAGTAATCATCTTTTGTAATATTCAACATCTAGATATGTGATGATATGCTCATGATATATGCCCACGATGATAGACATATGTCGCTTATAAGCATAGCTATATACATAGTATGCCGAATGCCGTGAGCGAAATCACTTATTACAATTCTCATATATGACGTGTATGACATATACGTAGTATTACATCATCGGGAGCCATTAGCGATGACCTATAGGTCCTAATGTACTATAATATACGATAGTAGTGTACTGGCCACACACTACAGTGTGTCTAGCATAGTGTTTCTTCACCGTATTCACTGTAGTGACGGTGGTGGTAATGCCATCGAGTCGCAATAATACGCAGTTAGACCTCGGCCACGGCCTCTATTTATAGACCGACGGCTTTATTTATAGTTAAACGGAACCGGAAGTGACTAAAGTCTCGAGCGAGAGAGAGAGAGAGAGTCGTCATAACATCCGGTGGCGATTACCGAGGTGTTGCGTAACGAACAGCTAAACAATGCAAACACATAGCGGTGCTGGGACAATACATTAGCAGCGTTATTAATCGTAGACTTGTGAAGTGTTTTAAAGTGTATAATTGTGCTACTCGAGAGTTGTACACGAGTAATGCATTAGTAAGTATACCCATAAGTATAGCATACTATCATTATTAACGATAAGTATAGCATATTAGATATAGATAATATATGCATATGTATACTATATGGATATGCATACTCATTTGCACGTATATACATGCATATATGCATACATGCATACATATGAAGTGAATATTATGCACATATACAAACGTATATAATAATACAAATAATACAAATACAGCTACTAATATTGTTATTTTTAAGTTATTTTTAGTTGTAAATTAAACCCGTAAGATATTCGCTAAATTAGATTTATACACACAACACACAAACGTACATAACTTCGTAATGCATTGTTTTATTTCGTAGATAAGTTCAAGGTAACGAGATGACATTGACAACAATTCGTACTATTTACAAGCATATACACACATCATACATACTATAGTTATATATATACAGTGTGTAATACGTCGTCAAGTGTACGCCGTATACGGCTGTATACATGTATATATATATATATATATATATATATATATATATACTATAGTATACTATATTTATACATTGTATACTATAGTTCGTACGACGTACAGTGTATACACTGTACTAGCTATAATATAAAATGTATAAATATAGTATACTATAGTATATATATATATATATATATATATATATATATATATATATACATATGTACATGTCTACATGCTAATAATGACTATAATCATGCATTATATCGTATACTACGGTGTATTAACAAATACTAATAATTAACACTAAATTAGATAACAATTAAATGAGAAATAAGGTATATTATAATCATCCTTATAGGCTATATCTAATTTAAAAGTATTACTATCTAATAATAGATCTATAGAATTAATATATAAAGTAGCACGTGATAAATGAATACTGTTGATAGCCAAGTAGATACTTATAATCTACTACAATTCTACAGGGAACGCGATTATCCATGTGTAAATACACCGAGTGAACGTGTATTTAGGTATCCACTGCGATATCAGATATACAGTGGTAATAGATATATCATAGTTGATAGAATAATATGTAAATTATCTGTCTTCCAGAGTATCGTAATACATATAAATAATGGCATTTACATATACATGTACATTATAATTTCTTTAACAGTATATGTAATGTACAAATATATATATATATATATATATATATATATATATATAATATTATATATTATATGCATGAATACAAATACACATAGTTGATCGCTAACGAGTATGATATCGATTTACCCCCTCTATCGAATGCCGGCGAAAGTGTTATTGCATTAGTGCTTTGTTATTAAAGATCTTTGATGGATGTTGTCAACGGCTGTGCGTGTCGTTTAGCAACACCGTCGTGGCCAGTGATTATCTTACGGTCAATCACGGCGCCTCTCTATCGGCCAATCACAGAACTCCTATATGGGTCAATCATAGCCCATACGAGGTCATAGCAGTATGTGTATAGGTATAGGTATCCTATATGTATGTTATGCACGTAGATGTGTTAGAGAGAGTCCTCTAAACCTATGTTTATATGTGTTGGCTGTAGCATTACGTATTACTAACCTACAGTATAACAAAGGCTTTGATTATAGTGTGTATACACTTATAGGTCCTACAACCCGGGTATATATATATATATATATATATATATATATATATATACCTATTGTAATATATATACCTATTGTAATACATTTATAAAGTTGTAAAATTGTATAAAGATTACCGAGGTATGAATTATGATTTGTAGATAAGCTGGGTGCATCTAAATAGTAATATAATAATTGTTATATTGTACTCTTATAGTGTATAATACATTGATTTTTGATTGATTGAATGCTATTTTAAATACTTAAATAAATCATAAATGACTTCTCAAAAGTGTCAATATAGAAATACTAATAACACAAGTTGCCAATACGATCATACAATATGCAAACGCATTTGAAATAACAAAATAACCGGAAATAAATAAATAAAGTGAATAACAATGAAAAATAATTTAAGTAATAAAGGTTGCCACCTGAGATCAATCATTTGATATATTTATTGATTATGTTATGGTATTGTATGGATCTGATATAAGGTGGGTGTGAATTCTTTGTTGAAGCTTAAGAATAATATAACTATGGCCCGAGTATTACATTTTGAGGAGTAGATAATAGCAGTAGATAGAATACGAGTTGCATAGTATCTAATAAATTGAAGATATTTTTACTAGAGAAACATAAATATCTGAGGAACAGTTATAAGAGTATATATAGGAATGACAAATAAATATGGGATAAGAAGATTGTTTGTTAAATATAACCAGTGTAAGTATTGGTAAGAGGAAGTATAGGAAGAGTTTCGAATACGTAGTAGGTTATATTTTGTACCGATTGAAGAACGTATAACTTGATTTTGTGGAAAGAGAGGATAATAGAATTAACTATAGTTTTAGTAAGAAATATAGTAATTGATGCACGCATTTTTCTAATTCTTAAAATATGATACATTACAGATTTAGTGATTGTAGTAATAAGAAGAATGAACAATTTTAAAAATGAAACCTAACTTGGATTCAGTAGGGAAAGGAGAGATAAGTATTGATAGAAGTTAGTAGGAAATGGAGACAGATTTGACACATTAGTTTTAGAAGCATTATGGAGAATATTTTGTTGCATAATATATCTATATCTATAATTAATTATATTATATAAATACGTATTTATACATATACTACATAACCTAGTGACTATTACATAATGGTTTATTAAATATAGAGTTATCTAGACTATATTCCCGCATATATTAGCAATATAACAATAGGATATAACAATATATTGTTAACTGTTCTATTTATAGATAAACCCATTGATTACCTATATTAATATCACATAACAAGTTCATGGTATACAGTTAGTGTACACAATACTATCCGTTACTATGTATACCATTTATCCACTGAATATTTATACAATAAATTCACTTTTGTCATCGTTAACATAAGTAATAGATACTGAAATATCATTGTCGAATCCATCGATATAGAAATGTAATACTATATTAGTGTACTCTATATGGAGTAATAACTACATTTATATATAATAATAATTATTATTTTGTTTATGTTAATCGTATACGATATACATATATTTAATTATATTAATGTTTGACATTTCATTGATATTTTTATGAGAGATTTTATATATATATATGTCTAAATTAAAAAAAAATAATATTAACAATAATATACATATAGGATTTTAATAATTATATATATATACTATGGCATAACTCTACGTTATACTAAGTTATTGCTTCACAGTTAATAATAACGCACACCGCACACACCGCACACACCGCACACATATAACGCATGCGCATTACTGACCACTTCCTGAGCTATCCAGTCGAGCGCCGTGGTCAGTTCACTACGCCTGGTATCCTCAGACCTGCTCGAGTGACCGTCGCTGTCCGTAGTACTGGACGCTGTGGTGTTTCTAGTGTCCAGACGGCCGTAGCACATGGTCGCGTAGGTCGAGGGTAGTTGTACTCGGGGGGTCTGTGGGGATATGTTCTGATGTTAGTGATGGTGGTGGTAGTGATGGTGGGGTAGTGATATTGGTTGTTATGGTGATGATTATTATAATGGTAGAGATGGTAGTGACAACGATGATGATGATGTTACTGATAATGTTGATGATGATGATAATATTAATGATAATGATGATTATAATGATTATTACTATGATAGTATACCATTACTACCATCACTATAGTGATATGATGTAGTATAATAATGCTAATTGTTTTTTATTATCGCAGAACGTATACAGAATTATATAGTCTATTTATAGTCAATAGACTATTTATAGTATGACTATATTCAGACCATACACTCATTGAAATAAGAATATAAGCAAGTAAAATTAATAGTTATATGATCCAAATATACACGAATATAATATAAATATTAATAATTAAACATAAATAATTATGTAACAAATCAATATATTGTATAATTATAAACATCATTGTTTTGATATGTATGATCAATTAACTATTTTAGTTTACATTTTATAAAATTTCTATTATCTCCGATAAAATAAATGTCAATAAAGCATACAGTCCTCCATTCCTCCATATGTGTAGCTAATGTTATATATGTATACAGAGACTATAGTCTGCCGGCTGAATCAATGGATGACTTTTAAAATTGTATTAATTTATGCCAGCATTTTAGTGGGGCTGAAAGTTAATATAGATTATATAGCAGTATACTATATATATATATATATACTACACCGTACACTGTATACAGTTTATAAACTATACACTATATATAGTATACACTGCATAGTATGCAGTATGCATTGTACAGTATACTATACATTGTACACTGATGCTTGGAATGTAACAGTTAACATCGAAAATCATAGTATAACGTTATCACAATATTTAATAAAAATTAATATTATAAACTATAATATAAACAATAGATTTTAATTAGGATAATTATATATATATACACCTAACAGTATAAGTAATGGTGAATACTCGTGTGATATTGACCATTACTATATGCAATTACTATTGACCGTTACTATATGCTATTACTAACATTCTATAAATAGAATCAATAATACCCAACAACAATAATAATGATTGACATTAGACGATGTGAATCGATAAAGAAATCATTAATATTAATGCTTTAATCACAATGTCCATACTGTAACTTACGAATAAATACAATTATAATGGATTATACTCGCAATAAAATATGTTAAAATATTGTAGAAGTGACACTTCTGGCTAATCTTAATATCACGTGAGTATTAAGTAAGTATTAACTAACCCTCCCTCCCCCCTTTCCACACTGTGTAATATATTTAATTACTTACAAAGCAACAGTTTAGCATATTATAATTAAGTTATTATAGGCCATAGTTCTGAAAGTATACTAACTACAATTACAACAACTTCTTGATTTCAAATACATTATTTATCGAAACATTTTAATTTAAACTCTACCATTGATAACATTATATGTATAATTACATATATGTATGAAATAAAAATGTACTATGTTGATATATATATATATATATACATATAAGATATATATCGCTATTGCGTGACGTTAACTATATCCCCCTGGTAGTAACTATTGGCAGTATTAGTGCGAGTGGTCTACATCTACAACACCACTACTGGTCAGATGTCCAGTGGTAGTATCAGGTGTGTTGTACGTCATAATTACACGTGTTTATTACATCATATGACGTAATAAAATAAGAGAGAACCGATACATGTAATAAATAAACGAGATGTGGAATTCATTGCGCGAAACACACATGTTATTTATATATATATATATATATATATATATATAATGTCTGTGTGGCTCAGTTGGCTATGGCATCAGACATACACGTAGTAGGACACGAGTTAAAGCCCAGTCCGGACCATTACAATAGGTATTAAAATAATATTTAGAAGTGATATATATATATATATATATATATATATATATATATATAATTGTGTATACATAAATGATCGGATCTCGTTAAAACCATGGATGCTTCAAAATGAGAGCGGCTTTGAAGGGATATTAGAGCAATATATATATATATATATATATATATATATATATATATATATATTGCTAGAAACTATAGTTTCCATAAGTGCACACTTTATCTAAGTTCATTGATAGGATGAAAGAACTCCTTAAAATAGAAATAACAATAATAATAACAATATATATATGTGTATTTATTTTGTTTATTATTTAATAAATATAAGGCTATAGCCATATATATCTCTAGATATATATTATCGCTAAATAATACTATTATAATAATTAAATGTACTTCCTATTCATCTCTATAACATTTTATATAACATATATGTTATTATTTATTAAATAATATATTATTTCAGAATATTGTGTATTTTTAATAATCATATCGTATACCTATATATAATTTTATAAATAAGTAATATTTTTAATAACTAATTATATTGATTAAAATATTATAATAACTACTATATTTATTGTATAATTTATAATTATTTAATATAATATAATATTATATTATAATACTATATTATTAATATATAAACCTATAATATTAATTGAATTTATTGAATGATTATAAATAAATCATAAATGATTTCTCAAAAGTATAAATAATAAAAGTAGGTAATAAGGACATAGCATTTATAATCACAAAACATACCGGAAGATACAAATTTGATCATTGTTTAGATAATAAGTTACCACCTTGGATCATATTTTGGATAAATGTATTGAATATCTTATGGGTGTTATAAATAAAAGATGACACATATAGGATGACGGACTTATAAGTATACTTATCCTATAGAATGCAGTATACTATATGTATAGTATACAGGGTAATGGGTGATTACAATATTAATAATAATACAATGAGGAAACTAAATAGAAAATTGAGAAATATTAAATAATATAATATTGAGATATTAAGGATAAGGATATGCGAACGAAACCATTCTTTAATACCATTATAATGGTTAATATAGTATTACTATACTATATATAGTACAATATGATGGTTTACAAATGAGCCATACAGGACACCAACATGGTGATGAAATAATGGGAAAAAACATATGTATAATATATATATATATATATATATATATATATATATATATATATAGTACAATATAAGTAATCACTTTAATATTTGTTATACTTTATGGTAAGTCATTAAGCTATTTATTATATTGATTTCGATATACAAAAATATACTGAACATAATATACTGACATTTGGTAGATACTAAATAATAATTCATAAAAGAATATTTTATAATATAATATTTATTTTAGCTAATTAATAATCAGTTGTCAAGTATGTGGAATAATATAACATCCCTTATATAACAGCATTGTACGATTATAACTTAATGTTTAGGAATACAGTTTTTAGCGTGCGTATACATATTACATAATTACTGTTATTTAAACCCTAAGTAGAATCGATTCAATAGGTCACACATGACGCATATATAATATATATACAGGTACTAATACTATAGAAATATATGAGTCATATTAATATCCCTTAACCCTGCTTTTCCCCCTTAAGAGGATTACAGCGAAGGTAGGATTAAAGCGAGAGACTATAGCGCATACGAATGTATATACACGAAATCCAATAACTAATTTTACATCATATATATGATGGATACATATAATTTATGTTTCCAATATATATATATATATATATATATATATATATATACGTTATATATACGTTATATATATACACACACACATGTAGACACACATTAATGGCGATATCTAGTACGCGTGTGTTCCACAACATTCCTATACACGTGTACTATGTATTAAGTCTGTCGGTCGATGCTCGCCTCTCTGATTACGTCATCAATGGTGACGTCATCAACCGTTAGGTACACGTGCACCCGCTGTATTACGTCACCACATCATACTTGCACTCCCGTAATCATAGAGCTAGAGAGAATTTTTTTCTCTCTAGCTATATGCCCGTAATACACACACGCGTGCATATTTAGTAGGCATGTTTATGTACACAATTGTATACTAATTAAGTTATGTTTATGTACACAATTGTGTACTAATTAAGTTATGTTTATGTACACTCGTAAGCCTAATTAATCGTAATAGGAATCGTGTATATATTATCGCTGCGTTTATTATTTTGGGAAAAAAGCGCGGAAAGTGATGAATGATGTCTACTGACTTTTTAGCGTTAGTGCATGTTACTGTTAGTGGTAGTGGTAGTGTATATTAGTGTTAGTAATAACGGTTTATAGTAGACTATAGTAGTAGAACTAGTGATAGAAATGGTGGTAGCGTTAGTGTTTATTAGGGTTAGAGTTTGTAAGTGTTTGTGGTAGTGGATGTTAGTATTAATTATTATAGTTTCTAGAATTAGCGAACGTTTTCGCTTATACTATTACATAAGTACGCGATAGTACTCCTGCTAAGTAAGTAATCCTGTATATACTATGTTATACTACTATACTACTACCATATATGGTTACTCTGTGGTAGAGGTAATCTGTAGTAGTTCCAATGTCATCGGATAATATTGTTAATACGAATGCCATTTAGAATTAAGGGCCCTTAGTTTACTTTTATAATTCTAGATATCCTCTCTCTTTTCATCGTATTTATTAAATTTAATGTAGCCATAAATATTTTATATTGAAAGTTATATATGTATACATATTTATATTATAATATACGTCATACATATAGTGATGACTAATATAGTACTAAACAATGACTTCACACTATACAAGCGTTGAGATAAAGGGGATAAGTATAAACTATATAATTACATATGTAAGGGAGATAGGTAATGAATATAGTATGTATGTTCTTTATAGTCAATATCATTTAGTATACGTTCCTTATTGTCATTCAAAAGGAATTGTAGTATATATATATATATATATATATGTGTGTTTGCAATGGCTTAATTTTGTTCGATCATTTATAATATTATCTCTAATCAGGAATGAATCACACACGATAGAAATAAGACTAACGCGTTACAGAGCAATGATTCACGCGGCGCTACGCAGCGGTGACTCACATCGAATGAATCACTATCGACGACACTTTCGATGACTCACCACGGCCATCGTTCGTACACGCATTAGCCGTTAAACAATCGCCAACCACTCGAATATGTCACGCGGTCACTGTTTACAATCGGATTACGTAACAACAACGGAGCTTCAGGTAACCGTCGCCAGGTGCTTATCTTCCGGTTTAGCTTAACGTATTAGTTTTTACGTATACGTAGACAAATAAAGCAACAGTTATATAACCGCACACTCACACACATCTGTGTGTGCATGTTACTAAGTACATGTCCATATATAGGCACAGTCTATGCTATGTATTATATACTTATACGTATAAATACTATGTAATGATAAGTATATAATTATACGTTAGTCGATGAATATACGTTAACGTACGATTATTATGATATTAATGTACACGTATTATAACCGGTGCATGAATATGTGTTTAATTACGAGTTAAACACAACATGGGCACATCCCCGTGTGATGGAGCGTTAGTGTGACTCTGCCTCCTATACATGATTTATATAATGCAAGGGTTTTTGTATGCAATATATATATATATGTGTATGTGTGTGTGTGTGTGTGTATAATTAAAAGTATACATCACACACACACATCGCCATAACAATTCACCCAGATGATAACCATGCATGACTATATTTCACACCTTCGACTAGTTTCCGAAGTTATATAAAACTGTTATATAAACTGAACAATGTGACTATAGTCGTACGTGGTGTGTAATACCCCGACCCCCTTATTAGGGGTTGCACACAACCGCGGGTACGGTTAACCCCGCAGGTGTTTCCACTACAGGGTGGGCTAGTATGTGTCGGTGTGTGCCTACCTAGTACACTATAGTATACTTATACATGTACTGTGCACTACACTGTATACAATATGATATATATTGTGTAACTTACACATATGATATTTACATGATGTATCAACTGACACTATACATACAGATGAGCGCAACACAATATATAATGAAAACACGTTATATTAGCGATATTAAATACAGAACGCCTCGTACAACCCTTACACAACCCCGCAGTGGGGACCTTAGCCTACCCACGTGACGGGTACCCTTAAGAACAATACCCTCCATTGTTAGGTATTGTAGACCTCGCAGCGCATCGTGTTGATAGCTGAGTATTATTTAAAGTTGTCCTTATAATGTCCTTATTAGGGGTATTGTAGGCTGTATCGCATTGTTAGCTATATCTCATTGTTATTAGTGTTATTGTTATTATTTATAGTTCAACAGCGAACCTATTTAGTAATACGTATTCGATAATAGGTGCACAATACATATTGTATACGTAACCACGAATAAGTATACAATATAGGATATTTAATACTTCAATAGAACGATTGCATGAAATTTATAATTGACGTACATTATATACATATACACATACACATATACACATATATGATTATGCACACACACAAACACACACATAAACACACACACACATAAATATATATATATATATATATATATATATATATCAATGTATATACATTACATTATATGTTCACATAATATCATCATCATTAACACAGATTATATCATTGTTTATAAACATTATATAACTCCACATGGGAAGTTACTACATTCTAAATACTATATATATACACACACATACTAATCCATAGTACATCTGTTAAAACAATTCATTTTAATTCTAAAATTGCACATTTAACATTAACCAGGTTTACATTTACTTCATAGTAAGTGTAGTTATCAATTATATATATATATATAAACTACCGTTACAACTGGGGTGGGGGGTATAAGGGGGGTCTGTATACCACTTGTATGCGTGTTCGCTGGGTATACCCCGCTACAGTGTACTGTATGATACTATACTTGTGTGTACACTGGATTATAAGTATTCGTAATGGAAATATAACGTATACAACTACAAATA
This sequence comes from Osedax fenrisi, assembly GCA_964019155.1. Lineage (NCBI taxonomy): Eukaryota > Metazoa > Annelida > Polychaeta > Sabellida > Siboglinidae > Osedax > Osedax fenrisi. The sequence continues at coordinate 13,213,694 of OZ025240.1, forward strand.
CATACTTCTATATATATACATGTGTATACACATACACAATACGTATATATATATATATATATATATATATATATATATATATATACACATACAATATATAACTTAAACCAAGAGTGTTGATAATAATACACACTAAATACGTATTATATTTTATTGTAAATGTGAATAGCACTTCATTTTCTAATTATATTTTCTAATTATAGCATACTAATAAATATACTAAATATAGTTTTCTATAGGATACTATACTATTAGCGAAGCCATTTATGGTGTTACTATATTAATGCTATATAATTAATATTCTTAATTAACTATAGTTAATAACTATAGTTAATTTGAAATTATATAATGTCATAGTTTATACTAATTAGTCAGTACATTTATTTATCATCTTATTACGTTTACTTTCCTTACATATTGAATTAAACTTGTTATACACATACATTTAATAAATACATAATATGTAGCTGTAAATATATATATATATATATTGCAGGCGACATCATAGAAAAGAAAATTATCTTCATCTGAAGCCTTTTAGAGGAAACAATAATATAATGAATTTAATAATTCACATGATATATATATATATATACAACTTTCTTCTAATAAATATTATTATTATTATTATTATTATTATTATTATATATATATATATATATATATATATATATATTATGATCGTTGACCGAAACTTTATCAAGTACAACAAGGTTATGTCCTAGTATGACTAACCTCTATCATACTGTGAGTATCCGCGCTGTTATCTTCCAGCGAGAAAACGTCGCAATTGTCCGAAACGCCGCAATGACCACTGTCCACCAGCGAGATAGTCGAGTCGGTAGTGGTCAACGACGGCTTAGCACTCGGCTCCACTCGACTACAGTCGGTTCGGGTCGGCTCCTCTCGAGTATCGTCGTCTTCTCGTCGCTCGGGTGTCGAAGTAGCCACAGGGGTCACTCTGGACAGCGGCGTGAACGAGTCTCCCCGCGTCCAGTCCAGTTGTCCGGTGGGTGTGCTGAACGACGTACGGTAAACCGGCCTGGAAGGTGTAGAAGTACGACGGTAGGGGGCTCTAGCGGTTCTGAATGAGGCGGCGCCGTATTCCCGCGATAGGGGATGAACGACGGACGGGGATGCTAGCGGGGAAGTGGGTAGCGCGGCTCTGGTAACGCCCCCTATCGTCGGTCCGCCGGTGGATAGTATTACGTCACATGCGGAGGTTACGCTTCGTCGGTTTCTAGGCTGTTGCGCGGCGTTCGAGGACCTGGCGAATAAACCCGACATCGTATTATAGGGGGAGCCAGTAGTATTCGTTGTAGTAGTAGTAGTAGTCGTAATAGTAGTAGTTAATGGTGGTTAATTGGTATTATCGATGTAAAGGGAACCGATAAAAGTGTACGTAAAGCAATGCGATTAAGGGAACGGTATATTTATATAACTATATACGTATATACGTGTATTATGCACATTATAGGAGTGTATATAGACCGATGTTCAGTTGATGTTATTGATTTCAAATCTGGATTACGTAACGGGAGAAGTTGAATGCCGATTATCGTGTAGGCGATCGTTAATTGTAAGTGTTGCTTGTCAATTTCAATTCCGAGATTAAATTCAAACGAATCTAGTCGTCGTGGCGGGAGTCTCGTTGGCGGGTGTTGGGTTTTAATTAATCAAAGTCTAATTCGATTCGATGTTTCTATTTATAGAGTTCAAACTCCACATGTTTGATATGCTTTACGACTTTATATAATCTGTTGTCAGCACATTTTGATGATAGTTTATTTTATGTATAGCTAATATATTTTTAGTATAGTTTATTTATGATTAAAATAATGTATAATCAACTATTTTACTATATATAGTATATAGTATATGATATTCATAATATATATATATATATATATATATATATATATATATATATATATATATATATTGCATTTCTCTATTTTATATATACTTATTTATATTCATGAATACAATTTCATCTTGAAATCTGTGAAACACAAAGTACACTAGGACATATAGGAGGATATGTCCTTGATATAGTTCAGTATACATATTGATGTGTTGGGTCAAGGTCATAGGTTGTGTATACAAAGGATACACAAAGAGTTTGCGAAGGAAGGCTTGACAAATATTTTGTATATATACAAAATATTTATATATATAAATATCTGAATATTAAATTATGAAGGGAATATTGTATAAATAAATGAACATTATATAAATAAAATCATAATATATATTTAAATATGTATTTTAATGTGTGTGTATAGGTATTTATTTATACATGACTTTTGTCACATATATATATATATATATATATATATAGACAGATGTTTATAAGAGTTTGATTAATATTATAAATATAAATGTTCCTTAGCAGGATCACAAATATAGAGGATGTACAATGTCCTCTATATTTGTGATATTTGTGATATTTATATATAAATGTATACGTATAAACGATTACGTTGTTCATACAATATATATCGTACATTGTATGTCGTATATTGTATGTCGTACATTATATACAATAGACATATATGTCGTACATATTGCTGTAAAGTATGTGCTTCACGTGTTACATCACGTGACAGCTGTATTAATATGTCAACATATTAAATCTATTATATTATATAGTTAATTATATACAAATCACCCAATTAGATTCAGAATAGGATATAACTGCAGGTTAAGACTTTATCAAACCGGGGGTTGGTTAAGTAGCTTGTAAAGTAGCTACGTTGCTGTTTCTGATAAATATAACCTCTGATCTTAAACAGTCGAATACCGTCGGTATTGACCACATACATACACACATACCCACACACACACACACAAACCTACACACACACACAAATACACACATACCCACACACACACACACAAACCCACACACACACACACACACATACACACATACACATATACACACACATACATACACACACATACACAAACAATCAACACGATTAACGCATGACGTAAGTAAGTGATTTATTAAAGATAAGTATTTGCCGAAGTATATTCATATTTAAGTATTATTATATAAATAAAAGAGAAAGTATTGCATACTAATTGTACAATAGGATAACCACTCAATATGGCAAGAGGGCATTTTATTATTAGTTGTATCTATAACCTGTTAACCTGTGCCGTCGAGTGGTATCCGACCCCTAGCGACATCGATGAAAGTAGCTCTCCAACTCCTCCTACACCTTGAGGCTCGAATCATCTTGAAGATAGTTCCAGAGCAGTTTTTTTATATCTAATACCACATATACCTATGTTCATTAATTTACTGCATATTAACACTACCTGTCTATTATTATTAGGAGGGGGGTATTATCGGAGATAAGCCATATATTATATACACCATCTTGATATACACGCCTCATATATGAATTATCTGTGAATTATTTATATATCATCTATATATTATCTAGATATATTGGAATAGTATCTTTGGTTATATATGAGCAAATATTCTGTTAAGCATCCATCGGAAAATCTTTAATATAATTGCAGGTATTTCAAGTATATATATTTTTATTTTAAAATGTTTTATTGACTACAAAATCACGTGGTGGTTATGGGCGCCATGAGGAGGAAACAAAGATAAAATAAATAAGAGTACAAAACAAATGAAGGAAAAGAGAGGGTAGGTTATAATGTTAATAGGTGTGCGTGGAGAGTTTACGTTTAATTAGTGACAGGGAGTTCAAATACCTGGTAGAGCATTCCAGTATTTTGGAGCTACCACAGAGAAAGCAGATTCAGAGTGAGCAGAGAGAATCGAGCGTTGCACAATTTTCATCGTATGCAATTTCCTGCTAGCTTGACTAAGGATCTGAATACTGATCAAGTCTGATAGGTACTCGGGAGATCTAAGATGGATCACTATATGGGTGATGCATAGTAGTCTGTACCTACAGAGATACCTAAACTTAAGCCAGCCGAGTGATCGCATTAGGGTCGATATTTATACTATTGAAGATAACTTCAGTTTATAAAGAGTGCGTATAGCACGTCATTGTATCATCTCAGGTTTAAGCATAAGCTTTAGGGGTAGATTACATAAAAATGAACAGCAGTATAAGTCTACTGAAGACTAGCGAGTGTATTCGATTTTTAGTCATTGAAAAATTCAATTTATTACGTGATTTCTAATGTTATAAAGAAAATAGCTGGCATTGCGAATCATTATATATATGAGGTCCTAGTAATATAGGTGGGAGTTGATGGTAAAACCAAATGTTGTTATGTATTGTGAGGTAGGAAGGGATAGTAAAAAGGGGTATATGATGATTAGGGGTAGGTAGGTATGGAGAGAATTATGGTGTCAATTTTGGTCATATTAAGTGATAGGGAATTATGGGAGAACCAGTCAGTAAGTTACGAGAGTAAGTTAAAAATAGACAGTTGAATAGAGTTGGAGTCATAAGAAATGGGAAGAGAAGTATAAATTTGTAGATCGTCGGCAAATATATGTTAGTGGATGTAAGGATAATTACGAAATGTGGATATTATGGGTAAAATATAAATAATAAAAAGTAAAAGACCAAGCACAGATCCTTGTGGAACACCAAGAGTGCTGATAAAGGGAGTAGATAAAGAACAGTTCATTTTCACTGAAGAGGAACTTTAGTAAAAGAATGACAGAAACCAGCTGTGTACTTGACCATGCATACTGATTTCATTGTCGTAAAGTAGGAATTTCATGGTTTAGAGTTCCAAAGACTGGATAGGTCAAATAACACAAGGTAGCACAGGGCTTTGTTGTCAAGGGATAGAAGTAGATAATTATATATGATAAGATTCAGTGCTTATTCAGTTCTCCGATGCATTGAAAGTCCCATGGGGTAAATGAGTACTTTGAAACTTATCAATAATTGAATTGGTAGTGATATAGTTTATACGTTGAGCAGATACAATTCGCTCCAAGTTCTTATAGATTGATGAAAGCTGGGAGAGGTTTCACGATAGCTCGATAGCTCGACAGGTTCGAGTGGGTATATAGCTATAGGTTACCGAATATATGTTCTCCCTATATGTATAGTGAATATATAATAACGATTACTAGTAGAAGAATATGAACATGGAAAAATAACTTATCTGATTTGACTTGAATCTGACCACCGAATCCTGGACATTATACTCTGGATACGGGTGGCTATATATATATATATATATATATATATATATATATATATATATATATATATATATATATATTACTACATGTAATAGCTATTGAATGAGATAACTTAATAATAAAAATGGAAGTATTGCGTATTTTATTTATTTAATGTATAAGTACTATTGTATACATTCTAAGATAGTGTATATATATAAATATATATATATATATATATATATATATATATATATATATATGATGATGATGATTCGGTTTATTTGCACTAAAATAGGGCCATATATACCCCTTCGCTTGTGCGGGAAAAAATAATAATAAAATAATAGTAATACGATAATAATTTAATAATAATATACATTGAATATACCACGGACAACAATACTAAATAATATAAAGGACTATTATATACTACAGTCTGCATTGATAAGGTGTAATGTTATATACTACAGACTAAATTGATATAGTATAGTGTTATATAATAATAAGATAATAATAATACAATAACAATTTAATAATGATATACATTTAATATAATATGGATACAAATAATAAGTAGGATGATTTAATGATTATGGGTAGAGAGAAATGAAGAAGTAAGATTTATAAATCTTTTGTGGGATATAATAGAACGAATGGTAGGAGGGAGGGAATTCGGAGGAACGGATAATCCGATTAAGTGGAGCAGATTTAGCAGGAAGTAAATTCAGTAGGGAAGAACAGTAGTCAATTCGGGAAAGTACAATAGCATTAAATAAAGTTTTAGTAAAGTTTCTGGAAAGTGATGTCCGTATTTTTTTAATTCTGAAATATGAAAGTTGGAGGAATTTGTAATGGATGATATGTGATTCTTAAATGATAATTTGTCATCAAATACTAATCCTATATTTTTGGAGGTATTAGAAGGAGAAATAATCATGGTATTTAGAGTAAAGTTTGGAAAGGAAGTTTCAGAAGTAGATATGTTAAGTACAGTAGTCTTAGAGGAATTAATTAGTATTTTATTGGAGAGTAGCCTTAATCTTATGGAGTTAGCACACTCGATTAATTCAGAGTTAATGGTATTATGAGAATTTATAGGGAAAAAAGTAAACAGTTTAATATCATCAGCAAAAATATGGTAGTGAATATTTGGAAATTTCTTAATTAGATCAGCAATAGGGCGGATATAAATAGAAAAGAGAGATGGACCTAGAACGGATCATTGGGGAATACCGTGGTTAAGTGGAGAAAGAGGCGAGTAAGATTTGTCAATCATAATAGAGATATTTCGGTTAGTCAGATATGACGTAAACCATTTTAACGCTAAGCCAGATATTCCCATAAAAGTAAGTCGCGAGATTAATATGTAATGGTCCAGGGCAGATGAGATATCAAGTAGGATTAGCTGGCAACACGTGTTGCTATTTAAGGTAGATAAAATTGTTTCAGTAATATGGAGGAGAGCTGTTTCGGTTGAATGGCCCTTACGAAAAGCGCTTTGAAACGGGTCGAAAAGATTATTTTTATTTACATGGTTGATGAGTTGTTTGGAAACAATTCTTTCTAATATTTTACTTAATAAGGGTAGGTGGAAGATTGCTAAATGAGTTTGGGTCTAGGTTTTGTTTTTTTAGAATAGGGGATATTATAGCAGTCTTAAGACAGGGTGAAACTTGGCCAGAGTTTAGTGAGTTCGCAATAATATCCAAGAAAATAGGAGAAAATAAGGGTGTAAGTTTGTGATATAATGATAAAGGTAGGGGATCAGTGGGGGAGGTACAGTGAGATTTCATGAGTAGGTCATTTACTTCATACAGTGAAGGGATAGTGCATGTACTTAATGAGTCAATATGATGGGTAATATATATGTTAGGATTGAGTATGGATTGAGTAGATGCGCAAATAATATTATTAATGCTTGCAATTTAATTTTTAAAGAATTTTTCAAAAAGTGAACACAGTTGAAAATTTGACGTGTTTGATAAAATGGGGAGGATTTTTTCATCTGGAGGAGAGAGAATTTTATTTGCTATTTTAAATAATTTGCGAGAATTGGAGGAGATCAGTGCTATCTTTTTGTTATAATAGATATATTTTGAACGAGATATAGTAGATTTGTAATTTTTCTAGCTAGTGATAGAGCTAATTTAGTTTCAGTAGAAGGATTTTTAAGAAATTTCTTCTCAAGTTTTTATTATATATATAAATAACAACAATAATGGTTACACATTGAATAGGTTGTATATTATACAATATTCATTATACAATACAAAAAGTCTGTAGGTATATGCTGTATTAGAACCATTATATAATTGGGTCCGTAAGTCATCGGGAAGACTATTCCGGTACTTCGGAGCAGCAACAGTGAAAGCAGCATCAGCATATATAGTTGCGACAAGCGGTACAGAGAGTTTTATCAGCTCACATTTGCGACTCGGACGAGTAGTTGTTCGAATTATGAGTTCCTTCGATAGGTATGACGGAACTCCCATATATATAGCATTGTGAATAATGCAAAGAAGACAAACTTGCATAAATCTCGAAATGTCAACCACTCGACACATACGATACATTATGGAATGTATAGATACGGTTACTCATTATATTTTAGCTTAACTAATATGCGAACAGCTCTACGTATACGTAGAGCTGTAGTAGATACTTTGGTATTAAATCAACTTTTTTCATCGATTTTTGCAGAATGTTAATGAAAAGCGAATTACAAGAGAAAAGAGAGAATCTAAGTCGACTAAATACTAATGAATGTAATAATGGTTTAGTTAAATTAAATGTTAGCTTAGAACGAGCCTTACCTATATTATACAGGAAATAATTATCAGTGCGGAAACTGTTTGATAGTACACTGTTTGATATATGTACGGAGTATACTCAGTATAATTATAATCTAATGCATTATTTATAGTAAAATCTAGAGTAGTGATGGTGTTTGAGATAGGAAGTGAGATGAGGAATGGACGATTGAGAGTAATTGAAGAAAGAGATCTATAGATCTTCTATAGATGACTTACAAATTTATACTTTTTTCCCACCTGATACTGATATTGACATAATTAAACTTTCAATTGCTAACTGTATTAATGATTTAATCTCTTGGTTTTACTGTAATTCACTTTCATTAAATATTACTAAAACTGATAGCATTATACTTGATATAGATAATATTTAATATAAGTGAATTATAGGAAAACCAAGAGATTAAATTATTAATACAGTTAGCAATTGAATGTTTAATTATGTCAATATAAGAACCAGGTGGGAAAAAGTATAAATTTGTAAGTCATCAGCAAAAAGGTGATAACGAATATATGGGTATTTAAAAAAAATCAAATTAATGAGAAGAATATATCAAATAAAAAGAATCGGACCCAATACTGATGATCCTTGAAGAAATCCATGAGTGTTATCAAATGGAGCCGATAACTATAACTTGATCTGATGATATATATAAATATACGCTTAATTCATTATGAAGTTTAATAGTTAAATAATAAAATAATACAAAGATGTAAATATTTTAAATCGGGATATTTTTCATCCTAGAATATTGTTCTACAAAAATATAAGATCTTTTTTTAGATCTTATGAGAAAGCATACCTAAAATTAGAAGCAATAAAGAATTAACTTGAACAGTTATTATATAGATTACACTACTATAGTAATATTTGATGACATTATGATGGTTACTCATGATCAATTGATATTTATTTTCTATATATATATAGTTTTATTATAAAATCAAAGTATACGTTATACAACTTAGAATACTTTGAAAATTTTTATTATAAATGAATAATACAATTTGAACGAATTTAAAATATATAATCTTGATTTGTTTAATAATTGCCTATAAATAATAAATTTATATAAATATAATAATTGCAAATATAATAATATTGAAAATATAACTATATATATATATATGTTACATAATTAAGTTCATTTTCATAAATTTATTATAAAGATATACAGGGGAAAGTCTACAATTACCTATTATTTATATATTATCTATGATTATAATTATTATGTATAATAACTTATATTAAATATATTTATTTTTAATTTTATAATTAGGTTAATATTAAGGTAATACATAATTTGGTTATTTTATATTTTTGATATAATTATATTGATAAGAATAAACAGGGGGTCGGTAAATTTATACATATGCCTAATACCGACCCCTAAACTACTAGAAATCATTGTAGTATTGTAATATCCAATCAAAATAGTAGATATTACATACTTGTCTGCTAAATAGATTTAATGAATTACAAAATGTAATTATTACTAAATGGAATAATTTATTTATTAATGAATTTAAGATTTAATATTCATATTAAATTTATATTTAAACTTTATATTTATTATTATAAAATAATGTATTTTATTTGTTAATATTTATTTATAATCAATATGTATATAATCGACTGTAATCATGAATCTTTATTCTGTATAAGTGATATACATAAATTACGACACATTTTAAAGTATAACATAGATCTATTTTGATTGAATATAATAAATCACATGGGGTCGGTATTAAGGTAATGTATAGTAAAAAAGTTAAAAAATAAAAAAGTATTTATTCAAATATATATTAAAAAGTAAAACCACAATATTACATATAATAAACGTGTATACAATCCTATAGGATTGAATATTTTGTAAAACAAAATACGTATTAATATTTTATTAATATGTCATATATATATATCATTGTTTGATATCTCATATAGTTACTGATCAGTACCTAGAGATACGAGAGGGGTCGGTAATTAGAGACTTCCCTCTATAATTAATTATATAAATGAATTTATTAGTTAATATAATACTATTATTATGCTATTGATTTATTCATACATACTATGAATTATATATTATATAATATATAAGTTATAATATTTTCATTATTTTTATAAATAATAATTATTAATTAATATAATTAATTTTCAATTATATAATTAAGTTGTCAATACTCTTAATAACGCACTTAACAATATATACTTATTAAATACACAATTAAAAGATAAATATAATATTAAAAATCTCACAATATATATATTTAATAAACCTAAATTTATATACGAATAATATGTTTATAATAAATTTTAAAATCGCGTAATAGTATAAATATCAATAATTCCGCTAAATTCCTGCTTTCCTATTGGTCGAGAACAACAGCCTAACAACAATCAGCTGACCGACACCAACTATAAATATCGCCAGGGTTACGACGAATGACCACAGCATGACCTAACGTAAAGTTTGTACATGCCAGTTATATATGATTATATAGATTATACACTATAGCTATATATGGTATTGTAATTTAAAATTTGGAATAAAAATGATAATTAATTATAATTAGTACTTATAATTATTTAATTTTTAATAATAATTAATATAATAAATTATTACACGTATATATATATATATATATATATATTATGTTATGATTAATGTATATTAATAAATGATACATTACTTCATTGATATACACATAATAATAAGGTTACAAAGCTATCTCTAACATGCAATACATGCGGATTATAAACTACAGTACTACTTGTACTTCTCTACAACGATACGATAACTTTGTATCGATTGTAACTATAGTTCTATAGACCTGTATTTTGTAATACCTAATATACAATACCTATATATTCATAATGTAATGTTTTTGTTGCTGTTTAACTTGATATTGATCAATAATACGAATTACCCAATATATACATATAACCCCTTTTGGGATACAGATGGGTACTATATTACCCGGTATACCGCCAGGAGACTAATGTCTTCAACATATACATATCATAAACTAAATGTAATATACATCACACCCTATCTATGCAACATGAGTAATATTCTGATGTAATAGGTTTGACACAATTTCATACAACAATGTTTTATTATTCTATTAAATTACATGCAATATAGATTAGTTTACTCACCCCATAGATATGTATAGAATTTAAAACAAAACTAATTAATTGCTTTATTAGTAATAGACACCTAGTTTTTATAATAATTTATATATGAATTTACATTATAAACAACACATTTTTCCAAAAATTCACCCTACATAGGTGGCGATATTCATATTTTTCTGAAAAAATCGAATCACACGATTGTGCGTATACGCGAAAGATATAACACTTATAAGTGTTAATCTTTCTTAACAAATCTTTACTAGAAGTATAATAAAATATACACTGTATGTAATTAATTTACCATAGCTGTTCAGTATACTATATGATTATATATATATAGAATTAGTATACTCTTATTAATTCATAATTAATAATATAATTTATAATATATATATAGGTATATCTATAGTTATACCTTGTAAGCGAGATTCTCTGCCTGAAAGAATGCTGTAACTTCTCTCAATCTATATGAATTCTGCATTTCTGTAACCTATTCGACGTGTATATAGATATATATATATATATATAAAGATAATGATAGTATGATAATAAATATGGCTTACATATGTAATATTTAGCATATTTAACATTTAGAATAATTATGATCACGAAGTTAATAGTACATTAGTAATGATATGGTTCCATTCGAATATATTAATACAATTTAATTTGATAGAATTAATATATTATTATGATATTCTGGCTGTTGTTTCTTTTCTGACTTCAGTGATCTTCTCTCATCGTATAAGTAGAGTATATTATCAGTGATCCAAGGTTGTTTTTTGCTTCGATACTTTCCTATTATTTCTGATGCAGTGCTTATTATTATTTGTTCAAACTTTTATAAACTTTTATATTCAATATGTCAGTAGGATCGCAGTAATTTATATATAGATTATTAAATTGTTCATCTAGTTTACTTGAGTAGATATTAGTAGAGCTTGTACATTTTTGGATCCATTAGTATTTTAACATTAAAGCGTAATCGTTTTTATTTTTTGCGTTTTTGTATCATAGTTTGAGTCTTAAATTGAATAAAATGAGGTCATGATCACTATTAGTATCATCACCCATTTAAGTTACAGTTTAATTTCGAATAATACTCGATTTAAATCTTCGTGGAGTTAATATATATTTGATTGTGTGTACTAGCCTCTTGGGTTAATACCATATTGTGATTCTTAAGTTTTTGTGCGGATGTAGTGTATTGGCTACAAATAATGTATATTTCTCTGCAAATTCTAGTAGATTTTATCCTCGATATATAGAGAAAACTATAGCTGACTCACCCGAAAAGGATTTATTAATAATACAAGGAGATTAGAACGCAAAAGTTGGAAAACATGCACAAAGGAATGAATGTTTCCCAACTTTTTAAGTGAATCAGCTATAATTTTCTCTATATTTTCATAAAAAACTTCTATTTCTTCGTCAGTATATGTTGTTATAGGAGATTGTTATGAATAATGGTTATATTCATGGGTCTTGCCTTAAGTCTTATCAATATTATTTGACTAGATATAGCCGTATATAGTTAAGTACACAATTTATGATTTCCTTTATTACTATGAATCCGACACCCTCGTGATGTTTTTCTTGTCCACTGTAATATAGTTTATGACCTTCATTCATTCTTATTTCACCATTACCTATTAATATAGTTTCAGTAATCCTTACCACATCCGTTTGTATAGGCTAAGTTCATTCGTCAGTTCTTCAAGTTTGCCGATTTGTCTTAATGTCCGTACATTCCAAGTTCCAATAGTTGTAGTGTTCACGGATAGTTTGATTCTTTTAATATTATTATTATTTCTCGTATACATGTATAAAAATTGCAATTTTTCACTCTCATCCTGGTTAGTACCGATGGGTAGCGAGGTAGTTGTTTATCCGGGCCACTACCTCTCCGGCATGATTTGTTTTATTGGTGTACTTGTCATTGTTATTAATTATTTCTGTAGGCTTATTATACTATATATAGTATAGTAGACTATAGTCAATCTATAGTTGGCACTTATCTCCTCTCCTATAGGGACTTTAGTCCCTCTCATGCAATTGTAGCCCACTTGCCGAAGTTGTTAACAGGGTGCACCCTACATGTAGCGCGAGGAGACAAACACATAGAGTTAAGAAAGTGGATTGTATTATCTGCCGCTTCTTCAAAGAATGGCGGAATATACACATCGAGGCTTCCATATAAATTACACCCCATTATATATATATTATATGATCTTATTGAAAACTGTATATCAGATTAATAATTAATAGATAGAGAAGGAGAGTATATACACAATTAGGAAGAAGTTATACTTCATCTTTATACTATTGTAAAATAATATAGTATACTAGTATACTAGTATAGTATATATATATATATAGTATATATATATATATATATATATAATATTATATATATATATATAGTATATACATATACTATAGTATAGATACCACCAATACTTTATTCGTTATACATTGAGTAACGAACCCCTTCCTACCTTGGACATATACGTGTAGATATTATCCGACAGACTCTGCACGTAAGTTTCAACGCGAGGAGATTTATCCGGATCCTGATCAACTCGTCCTATTACGTAACTGCGCTCCGACTTCAGCTCCAAGTACACGAGCTTATGAGTCACCGCGGAGAATTTGTTACTATAAATAGAATTAATTAAAATCTCTATTATTAGAATTATTATAAGTTATAAATAGCATGAAATATGACTTATAATATTGTAAATATACTTATATTATTGTTATAAAATATCATTATATATATATATATTATTAAAGTATACGTAGATTTATAATATTTATTATATATATATATTAATAAAAGTAAATTAATATAATTATGTTTAAAATATATATATATATTGATATATAAATAATATACATATCAATCCGATATCGGATTACTTATTAAGTGAAACGCATCAATATGCGCATCAATATACATACACACACACCCATACATACTAACACATATACACATACATACCCACACACATACCACTAATATACCTTAAACAGAACTCGTATACCCCGTACGAAGTTTCGAAAGTAAGCGATCGCTTCGTTGTCCTCGGCAAGGACAGAAGTTTTTTTCCATTCGGAGATGTCACGTAAAGCCCGATGTCAAGGTTACCTCCTTTCAACACCTTATCACGAAGTAGTAGTAACGTCATGTTATGTAATATGTACACGTGTAGTTGTATTACGTATTATCACCGTGTGTGGTCTTAAATACAATACATAATTATTATATGCATATACATGTACACATATTAAATTACACATATATATATATATATATATATATATATATATATATATGTAGTGTCGCTATTACATAATAATTACATATATTATATAACGATAACAAAACACTAGTAGAATATGTATATAATTCTCAATCGCAGCATATCAATTGATATAGTTGATACTATATCGTTGAATGCCAGATTATATAATATCTACATCATCGATATAAACATTCAAGACAACAATTTAAAATTATCTAATATACTTATAATATTTCCTAATATATATATATATATATATAAACTATTATTTATAGTATATATATATATATATATATATATATATATATATATATATATATTTATTTATTTTTTTTATTTATTTATTTAAATCAGACATGAAATACAGAGGTCCATAGAATATAAACGAAAATTAAAAATAATAAACTAAAAAAAAAACAATTAATCTAAGAAACGAAATTTAAAATACTATACAAACAATGAGTCATACCACATGGTAAACAGTGGCGATGGGAACACAATATTATATTCATATAATTGAACAATTAGTGAATTACACGATAATTGTATTCGTTTATATAGCGAATAATATGACTTGCGTAATTTAACAGTTACATTATTAATATAATCGTTAAAAAACATTAAAGAGGCACCATTTCTACGTCTGTAGTTCATAACAATACGATAAGCATTATTATAAGCTATATTAAGTTTAGCCATGCAATATCTATTTGGTATCCATATGCTACTAAGGTATATATTAGAAACAAATGTTTTAAATAGAATAATTTTTGTATCCTTAGAGCAATGATTAAAGTTATATGATATTGCATAGCTTTGTTTATATAACTTTTTAATATTACTATATATATATATATCAATATCATCAGATAAGTCCTCTGAAATCCAATGTCCAAGATATCTATATGATTTGACAACTTTTAGAAGTTTATTATCTATATATAATTTCACAGGTTTATGATATGATTTATCAAAATAAATTGGTAAAATAACCGATTTATCAATATTAAACGTTATGTGGTTATGGTTATCAAACTCTTCACAACAACTTATCAACAACTGCAAACCCCCTAGTGATGGTGAAAATAATGCTATATAATCTGCATAACATAGATTATTTATGATATTTCCATTTAAGCAATAACCTGAATGTATTTCATTTAATTTCTTAATCATAGGATTAGTATATAAATTAAATAACAATGGTGAGAGAATTCCACCTTGACGAACACCCCTTGTAACAGGAAAGCTATCCGAAGAATTATTACACCATTTAATATATATTCGTTGGTTTCTATACCAGTAATTTAAAAAATTAATTATGTATAAAGGAATATTATTATCTTTTAATCTTTGAAATAAAATGTTATGATTAATTTTATCAAAAGCTTTGGAAGCATCTAAAAATGCTACGAACATATTAGTGTTATTATTATTATAATCTGTTAAATATTGCTTAAGGGCAAACACACACATTTCAGTACCAAGATTTTTTTTAAAGCCAAATTGATTATCCATAGTAATTAATAATGAAGATATTCTATTATGTATAACCTTTTCAATTATCTTACATATAATATTAGATATACATATAGGCCGATAATTAGTGGAATCATTCGACCTTTTATTTTTATTTTTAACTATAGGTAAAATATAAGATAACATTAGCTTCTTCGGGAAATACGAATGCCGCAACATACTATTAATTAGTAGCATTATTAATTCAATTACAAAACTATTCGCGTGAGAAATATGTTCTATAGATATTCCATCAGGGCCTATAGCTTTACCCCCTTTAATTGATTTAATTATAGATGAAATTTCAGCATAGTTAGTATATTCAATGTCATTAACATTAATAGTATTGTAAGGATAAGGTATATCAGTGGTACTGTTAAATAAATTAT
Organism: Osedax fenrisi; assembly: GCA_964019155.1. Classification (NCBI taxonomy): domain Eukaryota; kingdom Metazoa; phylum Annelida; class Polychaeta; order Sabellida; family Siboglinidae; genus Osedax; species Osedax fenrisi. The sequence goes on from OZ025240.1 coordinate 13,230,013, forward strand.
TAAAATAATTATACCAGAATTTAGTAATATTAACTATACCATATTCATTTTCAATGTTATTTGGTGCGGAAGAGTTTTTTTTCTTCAGATTGTTTGAAATCACCTTCCAAAAATTATTACGATTTTTAATTAATTTTAAGGCAATCAGATCCTGATTGATTAGATATCAATTTACTACGTCGCAATTCGTATTTGAAATTTTTTTCTCGAATTGACCATATTATCATAGCATATTCCAGCCAAGGGTTTGTTATTACATTTCCAAGTTAAATAGTAAGATCTGGCAATAGCATGTTTCTCATGTACATTATTATTCCACTCCATACGTGCATATTTACATTTATTAGCTACTAAATATATATCGTTAGAACAATATACAAGAATACTCAATAAAGAATTATATAAGTAATCCGAATAATTAATATTACTATAAAAAGAATATATATCATTAATTAATTTTCCTAAGTTAAACTTAGTATCAATATTATATTTCAAAATTTGTTTCTTATCAAGTCTATTCCATTGAATTTTTTTATGAATAATACTATTATTATAGCTAATTGAGCTAGGAATAGTATTCTGATTTATGATAAAAACTAATGGATAATGATCTGATAATATAAAGGAGTAATCAATTGTAATATCTAAAATGGATGAATGCATATCAAAAGTGGATAATAAGTGATCTAACCATGAACATGTTTTCCACGCCGAATTAACACAAGTATAACTATCAGAATCTAGTAATGATTTATCTGACATAATATTATTGTTATCCGCACACTATTTAATTAAAGTATTACTAAAGTATGAATCAGGATTAGAAATATTAGCATTAAAATCTCCTACTATACAATAATTAGATGAATTTAAGAATTCACAATATAATAACAGTTGAACGAGATGACCTTCAAATAAACTAATATATATATATATATATATATATATATATGTATATATAACATATATATATATATATATATATATGTATGTTTATGTTTATGTAGTCTCTAAACCATATATTAAATAAACAAATAGATTTTAATATAGTCTATATATAAGCTATTGTTTATAGGGAAACCTCGACAAAGAAAGTGAATTTTCTAGAACCATCGAACTTCTGATAGAAACAGGCTATCTCTCCGTCCTTTATTTCGTAGGTCAAGCGAGTGTTAGCCCATTTCAGATTAGGTTTCATGTGATCGACTAGTTCCTAAGGTTACCGCAAGGTCAATGCATAATGATCATATTATTGATTTGAATTAATATTACTATTACTATCTATTTATACAATTTTAAATTGATTATTATTTTATTATATTATTACATTTCTTATGATATAAATATCTGTAATAAAATAAATAACTTTATATACTAAAAAGTATTGTAAAGTATAATAATACGCATACAAACACCTACACTCATACATATATTAAAAATAAATATATATATATGGATATCTTATTATAAATATATATGACTTGATGATACTAAACCGGTCTAAGGGTTGGGTCTGAGCCCATCTTCATCATGGGGTGGTCGTCGACAGCTATCGGCACCACAGTGGTCAGAAGAACTGGACACAAGTGAAATAGCAACACCAGCCATACTCTGACCAGTACACGTATATCTATCATCTTCGTATCAGTGCTTGTTCCGCGGTCTAGTGTGTCTGGTAGAGGTCAGTGTCTAGAGGTCAGACGTTCTGTATGTCTGGTAGAGGTCAGTCGTAGTTGAGGTTACTATGCGTATCGGTCACTAATAGTAGATGTCACAACCGGAAGTACGGAGATTAGTATCAAAGAGGAGCGTATAAGTTGGTCTACTTGTACCCGGTAAGCGTTAAATGAAGGTGGTGTCACGTGAGGTACGACCGAGTCACGTGATGCGAGCATACATAACGATCACGTGACCTGATTAGCGTGATAAAGTCACGTGTCTGTATACGTCTAGCGTGCAGAGAGAGATAGAGGTGCGGTAAAGATAGAGAACAATAGCCTGAAACGGTGACGCGGCGCTGTGACGTAACGATACCGGATGTGACCACCGGTCATCGATCTCGTAACCCCTCCACCGACAGCCTATAACCGATGACTCACCTGTGACGTAAGCGATCACGTGTCACACTAGAGAGAACTACGGCCTACATACTCAGTAGCATAGGCGACAGCTGTAGTCGTTCTATTCAATATATTGTAAGAGCGCCTTTCTCGTGTCCATGCACGATTCCTATAATATGTTATAGCAGTATAGTTACTGATAATCTTATGAAATATATCAGCTAATTAATCAATTTAGAATAATAAACTAAATGAATTAAGTATGATATATTAATATTATTATATAATCTGTATTATATTATTGTAATGAATTTAATATTAAAATGATAGAAATTAATGTATTTAAACTAAATAAATTTATTATTTAACGAGTATACTTATTTGACCTTTGACATTCTTATAAACTCTTTTAAATGTTTAAATACAATCTATAACATATGCCTTATAAAATATATCTCATACATCGATGCATGAATTAATCTCGGATACAAGTGAAGTCAGTTTTAACAGTTGAAATGCGATATTTATAAAATGTACTTATTAATCATCAACAGGATATAAATAGACATTAGCAATGATATTTATAATATATAAATTAACTGTAATTTTATTTATAAATTATTTAATAACAAGGTAATCATATTTCAATAATTATATATATATATATATTTATTAAAATTACTCACAAATATAAATATAAATATTAAAATAATTACAATAAACAAAATAAGATGATAATATATATTAGCGATAAGACTATAGTCTTATAGTCTTATAATAATAAACCTAATCTCAATAATATTTCAGTTTTGAATATATTGAATGGATATATTGGTCTATTGTTATATATTAGTCTATAGATTTAGTCTACATATAGACTATATTTAGTCTATATAGACTAAGTATACTGTGTATCTATATATATATATATATATATATATATATATATATATATATATATATATATATATATATATATATATATATATATATATATATATATATAGATATATTTTTAAAGTTAAGTTACTTCCTAAGAAACTAAAATCGTTAGTATGAAACCCGCTTACTTTACCTACACTCAGTGTATACTGTACTGTGTGGGTATTGATGCACTGTATGCATGTAATGTTAACGTTATATAACATTGAGTTAGATATGTTTGAGATAGCGCTGTTTAGTTAGATTCAAATAATATCATATATGAATGTACTTTGATATATATATATTTTAAATGTTGTTAGTGAAAAATAGGATTTGTATTGTTTTGAAATAATACATTCAAGGGTTTTTGACAGTGTGATATGGTTAGTTATATAACTATATTTACCAAATTGGGAAGACAATGTTTAAAAAAAAATAATATCCGAGTTTTTTTAATGCATAGAAAAATATAGAAAATGTACCAGATAATAGATAGTAGATAAATATATAATTAAATATAGGTGTTATAGTGGACATAAGGAATTGATGAAATGTGTAAGTAATACATAATAGTGTATAATGACTTAGCTTGTATAGACGTATACGTATTAAATATAGTTATATATATAGTTAATGTATAAGAGAATGGGATATAAAAATAAGTTCGTCGTTGAAGTATACTTATATAGGTGAAAGTAACCTAATACGGACACTTTAACAATAAATGGTCTTAACATGTTATGAATCATTATTTGTATTCAAAAATTACAATATATTAATATTATATGAGTATAGATATTATTGTGATTTTAAAATTGTATTTAATCTTTTAATTCCATAGATAACATGGGTGTTCATATTCGGTACCCGTGTCCGAATACGGACACACTGTGTTATAATACGTTCACCCTAAATACCACTAGATAAACTATATATTATTGATTATAATCAATCAGAAAAATTTCAATTACATCATTTATAATTAATTTTATGAATAATTTATTCTAATTTAATTAATTAATAATTTATTTTTATTTAGTGTCCGTAATATGGACTTATATGACCTCTAGATATATGCTTATAACTTAATGAATATTTGATAACAAATATATACATTTATATATAATTTTTAGAGTGCTTTGTTTTTTAATAATATATTGTTATATTGTATATCGATACATTTGTATATTCTTGAGAAGATTTTAAGTTGATATTTTTTTTCATAAATTTAAAAACGTAATAAAAATATCAGTTTATTTGACATATCAGCTCTATTTTGGATAATTAAAAATACTTATTTAGAATATTTATATAATTATGAATATTTTATTCATTAAACATTTTTTTGTAGGATTTATGGTTCTGATATACCGAGAGTATCCGTGGAAATATATTGGGAGGAAGAAGGAAGAGGACGAGTGATAAGGAAGAATATCACTGACGATAAATTATGATAATATGCATGACCACAAAGGAGGAGTTTATAAACTTAGTATATTATTATAGTATATATATATATATATATATATATATATATATATATAGGTTACATGGTGCGGGGAGGGGGGATGGAGCAGAGGTTATGATATGTTATACGAATGATTTAGACACAGTAAGCAAGAGTTAAGTTGTTATTATAATGACACCTGAAATCGGATATATAGCCTACTTTTGGTAAATATATATAATGATTATTTTAATGTGATGAATAGACATATTAGTATACTAATACTATACACATCTATAGTTGTGCCCGGTTAGGTTTAGAAGTATACCAGTTGAAGATAGAATAATGTATATCTTACAATTAAAGTTATAATTACATTGAAATATAATAATACACTCAAATTATATTTTATTTATTAGTATATATTACTTAATTATAATCTTTAAATTATTTAGTTTAGAAAATAAACACTGATAAATAATTTATATATAATAGTATTAATTATACTGATATAAATATGTTATTTCTACATCTTTGTAAATATGATTACATAATACAATTAAAAAATAGCTATTTTACTATACTGTATTCATGTTGTTAATAATAATTACTTAATTTACATATATCACTGATTATTGAACTATATTAAAAATTGATATTATTAAAGTAGTGAATTAATTTAAAAATAAATACATTTTTTTTTTCAATAAATAAATATAAAATTATTTAGTATTTAAAATGTATACTGATAAATATCAAACATATACGGAACATTGCGGCTTTATAATAATAGGATGGTATATCATTGCGTATGTTAAACCGCCGCTAAATCAACCAATACGGGTAAACAAAGTATCTATTATCATCCAAACAATCGATAGAGAACGAAAAAAATATTAAAATAAATACATAACATAATTAAATATCAAACAAATTTCGAACAACAATAAATACGAAACGAAATAAACGCAGGCGTAACACGGAATAATGAATCACGTTACGTAATAACACAAACACATAAGACACACAGACACCGCTGAGACATGGGCAACCTACTGGCCACCTGTAAGTACGGCCGTAAGGAGATGATGAAGCGCAAGACCAAGGAGAAATCCTCCAAAGACCCCGAGGGAGACATCCCCATAGGCATCCAGTACAACGTCTACAACCGAGGCAATAAGCAGATCAACCAGAGCGTGGCCAGTTCGGATAACAATAGGTCTGGCTCTACGTTGACCGTTACGGAGAGTAAGAATCTGTGGCAGGAGCGCGTCAAGCAGCACATCAACACCTGCGAGGTTTGTGTGTGTGTAATGTGATCTGTGTTGTTATTGTGTAGTCATTCATTGTTATCTATTGTTATCTATGTGTGATTGTATGATAACAATTATAATTGTTAGAATAATTCTATAGAACTAGATATTATACTATATTCATTATTCATAATAATAATGAATTCGTTCAGATATATATATATATAACCGTGTAAATGTAACTAATACGTATTATGTAATACGTACGTATTGAACTATATGTAAAGACTATGCCCACTAACGATTGCCACCGGATTTAGATAATAATATCGCCGGTGTATTACGTCAGAACTACTTAATATCACCGACTATATATAGTATAGCTATACTATATATAGTCGGGGACCCTAGTGTATACCCTAGGGTATAGGGTATACCCTCATCGCAATCTAGCGGTATCATTAGGGGTGGTATAGGTGTAGTAACATATCGGTGTGTATTGAATTGTTTTAAAATAGATTTCATATTATTAAATATTATATAATAGGATTTTATTATCGTAACTATATTATCAAAGAGGTATACTAGGACATCATATTAATATAACTATTTCCTAAAAATATAAATTAAATATATTTATGAATATATTATTTAATAATGTATGATAGGATATCATATTAAATTTACTATATTAAATAGGGTATACTAGGATATGACATTACAGTAACTATATTATTAAATAGGGTACAATATATTTCACCCCTTATTGTACCTACATTACCTTAACTATATTATTAAATAGGATATAATAGGCTATAATATTACCGTAACACTATCCTCACCTAGGCGATGAAGGACGCGCTGGTGTCCGACAGAGAGCGCATCCGTAGTTCCGTGTCCTCGATGAAGAAAGATGTCCTCACTCGCAAGAGTTCCACGTGCTCCCCCCTAGCGTTCGATATCGACAATCTGTACACCGAAAAGGCCGGCAAGAACAAAGACAAGTTCGTCAAAGACGTCAACAAAGATAAAACGCCCACTTCCGCATCGGAAGCCAAGGACGTAGGCAAGGACGGCGGTAAAGACGGGGATAAGTACACGGGGTACGAATACGGGTACCAGGAGAACCAGTACGGGTACCAGGAAAGCCCCTACCAAGAGAACCCCTATCAGGAGAACCCCTATCAAGAGGAAGCCTACGTTGAACTCGATGCGGTCACCGTGAATCAGAAGGACAAAGACAAGGACACCGATAATGATACGGGCAAGGACACAGGCAAGGACGCGGGCAAGAACAATGTTAACAAGGATACAAAATAAACTATTCGTAACTAATTCAAATTTTATAATTACCGTATGTGTAATATTTTATATTTTAATACATAACCTATATAAATGTATATATATAATATATATTGTGTATTTATCAAAGCTTATATAACGTATAAGAATATGTAGTTGGTAGAAGATAATGGTATACTATATTTATATATAAACTACATATTTTGAGAATATCATACTTCTAGCACATTTACTTTCTTATTGAATATCCATATATAATAAGTCTAATGCGTATACGCGATATTGTATCATTATGTATAATATATACACTGCCATACATGTAAATAGAACTCAAGGCTTCGTTAGAATAGCTACTAGTAATGTAAATAATTCCGAGTTTTTCAATGCCGAGCCGAGACTTGTTGTTATTGATGCCGAGATGAGACTTTATTTTCGGAAAAAAAATAAGCCCGGGCCGAGCTGTGACTCTAGCCAAACGACCTCGAACCGATTTGAGACTTTATGTGATTAAGACTACGTTGAGGCTTTAGATTTTCCATATACATTATATTTATAATTGGCATCACTATAGTAATATATTACTATACTATGTATACATATCACGTATTGCTATATTCTATATATATATATATATATATATATATATATATATATATCACTTTTTATATAAATATAACATGTTATACTATATATTGTTAGATAACATAGATTGATACTTTACTTATAGATATTATAGAATGTAGGATACGGGTTCGACCCTCGTCCGGACCATTAATTAATTTTATAAAATGGGTCTTAAAATATTATTTAGAAGTGATCTTATATAATTGTGTATAAATAAATGATCGGTTCTAGTTAAAAGTTTTAACTTAAAACCATGGATGCCTTAACATGAGAGCGGCTTCGAAGGGACATTAGAGCCATAAATGGTTATAAGTGAAAACTTCATCTAAGTTCCTGGATGGGATGAAAGGACTCCACCAAATAAATATAACAATAACAATAGCAATATCAAGTAAAAATATCATTTATAATAATGGAAATACATTTTCAGGGAAAACCACACACAATAGTAATCTCATGCTACAGCTCAATAAATATGAGTGACGAACAGGAAACATAAAGTTTCTATACAGAACTAACCTCATTAACTAGGCATATTACAATAAGCACAATATACTTATTATTGGTGAAGACTTCAATGCGCACCTCGGAAAAGATGATGGATACAAATTTTCATTACACAGGACTACAATCATACTACATCATTTTCTTCTATACTACTAACATATGCATCAAATTCAAAATCACTTGTAGGTGAAATATTAGATATATATATCAATATAATTATAATTAATGTATTATTTGTTAGAATTAAATCGAGAATATTTGAATTTCTAATATTAAAATTAATTAGTTGAGTTAAACCGTATGATAGCAACTTATCGTATTTATATATTTCCACAATGGTCGATATGTACCAGCAATCCAGTCAATTCCAGCCAGGTTAAAGTCTCCATAGATTAGACAAGAGTCCATCGATGAACATATGTTATTTAAAGTATCATATAATAACATTTTCTATATATAATGATATTGATATATCAATATGTTGATATTATGTTGACATTCCATGGATTCAATTAATATTTGTCGATTACAAATTTAAATTAAGGTGATAAATAAATAGGTACCGTTATAATTTCTATTGGAAATATTTGTAATTCCAATTCAATATCTTCAATTATCTTGAAATGAATATCTTTACTACTTAATAACATGCTTCGTTAATCGTATTTCCTAAATAAACTAATATTATCCTATATTTTACCTATTATTAAAAATCCAAATACATATACAACTTAAAAATATGTAAATATATGTATTTCAAATATTATATATGGGATAGTTGAGAGGTTATTCATAAATAGTTATCATAGATAATCAGTTTAATTTTGTAAAACCTTAAAACTTTAAAATGTGATTTTTTGAGAATACAATTCTTTCATAATTGATTCTTTCATCCTCTTTTCAACAAATTGAAATACCAAGGGATTACATATTGTATCATGCTCCATATATCTTACATTTTTCGAATATTAAATTCAAATATATTAAGATATATTTGTATATAGATATTATGACTATATTGACCTATGAAATAAAAATCAACAGTTGGCTATCTTCTTACATTTCTCTTTTTTCTACATCCATTACTCCTAAACTCCAAAATAGTACACACGTAGTTATAAACCTACTCACATACATTATTGATAGCCATTTTCTACCTTTTTAGTTAACGAATATTACATCTGAAAGAATATTGTTCGGAATTTTGAAATAAATTTCTTAAAATCATTCTACTGAAACAAGAATAAATCTCACAATTTAATAAAATTAACAAATCAATTATTTCTTATCCAAAATCATTCTATTATAATATATATATATATATATATATATATATATATATATACTTACCTTACCAGGTCGAGCTTGCTCGGCATAGCATGACACGTTTTTTCCATTCATCTCTGTTTCCCATCAACGTCTTCAGTTCATCTGTAGTGCATCCGCTGTCTTCTCTAAGTTGTGCAGTATATGTCTTATTCGGCCATCCAGGTTTTCGTTGCCCATGTAAAGGTTCCCATAGAAGCACTTCGCTGATCATTTCTTCTCTGCTTCGCCAACAATGTCCTGAGAAACACATCCTATGTTCTTTAATAGTAATCTTGATCTTTGGGATATTTCCATATAATTCATTATTATACCATCTTGCCATCTTTTATTTAAGGCAGCCGCATTGCTTCATCAATATTTTTCTCTAGATAAGATGTTAATGTCCATGTGATGGAGCCATATACAAGGATCGATTCGACTGTGGCCCTAAAGAAATATTTCTTCAGCTTTACAGAGAGATTAGATTTCCATATTGATGTCATATTGTTTAGTGCGGCCCAAGCCTGTCCAATCCTTACACTGACGTCATGATCAGTAGATGCGACATAACTTCCAAGATACTTGACATCATTTACTTGTTTGATGATCTTACTCTTTAGACTTTTTATACAACTATTATTTGTCTGGTTCAGAGAGATATATTCCGTTTTATCTGCATTTACACCTAATCCTATTTCGGCTGCGGCTTCTTCGATTTTATGTAGCATTATATTCGCATCTTCAACGTTATCTGATGTAATGGCTAAATCATCAGTATAATCAGTATCAGTTATGTATATTGCAGGATGTCGGCTACTCGTTCGTTTTTTTATGGTGAGACCGAGATGTTTATTATCATCTAGTGATTTTCTCAAGACATAGTCTAAACATATTATAAATAGGAAAGGTGCAATCGTGTCTCCTTGTAATACCCCAGTAGTGATCTCGAAGTATGGTGTATCTCCATCTTGTGATCTAACCATTGATCTTGTTTCTCGATAGAGTATCATGATTGATTCTACTGTTTCTGTGGGTATTCCATATATGCGTATACGCAGAGAATATTTTTCATTTTACCGCGATGTATCAAATCAAATGCCTTGGCGAAGTCTACAAACAATAGTGTGGCAGGTAGATTCTTTGATCTTACTCCTTCAATTATACGTCGGATTGTCAATATTTGTCCTGTAGTTGATCTATTCTGGCGAAAACCGTTCTGATTTTTCCGTAGGATATGATCGATTTCCGGTCTTATGCGATTTAGGAGCATCAAATTATAAATTTTTGCTGCAATGGACGTTAGGGTTATACCTCTATAATTGTTGGCCTGAGAAATGTCTCCTTTCTTCGGGAACGGTAAAAGACAGCCTTCAGTCCATCTTTTTATTTGATTTTGAGAATATACGCTGTTACAGAAATTTAGCAAAATATTTTGAAATTCTGTCAGTTTCCAAACTTCAGCTGGAATTTCATCTAATCCGCAACCTAACATTATTTATGCTTTTAGTTGCATTGTTAAGTTCTTGTATAGTTTTTTTGTATAGTTTTTTTCTTGTATAATTTTAAGTTCTTGTTAAGTTCTTGTAACAGACCTATTTTTATGAAATATATATGAAAACCTATAATCCTCACATATTAGTTATAATGACAAATAAATATATCTAATCTTGAATAAAAATGAATCCCTATTTTACCGAATACGTCCACTTCCAGGTTTTCTCTTTTTTTTTTTTAAATGGTTAAAATAAAATAATAAGTTTTATTATTAGTAATCACATTTCTATGCATTCCTTCCTTATGATTATCAAATATATTACACGGTGTAATTTATACCTATATTGACTCACTGAACTTATACACTGTATTTTCCCCCATCTGATATACATTATCTAAATATACAATTTCATAATACCTCCCAATTAACACCACATTTATTCTCTCTTGTGTTCTTGATTATTCTAAAATAACCTACATATGACCCAAAAATACCCTACCATAATTAAGTAAAAGAAAAGAATAAATTATGTCAAACATAATTTATTGTACATATAAATTAATATAATCTGTTCGACCCATTTCAAATTGATTTTTGTAAGTGACATTCAACCGAAAGTGCCATAAGTATGGCCCATTCTATTCGACTTTAAATAGTATTAAATAACACTTGTTTTAATATTCTTATAGTAACCTTGATAGTAGTATAATAATATCATGGCTTACTATGATGAGAATATCTGGCAAATCATTATATTGATATATGTATTTGATCTTAAACTGAAAAATATCTATTATGATATATTATATATTATATATTATATAGATATATTACTCTACTTTTCCCTCTAACTATATTCTTGCCCAGTACAATCTATATGTTATGTTTATAATTAAAAACTATCATATTATCAATTATGCATTTTTGCTAATGCTATTCAGCTTTTACATCTGCCCCCATAAATTCCTATAATACCATTAATTCTGAATTAATTGAGTGTTCAAAACTGCATAGGATTATTTCTCCTCTCTATTATATACTTCAACAATGCCTTCCTCAACATATCTATTTCTGAAACTTATTTTCAAATTTCACTTTAAATAACATTGTTACATCTCTCTCCCATACTTCTAAACACATAGGTGCTGTCCATAAAACTATTAAACATTATAATATCCTGAAATGTTCATATATTACAAATTAAAAAATGTGGAATTTAATTTACAGAACCCTACTTAAATTCTTTAATAATATCCCATGACGACTGGTGTTCTTTCCTAATTACCCTATAGGGTATCTCTATAGATACTGATAAATCTAATGTTCCGTTAAACCGGATTATCATTTGTAAAATATGAACTTTAATACGAAATTATTATATATATATATCGCATGGACTTCTCTTTTATAACTTGTCACCAATAATCTCGTATTGTGTAGATACAATTCCTCAGATGTAAACTCCAATTATATCTATATATTCTTGTACTCCTATCTATATTTGTGATCTACTTCGAATATACATTACCCTTTCTTATTTTCGCTACCAAAATGCTCTCTACGTATCTCCTGAAAAATTAGAAACATTGTCTAAATTAGAGCTTTTAGAAAGTCTTTTCTGATTCTATACAATTCCATATTTTCTATCATCCGATATATTATAATATAATAAGGGAGATAATTATCTCCCATATATCTAATCCTTCTGTATTCGTTATATATAATATGTATCTTGTTTTATTTTCGAATTATTAAATAGGTACTACTTTATCTATTACATATTTCAAGTTCAGATAATGATATGTTAAAACTAGAGGATTAGAAGTGTTGTAATTAAATCGTTATTGTTAGTATTATTAATAATTAATTTTTTAATAAAATAATTATTATGCATAACATGTTGTGAATTAAGATATAATTTAGATAAGAAAATACTAACAAAGAGAATATCTACAAAAATAACATACAAAAACTACATTAATTACTGACCGCCCTTTTTCTCCCTGGTTCTCCCACGAACTTTTCATCTTCAAAAAGAGTGTTCGCAAATTTGAGAAGAAATTTCTTAAAAATCCTTCTACTGAAACTAAATTAGCTCTATCACTAGCTAGAAAAAATTACAAATCTACTATATCTCGTTCAAAATCTATCTATTATAACAAAAAGATAGCATTGATCTCCTCAAATCCTCGCAAATTATTTAAAATAGCAAATAAAATTCTCTCTCCTCCAGATGAAAAAATCCTCCCCATTTTACCAAACACGTCAAATATTCAACTGTGTTCTCTTTTTGAAAAATTCTTTAAAAATAAAATTTCAAGCATTAATAATATTATTTGCGCATCTACTCAATCCATACTCAATCCTACCATATATATTACCCATCATATTGACTCATTACGTACATTCACTATCCCTTCACTGTATGAAGTAAATGACCTACTCATGAAATCTCACTGTACATCCCCCACTGATCCCCTACCTTTATCATTATATCACAAACTTTCACCCTTATTTTCTCCTATTTTCTTGGATATTATTGCGAACTCACTAAACTCTGGCCAAGTTTCACCATGTCTTAAGACTGCCATAATATCCCCTATTCTAAAAAAAACAAAACCTAGACCCAAACTCATTTAGCAATTATCGCCCGATCTCCCGCCTACCCTTATTAACTAAAATATTTGAAAGAATTGTTTCCAAACAACTCAACACCCATGTAAATAAAAATAATCTTTTCGACTCGTTTTAAAGCACTTTTCGTAAGGGTCATTCAACTGAAACAGCTCTCCTCCGTATAACTGACACAATATTATCTACCTTAAATAGCAACACGTGTTGCCAGCTAATCCTACTTGATCTCTCATCTGCTTTTGATACCCTGGACCATAACATATTAATCTCGCGACTTACTTTAATGGGTATATCTGGCTTAGCATTAAAATGGTTTACTTCATATCTGACTAATAGAAATATCTCTATTATGATTGAAAAATCTTACTCGCCTCTTTCTCCTCTTAATTACGGTATTCCCCAAGGATCCGTTCTAGGTCCATCCCTCTTTTCTATTTATATCCGCCCTATTGCTGATCTATTTAAGAAATTTCCAAATATTCACTACCATATTTTTGCTGATGATATTCAACTGTTTACTTTTTTCCCTATAAATTCTCATAATACCATTAACTCTGAATTAATCGAGTGTGCTAACTCCATAAGATTATGGCTCCTCTCCAATAAACTACTAATTAATTCCTCTAAGACTACTGTACTTAACATATCTACTTCTGAAACTTCCTTTCCAAACGTTACTCTAAATAACATGATTATTTCTCCTTCTCATTCCTCCAAAAACCTAGGATTAGTATTTGATGACAAATTATCATTTAAGAATCACATATCATCCATTACAAAATCCTCCAACTTTCATCTCTTCAGAATTAAAAAAATACGGACATCACTTTCCAGAAACCTTACTAAAACTCTAATTAATGCTCTTGTACTTTCCCGAATTGACTACTGTTCTTCACTACTGAATTTACTTCCTGCTAAATCTACTGCTCCACTCAATCGGATTATCCGTTTCTCAATACGTACTACTTACTGTTTAACTCGAATGGATCACTCTACTACAACATCTCATCAATCATCTCGTATGTGGCTATCCTTCTCCCTCAGGTGTAAATTACGTATACTATCTATAATCCATAAATCAATATATTCTTTCACCCCTAGCTATATCTCTGATCTAATTAAAAAACGTACTATATTATCTTCTCTTCGTTATCAAAATGCTCCTCTACTTATCTCCCATAACTCTAATAAAACTTCCCTAAATTCTAGAGCTTTTAAAAATGCAGGTCCAACCCTATGGAATTCCCTCCCTCCTACCATTCGTTCTATTAGATCCCACAAAAAATTTATAAATCTTACTTCTTCTTTTCTCTCTATAGAGATTATGATTATGATCTATCTATAGAGACTATATATGATTATGGGTATACCCATAATCATTAAATCATCCAACTTATTATTTGTGTCCGTGTTATATTAAATGTATACCATTATTAAATTGTTATTGTATTATTATTATCTTATTATTATATAACACTATACTATATCAATGCAGTCTGTAGTATATAACACTACACCATATCAATGCATACTGTAGTATATAATAGTCCTTTATATTATTTAGTATTGTTTTCCATGGTATATTGAATGTATATTATTATTAAATTATTATCGTATTACTATTATTTTATTATTTTCTTCCCGCACAAGCGAAGGGGTCTACATGACCCTATTTTAGTGCTAATAAACTTAATATCATCATCATCATCATCATCATATATATATATATATTATATATTAATTATCTAATGAATTACGAAATAAATAGAGATTCAAAATATTAATCAATAACTTAAATGCAATCAAGAATACATATTTAATAAATTAGCTGATATATAATTATAGTTAACTATCATGCATGAATACATGTATTAAACAGCTAAAATTATTAATATATATATATACATATATGTATATTTATATGTATATTTATATAAAAGAGAATAAAACTAAATAGTTCGGTATTACTTATCTTTATTACGACTATTTGCCTTTAGCTGTATCTGACGTATAGTAGTCGGGTTCTTCCACGGCGTCCGAGTAATAGATAGCGGTTTCCGACTTACTGAAACTAGTCTGAGACTTCGCCTTCGTGTACAGCGTAGTCTTAGACGACTCCTTACTGCCGACCGCGATGTCGGCCGCTTTCTCCGCGCCCAGAAACAGCAACGACTGCTTAACGCGAGCGATCTCCTCGGCTTCGGCGCGTTCTACGCGGCCGGCTCGTTCGCTGGCCTCCATCCGCTCTCGCTCCAGGGCAACTTTCCTCCGTCCCTTGTCCGATTTCGACGTATGCATGGCGCTGCGGATCCGCTTACGTTCTCCGTCCAACTTGTTCTTCATCTCCTCGCAGTTGAACACGTGAGATCTCAGCCTCTGTTCCCAGACGCTCTTCGACTCACTGACCGAGGTAGTCGCCTCGTGAGCTTCCATCACCAGGGAACTGGTGTTGGGCGCCTTGTTACCGCGGCTGTAGACGTTGTATTCCACCCCTGGAGGGATGTTCTGGCGGACGGGTTGTTTACGCGATTTGTTGAAGGTTGCGTTGCCGTACTTGCAGCGAGCTAGGAGGCCTCCCATTGGTCGAGGGGTGTGGTTAGCGGAGGAGTTCTATAGTATACGTGATCCGACGGTTGGCCTGACTCTGGTATTAGCTCGGTTTTGTGTACGATTTATTTACTATAGTATAGCTAGAGTTGGAGTTGAACGGTGTGGTTATTTTGTATACCTTCTGCTCTGTTTGGGTATTAGCTTTGAATCCGATGTAGGTGCTATGTTCTGTGTACCTGTATGTTTTCACGCTCGTTGATTTACGCGTATTTAGTTTTTTTTGTTGAATTGTTTTGATGTAAGAATTCGTTTAAGAATCGCTCGAGAAAATAAATTTCTAAACAACATTTTTTATTTTATCTAAATATTTGTTTTTTAAGCATCCGTGTAAATGTTACCGCATCATAACTGTCTTAAAGATGTGTACACACCGCTAGCATTAAGTACAGCATTAATTGTAGTAACAAGTAGCCGAGTTGTGGTAACAAGTCGCCGACATCTAGTAACAAGTAGCCATACAATTTAACACGTTCCATTTTGAATAATATACCCAGTAACAAGTCACCGCACTCGCGGTACTTGATGCTCGCTATCTGAACACCAATAATAATGTATACTGAGTATCAAGTGCAGTAACACGTCCAGTAACAAATATTCATCCTTTACGCTAGCGGTGTGTAAACCATTTTACACGTATTGTATATCGATTATATATGATCATTTACAAATATACACAGATCAATCAATATATCAGCATATTTTTTATATTGCACACTCATGCTAATTATTATATTAGAAAATGATAACTGTTGTTATAGTTATATATAATAGACACATATATATATATATATATATAGATATGTCTATAGTTATCAATTACATATTTATAAACTTCACATTTTATTTTTTTAATATACAAAGTGTGTCTAATTTATAAGAATACTATTTTCTATAATTAAATATAATTATATAGCATGTATGCATACTGCAATCGTATTTAATATAATATAATATATTATAATATATTAGACTATATTAGACTATAGTCTATGTAATATACTCCTATACTATTAATAAACATATTGGTAGGTAGGTATATTATATATTACATAATACCCATAATACCCATATATTATATCATACCCATATTTCGAAATTCATTTCAATATATCATCGCAAATAATAAATATTATACGTACTGCTAACTACTATCTGTACAACATTATAAATACTCGTAATACATGAAGATCCCTCCCAGTTACGATATGTACGATGAACACTGTACATATTTGATGGTTGTCTATGTGTTCGCTGTGAGTGCAGTGATTCCTTAATAGTAAATCGCTTATAAGTTCATGTTTTCTTCGTCAACAAGTCCTGAGAACGTATTTTTTGTTATCATAATATTAATCTTCGGGATTTTTCCATAGATTTTCTTTGGTCGAGTTAGTCAACTAATCAATCCAGCTCATATTAAAAATAGCCCGTAACATCCTTGTGTATGTTACGTGTTTATCTTCTAGTATTGTCCCCATAGCCGTACTCTAATTAGGGTACAATTTGAATAAATATGATCAGGAATATAACAATTATCAAACTGTACCCTAAATAATTTTAGCTAGTTGTACCATAATTATATGATACCGTGTACCCAACCATAATTGAATTACATGATATGCAAATATAATAGTTAATTTAATAATCATGTACCCTAATATTTAACATAGCTGTACCCTAATAAATATATAGAGTATCCCCTAATGAATTTAACAGTCAGGTACCCTACTATTTAAAATATATGTACCCTAATATATATATATATATATATATATATATATATATATATATATATGTTAATCTAGTGAATTAAAAGTCGTGTACCCTATTTAGGTATGGTAATAATGGGTTTACCATGCATGGTAAATTTGTGTGATATTTTAATGATATTGTAGTATTTATGATATTGAATATGAGTTAATATAGCCTACTATACATATATACGTGACTAACCTTATCTGGAAGTGCCGTATCTCGTATCTTGTATTATGATAGATAATATATATATAATTAGGTATAGGTGTTTATTAGTTGTGCATTAAGTAGTAAGTGAGTCTCGTAAGTCATTTGTAATGGGCGTGGCTTAGTCACGCTATATATGTATAGTAGGCGTATTCAATATTACTACATATATGTACCCTATACATTTAATTCGTTGTACCCTAATTGTTATCAGTGTCACTATTTATACTATAGTATATATAGAGTATTATTTAAAATTATTTTAATAGTAATGACATATTTGTAATATTACAATTTATTTTCATAATAAATATAATATAAGCCTATCTTCGTACGAGTCACCATTCTTAACTAAATTATGATTTTAAAGATTTCGTTTTTGAGGTCCTGTGTGATAAAAATAAATTATATATTTTAATAATTACTATCGATCGAAATTTTCAAATAGTTCATATTTCTTGCGAAGTATTGAAAATTGGTTCTCGAGAATTTCAAATATTAGGATATTTAATATGATATTTTTCTAGAAGTAAAAATAATGAAAATTTAGTTATATACTTATTTAAAGTAGACGATAAAATAATCTATATGTTAATTTCAAATATGTTAAATACTTTATATCTTTAAGTTATAATGAATTCATTAATTATAAGATGAGAAAATAATAATAATGATTCATTAAAATAGATGACACATATATGTTTTAACAATTGTAAAACATATAAATTATCAAAAATTAATGAGAAATTAAGGAGTCTGGAGCACGATACTGGTATCCTGGCCAGTGAGATGAGAGTAGCTATGATGAACCGTGATGTTTGGATAAATGTCACTGACCGAGCAACAACAATCCCGAAATAAGCAATAGGCATAAGACATGAGCCTAAGCAAGCATATATTAATATATGAAATAATAAAATAATATATTAATTGTAGATATACAATATTATAACTTGTTTTAGTAAACATCCGTATATAAATGAACACAGCACAGTATGTAGAACATAGGACCTACTTCTATAGAACATACTCGAAACGCTGGATTATGTATTTGAAAGTATCGATCACTAATAATAATATATATAATTAAATTTAAATACTCAAATATATCTAATACTTTATATATTTTAAACTGTTGTGTATTACTCTTTATGAATTACTACTTTTGCCAATAAGTATATATGCACATACGCACAAATACACACATGTATGCATATTATCATTAATGTAGAAATTACGAACAAATAATACAACGTATCAAAAGTTATAGCAAGTTTATTTAAGTAAACTAAATTTAGTTAATTTTCTCATTCAGTTTTAATTTTAATAAAAATAATATATATTGAAATTATATTTGTACATATCAGTCAATTGATATTATATATATATATATATATATATATATATATATATATATATATATATATTATATATATTAGCATAAATACATTTACTTACTTTTTACGAATTTTTCTTTTAATTTTCTAAAATATATTATATTATGTGAATATATAATTTAGTAATTTTAGAATACATATTGGAAATAACTATGTACGTAAAATAATTATACTATTAGTAACTACGATAATATAAGTATATTATTACGTAGTAAACTCAATAATTCACCAGACGGTATACCGAAAGGATTATTAAAGAAATTATCGTTTGAATTATGTCATCCATTGTCGATAATTTTACAAATATTCTAGATTCAGGGATTTGTCCGGATATTTGGAAAATATCATATATTATTCCAATATTCAAAAAAGGTGACACTACTAAACTAGCAAATTATCGGCCCATTAGAATTCTACCTAGCACGCTCATATTTTTTGAAAAAATTCTTTCTAATAATTGAACTTTCTATTTACGTTCAAATAATTATATTACTAAATGTCAATACGGATTTTTATGAAAATGATATAGCTTGGATAGTCAACCGAATTGCAACTAATATCTTTTTATAAAAAAATGTATGAAGCTAGAGATGCATTCCTAATATCTGATATTGCATATATTGATTTAGCTAAAGCTTTTGACAAAGTATCACATTCTAAACTTTTGCATAAATTATCTTATTATGGCGTTAGTGGCAATCTTTATAAATGGTTAAAATCGTATGTATACATACGAGTATACTCATTAGATAATAACGTGTTAAAATTAATGATACTTTCTCTAACTTCTCACCAGTTATATCTGGTGTTCCTCAAGGGTCCGTTATAGGTCCTAGGTCCGTTGTTATTCTTAATTTATATTAATGATTTACCAAATATTATTAAACCACCTATATGCTTCTTACTTTGCAGATGATGCTAAGCTTTTATATTCTTTTAAGCCCACAGAAAGTTGTTTACCTTTACAATGTGCTCTTGATGAACTTAGTTATTGGATGAAGCGATGGGAACTAGAAATTGCTCTTACTAAATGTGTTGTCATGCGAATAGGTAATAAAAACCCTGTTCATTCATATTTCATTAATTATTTTGAACTGCCTATACATACCTCATTTAAGGATTTAGGCATAACATGTGATGATAATATGAGTTTTAATACTCATATTAATACTATATAAACTAAAGCGCACTTAATTAGTAATAGATTATTTAAATGTTTCATCACCAATAATTATATATACTTGCTTAAAGCCTATTTAGCATATATTCGCCCTATTGTGGAATCGGATTCATCTGTTTGGAATCCAGACAATTTCATATGCAATTCTAACAATATAGAAAATATTTAAATCTATTTCTCTAAAATACTTTTTTATAGATGTAACCTTACTAAATGGTCTTATAAAGATAGAATTAATTTTCTCAATATTAAAACTTTATTTCATCGCAGGTTATTAGCTGATCTTACCCTGACTTATAAAATATTGTAGAAGACTTGTCGATATGGATGCAACTGATATCTTTGATCTATATAGCAACAATTTCAGAGGGCCTAAAGTGAAGATACGAAAGAAAAAGTGTAGATCAAACTCCCATCTGAATTATTTTGGAAATAGAGTTGTATCTTCCTGGAACTCGTTACATTTTACAATTACATATTGTAAAACCGTATAAATTTTCCGTGAAAAATTAATTCACACTAAAGGTATCAATCATGTTATTGTTATTCCGTATTAATTGTACCAATCTATAGTATTTGATATTATGCTTGCTGTCATCAGTTTACGGTAGCTTAACGACAGGAGACGTCAACCAAATTACATACTAGGGACTCATCCACCATTGGGAATTGATCCATCCCATATGGGCCTTGCCAACCCGAGACCTTCGGTTATATTACCTCCCCTGTTTGACAACTTGCACTATCGGATACTATATATTGCTTCAACGGATCGTATAATCCACTTTTTTATTTTTATTTTACTACTCCGTTTATTTCTTGTTTTTTTTTGTATCGTGTCGTTTTGTCTTATACAGTATACTGTTATCACATTTATATATTTTGTTTATATATGTTATATAATTATATGTTTATATATAATTATATCTTTCTTTATATATAACCAGTAATTCAATAAACGTTTTATCTACCTATCTATCTATATATATATCTATCTATATTAAATAGGAAAGAATATATAAAATAATTTAAATATACATACATATATATATATATATATATATATATAGATATATATATATATATATAGATATATATATATGTATATTTAAAATTAAAATATCATTTTCCATCGATTATATTTAGTATTGTTAATTAAATACACCACCAATACACAATATACTTATTTTATATTGAATACGTATTTTATGTTGAATACTTTCATAATAATTTCATGTTGAAAATGGTAACATTTAAAAATGTGTTGACTATTAAAATATATTATACTCTGTATCTATTTATACTCTTTATTTTTAAGGATAGAGCATTTGGTAATATATTTGTACTAATACCATAATGTAACTAATGGTTTGATGTATTAAATATATAATACACTAATTTATATTATATATAAATTAGTGAATGATATATGAAATAATAAATAATATGATATATATATAGGGTATAGGTATAGGTATAGGTATACCTATACAAAATATATTATAATATTAAAATTAAAAGTCAAACACATAGGTTTGAAAATTTATTTTATAATTTTATTACTGGACTAATTTTCAAACTAATTTAAAGTAAATTTAATAATAAAGTGTAAACTAAATGTACAACAAATTAATTTCAAAAAGGATTGATAAAAAATTATTACCATATAAAAAAATAATCCGAATTTCAAAATAAATTAAAAATAATTAAAAATAATTTCTGGTTAAATATGTCTATTAAAATTAATAAAAATGTCCGACTATGAATAGTTTAAAATGTTTATCGCTATTTAGATTAACATTTTTGTTAAATTTACTTTACAAAATTATCACAAGTTTAGTTAACATATCACGTGATATTATTGCAAAATATTTTACATTTATTTAAAAATTTAAAATATTTTACTATTTATCCGGTATCCTGAATACACAATAATATACTATATCTGTGAGACCACTACTAGTAGTATATATAGTACAACTAGTGAATGATGTATGTCAGGAAGTGCCTCACACATACCGCGGTTACTAACGCTCTCGGCCGGGTCGATGATAGCGTTCTTATTATTCTTAATAATCATATTCTTAATCTTATTCTTAGAGTTGTGCAGACGTATACGTTCGGTGGACAGCGACCCGCGCATGTCGTAACAGTAGTCGATGTGCTCTTTGACCCGGTTCTTCCAGATCTGCTTGGAGTTCGAGTACTGGGACAGCGTGAATTCGTCGGTGGTCTGGCGGCCAACGTTAGGCCGGACGTTGGTCAGCACGTTCTCCGGCTGGTCCTGGTTGGGGTCGAGGTCGATGCAGTTGAAACAACGGAAGAATGCCAACACGAACCCGGCCACTCCGGATAATTCTTTCTGAGATCGTAGCAGTATATAGTTATGTAATGTTACGTAATGCGTATGTAAAGCTTATGTTATACACTTAGATATTTATAATTATTAATAGTATCTACATATATATTATTATTATTGTTGTCATTTTTATTTGGTGGAGTCCTTTCATCCCATTCAAGAACTTAGATGAAGTTTTCACTTATAACCATATATGGCTCTAATGTCCCTTCGAAGCCGCTCTCGTTTTAAGGCATCCATGGTTTTAACGAGAGCCGATCACTTGTGTATATATACACAATTATATAAAATCACTTCTAAATAATATTTTAAGACCAATTTTATAAAATTAATTTATAGTCCGGACGAGGCTCGAACCTGTATCCTACTGCTTTTGTTTCTGACGCCTTAGCCACTGAGCCACATAGGCAGTTTTTTATATATATATATATATATATATATATGTGTGTATATATTTATATTAAAATATGTATATTGTTTAATTGAATCGTTATTATTATATTATTTATATTATTTATTTTTAAATTGTATAAACCGAATTATATTTGAATATTTACATAGGAATATAACTTCAGATATTAAATGAAAATTTATAAATAGAATAATAAATAAAAAATATAGTAATCTAATATATCTATTATATATATTTATTATACCTTAATACCTTAATCTCGGCATATAATAATAAATACCAACATTTGATTTATATAAATAATTGCATATAAAAGTAGGATTTATAATTGAACTTTTTCTAATATAAATATAAAACTGCCTTATACTACCATTACACGACTGCATCCTCCAATATATTTATATCAGGTTGATACTTTGTTGTAAAATGTCAATTAAATATAATTATATATGTTCTATATTTAGATTACAGCGAATTTATTCGAATATATTTAGTTAATTTGTTTAGAGATATAATTATTATAATTATACATTAATATGATAACAGTAACACATATAGGGAAATAAAATTATATGATATAAAACCAATTATAATAATAAATACCAACTTGATTTACATGGAAAGTGTAATATATATATATATATATCTAGTATTAATTATAATATATATATATATAAAATCATAAATATACCTATATAAATATACACGCATATATAAATATCGTATATAAATACCATGTGAGACGATGTCTACTATTTCCTACCTGTGTATTATAATGATTTTTTAATGATTTAATTATGTATATAATAATATTAATATATGTGAATAATCAATTATAATATTAAAGCTTATATATATATATAATACAAGTTATCCTATATTTTTATTTCTATATAGGGGAAAGTCCCCGATTATCGACCCCTAAATGATTATTTGTGATAACTTATTCAATATTAAATATATTTAATTGAAATTTTGTAATTAGGGTAATATTATGGCAATGAATAAAGTGGCTATTATAAATTTTTGATATAATTATATTTACAAGAATAAACAGGTCGAACAGGGGGTCGGTAATCGGATACATGTGCCTAATACCGACCCCTTCCCATATTACCGACCCCCTAAAATAATCGTAGTATAAATAATTGTAGTATTATAATATCCAATAAATAGAGTAGATAATATCTACTAGATATACATACATATAATTAATTATAACATGCACGCAATATATTTTTTATTGAATTTATGTTTTAATAGTAATATTACATTTAAATTTAAACTTTATAGTAATTATATTAAAATATTGTATATTATTATTTAATATTTATTTATTAATCAGTATGTATATAATCAACTGGAATTATGAATCCTAAATCTATATCAATGATACATAAACAACTTACGACATATTTTAAAGTAAAATACGAATCTATTTTGATTGGATATTATAAATCACATGGGGTCGGTATTAGGGTAATTTAGGGGGTCGGTAATAGGAAAATAATATGGGTTGCTATAATTAAGATATATTGGTTAATAATTATTCAAATTCAATTATTTTTATAATAGTTATAAAAATTTTATTGTTCTACAATATTATGTACAAAATCAAGTTTTCTTTTAATTAATAAAGTATTTACAATGATTTAAAAAAAGTTATTATTCAAATATTAAAAAAAATAAAACAGAATATTACATTTTATCAAATAACAATTGTAGGATTAAATATTTTTTAAAACAAAATACGTTTTTATATTTATCATTACATTACTAACAGTTCATGTATATATTATTTTTTGATATCTCTTATAGTTACTCTAGATACGAGAGGGGGTCGGTATTAGGAGGGGGTCGGTAATCGGGGAATTTCCCCTATATATATAATATAAGCCATATTTATATATATATATATATATATATATTTATATATATATATATATATATATATATAGAACTACAAATATAGGATAACTTGTTCTGGTGAAGCTAACGTAATAATTAGACATGCGTGGGCAGTCTAGCACAGTATTTGGATATCAAACATGATAAACGAAAACTTTTAAAGATCTAAAGTCGAGATCGTTCTTGTATAGTAATCTTAGACACCTGGACTTTAATATCAACATTAGAGAAATAAGTCGATGGAACACATAAACTCAGGCTGCGAGATGTGCTAAATAAATCATTGCGAGATCACCTAATATAGTTGTATACAACACGCCAGCATTCCAAGAGTAACCGATACAATACGTGAATAGCAGCGGAGGTTCTTTCTGTGGATAATTTCTGGAGAAGCAGAAACTATATATACTTTGTGATAGAAATCGAAGTAAGTAGAACATACTTCCATATATGGACTTCCGGTCACGTGAGCGATGTCAACATTCCTAGACAGACAGACTAATAGACGATACGATGTGCACGCGTGAAGAACTACCGAATGCGATGAGTCATATATGAATCATCTATATAGATAGGAATGGAAGATGCTACTAAGCGTATACATCTACATTAAATGTGCGATATAATAACCGTTACATGTCAGCAGACCTATCCTATATACGCGCATGCGTACGACACTACGGTTGCCTAGTTACCGTTATCACGTGCTGGTTACTAGAATACGTCCATATCACGCCCCCTATTCCGCAGAGCTAGAGAGAAAGTTTCTCTCCGCACTCTATGCTTATTCGCTACCTATGGGCTGTAACTACTAGGTAGTCGTGTATCTCTCGTAGTCGTATTTAATGTAGTAACTCTAGTAAATATAGTAAATGTAGTACTATCATCATGGCTGCTGTCACGTGACATTTGTAGTCGTCATTTAGTATACGACACCGACACTGTTATGCCGTAGACTGGTCGTTTACGAATGGAAAAGTGTCCGACTTATCGAGATGTCCGACTTATCCAAGATTCAGAATAGCATGCAAATACGATATGAGATGCGCAGCGTGAGTTAAATGGTTACCGAAATGTGGAATTATGCAACTATCAATAACATAACATGTTGTATTCAATAATATTACTAAAATTATAATTATAATTATTTAAAGTAAACATTTCTGACAATTTATAAAATTCCGACTTATCCAGTATAAAAATCATAAAAAATACAATAATATGTGTCCGACTTATAGAGAAGTCCGACTTATCCAATCAAACTTATCCGACATATCCGATAAATTCAACATGGAACTAGATACAAATCCAACCAAACAAACTAAATGTGTCCTACTTATCGAGTACAACTTATTCGTAGTCCGACTTATAAAGAGTTGACTGTATATATATATATATATATATATATAACTGCCTGTGTGGCTCAGTCGTTAAGGCGTAAGACACACAAGCAGTAGGACACGGGTTCGACCCTCGTCCGGACCATTAATTAATTTTATAAAATGGGTCTTAAAATATAATTGTGTATAAATAAATGATCGGCTCTCGTTAAAACCATTGATGCCTTAACATGAGAGCGGCTTCGAAGGGACATTAGAGCCATATATGGTTATAAGTGAAAACTTCATCTAAGTTCCTGGATGGAATGAAAGGACTCCACCAAATAAAAATAACAACAACAATAACAATATATATATATGTGTGTGTGTATACCGACCGTATAGGTAGACCGACCATTTATTAACAAAACTTATTTTATCATAGCTAATCATTAAATCTATATCCATATATTATTATTAATTACGTTTTAAAAAGAAAAAATAATTCAAATAATATTTAATTTTTAAATATATTAAATTGTGATAAATAATAATAAAGTAAAATAAACAATATATTTCCAAGTAAGTTAATAATACATAGAAACTACACACTGACTAAAATCAATAAGAACTTTTTTTCATTATAAATATATTTTATAGGTATATTTAAAATATATATTCTAGATTAATAATTAAACTGAATTATTATATTAATAAATTACTATATAAATTAAATTGCAATAATTTAAATTAATAAATAAAGTCCTATATAGGGGAAAGTAACTGAATACGGACATTCTAGGTATCTTAGAAACTATGAATCCTACAAAAAAATGTGTAATGAATAATTATATTCATAATTATATAAATGGTCTACAATAGTATTTTTTATTTTTAATTATTCAAAATATTGATGATATATCCAATAAACTGATTTTTTTATTACGTTTTTAAATGTATGAAAATAAAATGTCAACTTAAAACCTTCTCAAGAATATACAAACGTATCGATAATATTATAATATATAATTCTATATTTGTTATCAAATATTCATTAAGTTATAAGCATATATCTAGAGGTCATATAAGATATAGTCAACACTATAGATGTCTTAATACACCCTATAACCAATCGTCTCGCAGAGTATGAACTATTCTGAGATTCATAAAAATCGCTTATTAATACCACCAATAAAGCTAAATCTAAAATTTGTATTATTTAGATACTTAAATTGTATTATTAATAAAAAAATAATAAAAATAAATAAATTATTAACTAATTAAATAAGAATAAATTATTCATAACATTAATTATAAATAATGTAATTGTAATTTGTCTGATTGATTCATCAATAATATATAGTTTATCTAGTGGTATATATATATATATACCCTATAGGGTATCCGTATTATAACACAGGGTGTCCGTATTCGGACATGGGTACCGATATATCCATATGCGTACACCCCCGTTATATATGGAATTAAAAGATTAAATACAATTTTAAAATAACAAAAATATCTATAATCATATAATATTAATATATTGTAATTTTTGAATAAAAATAATTAGTCATAACATGTTAAGACCATTTATTGCAAAAGTGTCCATATTATGTTTCTTTTCCCTACATTATACATATATATATATATATATATATATATATATATATATATATATATATTCCCTACCCTATATATATATATAATTCGCATGTAATAAATACATTTAAATAAATATTAATATAATAATAATATATCCCATATATAATACATATACATATAGAAAATATACATATAAAACCTAAATATAACTTTTATAATTTATAATATATGTAGGATTCATAATTTAGTTATATGTATACGTATAAGTTATAGAGGAGTTTATCTCAATCATCTTTTTGCATCTTTTTATAATACTACTCCATAAATATAAATAATGTTGATTAGATTGACATTTAATGAAATGACTTTTCAAATATAAGGGTTAACCATTATATAACATTTAATAGTATTCTCCACTCATTTTAAGAAAGTTTGTACAATTTAATTTGTTTATTATAGCTCCCTAGCTATAGAGGAAGGTAACCTAATACGGATATGTTAACAATAAATGATCTTAACACATATTATTACTCAATATTATTATTCAAAAATTAAAATATATTACTATTTTATAATTAGGTATTATATTAGGTAATATAGATATTATTGTGATTTTAAAATTTTATTTAATCTTTTAATTTAATAGATAACGGGGGTGTCCGTATTCGGTACCTATTTTCGAATACGGACACCCTATATAAGACTTGATAAACTATATATTATTAATGAACCAATCAGATACATTATAATTACATTATTTATAATTAAATTTATGAATAATTTAATACAATTTAATTAGTAATTAATTTATTAATTTTTATGATTTTATTAATTAATAATACAAGTTAATTATATAAATAATAATATTTTTATATTTAGCTTCATTGGTGGTATTAATATTATAACGTACGCTATTTTTATGAAAATCAGAATAGTTCACACGCTGCGCGCTGATTGGTTATATATACCCTATAGGGTATCCATATTAATAAATCTAGGATTTATATGACCTCTAGATATATACTTATAACTTAATTAATATTTGATAATAATTTAAAAAAAACAGCACTTATGTATATAATGTTTAGAATGCTTTAGTTTTTAATAATATAATGTTATATTTTATATCGATACATTTGTATATTCTTGAGAAGGTTTTAAGTTGATATTTTTTATAAATTTTAAAACGTAATAAAAAAATCAATTTATTGGATATATCAAGTCGAACACTATAGGCTATAGACTATAAACAATATTCTGAATAATTAAAAACAAAAAATACTTATTTAGACTATTTATATAATTATGAATATTTTATTCATTAAACATTTTTTGTAGGATTTATGGGTCTGAGATACCGAGAGTGACCGTATTCGGTTACTTTCCCCTATCTCGATTTTCTTACATTTAAACGTACTCCCTAAACAACTAGGACTACTATAGTAGGTAACTAATATTTAGTAACTAAATATGGGTAACTAATATTTAGTAACTATTAGTTACCCATATTTTATAGTCACTATTAGTTAAATTAAATTATTTTGTTTTTGTATATATTTAATATTTACTATTATTATGCTACAATATTTACAATAATCCTACTATCATATAACTGAAAACTTCTTTTCAATTGAATCCTAGCAATTTACTCCCGAATTGATTCATTTGATATAAACACTCCTTATGTAGTAACTAAGTAAGGAATTATATTATATTATTAAATAGTATTATATCGAACAATTTCATAAACTATAGTTTATATATCTATAGATCTATCTAACCATAGTTTCCTATATAGGATATATTAAGCAATATAGGAGTATATTTCACGAATATATTTACTAAATTCATTTGACACACTCTCTTATTTGCTTATGAGGTATAGATTCGCTGTCCATCGACTTCCGGAACGACCCGTTATCTCACAATGTCATACTATTATCAAGGACATGTTCTTGCTATTATCGAATACCCCATTAATTATATCTATTCAATTCTAGTACACTTTATTCCATGTCAAACTTAAATTATTCCTCTTATTTATATAATTTTCGAATATTATAAATATTTCTAACCTTCTCCTTATTAGTTGTAATACTGTTATAAATATAGATTAATCTAGGTTATTAAATAGAATAAATTTATTCTGGGAATAATTTATAATATATTTATTGAATACATATCCAAGTTAATATATCTATAGAGGATAAAACCTTTAATATATTGTAAATATATTAACAATAAATTTAACTTGTATGATACCCCCTATGACACTACATATCACTTTAAGCTTAAAGTTATTAGTTACAAACAAGTATTATAATTTATATCAACAACACTCAAAATATAACTTTATTCATATGAAACTAATAAAATATATTAACCTTTATAACTTTTTCATATATTTTGAGAGGTACTTTACTATTTTTTGATATCCAAAGATTTCACATTTGTAATGAATATATTTTACAATTATAACATACTATTATTTATTATTTAAATTAAAATATATTAGAAAAATTATTTATGTCCAATTATATGTATTAAATAGTATTTTAAGATAGTCAGATGGGTGTTAATGATTATTATAGTTGTTAAATTATATTATAACACCGTTTAAATATAAAATATATATTAACAATCCTACTCTATAATATAGAATTAATATATATTATTATTGTTATTTCATTTCATTTGAGTCCTTTCATCCCATATAGGAACTTAGATGAAGTTTTTACTTATAACCATATGACTCTAATGTTCCTTCTCTCATGTTAAGGACTTCATGATTTTAACGAGGGCCGATCATTTATTTATACATAATTATATAAGATCACTTCTAAATAATATTTTAAGACCTATTTTAATTATCCGGACGCGGCTTGAACCCAAGTCCTACAGCTTGTATGTCTGACGCCTTATCCACACAGGCAGTGATGACCCTACATGATGGTAATTAATAAAGTTCAGTCGTCACTATTGATGTAAATGATGATCAAATCTAAAGCATGGTGCAGTCTCAGTTACCTAAAGTCTCAACTCGGCTCGGGCTCGTTTGGCTAGAGTCTCGGTTCGGCTCGGGTTCGTTTGGCTAGAGTCTCGGCTCGGCTCGGGCTCGTTTTTTTTCCGAAATGAAAGTCTCGGCTCGGGATTAAAAACAAAAAGTCTCGGCTCGGCATCAAAAGCTCGGCATCATTTACATCACTAGTCGTCACTGAATAAATACATTTTTAGCTTAGCTTTACAACTAAGAAAAGTTATAATTATGCGGAGATTAAAGATAAACTTATTTCACTAATTTAGATTGGCGATAAGAAAATATCTCGATTGAAGCTTAATGAGGTTGCTTCCAGTCGATGTACATTTCTTAGGATTCGCTCGTGTATATGTGGTTGTCTTAGTTCAGCTAAATATGAAGGCTTAAGATGATGGTAGACACAATGTATTAATAGGAGATTGTGCCTACTAAGTCCTACTATAGTAGGTCTATAGTAGCTCTCATAAGATTACATTTTTTATTTTAATTATTTTGTAGATACTTTTTGGAGAGCTCAGTTCCCGTAGGATCGTCGGCCCACATTTCATCATATATATCTGACATTTATATGATGATGTTGTGATGATAACTCCCATCCACCGGCTCCCCAGGTTGCGGATAGAGGAACGGTCCCCAGATATGGAGGTTAGCGGCGAATAACCAATAAGCGGTGCCGGACAAAATTCAGGTTGCCCCTTGTCAAGGCATGGTACCTGTTAGCCACCAGATCAGGGTTTCGTGAAGACAGTGGTAACAGGGTGTCGGTTGTGGTTAGGCGAATACTATCTACAATGAGTTGTTTGTTTTCGGCGAAGCACATTAACTCTGAAATTTAGTACTGTTTACTCGTGTAAGCTTTACTCCATGGAGTGGCGACCGCACGTAGTAATTATCCAACGAAAGCAATTATGACACACAACAGCAACACAATTTCATCCCGATTCGATTGTATCGCATCACAAGAATCGCGTCCTACAGTACCATCTCAGGCTGTAGTCGAAAAATTAGCTACTGAAAATAAAAACAAACAAAAATTATTAATTTACCAAAACTTCTAAAATCAAAGAAAAGCTTTATTATCGGATCTCTAAATACGCAAACACTACACAACTATGGAAAATACCTGAACTGATAGCCTCTGCTGAAAGAACTGGAGAAGAAGTTATTTGCATACAAGAACATAGATTAATACATTTAAATACTGATATCAAGGAACATACCTTTGGTAAGTGGAAACTTCTAACCTGCTCTGCGTGGAGGAATAGTGTAAATGAAGCCACCGGAGGAATTGGTATATTGATCAACTCGATGGCTTATAATGCAATATCTAGTGTTGATATGATAAAATCCAGTATAATGGCAATACATTTCCAGGGAAACCTCAAACAACCGTAATGTCATGCTATAGTCAAACAAACGTGAGTGACGAACAGGATACAGAGATGTTCTGCACCGATCTAATGTATTTTATCAGACATATTCCAAAACATAATGTACTAATAATCGGAGAAGACTTCAATGCGCACCGTGGAAAAGATGATGGCTACAAATATTCGTTACACAGAACTACAAATCGTAATGGAAATATGCTACATAGTTTTCAAGAAAACAATCTATTATGTTTAAATACGCACTTCCAGAAAAGATCAGGACAATTCTGGACACACATCTCTCCAAATAGCTTTAAGGGGACGCGATACCATTGATTTTTTCGAAAAAAAATTGAATTTCACAAAATTTTTTAATGTACAATTATAATATTTCAAATATTATCTTTAAAATTGTGTTTAAATTATGTTCATTACATTATTCATATTATATTATTTGTACCTGTATAATCATATTGTTTATATTCATATATTATATTTGAAAGTTGATTTTCTCAGAATAATTATTTGTGACCAATCATGCTGACATAACTAGTAACACATTTTGTACAATTGAATATTTTTTCTTCATTTTTTTCAATATAACTAGATAAAACCTTTTAGAATAAAGTTATTTGTCAAAATTAAAAAATATTTATTTAAAATATTTTAATTAGCAATTTAGTTGGAAAATTAACATTTTTTATCAGATATTTCAATTATTTTTTTTA
Organism: Osedax fenrisi; assembly: GCA_964019155.1. NCBI lineage: Eukaryota > Metazoa > Annelida > Polychaeta > Sabellida > Siboglinidae > Osedax > Osedax fenrisi. The sequence goes on from OZ025240.1 coordinate 13,263,451, forward strand.
GAAACGTATAACATAAAGATGTATAAACATCTATACATTTCAACATATAATATACAAATATGGAATATTGTTAATAGATTAAAAAAAAAAAAAAAAAAAAAGTGATTATTTTTTGAGTTAATAGATTTCTAATAATAGCATTTTTTCATATCTTTTACATGTAAACCAAACGATGGTATCGCGTCCCCTTAAGTCACAAATAAACTTCCTAATCATAAATAAGAAGTGGAAAAACAGTGTTAAAATTGTATAGCTTACAATTCATTTATCAGCTTAGCATCTGATCATCGTATTATTTCAGCCGATATATGACTTTGTCTAAGAACAAATAAAAATAAATTTGTAATAATAAACCTTATGAATATAACCGAAGTTAAACATAGATTTTAAACACTCCATGAAATTGAAATAACAGATTTATCTGCAAACACAAGATATAATAATGTTGTGAAAGCCTGCAAAGAAGCTGCTGCAAATGTAATTCCGTTAAAATCAAAACGAAAAAATAGACTACCCTGGGAAACTCTGTATATCTGTCAGAAACGTGAAATACTTCATTAGACAGCTGAACTTAAAAACAGCGATCCAACTCAAAGATATATTATAAACTTCATAGAGGCTCAAAATTCACTCACAAATATGTATGAAAGAGAACAAGAGGAATATTTTACTCACAAAATTGAAGAAATACAAAACGCAATTAATTAAAAAAAATCAGCACTCGCCTGGAAAACAGTTAACGAAGTTAGTGGAAGAAAGAAATCTAATAAAGCCAAATAAAAAGCTACTAGCGAAAAAGAACGCATACAGGTATGTCATGATCATTTTAAAGATTTACTTGGTAAACCAACACCAATCTCAACATACAATGAAAGTATTGAACAAGCTAATGATCAACTAAATATAAAAACTGGATTATTTACTGTATACGAACTAAGAAAAGCTACTAAAAGTATTCACAATGGAAAAGCAGTAGGTTTAGATGAAATTCCAGCAAAAATATGGGAATTGGACGAATTTCAAGAATTCTCACTTGAATCCTGTAATAGTGTATATACTCAAGAAGTTATTGAAAGATGGAGAGAAGGTTATATACTACCTTTCCCCAAAAAAGGAAATGTATCCATAACCAAAAACTATAGGGGAATTACACTAACTTCAATTGCGGCTAAGATATTCCACCTGATTATTTTAAACCGAATAAGACCAGATATCGATCCTATACTACAGAAAAATCAAAATGGCTTCAGGAAAAACAGATCGACATCAGGACAAATTTTAACAATTCGTTGCATATTAGAAGGTGTAAAATCGAAAAACCTACCATTAACACTACTATTCATAGACTTCTCAAAAGCGTTTGATTCAATAAACCGAAACAAGATAGAGTTCATTCTACGTAAATATGGAATAGAAACGGAGATAATCAACGCTATAATGATGCTGTACATGAACACTCGCTCTATGGTTAGATTACCTGATGGAGATACAACGTTTTTCGAGATCACCAATGGAGTCCTTCAAGGAGATACCCTCGCAAATTTCCTGTTCATAATATGTCTCGATTCTATTCTTAAGACCGCTATAGATAACAGTACATAGTTAGGCTTCACACTGACTCAAAGAAGATCCAGACGATATCCAGCTTTATATATAACATACATTGATTATGCCGACGATATAGCTGTTACCACAAATACAATGATAGATGCGAATACATTACCACAACAAATAGAAGAAACAGCAGATGATATCGGACTCAAGATCAATTCTGATGACTGAATACATGAGATTAAATCCGAAAAGTGATGACGGCATAAAGAATTAAGGGCCTTTTTCTTTATTTTGGGCTTTGGCTCAAAATAACTGGGCCTGGTTATCAGTCATGATTAATGGTTGACTACATATCTATACAATAGATCACATTTTTAAATTATAATAATAATAGTTATACCATTTATATTAACTAGTGTTCATCAGAGAATTATCAATGGACACCTACTTTTCTTTACTTATTTTTATACTTATTATACTAATATTATAATAAATTATTGTTCTGCTATTAAACTATAAATTAAATAAGAGTGACGTAAATGACATACGTACAAGGGAATATTTATTAACTAAAAATCATTAAACATCAACTATTATTAGTATTTATTGACAACAAACCACAATAGAAACATTCCGATAGAAATTTGACACATCATTACAAATTATTTTAACTGAAAATCAATAATAATAAATTATAATAAAATAAATAAACAAATTATATTTCTATCCGAATGAATCAGCTACTCCCTACTTTAATATAATATTTCCAATATTCGTTTAATTTATTGCCTATAAATATTGTGGTATAATAATGCATAACAATATATTGTATTTATTTGGTTCAAACAAGAATCTTAGGCTATATTTTTTCCAAACATATCGATCATAACTATAATAATTTGTAAAGTTCATAATTTATAATATTATCAGTTAGAAGTAATCATAATAAAATTAAGATACATTAGATTGAATAATTATTTTTATTAGGTCTTATTTTGAAGCCATTTGGATAACGAAGAAAGAAAACGAAAAAGAATACTATATGAAAAAAAAGAATGACATTAATTACTCCAATAAACTATATCTATCTATCTATCTATCTATCTATCAATGGTATATGCATATAACTGTGGAATTAAAGGGAATATCAATACTACTCAAATATTAACCAATATTTAAAATATTATATATTTTATTTATAAAAATATGTGTTTTAGATAAACTATTTTATATTTTATATCTTATAATATTTATTATCATACAATTAATACTTGTATAAATATATATTTACAATTTTAGAATAATAAGAAATAGATTATTTAATTTTTCATAGGACATTGTCAATGTAGAATGGCATATAAATAGGTGAATATATTAAATAAGTATATATTTTATAACGTAAGTATAAACATTATATAAGAGTAAACTATGTAAGTAAGCAATATTTCATTTCGGCATACGTTTATTAATTAATTAAATAGTGATATTACATCATTTTAGAAATGGAACACACGTTACATAATAATAAATAAGTTAAATAATGAATCAGCGTAAATCAATAACATAATTTGATAATTTGATGAAGAAATTTGACATTAGTATTCATAATACTTCGTATACAATAATTCTATTGTAAGAAAATAAGGACATATAATGGTGATTGATTTATCAGATATATTTAATAATTTAATAATGAATACATTACATAAGAATAGTGACAATCAGACAATATGGTGCCATAAAAGGTTTACAATTCAACTTTACATAATACTTGATAATAATAATAGTGAATCAAAAATTAAATACGGTAATTTTTAATTATTAATCACACTATTATTATAGTTATACAATTACGAATAATATATATATATATATATATATATATCAGAGAAAAATATTACTTATTTCTAGTATAGAATTACATAAAGTTATTTTTCAAAATGTATACATAATTCTATGTTTCGGTAAGTTCACTCTTTATAGAGCAAATGTTACATCAGTATCTTCATTTGCCTGTAAATTCATTATAATAATTAAAACTATTAATATATAGGGTAAAGTTAGGATACATATTTGTATTCATATTACATAAAAATATATATTAATCAATAATAACTATATTTATAATCTACAAATTAAATTAATATAATATTAATTAGTTAAAAAAATGAATACCTATTTCTAATGATTATAGTGAACAAAACTAAAATATAAATTAATAAATAAGTTAAAATGATTGATAAGGACAATATATTGATTACTACATTGTGTTATTATAGTATCATCATCTTATTTGAAGCTCTTTAAGCTGCCTCTTTAAGCTCTTTAAGCTGCCCTCACACTAACAAAGTAGACATGTTATCTGGCTGATATTTCATCACGAATATCCGTGGAAATGATTTTGGATGTTATTTATTTATTTAGAACAGTTGACGGATATTTTAATATCACGGGATTTTATTGTAAAAATATACTAGTATAGAATAGAAATATACGATAATAATTAAATGAATTGAATAGGGATTCGGTACTGAAAAATCAAATGCTGTGCGTTATCAATTGATTTTATATCAAATTACACGTCAATTTTATAGATACAACTCTACGTGTATTAGTATCGATGTAAGAAATTTGTTTACATCGATGATAATTATATATAGAATAAATCGATAAAACGTGTATTAGATTTTTCATAACCGCAGCTTATAAGATATATTCTAAAAATCTACAAAATTCGGTATTTAGAACACGTTATAAATACATGCAACAGATAATCAGGGTGATATCTTCACACTAAAATACAATAAATCCGGTGTAAATCTTTCTCGCGGATATCCGTGATGACATATCTGTAAGATAATGCGGCTACTTTGTACTAGTCTGGAATGCAGATTTAGGAGAAATTCAAATAAATAAATATTAACTACAAGAGAAAAGGGTGTAAATGTTTTCTAATAAATGTCATTATTATTATTATGTAATATTATAATCGAGGTTAAATAGGGGACATTTGAAATAAATGTATTCTATGCGTGTACAAATAGCTCGACGTAGACTGTTCACCTATCTACCTGACCACCTGTCCACCTGTCTACCTGTCCAACTGTCCACCTATCTACCTGTACACCTGTCTACCTGTCCAACTGTCTACCTGACCACCTGACTACCTGACCACATGTTTACCTGACCACCTGTCTACCTGACCACCTATCTACCTGACCACCTGTCCCACTACACTACCACACCCACAACTACACACTGGTCAACCTGAGGAGATCCTCCTATCGGCCTAGGGCTGCCGTCGTTACTGGAGCCGTGAGCGGGGTCCGGATCCACTCTGATAGGGCTAGCGATTCCTCCCCCTTTAGGTAGGATCAACGGACTTTGAGATTCTTGAGGGGGGCTCGGGTTGCTCAGGGGGGTTAGTTCTCGGACGTCTTCCCTAGTGATGGTGTTCGAGGTTAACTGATAAGCGAGTAGTTCAATATATTAGGGAGTAGTTTATTCTATATGGGCATATCATTCAGGTAAACAAATTATTGAAACATTTATTTAAATAATTATATATATATATATAATTAATATATATATAATTAATAATTAGTTGTTACACGGATTTTCTTATTATTGGTGTTTAATTAATATTTGCTATATATATATCATCGATATAAAGAAAGTGGATAAGCAATTGACGCACGCAATGCATGTAAAAGATAGACACGTGAATGACACTTATATCGATAAATTAACAAAATGGTATCAGTGATTTTGATTGGATATTAGTCATATTATATATGTCAAATATTAAACTGTAGGCTTTTCGTCGAAATAGATTAAAGTGACTTATATCTATATCAATGGATTTAGATTATAAATATATCTTCAATTTAAATACACAAAATAACGAGGAATGTTGATATGATGTATTTTAAATATATAATTTTATTTTTAGTATAGATATTAAAATTTGATAGTAATTATCAATATATATATGTATAAATTAAATTATAAATAAAAAGTAGTGGGCCAGATAGTGGGTTTCGACTGCAGCGCCCGTAGCGGATAGTGCCATACACTACATTCAATTGCTTATCGAATTTCTTTATATCGATGATATATATATATTAATAGGACAAGAGGTAGTCTATTTTGTATTTTATTATATTATTTATCACTAATATTTATTTTAGATATATATATATACGGAATATAAAATCTACTAAATAATAATGAGCACATATACTACAGGAGTTATTGATACCATAGTTCATAATCAGTATTCTTCACCTATTAAATCCAAGCTACACTTGTATAATGTTTCAATATACTATATAAATAGCACTCACACTAGTTCTCTATATACTATATAAATAGCACTTGTACTAGATCTCTATACACTATATAAATATCAATCGCACTTAAAATAAAATATCACTACCACCACAGTATATAGTGCAGACAAACCATCGATATAAAGAAAATGGATAATAAATTGAGTAGGCAATGTATGTATAAGATAGCTAAGAGAATGAAACTTTTCTCATTAATTAATAAAATGGATCACATATCAAACATCAGAGATTTTGATTGTATATTAGTCATGTTAGTGTTTAAATATTAAAACAATAGGATTTTCGTCAAAAATAGATAGAAGTAACTTCTATCTATATTTATGGATTCAAATTATATATGTCCATAAAATAGTGATATTTTAAATTTAAACATTAAAATTATGAGGAATGTTGATATGTTGAATTATATATATATATATATATATATATATATATATATAATTATTATTTTTAGTACATATCGTACTTATCAATATAAATTTATAAAAATAATTTAAAATTTAGTTGGTATTTATTAGTAGGTTTCGACTGCAGCGCCTCTATCTTAAAGAACAATACACTACATCCGATTGTACGTGAACTTTCTTTACATCGCTAAGCTAATACGATACTACTAGCGATAGAGGCGCTGCAGTCGAAACATACTACTACATACCTACTGAATTTTTAATTATTTGTATTTATTTATATTGATAAGTACGATATGTACTAAAAATAATAATTATATATATATATATATATATCTAAAATTCAACATTCCTCATAATTTTAGTGTTTAAATTGAAAATATCATACTATTTTATGGACATATAAAATTTGAATCCATAAATATAGATAGAAGTTACTTCTATATATTTTTGACGAAAATCCCGCTGTTTTAATGAAACAAACGGTAACGGGTAGTGGGTCTTGGGGTAGACGATCGGCGAGTGATCGCGGGGTGAGTCCGAAACGTTCATGGTGACCTGCATGGCGTGCTGGGGCGGGGTAGGCGGCAGACTTCTCTGAGCCCCCCCGGGTGACCCGCTACCCGATAGGGGCCGGCGGGGACTCCTTCTGTCCGATTCGATGGGTGGCAGTTGGGCGTAGTCCTGCTTCCTTCGCTGCGGGGGGGTAGTTACGAGGGTAGGGGTTAGCGATGTATGACCTTGAACTCTGATACGGTCATCGCTAACTAATCATGTTGTGATATTTATATTTCGCTTCTATATTATTTTCATTCATAATAATACCATATGATGTAACTTTAATGTATTTATTTTAATTTATATTGAAAAAATTCATATAATAAATAAAAAATAAAATATTACATTAATTATATATCAAATTTTAAATAATTATTCAAATAATATTTTCTATATACAAATATTGGTAACAAATTGTTTTTGGCAAGAATATTATAATCGAAATATATGGTATGAACTTATGAACTTATGAAGATTAGTCAGAAATCTATCTATATAGAAAATGATAATGAAAATGTTGATTGTAAATTTATTTTTTTTATAAGAAAAAAATTAAATTTATTAAAGATATGAATATATTATTTCAAATAATGTGTAATGAAATTTCATGATTAAATAGATATTAACTAATAATAAATACTTGCTTTTATCCACTATTTCTACACACATACTACACTGAACACATTAAGAGTAATAATATCGATAATTATGAACTCCTCCTCCAACTTTTCCTTATCCTTCTACTCCACCTCTTCCTAATCCTCCTCCTCCTCATCATCCTCCTCCTCCTCATCATCCTCCTCCTCCATCTCATCATAACTAACATCAGTGATTATTCTCCGCAGGTCATTCTTATCTTGACCGGAAGTGAAGTGTTGAGATGCTTCAGCCTGCACCGCAAGTCTGATCTGACTCTTCTCGGCTCGCGATGTCGCTAAGTTGTACTTTGGCCCTGTTTTGTGTAAGTGCTTCATTAGTAATGACTCATGAGAGTGAGAGAGAGAGAGAGAGAGAGAGAGAGAAGGAGAGGGAGAGAGAGAGAGAGAGAGAGAGAGAGAGAGAGAGAGAGAGAGAGAGAGAGAGAGAGAGAGAGAGAGAGAGAGAGAGAGAGAGAGAGAGAGAGAGAGAGAGAGAGAGAGAGAGAGAGAGAGATAGTGAGAGAGATAGTGAGTGAGAGAGAGTGTGAGAGAGAGTGAGAGAGATATTACACTACTCTAATATTCGTATATAAAAGTAAATAGAATTGAATACAAATTTATATAGTACTTTAAAATAGATAATTTGTAACTATAATAATCATAATAATAGTATATTTAAAAATAATTATATTGATATATTCATAACTAAACTATAGTATAGACTGTGCTTATACGTAGGCATTACCGGGTAGTTTGTTCGGCATTTGCCAGGTGCCGACGAAGTTACCCCACGGATTAGCGGGCGATCGCTTCACGTAAGGCAGAATATGTCCTCTGTCATTAGCCAGGATCTGGGTGAAGCCTTCGTTTTGTTTCGGTCTCTGATTGTTGACGAGAGCGAGAGAGAGTGAGATAGATGTGTTATGTTTAACGGGTATTGATGGTAGAACAAATATGATATTATTTTGAAGATGAACAATCATAACGATATTATACACTAGAAAACAAAAAAGAAAACAAAATTCTTCTAATAAATATTATTATTGTATAATTATATGGGTCTCAATATTATTGTGAGAGTGGTATTAAGGGTGTAAGCGCGGGTTCGGGCTTACCATGTTAATTATAGCTCTAGCTAAAATGTTGAGGATATAAACTAATAAAGATAATTAAGTAATTTTTCTTTTATTGAAAGATATTATTCTACTGCATAAAAGTATTGACTTTTTATAAATATAATTTATTTAAAATTATGTAAAAAAATAGTTTAAAATAGTTGAAATAAATTATATATTTTTTTATTAAAAATTTGAAGTTTATTATAATTTATTTAAAAAATATCAAATTATAATTTATTTAAAAAATATAAATTATAATACAATATCATGACAATATTAATTTAGTACATGTTATTTATATACAGTACAAATGTCAGATAATAATATTAATAATCGTATGCTTACTATATGCAAAAAGTAAAAACTGGAGATAATTATATTCAAAATTAAAAAAAAATAAATAGTCGTCAATTTCATATGATTTTTAATTCGATTGATATCTTAAAACACTTTATATTGATAGAAATACTCTACTATAATTTAAAATAGTTTACAATGTGATAAATAAGATACTGAACATGGACAATACTTAATAAAAAAAATAAAAAAATATTATGCATATTTTAACCCATGCTTGCACCCTTAATTCGTTACGCTTGGGTCGCTATAGCATGTAGTTAGTATGAAAGCGATTGTATTAGATATTGATGGTGGGGGGGTGATAATATAATATAATAAATAATGGTGCGAGTTAACCTTACAAATGTAACGCGATCAAAGTACCGAGGATGATATTATATATACCGTATAATTTTAATATTTTATTAAAATACGAATAAACTGTTAAAGAATTACTGTTGCGAGCATACTGTATCAAATGTATGTTGCGAATAATATTTTCTTGTATGATCCGATTAATATTATTAGGTTTCCATCCTCGATATATTATTAATATTGATTGCATTATAATTTAAATGTGATTACTATATATATAACTTGAGAACTGCCTGTGTAGCTCAGTGGCTAAGGCGTCATACACACAAGCAGTAGGACACGGGTTCGAACCTCGTCCGGACCATTAATTAATTTGATAAAATGGGTCTTAAAATATTATTTAGAAGTGATCTTATATAATTGTGTCTAAATAAATGATCGGCTCTCGTTAAAACCATGATGCCTTAACATGAGAGCGGCTTCGAAGGGACATTAGAGCCATATATGGTTATAAGTGAAAACTTCATCTAAGTTCCTGGATGGGATGAAAGGACTCCACCAAATAAAAATAACAATAACAATAACAATATATATATAATTAATAGATATAATATTAAATCATACACACTCTACTTATGCTAAACAATAACCTGTATGTAAGAGTGCGGTATTTCCCAGTTGCCCATTCTCTTCGGATCGTAGCCATTTTCATACTGAATCCATAATAAGTAGTGTTATACGATGATATATATGTGTACAGTGGATGTATATTAGATGTACAACGACTGTAGAAATAATTCGCTGTAACTATGATCTAAAAGAATAATTAAAATATATATTATTGTATTTACTTCTAGTTATCTATAGAGTACGGAATACATTTGAAGAAAGCATTATTTCATATTTTGAAAACTTGTTATGGATTATACGAACGAGTTATATATTTTATTAATTATATATTGCCTACACATTTAATAAGGATATCTTTTTAATATCATAAAATATCGTGATATATTATTATGATTAAATAACATATTATTATAATAATTGACTACTTATTAATTGTGCATAGTATCGATATTTAAATTCCTAACCAATCCTATACACAAACTTATAGAAATAGAAATATGTTCAGAATGAAGGATATTTGTTTCATGCAAACGTGTAATTCGAATGTATCAATCGATACCTAATATATTAATTGATATTTAATCTAAACTAAAAATATATTGAATTATGCCTTTGAAAAATAAGAATGTATCCATTTAGATAGGATTTATAAATATCGTTTTAAATTATATTTACATTTTTAATTATATTTGAGTAATTACTATTTAATTAATATATTCATTTTAATGGTAGTAACTTATACTCTATATTTAAACAATGTACTCCTAACCAATTGAGTTTATAGATATAGGCTGTGATATATATATATATTCGACACATAATTGGAAAATAGACTACAAAAATGTATTTTTACACAAAAACATCCCCACCAATATATATGCTCAATTTACGGAAACATGTGTTGTTTATAATGTAAATTTAAATCAAATTACATCATACTTATCTAACATGAACACTAACGTGAATATTAACATTTGCTAATTCAACAGACTTCCAATATAAACAAACAACTATATTTCAACTTACGATATTTACTATAAATCAATCCCCATTAAATGACTAAATCTCACTGATAGATCACGTATTATTACCAAAGATTTTTCTAAGTAAAGATATAACACATGCAAAATCGTGTTATTCTATATTGTATACAAAAACCACCATCGCCACCTATATAGGGTATATTTTTAGAACTATGTGTTATTTATAATGTAAATTCGTATCAAACTATCCATTTTTAAATGTAAATAATATGCTTTACATTATTATTTATATGATGAAAAATAAGTATTAATTATTAATATATAACAAAGCAAGATGAATATTCATCACGTTGCGTAGATAAGGAGTATTATAGCTTTGCCTAGCAAAATATTTGGTATCTATTTATATAATAATGAGAATGTTAAGATATAGTGAAGTATATTCTAGTGTGAACACATTGGTTAAAGGTTATCTTTAGTGAAACCCACTTGTCACTTTATACCTTGAAGATTTAAATAATTATAATTTATGGATTTAGCATAATAATTATGATAAATAGTAAATTACATGAAGAGTTTTATTATAAAACTATATTATATAGTAAAAATTGTAAGTATAGTAATTATATAATATATTTAATTTTATAAGTATATTTAAAGATATTTGCGCTGAATAATACATATGTCCCAGGTTTTTTGATTACGATTGCAGATTTCAAATTTAATATATTATACAGATGAATATATTATTACAGATTTTAGTAAGTATTACATTATTTGTTTGTTTCATTCTAGTATTGGTTTAATTGATTTTTAACATGTTCTGTTTATAATATACTTAACATTTAAATATTAAACTATATAACTAATAATTTATTACTAAAACAGGGTACAAATATAAGAAGAATTCTATAAAGTTAAAGTAGAAATTGAATATTCAGATGGCACTTACAAAATAATGTATTTTATTTTTATTTTCGATTATTTTTACGCTAAATTTTATTTCACTTTTGATAATTTTTCGTTTATTTTTACTGTAATTGTAAAACGTTTTAATTTCTTTCATTTTTTAATTTCGTATTATTCTTTGTTTATTTCTATAACGTATGTTATCGTTAGTAAATATTTATACCTTATACTTTCGATTATATTTTCGGCTATGTATTTGCTTAAATAAATTATCAATCAATCAATCGCTATAAACTAATTATATTAATTTAAAATTAAAATTATAGTAACAATTAATTTACATTTATCTTAACATATATACTACAATTTATTATGCATATTAATTTAGCATGGTATACAATGTATACTATGTATACCAATGTATAATAAACATGTAAGATCGTAACGAGTATTGTAAATTTGATCTTACAAATTATAATAAAAACAATTATTTCGGGTAACTTATGGCAATTTTTTAATAGATCAAATAAAATAAATATAAATAAATCGAACAAATGCTGGTACTATATACCCTACTATATGCTATATATATATATACAGTGAAAGCCGCTTACATCGACATGGTTGTGTAAGCTCCAAAAATGTCGATATAGGCGGATTGTCGATATGAGCGATAGGGGCGTATACGCCCAGGGCTATAGCCCTAATGATGTATAACGCATTAGTTTATATATACTTAATTGTATGTAATAATATAATATATGCATATAATATAATAACAAAAAAGGTTTAATTACATGTTTATTAAATAATATTAATATTATTAATATTTAATAACTAATTATTTACACACCCATCGAAATTCAATCAAAGAATATATTAAAAAGTATTACTTAAATGTATATAGTATATTATAGTATAGTAGAATATATAATATATAGTATAGTATATATTATACTTAACTATAAAGTATAGATTATACAGTATAATAATGTATACTTAACCTATATAGTATACAGTATAGTCAGTGATGGGAAGGATCGCGATAATTGACCGGCGATCCTGGATCGGCTTATTTGATTCACGATCTTTATATTTATAAGAATATTTTTCTATTTTATTATTTATGTTTTTGATATTTTTTGTTATATAGTTATATAGTTATATCTTATTTTTAAATTATTGTATGTATATATGCACACTATAGTATACTATTAGTTTACATATTCGAAATACAATGATGTATAATAGATAATATGATGATATTTAGACATATTGTATAATAATGAATTACTTTATTAAATATAACATAGGTATAGAACAAATAAAAAACCTAATGGAAACTAATGACGTAACAATTCGTGATGCGATATGTTAGCAAGTTGCACTCATACCTTTGATACTGTTGATATTATGACTAAAATCTACTCTAAAAATTGTTAATTACAATTGAGCTCATATACCTGCATCTGGTAATGCAATGCACCACCGACTTGTACTCGATAAAGAGAGTTGATCCATGCCATGTACTTATATATCATATAATAGTTTATAGTATTACCGTGCCATATGGTACTATAATACAATATATTTAACTATATATATAGTATTACTTATAATGGATAATATGATAACATGATATTTAGATATAAATTAAATATAAATATAACCTACACAATGAGTCATAGGTGTTAGGACGTAGTAGTGACGCCAGTAATTAAGGGTACTATATACTATAGTGTATAGTATACTGACACAATAATATATGACTACGGATTATATAGTTCATTGTTACTTTCCTACTTTTTACTTATGTTAATGTTTTGATATTTGTATATGATAAAAACTATATCAACAACTGAGTACAAACTTTGAATCTCTCGCGTTTAGTATTATAAAACTATAATATTATAATTCATTTTATTTAACATAAATAGAAATTAGTATTAATACTGATATACAAGTAGTGTATAATATACAATATGCAATATGTGTATATAATATGATATAATATATTATAGCATATTATATTATATATGATACATATTTGTAGGCGGTATTGAGTAGTATGGGGAATAGCAATGAATACTATGGGAAAAATTTTCATACAAATTAAAATTTTTAAATAATTTGTTTTATAACCAAATTTGTCGATATAAGTGGATTCAATTCCAAATATTACCTTATAAATATGTCGATAATGCCGAATTATCGATATAAGTGGATTGTCGATGTACGCGGATTAATTTACATGTAAATAGGTGTAAATCCAACAAAAATATCTCGAAATGTCGATGTAGCCGAATTATCGATGTACGTGGCTGTCGAAGTAAGCGGCTTTCACTGTATATATAAATATAATTTGTAATTTTAAATTACATGAATTTATGTATTAAATAATTATTATAAATTAAAATAATTAAAGAAAAAATAATAATATAACTTTAATATTTATTGTTAAATTCTTAGAAAATATTCTTGAATTACAAGTGTCCGCAAAATAGGGCTATATACGATACTGTCTGTAAGAACTATTGTATGAATCATACACTTGTTCATAGACTATATCATCAATGTGGCCATATAGGATAGAGAGTATTGTATATCATATAATAGATGGCCCCCATTTTTTTTACATTGTGAAGTTACATTATAAAGTTTATAGTTTTATAATAAACTAATATTATGAAATTTTATATAATCATGAAAATTTGGATTGTAATAATTATCTTAATTTCGATTTAAATTTGTAATATTTATTATTATGGTTTATGGACATTACGCGGTATTAGATTACGCGGTATACCAATGCGCGGTATTAAAAATACGTTTCTTAATACGCGGTATACACATCCGCGGTATTATAAATGCATTTTACCAATTCGCGGTATTTTAATAATATAAAATATGTGTATAATCTTAGATTATATTTATGCAAATTTATACAATATAATAATGTATATAATATATTTTAATTATTTAAATATAATACTATTACCAAACATATATAAATGCGTACTTATATATCAATTATAACGTAAATAAACAGTAAAAGTTGTACTGAGTAAAACGTATGAAAACGTTTTAAAATTTGCATTATTTGACAAATAATATTTGTATCTATATATTTAGATAATAAATGTAACATTGATATAATGATTGTAGCATTATTAAATTATTGTAATACTATATTATATCATACAGATTCGTAGCCTACTTATATATTAAGATTATCATTGTTAATGTAAATAAATACGTTTTTAAATTAAAATTTTCATTATTTATATTAAATATATAAAAAATAATTATAGCAATTTTTATTTTGTAGTTAGAATAAAATTATTAATACCATTAGAAAGAGGATGAAAAAGTAATATAAGGTTCATATTTTACTTTTTTGATATAATTAATAATACAAAAGTTATGGTCAAAAGAATGGCCAGATTTGAGGGTATTCATTCAAACAGCTATTACATTTAAATATACAGATATTTTGGTAATTTAATTCTGTTCAACTAATATTCACTGTTTTTATAATTTTTTTCACATATTATTTTAAATATGATATTACATTATATGAAATAAAAAAAATCTATTATATTATAAAAAAAATATTTAGTTTAAATTTAATTTAAAATTATAATTATTATTCTATAATAATAATTTTAATTTTAAATAATAATATAATATAATAATATTTTGTATTTACTAATAATTACTGAAATAATCCAATTTACACTAAATTAGTATGATAATTTTCTAATTAATATTCATTTACAAACTCAGTTTATACAGTATACTGTACTATAGTACTTATTGTGTACAGTTTAAAACTGTATATGAATGTTCACTGTAGTTATTTGATAATTATATATATATTTTATATATATTTTTTAGTTTATTCTTTTTAATTTTCGTTTATATTCTATGAACCTCTGTATTTCATGTCTGATTTAAATAAATAAATAAATAAATATATATATATATATATATATATATATATATATATATATATATATAATAAATACATTACATACTTACAAACTAAACTAGTCTATTATAAAATACTTGATAAAACATAGACCTATTATTGATTGCAATTAGCTTAACTTGAATAATAAATGAAAAAGATAATAAATGCATTTCTGTCATTGGTAGGTGTATAAATGCTTTATTCTTATTGTTATATTTGCCATTCTACAACAGTGGGATAGTGTATATAAAGACAGTAATGTGTATATTAGTTTATTACTTTTTTCTAAACTTGTATACATTGTAAGTTGTACGTGAAATTAAGTTAAGAAGCACACAGTTATGATGTTTGTAATAGATTGCAGCATAGCAAATGTAATACAGGGGTTAGTAGAGTTATTTATAGAGGCTGTATGTAAGAGGGAAGAAATAGATTGGAGATGTATAAATTGTTATGAGGTAGAAGTAGAGAATAATGTAGATGTAGAAGGTGATAATTATGTAGAGGTAGAAGTAGATAATGATGTAGAGGTAAAAGGTGAGAATGATATAGAGGTTGATGGTGATAATGATGTATATGTAGAAGTAGAGAATTATGTAGAGGTAGAAGGTTATAATTATGTAGGGGTAGAAGTAGAGTTTCTAATGTATGTTATAATTCGAAAAGAACTATGGAAAAATTAAAGAAACAAATTTTTAATTTTTTAAATTATCACCGATAATGTTATAATTCGAAAAGAACTATGGACAAATTAAAGAAACAAATTTTTAATTTTTAAAATTATCGCCGATAATCCATCAATAATCTAATAATGTTGTATATATAATTGTTTATTAACTGTCTACATAGTGAATTATAATACTAATAAATGCCTATGATTTACGTTTAAATTATATTCACTAAATATAGTAGATATATTCCATTTTAGGCTATAGAGATCCATGGATATATCTATAGATATACATATATGCTGCTATTGGAGATTGGGCATAAAAAGTTAACTGTTTTAAATTCAACGCTGGTACTTTTTCATATCGTCATTATTATTATATTATCTAAAATTGTATATTTACCCATATTAATTTGTTAACATTATATATTTTGATAACATAAAATGATATACTTACCTAATAATTACCTAATTGGACTTGGTTCTGAATACTGATGTTCAAATTACCTTTATATTTAAAATTCGTAAGAAATCGTGGAAATTTGGTGAATATATATTACAAAGCCATGTAATTTCGTTATATCATTATATTGTTGTGTTTAGATGTTATAAGTTTAACTTATAACTAAACGCATCTGTTTATACACCAAAATAAATATTGAAACACACCATTAGTAATCATATGATTATTTAGATGATATATATATCTTATTTATTTAAGAAAATATGTAATTGAATAAAGTAAATAATGTAAAGTATATTTGCCAAACTATAACATGCCCATTTGAATAAATCATTATTTATTACATTATAATGTATAACATACTATATGTAAATATACAGATATTGTACAAAATAATAAAATAAATATGAAATATAGTTTGATAAATATATACAGCAGTGAAATATTTTGGAAATCTTTAGCAGCTTAACATAAATTGATACTTCTTAGCTTTGTAATCTGTAATAATAAATATATTGTAAATTAATTGTGAAGTTAAAATTGAAATGTTGTTATTATTTGTATAGTAAATTTATTTATTTATTCAATATTATTTAAAAAAAATTAATTTAAAAATTAAAAAAAATTCATATAAAAAGTTGAAAAAAATAGTTTTTTTATTTCATATAATGTCATAATATCATATATAATCAAAAATATCAAATATAATATCATATTTAAAATAATATGTGAAAAAAAATATAAAAACATTGAATATTAGTTGAACAGAATTAAATTACCAAAATATCTGTATATTTAAATGTAATAGCTGTCTGAATTAATACCCTCAAATCTGGCCATTCTTTTGACCATAACTTTTGTATTATTAATTATATCAAAAAAGTAAAATATGAACCTTATATTACTTTTTCATCCTCTTTCTAATGGTATTAATAATTTTATTCTAACTACAAAATAAAAATTGCTATAATTATTTTTTATATATTTAATATAAATAATGAAAATTTTAATTTAAAAACGTATTTATTTACATTAACAATGATAATCTTAATATATAAGTAGGCTACGAATCTGTATGATATAATATAGTATTACAATACTTTAATAATGCTACAATCATCATATCAATGTTACATCATGTAATACATGTATTATCTAAATATATAGATACAAATAATGCAAATTTTAAAACGTTTTCATACGTTTTACTCAGTACAACTTTTACTGTTTATTTACATTATCATTGATATATAAGTACGCATTTATATATGTTTGGTAATAGTATTATATTTAAATAATTAAAATATATTATATACATTATTATATTGTATAAATTTGCATAAATATAATCTAAGATTATACACATATTTTATATTATTAAAATACCGCGAATTGGTAAAATGCATTTATAATACCGCGGATGTGTATACCGCGTAATTAAGAAACGTATTTTTAATACCGCGCATTGGTATACCGCGTAATCTAATACCGCGTAATGTCCTGACACCATTATTATATTATATTAAATTATGTGATATATTTAAATATAAATTTAAAAAATAAATATTATACTGTATACCCTGGCTACATACTAGGCTGTATACTAAGGGCAATTTTATTTTAATACAAAATTAATTTTAATTCTGAAAATATATCCTATAGTTATAACTATTAAGTTAAATTATAAATTATTAATAGTATATTGTATTTATTATAAAAATACATATTTTAACAAATCTATAATATGATATAGTTACTATAATAATAGTAAGTAGTACTTAGTACTTAGTACTTACTAAGTACTAAGTAATTGTTGAAATAAATACAAATATATATTAATAGTATTCATTGAATATTTAAATTATATGATTATTATAATAATAATTATAATTATAATAATTAATATTATAATACTTATTTAATAATTATAATAATTATAATTTATAATTATACATATTATTATAATTATAATTATTATAATAATTATAATAATATTAAATATAATATCATTATATATGATAATCGTATCATATTTAATATGATTTTAATATGGTTAACAATATAATAATAATACATAATATACAAGATCAGATTAATAGCGAAATAATAGTAATATCATATATATACATGTTTAAATAAAATTGCCATTAGTCCGTTGCAACCATTATTATAATTATTATAATTATTATATTTTATTTTTTAATATTAAATTTAAAATAATGAAACCTGATTAGCACTAAAGAATGTTGACATTGTTAAAGTCCTATATTATTTTAATAGTTATAAATTAAATACATATATGATACATCTACAATTTAATATTATACTAAATATATAATATAAATAAATAAATAAACATTCAGTTGCTATGTACAATAATACTAGTCTTTATATTTCTTTTTCTTTATTGATAAATATTTATAATAACATCCTTCTAAGTTTACGTAATTAAATAAAAATGACATTTTTTCATTTCATTAACTGTGCTGCATTAGGATATGTTCCATATATTATTGTTTATAAAAATTCAGGGGTGTTAGTTGATCATTTTATAATATATAATTTGCTTTTATATTATATATATAATACTAATTATATTCGTATACAACATCTTATCATCTACTCTTACATCGGCTTATTTATTACAACCCTAAGGGGTCAAAGGCTATAAATGTAAATATCTATCATACTATCTTACAATTTCTATTTTATAATTTAAGATTATATATATATAGTTTATTGTAAAGTATATTTGTTGTTTTTATTTAGGTTGTAATATGATTAAAATAATTGTAATAAAGTAATCTGATTAAAAATATAATTACAACCTGAATAACCTAGTACTTCATAGATCTTTGAGGATTCGTACTGATATTTAATATAATATCATATTATGTACGTTAAAAATAATTATACTACAATACTACTAGTACTATAATAATAACTGTTAGGTTTTTCAGATGTAATTATATTTTGAAGTGTGTTATATCTGACAGAATCTGCCATTGATATGGTTACCATGATCATCATGATGATGGTAACATAAATGGATTATGGTCAAAAGCTTCGCGCTTGATGCGCGATTTGTACGCACGCAAACTTGTTTATGCGAATTAGTGATTTTACAATAGCTTATGATCGGCCATTATAATTAGCGTATGTCTATTTATAGACTATCATACATGCAACGGCTTATCATTAACATGTTTGTGTGTTTTATAGGCTCACTCGGGATGTAATGCAGCTAAAAAAACCTAGCAATATTAAAACTAAACCCAACAAAACCAAACCAAACAAGTTAAAATAACTAAAACTAAAAATATTAATGTTTGTACAAACAATCATACGCTATTGTAAATTCACTAATTCGAATAAACAATTTTGCGGGCGTTCAAATCGCGCATCAATCGCGAAGCTTTTGACCAGGTACCACATAAATTGATTCAATACTAAGGTGCAGGTGATCTCGAGCGTAATGTATATTATTAATTTTATTATAAATTTAATATAAATTCATAATAATTGTAATAGTATAATTATAATAATAAATTATTTCACTCTCGAAATTACCATCATCGAGTTTACCTATATCCAACTATTATATGTAATGTATAATATTCAATATTTAATATTATAATTATATTAAATAATACCTCTGATAACCACTGCTACAACGGACCTTTGTTAACGGCCTGTTATAACTCATATAGGTGGTTCTATTCTCATCTAAACTCCCCTCTAAATACATGTATCTACCCCTCACTTAGAGGGCCTCACTATATTACCGATCTACCATATTTCTATTATTATAATATTCATATTATCCTTTATGAATGCCAGACGATTCGTATACCGGACGTTTCGTATAAGAATTCCAGAAGTTTTGTATAAAAGATGTTTTATACAGTCGTTTCATACAGACGTTTCGTATAATAATTTCGTCTGATATTTGTATACGAAATGTCCGGTATACGAAACGTCTGTCACTCCTCCTTTATCAATGAATTGAATCCTATTAATATCAATGAGTTTTCCATCAATGACATTTATCCTAATCTCTAGAACTGCCTCATGTATGTTCTATTAGTTTGCATTATAAGATCATAAAATCCTTACTTGCCCACTCAAATCATTAATCACATATTTATTTTTCAGACATCTAGTACATCATGTTTGTGTATTGGATTTAATTTTTTATTTCATTTTATTATTTCTTCATATAATATTATTTCATTTAATTTCGTACATGATCGAAGGGCTCCGAAAAGCTATTTTAGTGATATTTATAAACCTTCATCATCATATCATCATCATCATCATCATCATTATAATCATTTACAATCTGTATTTAATTTAACATTTTATTGAGCCATGTAGATGTTTGACTCTATAGTTAAATACTGTCATATTTATTATAATTGATTTGACTCTTATATTTTAAATATAGATAGTATTGTCATTTTAATCATTTTTAATTTAGTTGATTGAATCCTAATGAAATATTAAATATAGTACTATATTTTATAAAAATTATATACTTATATAATATATGTATAGATATTACTAATAAATTATGATAATTATATCATCATTTATGTAAGATATATATTACGAGAGTTTCCAGATAGAGTATTGAAGTTAATTGTAAAATTTTACAGTTTTTTTAATGAATATTTCATAGCACGACAAATTTTATGTATATTAAATATATATATATTATATATATAATATAATATATATATATATGTGTTATTTGTAATATTCTAGTAAAATATATATTCATTTAAATTTTATTATAATATAATACATTTTCTATGTCACATAAATCGATCATCCTATTCTATTAATTATTCGAAATTAATATTTATAATTTTAAAATAATGATATTTATTAATATATATATTTATATTACAAATTAAATATATATATATATATATATATATATATATATATATATATATATTTAATTTGTAATATAAATATATATATTAATAAATATCATTATTTTAAGATTATAAATATTAATTTCGAATAATTTAATATATTATAAATAAATATGCGATATTGTGATTACGTAATCATAATAAACCATTATTTACATTAACATTACGATAAAGGAAACTCTCGCCCACACACAAACAGGTCTGAGTATAGTGCATTCTGGAGATGCGTACAAGCAGGCTTCATGTACGCCATGACGCAACTAGTCAAGATGATCATATTGGCAACTTTCTTCCCCGCGATAGACCACATCGAAGGAACTTTCGACTTGTATGGAGTTAGTACAGCATAGCATAGTGTGTACTAGTGCTGTAAATGATGCCAAGCTTTTTGAAGTTTCGATACTTGTTCGAACTCACTTTTTGACAAAATTGTTGAAGTATCGATACTTTTTCAAACAAAATTATTGAAGTATCGATACTTGTATATAAATTTCACCAAGCATTTTAATAAGGCCGTGCCTTTGTGTATAAGATGCTTACCCGAGACTGTTACTCTACAAGAAAATAAATATCCAAGACTATTACGTAATTGAAGAGGCTCAAACAAAATTGAGATTCTTATAGATATAACAGAACACAAACGATGCTTTTTATGTTATATTTTAATCATAATTTTTAATTATAAATATAAATTGTAATCTATATATCTCCTACATAATCTGTGTATAAATAAATGTTATTATTTCCATAAGTTGCTAATTTATATTTTTAGTTTTTTAATATCTAATATATACATCGATTCATTGGGTAACCGATACTGAGACTGCACCGATACTTTGGATAACTTACATTAATTATATTATCAAACATCGTAGTTCGATAATTGCATAAAAAGTTTGAATTACGAAAGTACGATACTTGAATTCAAAGTTCGAAAGTCATATGTTCAAAATTTGTGAAGTTCGAAACCAATTTTTTTTTTTAAAGTTAGATACTTGTTCGAACTGATCAAGTTTATTCACAGCACTAGTGTGTACTAGGCATAATAGTTTTAGTTATTTTCAATTATCATTGTAAATTATATAATTTATTTGATTGCAAAGAAATTAGTGTTAATTTAGTAATCTTTATGTAGTTCATATATTTATATATATGTATATTAGTGCTGTACAAAATATTATATTTTAATTATCTCGAGATCAATCATTTTTGAAAGATTTGACATCATCTTCTCAAAATAATTATCATGGTTTCGAGACCGTTTTTCAAATTTTATTTGCCTGGTTTCAAGTCAAATCAAAAATATTTAAGAGCATCAAATATATAATCACAAAATTTATATTATATTTATTTATGATCGAAAATTATAATATTAATAATATATGCATTAAATTAATGCCATTAATAATACATACATTAATAAAATAGATAAAATACTAATTAAAAAAGTAAAATATCAATAAGCTATAAAGAGAATTTCTACTATTGACTTTAAATAAATTCTATTAAAATATATCAATAAATTAATCTGGAATGAAATTGTAATTAATCGCAAGGAAATCTTTTTTACAGCACTAATATATATATATATATATATATTGATTGTGACTCACAATTTGTGAGTAATTTAGTAGTT
Organism: Osedax fenrisi; assembly: GCA_964019155.1. Lineage (NCBI taxonomy): Eukaryota > Metazoa > Annelida > Polychaeta > Sabellida > Siboglinidae > Osedax > Osedax fenrisi. The sequence goes on from OZ025240.1 coordinate 13,286,939, forward strand.
TGGATACGATATATGTAGCTCTGAATCTTTACGATCAGTGATACAATGATAACATATTGTGGTTATATAAGCTGATGGAGCATATAAGCTTGACGATACAGTGATAGCCAATGAAGTGAAAGCTTCGTTGACGATGAAAACCTGACATAGCATATGTGATTGCCATCTCAAATATAGGTCATTCAACCAGTAACATATATATATATATATATATACAAGTATAACTAATGTACGATCATATTTTCCTATAGGAATTCCTAAAGAGCAGTACAGACATAGTTGATCTATTTGGTATCTATTACGCAATGAACAAGATCACCGGTAAAGGTGAAATAAAGATCTTAACCATAGCTCTAGGATGGGCTACTGCGGAATTCTTCTTGGCAAGGTTTCATTATAAGTGCCACATGTGTAGATATTCAATTACCAATCAAATATATTTGTATAATATTCCATTTTTATCGATATGTAAATAATTATAAATAAAATACGATAAATTATATATTATTGAAATTTAATTAAATATTTATATTAGTAATGCTCATTAAATATTTACATGCATTTCATAGATTTTTACCATTATGGGTTGGTGCGAGAGGCTTAGAGTTTGACTGGAGGTACATTCAGATGAGTCTTGATTCAAACATCACCATGGTTACTACTATTAGCATCACCAACACCTTCTCTATGACTCATGTTTAACCATTATTATCCCTGCCATTCAGTTCCAAGTTATGGCCACTTGCTGCTTGATGTGGTCATTCAGTAGAAAAGATCTCAAGAAATCCCTGGGTCCGATTGTGATATCGCTGCTTTTACTTAGCAATTACAAACATCTAATAGTAGAGTTAGTATAACCTTCTATAGCATATCTACAATTATACTTATATATATAATTATATTACATAATCTCATAAAACATTCACATTTATTGAATACAAAAATATTTGCATGGTAACATTTATTATAATTCCACTTATAATTCTCTTCATCTCACTCTTATTCCAACGAGGTCTTAACCAATAACTACTATACTATCTCCCTCGCTTACAGAATCTTAATACAGAGCTTCGGCTACGGGGCATGGACTCTATTACTCGTAAAGAGTATATACACGGTGTTGATCAGTGCTATAGCGTACAAGATCTTCATGAACTACACCGTCGCTATGGATAAGTATTACTATTAACACTCCAGTCGTTCCAGTCGTTATTTATGTGTTATTGTCGTTATCGTTGTGTATAATTGTATATATTCTAATATCAATATTTGTATATAATTGTATATATATATGTATATTTATTATACTATACACTAATAATCTAATCCTAGCAATTGTTTTTATCGAAGATTTTATAGAATAAAATAACGTTTATAAAATATTTATTGAAAAAATAATCAGTTTATATATCTATTGAAGAAGGTGAAGAAATCAAACAAAGAACTGGTGCTTCCTTCTCCACCCTTAGCATTCGAAGTTATAACCTGCGTGTAGTATAATCATTAGTGGTATGTATTGTTAAGGGTAATATAGAGGTATGCATTATTATCAACTGGTATATATATATAGGACTGTTCAGGTTTCATTCATAATTACATTAAAAATATTGTATTGCCAGGGTTATTATAGAAGATGTATTGAGATAAAGTTATGATCAAAGTTACCTTTTTAGCATAGTACATGTTAGTGTGGCATTCACGATTGGTTGTAGGTTGCCATATCTTCACTTCATTGTCTAAACCTCCCGTTGCTAGGACCGGTAAAGAAGGGTGTGGCTCCAGTACATTTACCTGTGTGTATAGGTAATAAGAGTCTATTATTGCTTACATATAAAACTTCATTTAAATATGTACTAAATTTATAAATTATATGTATTATTATATTAGATTTTTTTAGCATCACGATCAAGGAAAATTTACTAAAATGAAATCATCGTATACAATTAAACACTAAAACAACTTACACCTAATAAAACACTAGATAATATGTAGTAGTAGTGATCACTAACGATTCCTTCTTCATCGCCCTTGAAACACTGAACAATCATATGTGTACGTTTGTCCCAAATGAACACATTGCCGCAATCACTACCAGATACTATATACTCACTGTTGCCTCCGAGGAAATTCACTCCTTTCGCTATAATAGTACGTATTGTATATATTAGGTTTATAATGATGTATATATTAAGTTTCTTCTATAAATGTTATACCCAAATTTTAAACTATTAAAACAATAATATAATAAATATTAATTAAATATATAAGAAAATGTGAATAATATGTAAAATTATATAATAATTTATTAAAAATATGAACCTATACATACCCATATACTTCCCTATAAATATGATATATGTATTTTAATGATATTTTATATAAATTTGTAATAAACAATATTATATTATATCTAAATAAAAACATAATTGTCAATGTTTCAAACAGATTAAATAACAAAGCAATATTGAGATTAGACTTGAAATCTTTCATTTAATTTAATAAAAGAGATTGTACACTTAATTTAAATATTTAATTATGGATATTTGACATAATTTGTAAATATTTGTAATCAATAAAATGTGAAGGTATATTATTAATTATAGTATAAACTATTGCTGTAAATTAACAAGTAGTAACAAACAAGTATCGAACAGTAACAACATTTTGAAAAAAAAAATTTGGTTTCAAACTTGCAAATTTTGAACTTATGACTTTAGAATTTTAAATTCAAGTATTGAAATTTCATAATTCAAACTTTTTATACAATTATCGAACTTTGATAATATAATTAATTTAAGTTATCCAAAATATAGGTGCACTCTCAGTATCGGTTACCCAAAGTATCGATGCAGTCTTAGTCTCATTACCCAAAGAATCGATGTAGTCTTAGTCTCATTACCCAAAGAATCGATGTAGAAAAAATAATAATAACATAAATTAGCCATCTATGGAAATTATAAAATTTATTTATACATGTAAATTATGTAAGAGATATATAGATTAATATTTATTTCTATAATAAATAATTAAAAATTATGATTAAAATGCAACATGAAAAGCATCGTTTGTGCTCGGTTATATCTAGTAAGAGCCTCAATTTGGTTTATAGCCCTTTAGGTAATAGTCTTTGTTTGTGTTTTGATTGTCGAGTAAAAGTCTCGGGTAGTCATCATTTACCCAAAGGCACGGCTCTATTAAAATGCTTGGCGTAATTTATATACAAGTATTGATACTTCAACAATTTTGTTCGAACAAGTATCGATACTTCAACAATTTATTCAAACAAGTTTGGTACTACACAAATAAGTTAATTTACAGCACTAGTATATGATAGGTAGTGTCAAATTATGGAATAGTATAGGGCTTGTAGATTTAAGTTATAACGATTATTAAATATATAATTATCATTAAATTTACATAATACATTAGTGTTATGAATATCTATCACATACACAGATATACACACACATACAGTATATGTCATACACCCATACTCGGTAAATTTTTTATAAATATTGCCTTATTGAATTTTTGCAGTATTTCTTTCATAATGGTATACTTTTTTGTATATGTAGTATTCAACATGTGTCAGGGCTTTTAAAAATGCCTATACATATTTTGACATAGAATCTATTACCTATATTAAAATCATGTGACAATTAAATTACAAATAATTGATTTTCGTGTATTCATTTTTATTATACTTTTTAACGACGAAACTTCGTAATAATACACCTTTTTATATTTTATATAACCCCAAACCAAATACTAAATGACAAATACCCAAATATATATATATAATCAGCTAAACTTACTGATATAAATAATAACTATAAAGTTATTCAAAGATATAGGTACTAGAATGAGATTTTAAATATTGATGCTATTATAATCAAATTGGTATCTTTGGAATGCTTATCAAATTTATAATAGAAGTCATATATTAGTTTTTTTTAATTTTTATTAAAAAAATAGTTGATATATGACAAAAATTAGTGTAAAAATTAGTGATTAAAAAATAGTGAATAAATAATCATATTTTATACTAGACATTAATTTTTTTCTTATTAATTCCATGTAATAGTACACTCATATACTTATGTATATATATTTATTTTTATATTTTATTATAAATACATTTTTTTAATTAAAATTAAAATAATTTGTATTTTTCCAATATTTCCTGGAAAATCGAAAAAAAATATTATACAAATATTATCTTATACAAAAATATATAATTCAAACTATAGTTACAGATATAACAAAAAATTGTAATGATGATAAATGTGAAGTTTCAAATATCTCCTATCTCCTCCATGTTAACATTCCTATCTCTTTATGTTAAACTTTAATGAGGTGACAGCATATCCAATAATTAATGTTAATTATGTTATCTAGTCCATACAAAAAGAGATAATGCAATATTGTACTTAACCCACACATACACACACTTACACTCACAAGTACACTAACTGGTTTCATTGTTGAGGTGTCCGGAATATCTGCGATTGTACGAATCATTCATGTTGAACACAAAGATATCATTCCCCTTGTAAGTTGCCACAATCTCTAAAACAATAGGTATCACTTGTAAATCACATATGTCATCGACAAGCATTAGTGTGCGTAGTGATAAGACATATGACATTACTGCTGCACATGGATCACATGCAATAGTTCTAGTACTAGTACTGAAGGTAACCTGAAGCATCTTTACTGTAAACTGCACATGTAGAGTAGGTAAACTTTATCTGTGAGGTGTAGTGTGACATATAATGTGTAGTGTGACATGTAGTGATGTAGTGTGACATGTAGTGTGTAGTGTGACATGTAATGTGTAGTGTGGCATGTAATGTGTAGTGTGGCATGTAGTGTGTGGTGTGACATGTAGTGTGTAGTGTGGCATGTAATGTAGCGTGGATAATATTAGGTGTAGTGTGCAACAAAGAAGTGCTTGTAAAGTACATACTATGTACTTATTTACACGTTCAAGCAGTGTATGGTAACTAGGGGGTAACTCCGTGTCTATAACTATATACATAATGCTTACACACAAGATGTAATGGTATATCAGTATATTGATAGATAATTGCTATTGTTTATAGTAGCTAGAGTTCAACATATATATCAACTCTAAATACTTGAATACATATCTATTGGAGGGCATTCACTGCAAGGTAATCCCATTACCAAATGAAGTTATTATCTTTGGGATAAAGTAAGAAAACAAGGAAATTCGGGTGAAAACCATTATATATCAAGTAAATGTTTCATTTATTTAAATAAATATATATGCACTTCTTATATTGAATAAATATTAATATTATTTATTACGAAATAGGGAGCCACTATATGAAATAGGGGTCATGACCCCAGCCCTAGTGAGGTGACTCACTTACCTTAAACTTACTCTCGTAGGGAGTGAGCTTAGCGATGGTTCCTGTATCTTTAATCAGATCAGTCTGTGTATGTGGGTGTGTGTGTCGGTATGTTGGTGTGTGTGTGTAGTAGTAAGTAGTGGTAAAAGGCAAATTTTAAACGGATTACTCGAAGTAAGATATAATAGTAGTTTGTGTTAATTGAAGTTATTGTGACATTCAATTTAGAAAATTAATCTAAATAAATATATAAAAATAAACTAGTTTGACAACGAATGCCCTTAAAGTTCAGTACATAGGTTAGTGTGGGCTAGTTCTAATATAGGGTAGACTAGTGCGCTGATAATAACCTTTCTGATGTATCTCGAGTCGTATATTCTGTGTAAGGGCGTAGTAGTGTTAGTGGGGGTGAGGGTGGGGGGCGGGGCAGGGGGAGAGGAGGACCTACCTTATATAGGCGTCTCTGCAGGCCAACACAAAGTGGCAGTCGTTGATAGGGGAGACGTCTATTGAGAAGAAAGAACTAGTCAAATGTTCCATGAACGGTATCAGACTGCGGTAGGTAGTTATAGAATTAGTGTATGTAAGTGTTTGTATTGTATTATGTGAGTGTATTATTGTGACAGTTATACACAACTACTACTATGTAAATAATGGGTATTGATTATAGAACAATTAAAATTATCGAAATAATTATCTATTAATATAATAAATATTACTATACAAAATAATTATTAGATATAAATTATTTATTGATTTATGAACATTTGTTAAAATTAATCATAGTTTTTTTATTTTACATAGTATTTTAATATTCATAATAATTAGTCATTAATATATTAATAATTATTATTTTAATATTAAAAATAAATACAATCAATTTAAACTTTAAATTTGACCAGGATAAATTAAATTTAAAATAATTAATTTTACATAATGATATCTATGAAAATAACTTCTATTGAGATTGTTTTATCATATTAGACAATTAATAAATAAAACTTAAAATAATAAAAACTATTGTCAGATTTAAAATCTTAGATTTCAACTAAACAACTCTAGGCCTCAATTATAATTTAATGGAAATATAATTATTTATATTTACTTTTAATGTTTCACACTTGTAACGAGAGAAAGATAAAGTACACATTCTAAATGCATCAAAGACAGTAGTGTAGTAGTATAAACTAACGGTATCTGAGCCTTAGGCTGTCTGATGTCATAGTTGAATACTTGTCCATCCTCACCACAGGAATACAGCTCATTCGGGGAGTCTTTGATGCCCAACTACATTGTGAGATGCAAGTGAACTACTCGCTAGATATACATGTATTAATGTTTACATTTACGCGAAGTATTCAAATATTCACTATAATTTATTCATTAATCGTGTGTGAACTTTATAATGAAATATACAATTATATAGAAAAGAACCTTATAATATTAATTAAGCAAATTCAATATTAATAGCATGCATATAATTAAACAATACATGTGAATGAGTCATAGATACATGATTAATATGAATTACTGCTACCGGTCTAGTTATGAACGACAACAATGTAAGCGTACTGCGCTGTGATTGGTTGAGGCCTAACCTTGTGACAGCCAAACTTATGACTACCCAGCAGGGTACACATAGGCCCCAGTAGAGATATCTCAGTCATGCGAACCTCCCCGTCCTGGGAACATGTAGCTATTCGTCTGTTGTCGCAGTGTGGCATGAACTTTGACTGTGTGTGTGTGTGTATAGTATAGTGTGGGTAAGTGTGTCTGTATGAGTGAGAGTGGGATATGAATACGGGTATGTATGTGTGTGAATATATCATTGAGTGTATGTGTGTGTGTATGTTTCTATATGTATAAAATATCTTACCATAATTATAATTAGTAAATTATAAGTAGGTTATAAATGTTCAATTATATGATATATGTTATCATTGCTTTAATAATATGAATTAGTAAATTAAAATGATTTAAATAACTAATTTAGTTATTTATAAAATAGTACTTCTTGGAAATTACTTTTTATAATCGTACAATTTTAGTAATTTTTTCTAATATTTTTTTCATATATTTAGTATAATTTATAAATTGAGTAAGGAGGTATATTATTATAAATAAAAGCATATCATCAGAATAATACAAATTTTGTAATCGTATCTTACTTAAGATAATAAGATTCTTAATAAGATGTATTAATATGAATATAATTAATTATTTTAAACATTAAAATTTCTAATTTTCCGGCTATAAATGAATACTATAATTTATAGAATTATATACAATAATTATATATATTGGTTTAGCCGTGTATCTATGACATATTAGCAAACACTATTTGACAAGGTCGTGTTGAATGTACAAGGAAAATAGGTCGTCATAAAAGGAATTGGATGGATACATCTATTAGTGAACCGGTATATCTACCCGATCCTTACTTGATGTAACGAAATACTGTTATAGTTTAAGGTAGAAGTTGTACATGAAGCCATATCGTGTTCCCCCTAGTAAACTAGTTAGTTAATGAACATATCTATGATATATAGTATATATTTTTTCAACAGACTCGTATTTCCTAATACTGTTATTCATATACAAGTAATAGTACTACAAGTAATAGTACTACAAGTTATTCATATACAAGTAATAGTACTACAAGTAATAGTACTACAAGTAATAGTACTACAAGTAATAGTACTACAAGTAATGGTACTACAAGTAATAGTACTACAAGTAATGGTACTATAAGTAATAGTACTCCAAGTAATAGTACTACAAGTAATGGTACTACAAGTAATAGTACTACAAGTAATAGTACTACAAGTAATAGTACTACAAGTAATAGTACTACAAGTAATGGTACTACAAGTAATGGTACTACAAGTAATAGTACTACAAGTAATAGTACTACAAGTAATATTACTACAAGTAATAGTACTACAAGTAATAGTACTACAAGTAATGGTACTACAAGTAATAGTACTACAAGTAATAGTACTACAAGTAATAGTACTACAAGTAATAGTACTACAAGTAATGGTACTACAAGTAATAGTACTACAAGTAATAGTACTACAAGTAATGGTACTACAAGTAATAGTACTACAAGTAATGGTACTACAAGTAATAGTACTACAAGTAATGGTACTACAAGTAATAGTACTACAAGTAATAGTACTACAAGTAATAGTACTACAAGTAATGGTACTACAAGTAATAGTACTACAAGTAATGGTACTACAAGTAATGGTACTACAAGTAATAGTACTACAAGTAATAGTACTACAAGTAATAGTACTACAAGTAATGGTACTACAAGTAATGGTACTACAAGTAATAGTACTACAAGTAATACTACTACAAGTAATAGTACTACAAGTAATGGTACTACAAGTAATAGTACTACAAGTAATACTACTACAAGTAATAGTACTACAAGTAATGGTACAACAAGTAATAGTACTACAAGTAATGGTACTACAAGTAATGGTACTACAAGTAATACTACTACAAGCAATAGTACTACAAGTAATGGTACTACAAGTAATAGTACTACAAGTAATGGTACTACAAGTAATGGTACTACAAGTAATAGTACTACAAGTAATAGTACTACAAGTAATAGTACTACAAGTAATAGTACTACAAGTAATGGTACTACAAGTAATAGTACTACAAGTAATAGTACTACAAGTAATGGTACTACAAGTAATAGTACTACAAGTAATGGTACTACAAGTAATAGTACTACAAGTAATGGTACTACAAGTAATAGTACTACAAGTAATAGTACTACAAGTAATAGTACTACAAGTAATAGTACTACAAGTAATACTACTACAAGTAATACTACTACAAGTAATGGTACTACAAGTAATAGTACTACAAGTAATGGTACTACAAGTAATGGTACTACAAGTAATAGTACTACAAGTAATAGTACTACAAGTAATAGTACTACAAGTAATACTACTACAATGTATACAAACCTGGAAGATATTTCTCTTATGCGGTGTTTTATACTCGAACAACACATTCTTCTCCTTATCGGGGTACTGCCATCTCCATAACCTGATGCACAAGTCATCCGACCCAGTAGCCAACAGATTTCCTACGTGTATGTGTGTGTGTAATAATGAGGTGATAGAGTATCGGGTAGGCCGTGGCTCAGTGGCTAAGTAACTGGAATATAGAGCGAGAGGTTCCCGGACACTTTTTAATGGTACTAAACCAATACTATTATTAGTGAAAGAAGAATGATATACATTGTATCAGTGCATTGCTATCATGGTTGTTGGTTTTTTATCGGTTTATTTGATTTTTTTGTAAAAAACCGAACAACCCTGATTGCTATACAGGACTGATTAGAGAAGTCCTATGCTTCCTATGAGTTACCTTATTGATATCACTGTGTTGCATATCATATATGATACAGTAAATTCTTATAATACACACACATTTCAATATTATAATCTCCTCAAACTTCACCAACATTACCACTACTAAATCATTCCATTAAGGTTCTCAGGTATTAATACCCCCGTATGATTACTGTTGAAATGAATACATCTAATGCTAACACTATAGTTTAGGAATACATATATTGTGGCTAATTGTGTGTGCGATATCCATTGAGTTGACAGTATCAACTTAGATAGCATTAGCTATTGGTAGTACAAAGAATACCTTCTAGAGAGATGAGCGGATAGCATTAGTGCATATCTTATGACCCCTAACACCACTACCAGTAGCAGTAATACTACCTTGTCGGTTGAAGGACACGGCGTTAACGCATCCCTTATGTCCTCTGAGAAGATGGGAAGGTTGCAGCCTCTTCACCATGGCCAGACTAGACTGGCAGCGGGTCTGAAAGGAACGAGGCGTACAGCCGTGGTGGTAGTTGATGGGCAGACGGTACGGGATTCTCATGTCGAGTATTCTCAGTCTGGCAGCGTATCCATCTAGTGGTGGAGGTCGGAGTTATTAGCAGGGGGGCGGGTTAGTGAGTGTAAGCTATGTAGTGATGTATCAATGTTAGCATGCTACGTTCTGTATGTGATGATGAAGACGTTAACAATAAATATGCAATTAAGAGATCATTATCTCCAATTCAATAATATCAATAATAAATAATAGAGGATAAATTTAAGGAAAGATATACATTAATAAGAATATAAACATTTATAGATAATCTTCTATAGCTTATAGCTTATATATTATTTTAAAACGATTATTTGGATGGCACAGAGTTTCTTATTTTCGAGAATAAAAACTGAACCTTTATGAGTCTCCGAGGTATGGAAACACTGGCATCTGTCGGCGTCGGCAAGTTCCCCGGGTGGCATGGAGGTCACCAGGTTATGCGGGGGCAGGTGACGAAAGCGAAGGTCGTTCAGCGAAGGGGGCGTCGCCATATCGGACAGAATGCAGGTGGCGCCGGTGCAGTCTTTACGCGTGTACACTACGTTACCGGCGAAGTTACCCCTAGTCGAGCCCTGCGTAGAGGGTGGCTGTCCGTGGGGTGGACGCGAGGGTAGTGGGGCTTCGTCGTGGATACTCATCCTGACCGCCGCTGGCTCTCTATCAGTGGTAGCAGTGTCTCCGTGTTCTGCTGTTGCTACGGTAACACTACTGATATCAACATCCTCATCAGCGTCGTCTCCACCGGCTAGGTTCTCGTAATAGCTTCTCATAGGACATCTGTCCCAAGTAGTAGCACCCCGCCCTTCATTAGCGCTGCTGGAGTTACTGGAGCTTACTACGATGGCACCGTTGTCGCTGTTCATCGATACATCTTCATCAGCGGAGGAGGAGGATGATATAATGGGGGGGCTACAGGGGGTGGATGAGGCGGAAGAGTGACTACCTCTTCTTATGGGGCTGTTACCCTCGATGGGTGGTTTACCCTCTTTAACATCCTCCTCCTCCTCCTTCTCCTCCTCATCCTCCTCCTCTTTCTTCTGCTCCTTCTTCCTCTTCTTCTTCTTAATATCGTCGTCGTGATCGCATCTATCGGTGACCTCTATTTTCTTGGTATTAGAGGTCGTAGTCATCTCTATATCACTGTCTTCTTCTAGCACCGCCCTAACGTATGAACTACCCTTGGGAGCAAAGGTATCTATGTATGTTTTAGTTTTACTGGGTTCAGCAGTAACCTCATCTCCGGTATCTGAAGCGGAAGATGTAAAAGTAGCCGTAATAACATCTGTAATAGTGGTAGTGGTAGCTGTAAGTTCATCCGCAATAGTAGTGATGTTAATAGTTTTATCCGCAGTAGAATCTCCGGAACCCGAAGCAATACTCGTACCATGTTTCGAATCGTTAGTCGTTTTCTTGAACATGTCATGTAGATTTTCACCTCTTTTAACAATCCTTAGCACATTACGAACGGAAGGTCCGGGATTAGGTCCCTTATGGGCGGGGTTATTGCCTTCGGGGGCGGGGCTAATGGGGAGAGTTACTTCTTCGGAGGGTTCTATATAGGTGTCGGCTGGGGGACTATAGGGTAGATCCAAATCTGTAGAAAGGTCCGAGTCCTGATCCATATACGGGTTGTAGAAGTATGGTTCCTCATCAGAATCTACCCCTTCTCCTTCCTCGTCGTCGTCATCTATTTCATCCTCGTCGTCCGTTTCCTGTCTGTTGGCGGCGTTCGCTACGAAGTTACTACGGACGCGTTCGTCTAGACGGGGTGCAGACTCCATGGGGGGTGTAGTGGGGCGATGGTTACCGCTCATCACCTCGTAGACCTCCATCCATTCGTCGTAGCCCCTGATAGTGGGGACCCGACCCCCCGCTCCGGCCCCGGCAGCGGGGTCGTCGTCGTAACGGGTGTGATCGTTGGCCTCTTGGAACGAGCGGATAGGTTCCGGGTGGTGACCCGATCGCGCAGACGAACTAGGGGTCAGCCCGTTCATGCGTAACTCTTCCGTGTTGTTCTCGCTGAGGACGTTCTCGCCTTGTTTGGTTTTACGGACGGAGCACTGCGGGGGTTCGGGGGGCGCGGCTTTAATACCGGCGTAGTAACAGTTACAATCGTTAGCGGTGGAGGGCGCGTTGAGCTCACCCCCGACTTCACCGGTAGAAGTGGATTGCGTAGCCGGGGTAGGGGTTGATAACGGGTCCGAGGGTTCCGAGACGGGTTGACACGTGTAGAAGAGGTGACGTTTGCGTCCGTCTGTCTGCGTGGGGTGGTGACGGGGCCCTCGCTGACCCCGCTGGTTTATACGGTTGTAGTGACCGGTCAGAAGACAGTTGTTACCGGAGAGTTCTCGGTTGCTGAGCTCCTGTAGGACGCAGAATGTTTCCTGTATGTTGTGTGATGGTGGTGGTGTAGTCATTAGCATAGAGGTATGATGGAATGGTGGTGGTAGTGGTCACTTGTGTAGGTATTAAACAGTGCAGCCTTTTATAAGGATTGTAAGTAGGTAATATCTAAAAATATCGTTGAAAAATATCTCAAAAATGACATATACGTTTAATACTTCAAATTCAATACATGTTGGAAATATATAGACGAGTAATGGATGCAGACCAAATAAATAATTTTACAGTTTTGTAATTATTTCAGCATATTGTTATATTTTTTATTTGAAATGTATGTTTCTAAATTTTATATTTTTACGATACATCAAAATCATTTAAAATGAGTAACTAATTAATCTGTAATTAACCATATTATTAATATATCATTAATAATATATCTAAGAATTATATCTTAACTTCATGTTTAAATCATAAAATATTAACTATTAAACAATTAGTAATTAAAATTATTATATTATATATATATACAAATTTTAAAACTATTCACTTAGAATACAAATTTAAGGACAGGTGTAAGGACAGGTGTAATGACAGATAATATGGTATGGGATATGGAATTATTGATATTGAAGTATATTGGTTAATTTGAGCATTCATTATTGTAAGAATTCAGTAAATATATAGTAGGTATTATCAAGTTTTATAGTTAGTGATAAGTTATAAATATATTTTTAATTTAAAACTATAATATATATATGTTTCTTTTAATTTATTTTAAGATTGTAAATATCTCTTAAATAGTTAGTATATTCGACATATTTTTAAAATGTGTTTTAAATAACTGTTATTTTTATACGAATTTAAATACAATAATACATTTATAAATATTATACAATTGTATTAATAAGTAAAACGATTTATAACGATTTGTGAACTTATATCGGTTGTATATCAATTAGTTCTAAACATATATATTGAGGAATCACTAGGAATCATATTAAAGAGTTTATTATCAGGAATAAATTTAAACATGATAATTTTCTCATAATTTAAATAATTTTGTAGTACATTTTTGGAAAATACTATTTATGGATGACGTTTGGACATCATGGTGACATGTTTCGGGAAGTAAGGGTGTCAGTCGCGATGCTATTTCCTAGCCCAATTTAGATCACCCTACGACACAGGAAGTGATCCACCCTTTCCTGAAAGTAGATTCATCACTATGTGTGTCAAGCGCCGTCACCCCATTCATATTACAACCAATTAAACCAACATATCACATGTTATCGATACTAGAGGCATGATTAATTCATTATGTTTTTTATTGTATATATTCTATTGTTTCCTTTTTGTTTTGTTCATCCATGTTTCATGTCTCATTATATGTAAACCCCTAACCCTATCCCACATACCCATATCATTTGTACATATAATAAACTATTAATCTATCTATCTATCTATCTAATAAAGTACATTTATGATATATTGCTATCTCAATTTATGACTTTTTCATAACAATATAATTATCACTTTATAATATACATTGATTTAACATATAAATTTAAACTATATTTTTCTTAAAAAAGATATATTATTTTGTAAAAAAATGAATATTTGTTGAGTAAAAGCAAAGATTTTGCGAAGCAAAGATATAACACTCCCTATGCATACAACGTAATTTAGTAATAGCCCCAACTGCTGCTAGCAGTAGTATCGAAATCACTGAAATAGATTTAGGTTCGGCTCTGTTTGCATACAACAATGTTTTCATTGCTCTATTAAATTACATGCAATATAAATTATCTTTTACTCACTAAATATATACTTATAGCATTTAAAACATACATATCATATTTGTTTGTTATATATTAGTAATGAACACTTAGTTTTCATCATATAAATATTAATTTAAAGCATATTATTTAACATTTTAAAAGTGTATAGTTAAATACGAATTTACATTATAAACAAAGCATAGTTCCTAAAAGTAACCCGCTATAGGTGGCACCAGGGTATTTTGTATACAAATTCGAATTACACGATTTCGCGTAAGTGTTATATCTTTCCTTCGGAAAATCTTTGGTAAAAGATTATATAATTAATAAGTTTAGGAATATAAGATTAATGAATATTATTTATTTTGGTAGATACCATTCAACCCATCCATATATTTAAATAAAGTACTAACTAATAAACAAATGCCTCTAATGTCCGTTCGAATCCCAGACTCTCACCAATGTATTACAACTAGATTTGATAATTGTGTATACACAATTATATAAGATCACTTGTATTTAGCACTTGTATGTTATAACTATAGTATTGATATATATGGGGATTGAAGGACACATGTCCTACTGCCCGTGTGTCTAACACATTAGCCTTCTGAGCTGCACAGTTAGTAAGACATATTTATTGTGGACATATCTATTGTAGATATATTTATTCTAATATATTTATAACAAAATGTCCCAATTAACAAATGACCAATTGAACAATTAACAAATCGAGAATGACATTAATTATAGATATTGTAGGTGTAAAGTATACATGTATAGTACAGTTGTCCACGTGTAGTAGACCGTGTACAGTAGACCACGTACAATTGACCATGTACAGTAGACCACATGTTCAGTAGACCACATGTTCAGTTGACCACATGTACAGTAGACACTAATGGTACACTAACAAATGGGAACATCATGTAGTAGGACTGATGAACAGCGACAGCCTTCTTCTTTCTCCTCTTGCATCCTATTACAGTGGAGTTACGTTAGTATCGTTACTGTAGTGGTGTGAGCGGTTGTGTCACGCTTGAACGCATCACACACACACGCGTGTACATGGCGGGGTGACATCGGCATAGACTATGATATGAGTTGTGAATAGAGAGAAGAGGTAGTAAGTAGGTACTACCGTTATAGTTGAGAGTGTGTATTGGTTTACTAAATCATAGACTTGTTAGCATAGACTGAGAGCTAGTAAGATAGGTGTACTTGGTATAAGATAGGTGTACTATGTACAACGTTACTGAGGTATTAGACTATAGGTGGGGTTACTTTTAGGGTTACTATAGGGGGGTTACTTTTAAATAATCTAGCAGGTGACACAACTATAGAAGTACGAATACACTAAAGAAGATGAAGAGATGTTTACAAATATTCACTCGACACATCTTATTTGCGAATATGCACAATTATCTAACACTCTACATGTATACATATATAAGAATGGTGATTATTACTGAATATTCGTAAGTTCTAGAAAATATTCATTGCTCGTTTAGCCTCGGTTAGTTTAATGGTGATACTCGAAGCGTGGGTGTCTGATGCTATCTAACGATGTGTGTGTACTAACGAGAAGGTGCTAGAATAGATTCTCTGACTCTGTACGCCTCTTCCTCGAAGTCGGAAGAGAAGGTGGAGCTCTCGATGGCATCGCTACTACTATCGTCGCTGTTAACCCCGCCACCGGTAGCTCCACCACCACCACCGCTAGCACCACCGCTAGCCCCGCTACTGGTACTACTAGAGGTGCTGTCCAATGACACCACGTGGCTGCCTATATCACTTGAATCGTTGCTCGATTCCATATCACTGGCAGCTGGTGGTGGGGGGTTAGTGTTGATAATAATGTAGTGTAATGATGCGCGCGTAAAGGATACGGTACTGTACGTTAATATAATTATAGTCGAACGTGAATAATATTGAAAATTAATGATTTTTTTTATTATTTAATTCATTCTAATAAATAATTACGTAAAGGAGCGATTTTATTGAAAATAATATTTTTGCGAACAATATCACAATTATTATAATAAATATCAAATCTAGATGATATTATTAATTAAAATATCAATGTAAATATAGTTTAATAACAACATAATCATATATTTATGAATATATATTTAGATTTTAGATTTTTTATATTGATTATGAAATATATCGACTAAGTAGTGACAAACGTAAAGACTAACTTAATGACTAACGTAATAACTAACGTAATGACTAATGTAATAACTAATGTACAGACTAACGCAGACTAATATAGCTACTAACAAGAGGATGTATTGGATGATGATATTGCGGGGCCGGTCCAGGTTTTAGAATGGTGTTCTCCTCCGCCGCCCTGGTGTGCATCACCGGAATCATTACTCTCGTAGTTCTCGGGCAGCTCCAACATGGGCATCTCGTGATCGGACGAGGCATTAGAGGCGGGGGAAGAGGGAGAGGGGGTCGAGGGAGACGAGGAGGATGAGGAGGAGGATGAGGAGGGCGGGATGGGTTTGCGTTTGGTTTTCATCTTTGAATTGTATCTGTAGCGATATAGAATAGAATAGAATATAATAAAAATATATTTTTAATGGGTTAATATTATTAGCGTAATAATTAAGAGTCTGTTGGTCCATCGATAGGCTACCAGTTAGCAATACCACTTCTAGGCTTCCATGATATACCGCATTCTCAGAATATCTCTTTTACTTGTTGAATTATTTTAAAATATCTTTAAATATTAAACACAGTTAATTTTGTGGTGATAATTATTTGATAAACTATTCTATAGAGTTTAAAGGAGTAGATTGCACCGTTAATTCACTATCTATGATAGGATAATTAATACAGCGATAGTATTACAAATTGTACGCCAGTTAGTATAATTAATTGAATACATGTATTTAACATTTTAAGTTTAATGTATATTTCACATAAGATAATGGAATTGATAATATATCTTATAATATATATAATTTTATAACACATATGAATATTTTAAAGCAATTCATAAGATGTATACAAATACATAGTTCTACGAATGGTAATTATTAATTACAATAATACAGTCATTGTAGATGCTAACTTTTTGTTATAGATAATTATACTACAATTAAATAAAAAAAGTACACTTTTTAAAATACTATGATTTAATACAAATAATATTACATTATTGATATAAATTTATATGTAAATTCCGTATTTAGAAATCATTTGCACTATTAGGCTAGCATGAATATACAATAAATAGTGAAATATCACGTATATCAATATATTAACTTGTATATTTTTGGAATCTTATTAATTAGTTAAAATTATTGTATATATCTGGTCCAATAATTACCCCATACGATATAATAAGTAGGGGTTAAACCTAATCTTACTAATGAGGACGTAATATGGATATCATACTAAGCTAGATTCATATATAACAATATATTTATTAATTATGTTTTTAATTGTTTATACAATATTATTTATAAATGATATATTTTATATAATTTCTCTATAAATTTATTAACAGTTACATTATCTTGTACCATTTATATTCATCTCATACAAATCATTTTAAATCTATATTATAGTTGTTGGTATTGTTGATATTTCTGATTTAGATATAATATTCAATAATAACTTTTTATTTTGTAGGTTCTTTATAATGAATGGACATACTCTCAGCAATGGTTAATTTGTGTACTCCGAACTAGATACTTTTCAGTGATATATTTAATTTTATTTCAATGATTTAAATCAAAGATATCAAGAAAAAAAAATTGATTTTTGTTTCAAATTTAAATGTGTTACTGGACCAATATTCAATACGATAAAATCACTCAAGCATAAAATAATAATTTCACAAAATATGCTAGAGCAGATGTTCTTTCCTTGTATATAGTTATTAGTTATCATTATTATAAAATATGTTTTTATGTTTTATAAATACAGTCAACTCTCTGTAAGTCGGACTTCTCGATAAGTCGGACACAATTAGTTGGTTTGGTTGGATTTGTATCTAGTTCCATGTTACATTAATCGGATAAGTCGGACTCATATTATAGTCATTTTTATGATTTTTATACTGGATAAGTCGGACTTTTTATAAATTGTCAGAATTGTTTACTTTAAATAATGAATATTATAATTTTAGTAAGTAATATAATTGAATACAACATTTTATGTTGCTGATTGTTGCATACTTCTATATTTCGGTAACTATTTAACTCGCTCTGCGTATTTCATGTATTATTTGCATGATATTCTTAATCTCGGATAAGTCGGACATATCGCTAAATCGGACACTTTTCCCGGTCCCTTGCGAGTCCGACTTATCGGGAGTTGACTGTATATTTATGTTTTATAAAATATTATCTTTATATATTTATATAGAAAATTATAATCATATGAAAAAAAGATAAATTATTATTTTTTGACATGTAGACTATTTTTATATGAATTATTGTTTGACTATATTTTAAATATAATAATTATATAGATAATCATATCTAGTAGATTTTATCTACTATTATTATAATAATTAATACATATAATAATCAGTTTTATATACAAATTCACAAATACATATTCAATTTAAATATACATAAATGAATACATAATCATATATATATATATACTGAATAGCCACATTATTCTTATTAACTATTGTTAATTGTTTTTTTTGTTACTTTATGATTATTTGAAATATATTACTTAATACATTAATGAATAGGTTAATCAATCATAAACAGTACAGCTTATCAAAAGAATTTATTATTACATGCTGTGGAATATAATATAAATGTATTGTATGAATTAAAGATCTACCTAAGAAATCACACTGTACCTCCCCAACTGATCCCCTACCCATGAAATCACACTGTATCCCCTCACTGATCCCTTACCTATCTCAATATATTACAAATGTTCACACTTATTTTCTACTATTTGATATTATTGCGGTCTCACTAATCTGGCTTAGCATTACAATAGTTTACTTTATATCTAGACAAACCGCAATAGCTCTATTATGATTGACAAATCTTATTTGTCTCTTTCTCCACTTAACCACGGTATTCCCCAGAGATCCGTTCTAGTTCCATCCCTGTTTTCTATTTATATCAGCTCTATTGCTGATCTAATTAAGAACTTTCCGAATATACACTACCATATTTTTACTTATGATATTCAACTGTTTACTATTTTCCCTATAAATTATCATAACACCATTAACTCTGAATTAATCGAGTGTGCTAACTGCATAAGATTATGGCTCCTCTCCAATAAACTACTAATTAATTCCTATGACTACTGAACATAACATATATACTTCTTATACTTCTTTTCCAAACTTTATTTTAAACAATATAATTATTTCTCATTCCCATTCCTCCAAAAACCTAGTATTAGTATATGATAACAAATTATCATTTAAGAATCACATATCATCCATTAAAAATCCTCCAACTTTCATCTCTTCAAAAAATACGGAACTTACTTTATAAAAACTCTAATAAATGCTCTTGTACTTTCCCGTTCTTCCCTACAGAATCTACTTCCTGCAAAAGCTACTGCTCTACTAAATCAAATTATCTGTTATTCAATACGTACTACTTTCTGCATAACATGACTGGATCACTCTACTACAATATCTCATCAATCATATCGTATATGGCTACCTTTCTCCCTCAGGTTTAAATTACGTATACTATCTATAATACATAAATCAATATATTCTTTCAACCTTATGCTATATCTCTGATATAATTAAAACGTACAATATTACCTCGTTAACAAAATGCTCCTCTCCTTATCTCCACAAACTCCAGATAAAAATATCCCTAAAATCTAGAGCTTTTACAAATTATGTTCCTACCCTATATAATTCCCTCCCTCTTACCATTCGTTCTATTAGAATTCAGATTAATAAATCTCACTTCTTCTTTTCTCTCTACCTCTAATCATTAAATCATCCAACTTATTATTTTTCTCTCACTTACATATCCCTATTTAGGTGCCTAATAATCTGTATCATCATCTTAATAAACATTACATTTATACATAAATAACTATATATTACAGCGAATATTAAACTTGCCTGTAGGAACAATTACTTGGTAATATTTTATTTACTCTAAGATAAATCGTGGTATGTCCCTTAAGATTGCTTATTTAAAAATGCAACACAGTGAATATTTTAAAATCAAGATAATAAAATAAACAGTTGAATACATTTTATTATAAATTAGGTTAGATTATTGAAATTTAATTTAAAGCTACATATAGCTGCCCGATATCGTCCGCTTCAAATTATTAATTTTTAAATATTTGGTTAGATATACAGGCAATTCAAAGATTTCATAATAGCTAATTTATATAAATGAAATTCAAGGCGCACATCAGTAAGTCGACCTAATCAATTTTGTAAATATATTATATTTCTTTAGGATGTATCTTATAATGATAAAAATGGCCTAGTTAATAAATAAGAATCTAAATATATTAAATATATATATATATATATATATATATATATATATATTTACCTATATAATAACCATCATGTGATTATTGTTTGAAGTACATTTTTAATTTTGTTTAGCTATATAGCTAAAATTGCATAATATTATATAATAAAACAAATATATTTAGAATATATAAAATTATATAACAAATATTTGAATTTAAAAAAAATTAAAAATGTACTTCAAACAATAATCACATGATGGTATTATATAATATATACAAATATTAATACTATAATAATTATTATAATATCTATAATAAATTGTTATATTAAAAAAATATTGATATTAGTATAATCATTATAAAATGTCGAAAAAATATCAGAAATATTCAATATTGATATACCACTATATTATATAGTCTATATATATATATATATATATAAATTATATAGCCTTATATTTATCTAATTATGTTTAAGCATTATTTATGTATTATTAATAAAATAATATATAAAATAAATTATCGTTATATAATATAATATATTCAATATAGAAATAAATGGTCATAAAATAACAAATAAATTATTTAAAAACTCTTTTAAAGCATTAAATTAACGATTTTTTTTACATATCTAATCATGTATATTCCCGGTATAATCGGGTATATTCTTAATTCTTATTTTATTTAAATAGAATTAGCGCCCTCTATAGTTATACTATGCATAGTATTGTATAAAAATGGTTGCCTTTAGTTGATATACATCCATAGAGATAGAGATGTTCTCTATAGCTCTATTAATAAATCTGATGAACTTATATTTGAAATTTATTATGATCTAGTTTCATTATTATATTAGATTATGCAACATAAATATTATGTATATTCAGTTTTCATTATGATAATCATTATCATGATTATCATTTTTAATATTTTTAAAATAATTTTAATTTATAAATTTGTCACCTCAGATAATATCTGAGATATGGGATAAATAAATTATATAATAATTAGATTTATTTATAAAATATCAATATTTAATTCGATTGAGTATTGAAAATTAGTATAAAGAGTATACTAATAAGTATTCAATAATGTATTGAAACTTAAAAGTTAGTACGCATTCATTCTGAGTAATTCAGAATGAATGCTAAATGTTTTATTAATTATAATAATATATTATTCATGAATATATATGTTAGTAATTATAAATATTATATAATTCATTTATATTAAAATCTATGTACAAATTATTTATATAAATTACCTTTTATGAAAATGCTAAATATAATAAAATAAATGGTCTAATATTTTCATTTTTCTCATTCGAATAAATAAAAATAAATACATTACTATTTACATTATAATCTTTGTAACATGGAAAAATCTGGGATGAAATATGATTATATTATTTAAGTTGGAATTAAAATTAAAATTAATATAAATATAATATATTCATAAATTTAATATACACAGAACATTGATATATATATCCAGAGCTGGGCAGGAATACTAAAAAAAATGTATAATATATACAATTACAATTACACACTTTTTTCTTATAATAGATACTACTACAATTACTTTTTTAAAACTCATAGTAGATACAATTACAAATACAGAATTTTCTTAGTAGATACATATTAGTAGATACAAATAAATTATAATTATATACAATATATATATATATATATATATATATATATATATATATATATATATATATATATATATATATATAAATATATAGATATAAATTATATAGATATATATATTATATCATATAATATATATTTATATATATATTCATCGATGTCGAATTTGATAGTACATATCAATAATATCAATAATATCCGGAAATGTTTGCTAAGTTGTAGTGGGACCCCCTTTAAAGTGACTATATTTACAGACAATTTTCGGAAAGTAATGGGGAGTAACTCACTACTTTCTCCTTAATTTATCAGCTGCCTTCTTTACCATTGACCATAATATCCTTATAAAGGTAAACTATCCTCTATCGGAATCTCTGGTACTGCACTCGATTGCTTCATCTCATACCTAACTGGTCATTTTTACCAAATTATCATAAATTCACTACTTTCTAAACATCGTAAAGTTATTCATAGGTACCTCAAGTATATGTCATTGGTCGACTCCTGTTCTATCTACTTCCCTTATTTAAAAGTATTGACAAATACCCCACTATAGATATTTAGTCGACTCTCACTTATATGCAGATGACATACAATTACACTATAGATTGATAGACCCTAACAATGACATACATGTACTTAACAACTAATATACATAACTGGCTCACCAACAACTTCTTATCACTAAACAGTCTTAAAACTGAACCACTGCATATTAAAATATCTACTACTATATTACTTCCACCAAAAATTACCATTAATAATCTGCGTATTTCTTATGCTAATAAAATAAAAAATATTGGTATATTAATCGACCCAACACTACAATTTCACATTCCGACTAAATCACTATCACAGTCAATTAACTACATACTACAAAACTTACGAACAATAAGACCCTTCATTAATTTTAATACTGCAATCTTCTCGCTACATCCCTCATTCTACCCCACATTGATTACTGTCATTCCTGTCTCTATGCCTCTTCAAAATCTAATAAATATACTCCAACGCCTTCAAAATACAGCTTTCAGATTTATATTCAACATAGCTAAACTTTCCAGATAAAATATATCTCCTCCAAATTACATTGGCTGCCAATAAAATCCAGTATAATTTATAATATTTCACTCACCATATATTTATCTACTCACCATAACACACCAGACAAAAAACATAAACACATCGCCTACTTATTAACTCCAAACATAACTATTTACGAACAAAAAAAATAAACAAAATTAAATTAAATACTCCAGTTCTATCATATTTAATATCTACCCAACATAAATCTGTCTCCATCCAAAATTCTGGAATGATCTACCTCACCATATCCGGTCAATTGACTCAACTGTAATACTCAAGTAAAATCTCATAACATACCGTTTTCTGAATAAATACATTAAAAATCACGTCAGAAAACTTCCATAAAGAAGTTGATGGAAGTGCCTAAAGCAATTAGGTAACAAGTAACTAAATTTGTAGTTAACTTGCTAGAAAATAACTTTCTAGCAAATATTTCCGAACATTATTTCCGGAAAAACTAGTTGTGGAATACCCCTTTTAAAAGGACATATTAAATATTTACACCTTATAACGTGTTCTTCAATATATGATATAGAATAAATTTGTTGAAATTTAATGATATTTAATGATATCCACGATGAATATTTTAGTGTATACACTGGTTGTACACACGCTGGTATATCAGCGTTATTTCATATGAAATTATAATATTAGCCATAACAGACTATTGAGAAATATACATTATTACAATATACTATTTTTCAACTCAAAATAATCAGTGACCTTTACTTTCGAATGTTCAACACTTATATAGTAAATTATCAAATATACAAAAAATAAATTATTAATATATTATTAATTATTATTATTTAGAATTAATCATATTCATTAAAATGATTTTATCTTTCAATGTAATATATAATTTAGAATTATAAATCAATTATTATATAAAATATATTATCAAAATAATGTCTTTGTTTTCAATAAATGTATATATATAATGGTTTTTGAGAATATCACTATAATTGATATATCATAATTGTTAACAATACATTAATTTCAATATTTACAAAAGATATTTGATTAAAACATATATTGATGATTTATATATATTATATATATACAACATTGTATATTAAAATTAATTTATAATATGATAATATAAAATATTGATATACAATACATTATATTATGTATTGTAAATTGTACATAATGTATGTATTGTACCTACATATAATGTCCAAATGATATATTATTTAATAAAATGTATCTGTTTACATAATTTTCTTAGTAGATATATCTAACACGTATACGTATCGTAGATACTATTTATGACTAATAGATACGATTACAAATACTTTTATAATTTTTATAATAGATACAAATACAAATACAAATGTATCTACGATACTGATTTTTTGCCATAATAGATACTGTATCGGTGATACTGCCCAGCTCTATATATATCATATAGTATATGCGCTATGTATTATATTATGTACATGGATATCTATTTTATTACTACTGTTAACAATACTATTTTATTAAAATGCTTGAAATTGTGTGTATATATATTTATACTCAATTGCAAGAATTTTAATAAACTGTGTTTTATATTCAATGTGTATTATGTATTATAATGTATATATAACAAAGATTCTGCGGAAAATCTTTGTATATAATAATAAATAATAATAATAAAATCAGATTTTGCAATTGCCTTGGTGAATGAATTAGCAGATCTTATCGAGTTTTTCACCCACTTAGGATTACGAGGAGAAAAAAATCATATAGGAATATAATTAAAATCACTTAATTTAACTATTTTTAATAGCACAAATTTTCAGACATTATTTCTGGAAATACTGTTAGTGACACCCTTAATATAATATAGTCTATAAGTATTATAGTCTCTTAAATATTGTTATGACTTTTAATATTATTCATATATATATATATATATATATATATATATATATATATATATATATATATATATATATATATATATGTATATATAATATCATAACAATATTTAAGAGCATCCACTGATTTAAAATATGTGTAAATAAAATAAATATTCAAAAAATGTATACTTAAAATTCACCTATATGTGTTAACCTATTCACCTACTATATTCATTATATATTATATATAATTTAGTATCCGTCAACAAATATCAATGATATTTTTCTGGGAATATCACAAAAAGAAACTTTAACCCAAGAAACCAGAATATGTTTATTAATTTAATTATGTTAAAGGTTTTTAGGTTGCGATTGGACATAGAGTACATGTAATTATTATTAAAAAATTATTATTGTAAAAATTATTAAGAACCAAATGTCAAACAAAATTTACAAAATGCATTTTGTAAATTTTGGTTGATATTTGGTTCTTAATAATATATATATATATATATATATATATATTTGATTGTACACTGTACAGTAGACCGGTTCGTTCGATTCAATTTTTAATCCTTCATATCAAATATAATACATATCTATATTTTAGAATAATATGTATTAACAATTTTTATAAAAAAATAGTTACCTTTGGTCACGAAGCATTTAAAGTTTGAAATATAAATTATTATTTTAAGATAAAATGTATAATATTCCATGTATAATAGTAATGATGCCATCTTATTATCTTTGATGTTTACAAATTTTTAAATTAATATTTAAAATTAATGATGTATTTGTATTATATTTAATGAATTAATATAATATATACCATTATTTATATTTATTATTAATATAATATCTATATTTCATGTTTATATCTACAAATTACCAATATTAATGTCTCCTAAAACTCGAGAAAATACACCATTTTACAAAGTATTTATTTCAAAATAATTCAAAAAAATAATTAATTTTTTAAAATTAATATATATAATTATACTTTACATGAATTTGAGTGATCAGATTGTATTGAATTGTGGATATAAGTTAGATATAAATTTCGTTTATACAAATAAAATTAAAAAAATAAAAAAATATGTAAAATTATTTTGTATTTCATATTTCAAATAAAAATACAAAAAAATTTACAAATGATGTTAATTTTTTTCTAAAAATAATTTTTAATTTTTTAATAATTAATTTGAATTAAAAATTGAATCGAACGAACCGGTCTAGTGTACAGTGTACACTGTACATTAAACACGTTGTATTTATAAGTGGATGTTGGTGTATATGCACTAGTTTTTATTATTGGTGTAGGCCTAAATGTATAGCTAAACCTACACTCGTATAGTGAAAAGTGTACACTTCATTAAAACATGCATAATTATTGGTAGAGATTGGTGTATATGCCCTATGCACTATGTTTTATTAGTTTACATTATTTAAACAAGTTGTATTAAATGTATTAAGTGGTGTATATTAGTGAGAAAGTCACTGAGAATACATATTTATAACGTTGTAAAAATGCTATTTTAATAAACAAACTACACCTACTTTAGTTTATTGGGAATACATACCATTATACAATTCATGTGGTGATCTAAATGTTTAATTTGTATTCATACCTGGTAAACTATATAGGTTTATAATATTGTTCAACTAGCATATGATTTTAGTAAACTAAATATTATTACCCAGCAAACAATATATTCGACGCCTTTGGACGCCATGCGCCTAAAAGTTCCGGAATTAATTCGTCGCTTTGATGACAATTAGCGCCCAAAAGCGTCGAATTTGCGACGAATTCAATAAGATTCGGAAC
Organism: Osedax fenrisi; assembly: GCA_964019155.1. NCBI lineage: Eukaryota > Metazoa > Annelida > Polychaeta > Sabellida > Siboglinidae > Osedax > Osedax fenrisi. The sequence continues at coordinate 13,314,233 of OZ025240.1, forward strand.
TGAAGCGCCTAAAAGCGTCGAATTGGCGACGAATTCAATAAGATTCGGAACTGAAGCGCCCAAAAGCGTAGATAAAGCGACGAATTCAATATGATTCGGAACTGAAGCCCCAAAAGCGTCGAAAAAGCGACGAATTCAATATGATTCGGAACTGAAGCCCCAAAAGCGTCGAAAAAGCGACGAATATATCGATTCGGAATCAAAGGATCCAAAAGCGTCGAAAAAGCGCCCATAAATTATCAAAAGCGCCCAAAAGCGTCGATAAATTGTTTGCTGGGTAGCCCTTATTTTAGTTATAATCTAATTGTAATTAGTAAACCTAAATTAATAAAATTATTAATTTATGTTATCATGTATTATTTTATAATGATTTTAATACAAATATTTTCACTAAAACTTTACAATTATTCTTCAAATAAATAAAATGCTGGTTTTATATATTCATATAATATAAATTATTGAAAAAATAATAAGTTAATTTGGTCTACCTACGTACAGAATGATGCCTAGCTTTCGATGCCGAGACTATTAGTTTTAGATGCCGAGCCGAGAATTTCATTTTCGGAAAAAAAAATGAGCCCATGCCGAGCCGAGACTCTAGCCAAACGAGCCCGAGCCGAGTTGAGACTTTTACAAAACATTACCGAGTCGAAATGATGCTTTTTTCGAAATTACATTTCAATACTAATTTTTATATATTTCACATTTACATCCATTTAAACAAAATAATCTGCACCATCTTTGCGATTCAGTGAATAATAATGTAGATTTTATCTAATGGTGTAAATAATACCTATCTTTTTGATGCCGAGCCGAGACTTTTGGTTATTGATGCCGAGCCGAGACTTTCATAAAAAACGAGCCCGAGCCGAGCCGAGACTCTAGCCAAGCGAGCCAGAGCCGAGCTGAGACTCTAACAAAACGAGCCCGAGCCGAGTTGAGACTTTAGTTAACTGAGACTGAGACTGCATCATGCTTTAGATTTGAGCATCATTTACATCACTAGTACCTACCTACCTACCTACCTACCTATTATTTATATACCTACCTACGTAGCATATCAACTGTATTCAGTATAATTAGTTTCATATACTAACATCATTGTATAGAATCATATATGGTAGTTTATCTACAATATTAATTATTCTGTATATTTTTAGTTCTTTTGAACTTTAAATTATTTCATATTAATATAGCCTATAGAGTCTATAGGTCTATAGTATAGACCAATGAAATCGGTATTGAATCGCTACTATTGATGGTGCAGTTTTTGATTGGTAGCCTATATTGCAATTATTATATTTCAACAACAACAATCACTATTTCTTTCTATTTAGCATCTATATTCTTCATCTTTATCATATATTTTTATATATTCATTTTTCTCTCAATTTATCTATCAAATTTACGCTGATTATCTCGTATATATGTATAATTTAAAATTCCAAAAATATCAATAATTGTAATCATTGAGATATATTCAACTGTAGGATTATCAGTATACCTATAGGTAGTATATATTACTATATGGTAATATCTATCTATTAATATATATATTCAATGTTCATAATTAATCATTTATTCTCTTCAAATTAATTAGCATTAAATTAATCTAAAACAAATCATACATTTTCTAAAAAATACCTATCCTTAACCATAATAATGATCTTTCAATACCTATTACTACTTTCACATGTTCATTTACAACTAATATTATATAAATAGAGGTACACTAGACACTACTATTTTATTTTTATATCATGTAGGTATATTTAACATAACTATAGTGATAACTAATGTGAATCACTATTAGTGATATATATATATATATATATATATATATATATATATATATATATTGATAATACTTTAAGAATAAATATCTCTTAAAAATAAAGTATTTTATTATATGATTTAGATAATATTAAATATGTATTATATTTATTAAATATTTAACATATGAGATTCTGGAAGTATGAGATAAAAGACGAAGATTGAAAGCAAAAAATATAAGAGTAGTAATCATGCCGAGAAATATAGAATAGTGCACAATCTTATAAAAAGAAGAATGAAAGATAAAAAAGATGAATGGCTGAAATCAAAATGTAACCAAATTTATTACGAATTAAAAATATGTGTTCATAGCAAGATAGCTTATATTACTATAAAGGCAATCACTAATCCAACAAATAGGAAAATGTCAAATATTGAATATGCTAACGGTATATATATCTTGAAGATGCTAATGGTATACCATTAGAAGACGATACTGCAAAATTGAATAGATGGATAGAATATTGCAAATATTTATATAACTATAGTTATACCCAATAAAAGTATACCCAATAAAAACCGACCGATCCAAAGTAGAAACAGATAATAGCCGTCAATATGATGAACATCCACTACCAATACTGAAGTCAGAAGTGATCCACGCCATAAAAAGTCTAAAAATGGCAAGTCACCAGGAATTGACAATGTACCAAGCGAGCTATTAAAAGGAGGAGGTGAAGCGTTAAATGATATAATCACAAAGCTTTGTCAGAAAGTATGGTCCACCAACAAATGGCCAGATTTATTGTCAACCTCTCTAATCATCCGTATTCAAAAGAAAGGAGATTTCAATAAAAATGATCAAAATATCATACTATAAGTCTTATCAAACATACAAGCAAAATTCTCCTGAGAGTTATATTGAACAGATTAATTCCACAAGCAAAAGATATTCTAGCAGAAGAACAAGCCGGTTTTAGAAAAAACCGAAACACAACTGAACAAATTCTTAACTGCAGACTAATAATGGAAAAACACATCGATTAAAAACGTCAAGTTTATCATAATTTCATTGATTACAATAAAACATTTGATAGAGTATGGCATGAGGTTTTATGGCGCGTGATGTCTTCTTTTGGAATAGGTAATGATATAATTCAATGTATTAAATCACTCTATAATTCTTCTAAAAGCAGGGTACTGCTAAATAATAATAATGGAACAAAGTTTAATACAACAGTAGGTGTGAGGCAAGGGTGCTTATTATCGCCTGTTCTGTTCAATATATTCCTGGAAAAATAATGCTGGACTCTGTAACAAATAAACCATCTAGTATATCTATAGGAGGCAGAACATTCAATAACCTGAGATTTTCTAACCTTAACTGCAGTTATCATGATGCACTATCCACAAACATCGACAGCATACGGCATGGAAATTAAACATGATAAATGCACAATTCTTGTTAATGGAGAAGATCCGACACCAATGATTTACATGTACGATAAACAGATTGAAAATGTGGAACATTTTAAATACCTCGTAGCAATGCTTACGAATTCCGGCAACTCAAAATTGAAGATTTTTGAGTCAAAGGTCAAAGACGTCTTCTAAATAAAAGCTATAAAGAAAGAAAGACGAATATATTGGTCAATAATTTAATAAATGATTAAGTCGGCTCGTATGTACCTCTAATTGATATAATAATGCGAAGAAAAATGACCAAATTCGGACATATAATTCAACACGATTCCGATGTCCAATACTATTCTTCAAGGCTATGTCGAAGGTAATATAAAAGGAGGAAGACCAAAGACAAATTTGTTAAATGATATTTTAGAATACTCTGATCTCCCTCTTCAGCAACTTTTAGTTATTGCAAAATATCGTTATGGAAAAGGTGATTACACATAGTTTCATGTTCTCCCCTACGATGCCTACATCACGGGACTAAGTAACTAAGTAAGTAAGTATTTATAAATAATATTACAAATATATAGTTTTAACATAAGTATATTTTAGGTTATACGTTATTTATGATACTTTTTAATATAATATAGTTAATATAAATATACAACATTATATAATAAATACCTCCTATAACCTCGAGGTTATAGGATGTCTTGATATACAATAAGCCGACCCACAATATTTGAATACACATAATGTAATTATTTTATAATTGGTATTTTATGAAAATCAAAGTAGATATTTGTAATGCTATTTTGTAGTTAATATAATATCGTATATATTATTATATAATACATGCAATAATTAATATATATTGCATATATATAAAATTATATATACTATTCTTTTTTATTATTAATATATATTGGATTTTTTTCTAAATTTTTATATTAATAAAAGTTATTACATCGGCCAAAACTACCTCAATCTACCAAGTCAATACTAGATAAAGCTATTAATTTTATAAATGTTTCACATATTGATAATAACATTGGAATGTGTAGTCTTAAATAATACGTATATATACGTAATATATTAGCTGATTTGTAATATAAAAATATGAGGCGTTAAGTAAATAGTTTTGTTAAAAATAATAAAAATATATATGTATACGTATATATGATGAAGGGACGGCTAAATAGGTGGGGGGTGTAAATCGGGCAATTTCCCGGGGCCCAACGTGTTTGGGGGCCCATGAAGTATTTAGCTAATGATTTATTATAATTTTGTTGAATAAAAATATGAAAGATTATAGAGCTAAAATGTATGTTAATGCCAGTAATAGGTATGTCTTGTAATACCTATATCTGGAAGATTTAATGAAATGCAAGATATCACAATAAACGTACTCCATTGGCAATATGAATCCCCTACGCTGCGCTTTCCTTAATTTCCTTTCCTTAAATATGGTTGGGAAAAATGCTGTTGAATCTTCAATAATTATAGCAATATTATCTTCTTTCATTCAAAATCAATATGTCAACCTAAATATAGAATATATTAACATCTAGATTAAAAAGATGATATCATATTTGTTATCGCATTATCGAATATAATATATATATTAGATTATATTTGTCTATAATGAATAGGTTTACCTACGTTTCTCGGATAAAGAAGGAAGCAGAGGGAGGATGACTATAACAGTTACGATGCAATGGCCTGTAAGAAGATAATATATAAATATAACTATATATATATACTATAGTACAATTAATTAAAAAATTACATTCTAGTTTATTATATATTTTATTTTATATATAAATTAGAGGAGAAATTCTAGATTTATAATTTTTCCTTTTTTCATAAATTTATAAAATTTTAATTTATTATTGATTTTTTTTTGCATTACTCTCTCTCATAAAATTAAAAGATTATAATTCTATGCCTAACTTTTTATACTTTTAACCTATTTTAGGTTATACCTATTTATATTGCAAGTTAATTTTAGATTTTCGAAATCATTACTTTATTCTTCAATTTCAATATGTTCGTAGGAACATAACTATTTTATTTTATTATTTTCATTAGGAAATTTTATATAAATAACTTATTTAGAATATTATTAAAATATTATACTCTTTGATCGATATTATAATAATTTGAATTTAGATATATATTTAATAAATAATATATTAGTTTATTTATTAATTAAAATAAAATTTGTTAATAAAAACTTATGGAAACATAATTGTAACATTATCATACATATATGTCATTATTTTTATTATTATTATGTAACTACAATTTTTAATAATACTGTTAAAAAATAATAATTGTATATACTAATGAAGTTTGTTTTATATATAAAACATTCAACCAGGCAATATACGAATATATTCGTTTTGCTCTTTTAGTGAGTATTTAAAATGTTATGAAAATATTGTATTTATTTATAAATTTGTTGATTTCTTTATTTAAAATTTATCTTTATTTATTTATTATTGTAATAACTAATAAACTAATAACTATATTTATAAAACTTTTTATAATTATTTACTATTGATATTTAAAATTATTGCCATATTACATATACGATTGCAATGTGTATATTGCATTATTCATATATTAACATAATATGCCTACTAATATTTTATATTATTACAAATATGTCTGCTACGGAACAATTGGTTTGTTCTATTGCATAATATAATTAAAATAATACTAATAATATTAATAATAATGATTTTAGTAATATTACTAAACATATATATATATATATATATATATATATATATATATATATATATATATATATATATATAGATATACGAGAAAAATAACATATATGTATAAAATAAAATAATATTATATCGAAATTAAATGATAAACCAATAATTTAAATAAAGAGCGATTATAGTTAAAAAGAGTTATTAAGCTCAATATGAACGTATATATCAGATAGGAGATAGGAGATAATGTAACGAGGAGGGAACGATATCTATATCTAATTGATCGTGTATTATATTTAAAGTATGATATTGTATTGTAAGTTATATAAATATCAGTACTGTATATGATAGAGTTTAGATTAAAAGATAAGTTTAATTAGTGAATTGGGAAGAGTAGACTGTTAGAAAAAAGAGTTTTCCAAATTTCCCTGTATTAGAACTCTTTTCGAGCATTACAATTAAGCAAATAAAAAACTTTTTTCAAAAGAGTATTCTAAAATTTAATAAATATAAAAACTCTTTACCAAAAGAGTATTCTAACTTTTAATATAAAAACTCTTTATTAAAAGAGTTTTCTAGCTATTAATACATATACAAACTATTTACTAAAATATTATTCTAGCTATTAATAAGTTAAGTTGTTGATATGGGTTTAGATATAAAATAAAATATTAAAATAAATAAATAATTAAAATAAATAATAGTATCTTAGTGTAGTAAATAGTATCGTAACATGAAAGTATTAACTCGTATATTACAATATATTATATAATTTCATTTAAGTTAGATTAAAACTTAAATTCAATAATAATAAAATTTTAATATTGAATACAATATTTAATCAATATTCAATTGCTACATATTCAATATCGAGCAATTATTCAATATGAATTGTATTATCAATATAATTATGATAAAAATTGTAGTTGATAATTTAGAAAAATCTATAGGATACTTAAATAATTTAAGTTTTTAAAAAAAATATTGTATTTATTAAACAGTATATTAACTCTAAATATACAATTAAAAAAATAATTAATAATTAATTTTGATAAACAAAAATATAATAAATATAATAAAATAAATAAAAGGTATAATATGTTATTTGTTCTATATTACATAATTAATATAACTTTAATTTAGGTAATATTTACATCAATTTACAGAAAAGAGTATTCTACATTATAAAAAAAGAGTATACTCATTATAAAAAAAGAGTTTTCTAAATTTTAAATGCTGGAAAACTCTTTTGGTAGTTTTTATATCTGTTATGATATGGAATACTCTTTTGTAGAGTATTTGGCAGTATTAGTAGATAGAAAACTGTTTTTAAATAAAGAGTTTTCTAGATTATAAAAAAAGAGTTTTCTATATTTTAATAAACGCTGGAAAACTCTTTTTTCTAACAGTGTATATAGGCCTGATTACTGCTTGAATTCATAATAAAAATATGAACGCGAATAAAACTAAAATAATATAATTAATATTGTATATTTTATAAATATAACAATTATAAAATAATTACAAATTTTATAATTTTAAAATATACAATATCTTATAATATTAATTTTAGTTTTATTCACATTAATTCATATTGTATATATAATATATATATGTATATATTATATATAAATATATATAATTATATATATATATATATATATATATATATGTAGACATATATGCCTATATAGTATATAGTATATACACTAATTATAATTTAATATTATGGTATTAAATCTTGAATATATACAGATTAAAATAATAAAATATAAAACAAATATAAAATTAATATACATGATATATAACTATAGGTATATTAATATATTAATATAATGTATTATTATATAAAATAAATAAATAATAAATATATGTTTATTAATAAAATAATTAGTTACATTAATTATAAAATTCGTATTAATTATATTATATTATATTATATCGTTTTATACTATTGTACCATTGTTAAATATTATTATTATTATTATCAGATTTAGGTTTGCACCAGGGTTTTTAGAAGCTAAAGCTTATCGAGACAATTACCCTTAATTTTAAAGCAAGTTCAAAAAAAAACTAAATAAATAAAATATTATAAAATATTAGATGACTTCCTGTTTACATAGATACAATACAATGAATAAAATAGAAAAATAATATAAATTGTTTGAACTTGCCATAAAATTATGTAATCATCATTTAATTATTTATAAATAAATAACTAAAATAAATAATAAGTACTATAAAATAATACACTAAACACAAATATAGATGTATTAGTATAAAAGAAGAAAAAAATGAAGTAAAATGAAGTAAAACTGAATAAAACTGAATAAAACATAACAAAAAGAATATCTAGAAAGATGGTAAGAACTGTATGTAACATTTTTTTTTTTTTTTTTTTTTTTTTTCAGTAAATAAGTTTTAGGAATTTTTTTGTAATACTTTATAATAATGTAAAGAATGTAAAATATTTGTTCAAACTGAAATGTTAGTTTAATTACTAATTTGTATATAAGTGTCAATAAAGAGAAATAAAACAAAGAAGTATAATCAAGTATACAAGAAAAAAGATTCAATACAAAATGTTTATGTAATTAAAAATAAAGTCAAATAATATTATTAGTCGGAGGGAAATAAAAAATACTAAAGAAAATACTAAAGAAAAAAGAAATACCTAACAGTTTTTTTTAATTTTATTATTTTTATATAAACGTCAATTAAAAAGAAAGAAAACATGAAAGTAAATTCAAATATAAAATGCAAAAATTCAGTAAAATAATATTATTAATGTCGGGGAAATAAAATATTGTAAAGTAAAACACTCAAAAGTATTAATTTTTTTTTAATTTTTACATAAACGTCAATAAATTAAAATAAGAATAAAATGTGGATCTTAGTATATAATACAATATTAGATAAAAGACATGATAAAAGATATAAAATTAGAAAAATGAGATTTAGATTATAAGTATACTGAGTAAGAAGATAACAAATGTGTATACATACGTTTCCTGAATAATTTATAATTTGAAATATTTTTTAAAATATTATCAAGCTTATTCCAGGTAATTGGTCCAATGTATATTAATGTTCTTCTGCATAGTTCTTTTTTGAAATTAATAATTGAGAAATTATTTATGCTCCTAGTGTTGTGAGATGATGAAGTTACAGAAAAAAATGCATTTGTTATAACAGGATGAAGATCATTGAAAATTTTAAACATAAATTCACATGTACTTATATATGTAATTTCATTTATTTTTAATAAAGAATTATCAATAAATAGTCCATTAGTATGATGTAAAAAATGTTTTTTACATATAATTCTTATCATTCGCTTTTGAAGAATATATATGCATGATACATTAGATTTATATGTATTTCCCCAAAATATGTTACAATACTTTATATGAGGCAAGAATATGGAATTATATATATGAAGTAATGCTTTTTTATTTATAAATTTGGAAATAATGTTGGTAATCCATATGATTTTTTTTAGTTTTGATTTTAAAAACAAGATATGTTGTTTCCAGTTTAATATATCGTCTATAATTACGCCTAAAAATTTATAAAATGTAACTCTTTCAATATTTCTGTTATTTAAATTTATATTTATAATAGTTCTTGAATTAATAGACATAAAGCAAGTTTTATTTAAATTTAATGATAACCTATTATATATTAACCATTTATTAATATTTTTTAATTCAGTTTGACAAATATAATTAAGTAATTCGGCTGATGTATTTTCAAAATATAAAGTAGTATCATCTGCGAACATGGTAAACTTACATAAAGAAGATGATTTTGTAATATCATTAATATAAATTAAAAATAAAATGGGTCCTAGGATGGTGCCTTGGGGTACACCCGTTATGACTTTTAGTTTATCTGAAATTACATCATTATATATACACTGTTGATATCTATTTGTTAAATAGCTCATTATCCAGTTAAGTGCAATGCCTCGTACTCCAATATTTTTTAATTTAAAAAGTAATATTCTGTGATTAACTGTGTCAAATGCTTTTTTTAAATCAATAAAGATTATAGCGCCAACATTGTTATTATTAAAACAGGTACTGATTTGTGACTGGAGGTTAAATATTGCATGTGATGTACTGTATCCTTTCCTAAAACCAAATTGAGAAGGAGATAATATATTAAAAGATGATAAAAAACTATAAAAGCGAGAATAAAATATTTTTTCTAAAATCTTTGCGAATTGACAGGTGAGAGAAATTGGACGATAGTTATTAAAAAATGTATCATCACCAGTTTTGTGTAAAGGGATAATATTTGATAATTTTAAGAAATCCGGTACAACGCCTGATTCAAAAGATAAATTTACAAGAAAAACAAATGGATAAACCAATACAGGAAAAATACATTTAAGTAACTGCATGGATATGCCATAATGATCTCTTGATTTTTTTGGTTTGAATTCATTTAATACTTTAATAATTTCATCTGAACTTACTGGTGTTAAAAAAAACTATGTATATTAGGTTCAGGTAAAAAGAATTTAAAGTCATCATCATTACAATTATTTATATTATTATCTAAATTAGAACCAATGTCTCTAAAAAAAGAATTAAATTCATTAGCAATTTGTTTAGAATCAACAATATTCACATTATTTACATTAAAATTTTCAGGTAGTTGTTTGAATTTTTTTTTAACATTAAGTAAATTATTTAGTACATTCCATGTATTTTTTGTATCAGAGCAATTTTTTAACAGATTTGAATAATACTTTTTCTTAGCTTCTCGAACTAAAGATGTTGTATTATTTTTAAAAATTTTGTAAATAAATAAGTCATTTTCAGATTTAGATATTTTATATTTTTTATATAATATCTGTTTTTTTCTACAAGCCTTTTTAAGATCTCGAGTATTCCATGGAATGAGTTTATTTTTGTGGGAGGCTTTATTAATTTTTGGACAGTATCTATCAAAATTTAAGATAAAGTATTCCAAGAATAAATTCCAAGATTTTTCTGTATCGTTAGTTTTTATGAATTCCCAGTTTGTTTTTTTTTAAATTTCAAACAGATTAAACATGGTTCTATCATTAATTTGATTTTGTTTGATTTTAGTAGATTTAACTTTATCTTGAGGTTTGGTAGACATTTGTAAATTTAAAACAATTGGAAAATGGTCAGATATATCTGAAATAATTATTCCTGAAAATCTTTTCATATTAAGATTAAAATTTGTAAATATATTATCAATTATAGATGAAGAATTATGTTTAGTGTCGATTCTAGTTGGACGATTAATTAGATGGGAACAACCTAGTGAAATCATCGTATCAAAAAAGGTATTAGCCACTTTATTTGTATTTATATGCACTAGATCAATATTAAAGTCACCACAGATAATCATTTTTTTATCATTACTAACATGTTGCTGAACATTATTTATCAAGAAATCAATAAATGTAGAGTGAGCTATTTTTTCTAAAGTAGGAGGAAAATAAATTGTACTGAAAATAATGTTTTTTGATTTTTCAAAAATAATTTCAATTGATATGTTGTCATAATAGTTATTTGATATGGTAGATAGAATATTAAATTGATAATGTTCACGTATATAGATTAAAACACCACCACCATTTTTATGTTTACGATTTGAACATATATGGTTATAACCAGGAATATTAAAAATGAAAATATTATTATCACTCAACCATGTTTCAGTAATTGAAACTATATCAAAATGATCATCAAACGTATTCAAAAACATAATTAATTTATCAAATTTTTTTTTTAAACTCCTAATATTGATGTTAATAATATTAAAATTAAATAAATTATTTTTATTAGAATTCAACTTCCATTCATTTGAGGTGTAATAATTGGATTCATTGAGAAAATTAAAATTACAATTTGAGAAATTATTATTATTAAAACTATCATTATTGGAACTAAAATTGTTAATTTGATCAACATTAAATTGCGGATAGATTTCATTCAAGTTCATATAGTACACATATTAAAAAGTTAAAATTGAATAAGATAATATAAAAGATTAAAGATATAGATAAAAAATATATGTAAATACCAATTATAATAAAATGTTAAAAATAGAATGTAATATGAAATTAGAACAAACGACAACGAAAAATAAATACAAAATAAAATATTTATATATCAGAATTTATTTATATCTGTTATTTTTATTGGAGACGAATCTTCGTTTTTTATAATAAAAGTTATTCCATTTATAGTCCAACAATGTAATATCACTTTATCTTTTCGAAGTTGTCGAGCTTTGTAGAAAATATCAGAATTAAATTGTGTTAGATGTTCATTTATATATGTATCAGTGCCTTTTAATTTTTTAGAATTTTTAATAATTTCAAATTTAGTAGAGTTATGGTGTAGTTTGACTAACATTTTATTATGTTTATTCTTGTTGTTTTTTAATTTATGTATCTTAACAATGTCATACGGTTGTATAATTATATCTAATTTTTCCTTTGCAAATGTGATGAAAGATGGTGCTAGATTACGTTGAGTTAAATCAAAATTCAATTTAGGATCAGATATAATAATATTATTTTGTTTTGAAAATTGTTCAAGGTTATTAATTTTTTGTTCTAACTCAATATTTGTTTTATCTTTATTATTTACAACTGCAGTTAGTTCATCAACTTTATTTACTAATTCAGATACAACTGTACGCAGTTCTTGAATAGAGTTTTTTAATTCATTAATATCTTGTTTTTGCGTCATAATGTCACTGAAAATATATAAATATATATCATTATAAAATTAATCAATACAATACTTATCCTAAAAAGATAATGAAATATAATGAAATTTACATCTACATATAAACATATAAATATATATGCAACAAATTAAATAAATAATATAAATAGGCACATATATGAAATGTATGATGTACAAAATATAAAATAGAAATAAATCTATTCAAGAAAATTGTATAGAATGTAAAATCATATATTGGAAATAATATTGTTATGTAATCAAATTTAAAATATAAACTTTAATGAACACAAAAAAAATGTATTTATTTAAATCATTATCAAAGTAAAATGAAATACACAGCAAATCAATTAAGTCTTTAATATCAATAGTGAATGAAATTTATATATAATATAAATAAATATATTTATATAGTGAAAAAACTCAAGAAAAACTTTATTAGAATATGTATGTGACTAATGATAACCATGTATATATATACATCAATATGTAATACCAAAATAAATAAATTATATATAATGTTTATTATTAATATATAATACCTAATAGATACATATATATATATGAAATTAAATTATTTACATCTATATATAATACTAACATAAATAAATTCTACAAATCATTTAAATTGTTTCTATATTACATACAATAAATATATATATGAAAATTCAATTCAATAGAAGATATATAAAATTATTTTAAATTAAATTATTTGCATCTATATATAATACTATAATAAATAAATTCTACAAATTATTTATTATTTCTATAATACATATAATAAATATATATGAAATTAAATTCAATAGAAGATATATAATAAATGTATATAAAACTAAAATGTACATAAAAAAGTATAAAGCAATTGAAGAAAAACAACCAGAAAATCACTGATGCATGAAATATTATATAGAAAAATGTCAATACAAAATTAATAACTATAGAAAAAGCAATCAAATAAGGTGTAAATAAATATATTTCAATAAAATAAATATATTAATGTAAAGTTAATAAATTAAGTTTAAATAATATATGAATTATAAATATGTATTACTTATCTGAATAATGATATTACTTGATTTTATAAGAGATAACAATATACGTCTTATAATAAAATATATGTAAACAGGAAGTGAAAATATATATATATATAAAATATAATCAGAGTTGGTGTTAATACTCTGGTTGGTATAGTAGATTGGGCTTATTGATATATCAACCCGTCAGTGTTTAACTAATATAATCTATATTAAAATAATTTAAACGAAAATAATTGTTGAATTAAATATATCTTTAGATGATATATATTATATATAATAATAACAAATAATATTCTCCACAATTATTGTGACTATTATTTGGAATATAAAATATAAATGATACCTTAAATTATAATACTGCAAATTGAATACTGAATATACTAAATAAAACATTTATAATATTAAATACTGAAAAATAAATAATGTAATAATATATATAGGGAATAACGTAGAAAATATAATAAAACTTATAATATAAAGATATTATATAACCTCTACATATTCAGAACTAACATGACAATTAAATAATAAAATATATTTTAAAATATTTTGTGAACTATATATAGGTCATCTGATGCTACATCATTTGAATTAAAAGTAAAATAATAATAATTATAATTAATTAATCATACTAATATTTATATAATAGAAAATATAAATTAAAGGTAAATGTCAGCTAAAATAAAATAGTTAAATAACAATTGTAACATTATAATAGAAAAATAGAAAATAAAATGAATAAAGTTAAATGTTGTATACAACTGTAGAGTATACTCTACAAATAATAATATATTTAAAATCTTTAAGAATATATTTATATTGCGTTCATTTGTAATATATTTGGTAAATTATTCCACAATATATTCATAATATATTATGTAAAAATGTGTAAGATTACATGACATTGTAGGTTTGATAAATATATTGATGGACATGAATTTATAAGTAATTAGTTTTATTTAAATAATGAAGCAATCCTATACGATCCTATAGTATGTAAATATAAATTAAACCATGATTTGGGTATATATTTCGGAATACGCAATAGCAATAAACAATATGATATTAGCATTACATTTTAGTTTATTTAATTTTTAAATATACTAAAAAATGTTAACATTTTATTAATATTAAAATTTTAATTTAGAGTATTCGGAAAATAAAAATTGAGCATAAGAATGTATTATGTTTGGATATACATTTAAAAGTACTTGTATACGTATTATTACTCCATATTAAGTAATAATAATATATATGATGTTGATGATGAATCACTATAGTATACAGCGCGATGAAAAAGTATATATCTGGAATTCAAATATCGTGAACAATGAAGTAGGGGAAAGTAAGCGAATACGGACAGTGCCAGAATACGGACACTATCGGTATCTCATAAACCATAAATCCTACAAAAAAATTGTAATTAATAAAATATTCATAATTATATAAATAGTCTAAAAAAGTATTTTTTATTTTTGTTATTATTCATAATATTGCTGATATATTCAATAAACTGATTTTTTATTATGTTTTTAAATTTTTTGAAAAACAATTTCAACTTAAAACCTTCTCAAGAATATACAAATGTATCAATATAAAATATAACACTATATTTAAAAAAAATAAAGCATTCTTAAATTATATATATTATTGCTATATTTGTTATCAAATATTCATTAAATTATAAGCATATATATATAGAGTTCATATAAGTCCCTAATTCGGACACTCTAGATGTATTAATACGGACACCCTATAGGGTTCTATATATATATAACCAATCAGCGCGTAGCGTGTAAACTATTCTGATTTTCATAAAAACCGCGTGAGTTATAATATTAATACCACCTATAAAGCTAAATCTAAAAAATGTATTATTTAGACACTTAAATTGTATTATTAATTAAAAAAATAATACAAATAAATAAATTATTAACTAATTAATTTAATTTATTAGTTTAAGTTATATATGATATCCGACGGGACAGGGTATCCGACGGACACTGTCCGTATACTGAATATATTCAGACACAGGTACCGAATACGGACACCCCTATAATCTATCGAATTAATATATTAAATATAATTTTAAAATCACAATAATATATAACATACAAGCCAGTTATATTTTGTAATTTTGGAATACAAATAATGAGTCATAAATTGTTAATACCATTTATTGTTAAAGTTTCCGTATTAGGTTACTTTCTCCTAATTAAATAATATTAATATTTTATCATTTTTGAATACAAATATTAAGTCATATATGTTATAACATTGTAAGAGCATTTATTATTAAACTATTGTATTAGGTTATTTCCCCCATTTCTTTAGTTTAAAGATGCTATTTGATATTTTAACGGTTTTGATGGATGTAGGGAGTTCATTCCAGAGAAGGATGGCGAAAACAGAGTAGAAAATGTATCGTTTTCATATTGTTTACGGTGAAAGGAGAATTCAATCAGGACAGTATAACAAGAAGAGTTTTAGTGGAGTATGGAGTGAAATTAGCCTATAGGTTATTAGCATATAGCCTAAAGTATAATTTATACTTTAATAAGGTTATTAAGTTAATAGAGAGACATATATAATGGTATGATGATATAGAAAGGTAGAATAATATATTTTTAATAATGATTTATAGCATAGATAAATTTATTAATAATAGATAAAAAAGTAAAGTTTATTATTACTAAATTTAATATGAAAACGGCAGTTCGTACTTTACATAAATATTTATACTTAGAAATATAATATATTATAGTTGTTTTAATTATATTTATTATAGTATCATTATATTTAATTCAAGAGCTATGGATTAATACATAATTAATTTTATCAGCATTAAGCTTTAATGTATTGTGATCTATTAACCATTCCATTGACATCACACGTGTATAATTTATGTTTTTCTTCTTCTAATAAATGTAGCTTTTTATCCATAAATATAAAGTAGTATCATCAGCATATAATATTATTTAAATATTGGAAAACATACTTGCCAAATTATTAATGTATAATATTTGACTTAATATGGTACCAAAAAATCTTAAAACCAAATTGACTGTCCAATAAAATATTATTTGAATTAAAAAAATTAGTAAGTCTACTTTTTAAAATGTGTTCAAATATTTTTGAAATTTGATAAATCAATGACATTGGTCTATAATTAGAGCAGCTGTTTTTGTTTACTTTTTATATAGAATAATAATTTTATTAATTTTAATGTGATTATAAATTTAAATTTAATTGGATAAATCAGATTCACCATTATCGATTTTTATACAATAAGGCTCTATTTATATATACTACATAATTTAACAAGATACAATACAGTTTAGTGGAATCATTATTACATTTATGAAAAATATAATTTTTCAGTTGTTACTAGAACTTTATTTAGATTCGTTTGTATAATTTATTGTTTGTTGACGTTCAGGCATATTGTGTATATAACGTTTAAATACATTTAATAATGCAATTTAATTGATATGTTTTTCTAATTATAATTGATCCTACTCGATATTAAAGGACATGCTTTAAGGACATGCTTTAATTTACAAATTCGTAAGAATAATTTACATTTTTAGATGACATAATATTCGTCTAATCACATTTAACACGTATATATACCCTATAGGGTGTACGACGTACGGTGTACACTGTACGTCGTACACGTATACGTGTTAAGTACACTTATAAGTCATACAGATATATTTGATCGAATACTCTCTGAAGACTCTATACATAAACCTACTATGCGAAGGAGTAATCCTAGATATCCTATATATCCTATATATCCTATATCCTATATACATATATATATAATTATAATTTGAAATTAATTAATATATATAAAACTCTATACATAAACCTACTATGCGAAGAAGGAATTAAGTAATTCATTATATATATATATATATATATATATATATATATATATATATATATATATATATATATTTATAAAAGGTATGTTTAAATATTACAGAATTGCAAAGATTCACATATAAAAAAGGGTACCCTACATATAACTGAATTCAAAGATATTAATAAAGGTGTAAGGAATATTTATAATTGTAAAAATAAAAATATTCAAAAACTATACAAAGAAGAAACTAATAATTTAAATGAAATTAAGTATATTGCATATACAGGGTTATCACTACGTAATAATGTGATTTCAAGAGTAAATTATAAGAATTTTATCAAATTAAAACATTTGACTTCCATTAATTTATCTAATAATAAAATACAATATATAGAAAAACAATTATTTAAATTTAATATTAAATTAAAACATATATTTTTACATAAAAATCTAATCACTAGCTTTCATTTATATTTATATAATTTAACGCAATTGCAAACTCTACGATTGGATGTAAATAAAATTAAAACATTACAAAATGACGTATTTAGAAACTTTTTCACTAAAAAAAATACACTAAACTTAACATCTAATAATCTGGCATGCGATTGTTCCATGTACTGGGTAAGAGACACGGACGTGCAAACTAACATTAAATTATCGCCCAATGATAAATGTACACTGGAAATACGTAAGGACTTGAGTGTAAAGTGTTTCATCGGTAAAGAGAAGTGCACCGGTCCAATCGCTGAAAAGAACTGCACTCGAGGTCAGTTATTTGTCCTATTTATATTAATATTTAATAAATAATATTACAATTTTAATATTAATATTCATATTTTCATCTTACAATACTTTCGTCAATTAGATCATAAATATATATATTACGTTTAGTGAAATAATTGAAATATTAGGATAATGAGGATAATAATTCCCATAGATCCCCTAAATAAATACCTTGAATTGGATTATATAAATTATAATCTTTAAATACTATAATTGCATATTTTTTAGCGTTTATATTTATTTAGGAAATAATATATTATATATTTAATAGGGATATCGCTATTATAAATTACATTTTACCATTTTATATGTTATATAATTATTAATATATATATATATATATATATATATATTTATATAATTAAATAAATAAGAAATATCTAATATGCAATAGTAACAACCGAATGTTTTCAAATAAATATAATAGTATAATATTTAATATATTACCTTATACATGAAGTAAGATTTCTAGCAATATATGTTCTAATAATTTATATATAAATGAATATAAGTAGATGATAATTATTAAAAATTAAAGTAAAGCTAATATATAAAGTAAGTGCAATTACTATAAAATCGTATTAACTGCCTGTATATAAGCGATATATTATATAATCTAGGTTAAGAGTTTATAGAATGTGTTAACAGAGCTCAACAGATTAAGACGATATATACACGTGGAATAGATTCTCGGTGACGCATTGATATGTCAATGTATATGTATGTGTATGCGTGTGTGTATGCGTGTGTGTATGTGTATGTGTATGTGTATGTGTGTGTGTATGTGTATGTGTATGTGTATGTGTATGTGTGTGTATATCAACATATATGTAACCGATTTGTTACCTAATGTTACCTATTCAACTTTGACATATCTCTATTATCGATCATAGAATTTTAAATTCATATTTATCGAATTTGTATATCATATATCACATGATGTATTACATAAGTAGGTCATTATATATTAAGTAGGTAATTATATATTAAGTATCATTATATGTTAAGTATCATTATATATATGAATGTTACCGTGTTGGCAATGGAAAATGTATTTAAACTAAATACAGGATTATTTTTTGTGAGGTTTATTTATTTTCAATTTAAATTAAAATTTGTTTAAAATAATGTACTTATTATGAATATTGAAATAAACGAATGGTATGCATATTATAAATATTGATATTCATTCAATATAGTGACTAATATTACATTTGAATATAATAAATTAGTTAAATTCAGAATTCATAATAAATCAATAATGTTTAAATTTAATTTGAAATTAAATAATAAATAAACTATAGGTAATTATGATGATATATAATTTAAGTTGGATTTTTTTTTGAAAAATGACAAAATCATCTTAATATGCTAAATTTTATAATGTTGTTATTTGTATGAAATTTAAAGTTTATAATCACTATTAGTATATTTTATTAATATTTCTATTTATTATAATGTGAATTTAAAATCTATAAGCTATAATAAGGAAACTTTAAAAAGTCGAATTGGTAACAAATCACTAATCGTTAATTCTATTTTAACGCAATCGTCTCAATAAACTCCTTCCCAGGCAATATGTCAGCACATATTTCATATTTACAAGTGATCTTATATTTTCATAAAAAACGATCGTAGTTTGTTAATTTATTAACTTACCATGATATATATATATAAAGTGGATAATTACCTTAAGTAAGCAATGCATGTAAACAAATAGATATGAAATAATATATGTATCATATATATATATATATATATATATATATATATATATATATTATTAGAAGTATATACATATGAATTTATTAAGAGCACACTAATTTTATAAATATTGTATAGGTGCACCCAAATACCTATATATTTATTGGGGCTTCGCCCCTTATAAGGGCATCTATAGATGTCTATGGGTGCACCTATAGGTAATACCTACAACATATAACTGATATATAACCTATAACCTATGACATGTCACTATAACACATAGGGGACGTGAGGGGGTTTTGCTAGATCAGCTGTAGCACTCGCTATACTAGCTAGTACTCCGTGAATATTGAATCTTAGTATTTGAATTTTAGAATACTTAGATAAAGATATTGATCTAATAAATAGCTATCTCAGATTTTATAAACGATAACACCATTCTATATTATCAGTTCTATTGCTACTCGTACATATCGATAAATATGTAAGTGTCGGATTAGCTAGTTTTGGTCGATAGTTCTGAATTTGCTAATATTTTATGCCTTATAGGGCTTTATAAAGAGTAAATATATATTCAAATGATAAAATTTGTGTCAAATAATTCGAATATTTATTATAACGATATAGCATATATGGTATTATGTAATACAATCATAATTTTAATTAATTATATATTATATAATTAATTCATATAATATATAAAATATATTATATATTTATATAACAATTAATTCTACGCTATAGCGTAGAAATGTATTTATATACATTTAAAATATATTTAAAATATATTTATTACAATAATATAGTATAAAATGCACTTTTTACATAATCTACAATATTATATTATATATATATAATTTTTATTAATTTTTCCTAACATATTTGGTAATATTATAATTATACATAGTTAGTTGATGTACAATATGTTTATATATATATATATATATATATATATTATCGTGGTGATTATATTGGCAACGAACATAACCCCCGCATCTAAAAAACCCCCTCACATACCGTTATAACTATATATAGTATAGTATATAACTATAGTTACCCTACTTTAAGTACGAGTTAAGTCGGTACAGATTTTCTATATATCCACAGTGAATTTATCAATTTATTTTATATTCAGTTTTATATATGCGCCAGAATTTAAAAAACACCTATACATATTTGTATATACAAAATTACTTATACGTTTACTATATTGAATTCACATGAAAATTACATTATAAACAATTTATTATTAAATTTGTATTTCATTTTTATGAAATATTTTTTGAAATGTTAATTCATTTTTTAAATTATTATTTATAGGATGAAAACTAAGTGATATTTACTAATATATAATAGAGCAATAGGATAGTTTAGTTTTAAATTCTATACATATCTATAAGATGAGTAAACGCTAACTTATATTGCATGTAATTTAATAGAATAAATAAAATATTGTAGTATTCAAATCCCATCAAACTTAATCTAAATCAGTGATTTTTATACTATTGATAGCAGTTGGATAGGTGAATAGTATAGAAGTTGCATAGATATGGAATATTATATATTTGCTTCATACAATCTTTAATATTAATATAATATAAAATATAATGTTTACAAATGAAATATGTTTTTCAGTTTTCTTTTAAGATAAGGGCTTGTATATCGTTTACAAAATTTCGAACGACTCATATAATGTAAATAAGCCAATGTAATATTACACTCATTATCATTATATATATATATATATATATATATATATATATATATATAATGATAATGAGTGTAAAATATATATATATATATAATTTGATATTGAATTATAGACATATTTTAAAAATATATATCAACATATTTTACTTGTTTTTTCTTATAGAAAAATATATGAGTCAAACTAAAATATATAACTTAACAAAACAAATTTAATGAGATAAATCTAAGTTTCAAATTATCTTATATATCATCCGTGATAAAATTCCTATATCTTCAATGTTAATTTAATGAGGTGGTGGAGCTTCAATAATATTTTTTTGTTTATTAAATTAATTATGTTATCAATAGATATATCTATCCTAGCTATAATTCATGTAAAATTCGCTCTACCAATATTTATATATATAAACATGTACATCAATCTTATCCGTTTATATGGGCATCTATTTCTGATTTAGGTATATTTTTTAATATATAATAACATACAAGAGTTTTAATTTACAAATTCAAGGTACAATTATTTTTAGATTGTTTGATACATATTTTCAATTGGAAATTAAAAAAAAAAATATAATTTGTATATGATATTAATATGATGTTAACTCAAGTGCGCACTTTTTTGCGCAATATTTGTATATATACATAGTTTACGTTTCGATATATTGGGTGTACATGTAAGTATCGAGCAATTCTTTGTCCATTACCCGACATTGCCATATATATATATATATATATATATATATATATATATATATTGTAGATTTAGATATATATAGTGCATTACCTTAATACTAATAAAAATAACTTAAAATGCAATAATGATAAGTATACTTAGTATGGTATATATAATACTTAGTATGGTAGATTATTAATCTTATATATTATTATTGCTTTATAATTAAATATGATAACGTTTAATATTTATAGGTAAAAATAGAAATAATGGAAATAATGGAGTCAAGATTACAAAAAAGACTAGAATCAAAACTTTAAAAACACTTACATTACATAAAATAAATGGTAGTAATTATTATATGATTGGAAATGTGTATAAGAAATTTCCTAGAGCTAAATTTAAAGATATTATCAAAATTGATAAAAATCGTTTTAGTATTAACCTATATAAAATACAAGGAGTATATCATTATATGAATATAAAAGGACAGTATAAGCGTGCAGCTAAACCTCGTTTTAATCCTACGTCAACAATTCCAACTACTACAACTAGGGAAAATTGGGAAATTACAACTCACGCAGATAAGAATCCTGGTTGGTTTAATAGTATATATTAGTATAATATATATATATATATATATATATATATATATATATATATATATTATATATATTATATATATATATATATATATATAGATATGTAGGTATAATTATAGTCATAGTAAGAATTATCTAAAGCGCAAATGAAAAAATCTGAAAGTTAATATTCTTTTCATCTATTTCTCCAAAGCTTTCGATTCAATACATCAAGGAAATAGGGCAGATAACTCAATTCGTACGTTATAGCAGATTAGCTTATAAGTGTTACCATGATAACATACAAAAATAGTACATCTATTGTGAGAACTGACGATGGTGATACTGAATTTATAAATATATCTGGTTGAGTTTCGCAAGGTTATACACTAGCCGTTTCTTTTCATAATTTGTCTTGACTATGTTATGAAGAATGCCTTAGACCGAAATAATTATCAAGGGTTAACCCTCAGTGATATAACTCTATATGGAAATCTAAACTACCCGATAAAATAAAAAGAAACTTTTTCAGAGCAACTGTGTTAATAGCTAGACTCCGAGCGCTTTAAAAATACTCAACGGAAATTATACTCGAATGCTGCGTTCCATCCTAAATAGATCTCGGAAAGATAATCCAAACAATAAAGAGATATAGTGAAATATACCGAACATTTACACATAGATAAGGCAGCAAAGATTGCGTTTTTCTGTGCACTAGATCCAATTTGGAACTCGCATCAGATGTTATAATCCGGCAACTTAGACATGGTAACATAATAAGAGGTCATGACCCCACGACCCCACGCGCCCTATGTCGATATCGAATCTATGATGCAAACAAAATAAAAAATACGATGGAAGATATAGATTGTTGGAGGAAGATAGTCAAAAACTTGCGAGCAAGCTCGACATTGTAAGGTAATAGTCATAGACTATGACGCATAGTTATATCGATAATATGACTCATACTGTTATCGATAATATGACTCATAGTGTTATAGTACTGTTATAGCTCCAGCGAGTAGTAGTAATCGTTATTTATTTAAATGTTTTATTGACTACAAAATCACGTGGTGGTTATGGGCGTCATGAGAAGGAAACAAAAATAAAATAAATAAAGTACAATACAAATAAAGGAAAAGGGAGTGTAGGTTACAATGTTAATAGGTGCGTGGAGAGTTTACATTTAAATAGTGACTAGGATTTCAAACACCTAATGTAATATGGTAGAGCATTCCAGTATTTTGGAGCTACCACAGAGAAAGCAGATTCAGAGTGAGCAGATAAGTTATGGCTATAGTCGTATACTATAATAGTGGATAGAATGTAATTACCTTAATAACATTCCGAACGGGAACTGGGAGTATATTCTATAGGAATAGATTTGTATTTGACCTAGATCGGTATTGCTTATATCGCTAATATATTCAACACGTCAGGAGATTCGATCTACGTGTCCTAAGATGGCCGACCATCAAACATATACATTTAATAACAAATAACATTGAGTTTTAAAAACATTTTATTTTTTCTATATACGCTTATAAAGTTCGTTTCGATTATATCAACATATAAATTTATATTAATTTATATTATATATTGACCATCAAACATATACATTTAATAACAAATAACATTGAGTTTTAAAAACATTTTATTTTTTCTATATACGCTTATAAAGTTCGTTTCGATTATATCAACATATAAATTTATATTAATTTATATTATATATTTATACTTCAATATTAGTGAAACTTTTAATTTGATTAAATAATACTTTATAAGTGATGGTTGATCATCTTATATATGTATTTTCTAGACTATAGTCTAAAAACCTATAGGTTAAATAAAGTTTTTTTTATTTCACTTCAAATTTTATTTAAAAAAGTGTCAAATATTGACAATTTTCAAAAATGTTGAAATACATATTACTCTTTAATATAATATACATACTATAGTATACAGTAGTGATGTAAATGATGCCGATCTTTTTGATGCCGAGCCGAGACTTTCGTTTTCGGAAGAAAAAAAAACGAGCCCGAGCCGAACCGAGACTCTAGCCAAACGAGCCCGAGCCGAGCCGAGACTCTAACAAAACGAGCCCGAGCCGAGTTGAGACTTTAGGTAATTGAGACTGAGACTGCATCAGGCTTTACATGTGAGCATCATTTACATCACTAGTATATAGTGTGCAGTGTACTGTACATATATATAATATATATATATATATATATATATATATATATATATATATATATAATAAACATACATTAAAATATCCGAATATTCCTTCTGCATTATGACAAGTACCACATATTACTTATATTCCATTTCCAATATTCCAACATGACACTTATTTCATTTAATATATCAAATTTATTATCTCCAGAATCTGTCTTGTACCGTCATCGTGAAATTGATATATTCACAAACATTTTTCCATGACAGGTTCATTGATATATTTCCATAATGTAAATGCAGTAGTTAAATAAATATGAATATCCTATGAAATATAATAATGTAGACTATTCATAGTCACGTCATATAAAAGTTAAAAACCTGTATTTTTCTATAATGGTAATACGTTTGTCCTAGCCTAATTCTTCCCCTGAGCTATTTGCTAAATCGACTGAAAGGTATAGCACATGTATATTCTACTCGATTCATTAATATATAATGAGCCTACTTGTAATGTATATGTGTGTGACATAACAATTATATCGATACTTTTTGGATGAAAATCAGGATACACAAAATATACATGCTTTCTCTGTGTGTGTGAGATAGTCGAGCTTATGCTAAATTAACAATGATTAGTAATCATTGTACATAACGTATCAGTTAAAGTTTATTTATTTTAGCATGGTTAATACAAGGCTAAGAGGTCGTAATCGCTTATTAATGCCGCCGTGTTATATTTCCATTAATGATATGCACTACCTACATTACATTACATTAGTGAATAATTTTGTAAAAGTATTGGATATGTAGGGATATGATTTTACTAATTTACAACAAATATTTCCACATTTCATTGTTATTTTTTTTTTTATTTGGTGGAGTCCTTTCATCCCATCCAGGAACTTAGATGAAGTTTTCACTTATAACCATATATGGCTCCCATATATGGATCCCTTCGAAGCCGCTCTCATGTTAAGGCATCAATGGTTTTAACGAGAGCCGATCATTTATTTATACACAATTATATAAGATCACTTCTAAATAATATTTTAAGACCCATTTTATAAAATTAATTAATGGTCCGGACGAGGGTCGAACCCGTGTCCTACTGCTTGTGTCTCTGGCTACTTGTGTGTCTCATTAGAACTAGAGTAAGGATGGAATTCATAATTGACTAACAGATAGGGAGTTAATGAGCAATAATAATTTTGATTTATGTATGAGAGATATTGAATACATGTATACATTGCAGTGCTGACTCTATAGAGTATAGTCATTACATTTAAATTATAAATATGGGTCATGTGACTAACATTTTATAAATATCAGTCAAACTTTACACTATACTTTTGACCCACATTTAGGGCATAATGTTAGTCAGTTGACCAAGTTATTTTTATGAGTGTAGTCATTAGTGTCAATTATTAAACATTTTCTCGAAAATCATAGATGTACAGAATATGTAAATAGTGTGGATGACTTGCTTTTATAAGACTTTCTATTATAGATATCTGAGCTCGTTTGAGAGACCTGTGTCCTTTCTCAGTATATATCGAGACTATTTTACTAACTATAGTGAAGAACAAAGGAGCGACATTTAATCAGGTTATTTTGACAATGGAAGATAGATACCAAACGTAACTAATAGCATCCTAGATGGTTACTTTTGGTGTTAAAAATGTATATAAAATACTCTAAATAGAATAAAATCATTAACAAAATATTTAATCGATATTTATTATATTATTATCTATGTACATTATTATTTATAATCATTATGTATTAAAATATACCAAATACTATTGAAATAAATGTATTATATTTCCGTTAATTTTCTTTATTTTTTATATATTTGTGATTTTTTCACACATTTTCAAAGTTAGATAAAAAAAACTTAATCTGATCTGAACGAATTAATTACACATTTAAAATAAGTATGAAAAACTAGTCTAGAATCAGCTAACATAACCCAGACTTCAGAGACTTTTTATACCAAATGTTGACCGGTGTAACGAGTGAACATATAAAATGGATACCATTCCCAGCGAACAGTAATAACAGCACAATGGCAGCATAATAGCACAATGTAAACATTTGAGGCTCTAGTATATGCTGTTAGTCTGCTATTATGCTGCTCTTACTGTTAGCTGGGTTACTACGTGATATGGGATCAAGGAACGCCGGAACATCATGGTAACCATGGTAATCATGGTAACCATGGTAACCATGGTAACGTAGTGATAACGTACCACGTGATATTGAAGCCGATAACGACACCTCTACATTTAATGATAACTAACACCTACACTAACACCGATACATAATTGACATATACAAACACACACACACACATACACACACACACATATATATATATATATATATATATATATATATATATATACCTGGTCATTATAAATAGCATATACTGATACTTACAATGTCACATATAATGCTATTTATAATGAGCACTAAACGTAACCTTTAACCCCTGTACACCTACACCGTCACCGACGCACGCAGGACCGGACATACTAGTGGTCACTGTGATACGTACGGTAACCGTACCGCCCACCACGACGATATTTCCGTTCGAGTATAGCACCACCCAACACGTCATGATCACCACGGATCCAGGTTAGGCCACGCCTTCGCGATCGAGTTAGTTACGCCCCCCCGTCCTGTTCGCCTACTTTAGTCACGTCGAGACGAGCCGCTTCTCGTTGCGCGTATATTAGGGTTGTATATGGAATTAATATATTTGAAATGTATACTAGCGAGTATACTTGCAATATTTCAAGTCATTTAATATTAATAAACAACTTTAAATCCACAAATAAATATTCTAATACACAAATCTAAGACTAAGACTTCGGATCTTTCAAATCAGAAATGTAAGTCTCCAGAGCCTGCAAATCAATCTATCAATTCCTTGTAAATCAATCATTCAAAATTATAGAAAATAATATAAATACTAAGTTCAGATCTGATAAACTCGAGTTTATATTAGTCGTCAAAAGATGACGTGACTGACTATAGTCGACTATGTATACATTAATAATTATTAAATGTATATTTATATGAAATGTAGAATTTGTTTAGATAAAGCTTACCTCAATATTGAAATAATTCCAAATATTTAATTGATTTTACTTAGATTTATGACAAGTTAAAATAAATGTTTTTTTAATTTTAAATATACAATTCGACTCAAAAATAAACTATATGGACGCGATTTCATTGGTTTTTAAATGGGCTCGATTATTTCAGACTCGATTCGACATTTTATAATTATGAATCGATATTTAGACTTGATGACTAGAATATTGACAAGCCTATATATATATATATATTGATAATACTAAATACAGTATTTATTTTTAATAATTATAATAATTTCGAGGACTATAATAATAAATGTTATAAATAATAACTAGTTAATTACATATTAGTAATAGTGACCATTTAAACCTTTTTAATCTATTTATTTTTCAATCTGGATATTTTTATATTTCTTCTTTCACAAAACTTTCGCAAAATGATGATACGAGTTTTTCTAATTGGTTATCAATACACTTTATATCCTATATTATCTATGACGTCACTTCCAGTTAATAACATGATATATTATTGATATTTTCATTATAATATATTACCTCTAATCATACTTTTATGCTAAAAAGTGACTTTAAATGAATGTAAATTGAATATAAATATGCGTAATTAAAATAAATAAATAAACGTAATTATGACAATAATGTAGTTAGGTTAATAAATATTAATAAGTAATAGTGAATAATTAAACTAGCACACAACCTATATATATAATAACACACTAATGATACGTACATATACGTTAAACTATAACAAATATAACAAATAAACACTATAGTTTTATCTATTTATACAATAATTCATATTTCTGTTTTAATTATTTTGTAATTTTCTATTAATGTCAATTTTACATTTATATCATCGATTTCGATTTGTGTTTATTATAGTCAAGTTCTTGATCATATTTGTATATTTCTAAATAGGTATAATACATAAGTAAACGTACATAACTGAAGCAGTGGAGAATGCATTATTTACACGTGTAGTTCACGTGGATTCGAGTACTGTCAGGGTTAATCAAATAAGTCTTACAATACAATATTTAGAAGATATCATATCAATAAATGATCGGACATGGTTACTACTATGCATATCTTTTTATGAGATCAACTTTGATGTTTGCCATATGGTTATAAATGAAAACTTCATCTAAGTTTGTGGATTTAAGTCTCTACAAAAATAAAAATAAAAATAACAATATATTGTAAATTTACATATTTGTAATATCGTTGTTTTATATAATATTGTTAACCTAATAGTAGTATTATTGACAGTATACTATATGTATATTCTATATTATGTATTTCGTTAAAATATATTATACTCAAATTTTATAATTTATTATAAATACTTATTAAATCTATTATATAATGTGTGTATATTATTCCTGATAGGTAAATAAGTAAATTAAGAATGAGAATGTCTACAAAAGAAAGATAACTTAATAAAATCTATATATATTGTATACAATGTGGACAAATAGTGTGCACACATTATGTGGAATAAATATGTTAATCGTATAGCCAGTAACTTTAATCTTGTAACGCACTCTTATTCTACTATACACACGTTATAAACACCTTCAAACAATAATCTGTAACATAATGTTGGATAAATAGTACACTTGAAACACACTTCAATGATATAGGGTGCATTACTGGTCTTATAAATTATATAAATTATTTAAAAATAAATCAATAAATTTAACAACTAAAATGATAGATATATTAATTAATTGATTAGTAAAGAGAAATTTGGAAAAAAATATCTATTATAATAGCATATACTCCATAAAATTAGAGAGACATTTCTCTCTATCTCTATGATATAATCACATGATTATTACATAATAATCATTATATATATATAAATATTACCATATTGGTATATATGGAAAATGTATTTTAAACGATATAATCGAATTATTTCTTATGATAATGTTTATTTATTTTATTAATATTTAATTAAATTAAAAATGTGTTTGAAATAATTCATTTATTATGAATATTAAAATAAAAGAATGTCAATGTATTCCCATTATAAGTATATATAATTATATATACTTATATATAAGTATTTATATTAATTAAATATAGTGAATAATATTAGGTGAATACAATAAATGTGTTCAATTCATAATTCATAGTCAATTAATAACTTTGAAACAATTTTTAAATGAATGTAGTTAATGTATTATAATTCTGAAGTTCCGAAAACTATAATTCTACTTGTTTATTAACTATGTACCCTATGTACATAACATATTATTAAATAATCATTATACAAGCAGTATTTTAAGTTAATTTTATAATTTTGGCAAAGAAAAAGCAACTTGAATGATATATCATAATAATTAGTAATATGTATTATTTACTTTTAAATTTAGTTTAAAATTTATTCGGTTATTATTATCATTCAAAATATACAACTCAAACTTTAGGAAGCTATATTTCAGAATTTTTTATTTAAATTTTCATCTTTTTCAAACTCCTACCAATTGTGTACCATTTAATGGATATTTATGATATTTTCTGATTATATATATATATATATATATAATTTCTAATAATAGACTCGGTAATTAAAATGTACGCATACATTCTATAATTAAAATTATATTACATAATATCATAACAAAATATATATTTTTTAATTTTAAAATATTTGTATCAGTAAAACCCAGAATATACTTGTTTCGTCATCTTATCACCACCATCACAACCAATGTTGAAACTGTATAACTTTTATATATATATAAATGCTATTTAAATAAAAACAAATATTAACGAAATTAAATTAAATCTCAAGAGATGATGGCCGATTATAGTAGACCCGTGTTGTCTCTATTGTGTACATGTAGGGTGACCACGGTTTCGCCGGTTACTAGACCTTCATTTACCTATCACTAGAATAGGACACTCGCATAGGAACTTATATACACACGCACGCTCGCGCGCATACACACGCATTCCTATCATCGATATAAAGAAAGTGGATAAACAATTAAATGTAGTGTATACATTTGGTATATATTATACATACGGTATATATTATACATAGTATTATACACTTTATATACACCATATATGGCACTATCCTATAGGCTTTTTTTAGTATACTGTTTATTTTTAATATTTGCAATATATAATATGACTAATATCCAATCAAAATTACTGATACCATTTGTTATATAAATTTGTTAATTTATCGATAAAAGTGTCATTCACGTATCTATCTTTTACATGCATTTCGTGCGTGCGTCAATTGCTTATTTAAATCGATGATTCATATACTCATACAGGCGCACCGTTAATATGTTCGAGTGACCAAGACTGCGTTCACATGGCGGATAGTTACTGTGAGACAGACGAACGCGAGTGCAAGTGCAAGCAACGCTTTGTCACCATGCATAAGCAATACGGACGTATATGCATTAAAAGTTATTCATATATATATATATGCATTAAAAGTTATTCATATATATATATATATATTACCATCATTATTGTTGTTGGTATACTAGGTATACCTGGATATCTATAACTACTCTATCCGATTTCCCCATCCGATTCCTCGTAAAGTCATGCGTAGTATAGTTAACTGGAATACATCAACAACATTACTACAGCACATGTGCACAAGTATACTACACTTTTCCACACCTGTACCACCAGAATTGCATACGAATGCGCTATAGCGCTATGTATAGGGGGCGCTGCAATAGATGGGGGCGGGGGGATATGTCCCCTACCACTACTTTGAAATCTAGGGGGACCTCCTATGTATTGGTCTCCCCCTCCCACTTTTACCAGAACATTTATTTTGATTTCTTGGTCCCCCTTAATACAAAATCGTTCCAGCGCCCCTATAGGTATAGCTATAAGTATACTTATCTCGATTCTATAAGAAGTTGCTTATACTATTTCTTTAGCTATATTCTTTAGAGTAGTCCATATGATCAACATATATATATATATATATATATTATATATATATATATATATATATATTATATATATATTATATATATATATATACTATATATATCTATACGTAAACGAACCTTGATGTACTAATGTATTGTATTTTATTATATATTCTATATTTTTTATGTTTCTCTATGTTATTTATAATTCATTCAACTATTATATATATATATATATATATATATATATATATTTATTAACCATGATTCGTATAGTCAACAAAAAATTTGTTTTATAAACTATATCATAACATTATTATTTATTTATTATTCTTATCTATAATGAAACTTATCATATTAATAAAGGGGTAATTATCTCGATAAGCAACACTGCTTCTATAATTACCCTATCATGTCCTAAATCTGAGAATAACAATACAATGATATATACGCACAAGTTACCACGCTACTATTACTGCGCGCATGACAGTAAAGATAGGCAGCAGATGTAACTCGGACCGGGAGTGTAAGAGCGCTATGGTGATGTCTAAGTGTGTGGATCGTCAGTGTGTCTGCGAGACAGGGCTTAGACTCAGCTACGGAGCCATGCAAGTCTGCCATAGTCGTTAGTAGTAACTCTATAGTTATATATTAATTTGTTTTAATTTATATATATATATATATATATATATAAATTAAAGAACAACGTTCTATTAAATATAAATTATATAATTTGCTATAATATTTTTTTATGTAATATAAATATAATAATTATTATATTTAAATGTATATATACAAAACTGCATATATGAATTAATGAAATTATGAATAAATTTATTTACCGAATATTGGCTATAGCCTTATATATATATAATAATCGGAGGGATACACATAAGCTATGTTTAGCTTATACTAAGGATAGCCTTATATGCATAATAGTATTTAAATATGAAAGTTATATATATATATATATATATATATATAGTAATGGACGAACGATACTTTTACCCCTCGAATTTTGTATGCGGTTTATTGTTTATTGTTTAGTGAAGTATATTTATTATAACTAATGAAAAATTATTATTTTTACATATTAATATTAATATATACAAATATATATTTTTTTAATATTTAAAATAATCAAATATATATTCTCATAAATATATATATATATATGTGTGTATATATGTTTGTATATCTGTGTGTCTATGTTTATATGTATTAGTGCGTGTTAACATGCATTACCCTGCCTGCATTACCCTGCCTGCATTGCCCTACCTGCATTACCCTACCTGCATTCCCTGCCTGCATTACCCTGTCTGCATTACCCTGCATGCATTACCCTGCCTGCCTTACCCTGCATGCATTACCCTGCCTGCATTACCCTGCCTGCATTACCCTGCCTGCCTACATTACCCTTCCTGCATTACCCTGCCTGCATTCCCTGCCTGCATTCCCTGCCTGCCTTACCCTGCATGCATTACCCTGCCTGCATTACCCTGCCTGCATTACCCTGCCTGCATTACCCTGCCTGCATTACCCTGCCTGCATTACCCTGACTGCATTACCCTGCCTGCATTACCCTGCCTGCATTACCCTGCCTGCATTACCCTGCCTGCATTACCCTGCTTATATTACCCTGCCTGCATTACCCTGACTGCATTACCCTGCCTGCATTACCCTGCCTGCATTACCCTGCTTATATTACCCTGCCTGCATTACCCTGACTGCATTACCCTGCCTGCATTACCCTGCCTGCATTACCCTGCTTATATTACCCTGCCTGCATTACCCTGACTGCATTACCCTGCCTGCATTACCCTGCCTGCATTACCCTGCTTATATTACCCTGCCTGCATTACCCTGACTGCATTACCCTGCCTGCATTACCCTGCCTGCATTACCCTTCCTGCATTACCCTGACTGCATTACCCTACCTGCATTACCCTGCCTGCATTCCCTGCCTGCCTACATTACCCTTCCTGCATTACCCTGACTGCATTACCCTACCTATATTACCATGACCGCATTACCCTGACTACATTACCCTGCTTATATTACCCTGCCTGCATTACCCTGTCTGAATTATCCTGACTGCATTACCCTGCCTGCATTACCCTGCCCGCATTACCCTTCCTGCATTACCATGACCGCATTACCCTGCCTGCATTACCCTGACTGCATTACCCTGCCTGCATTACCCTGACTGCATTACCCTGCCTGCATTACCATGCCTGCATTACCCTGCCTATATTACCCTGCATGCATTACCCTGCCCGCATTACCCTCCCCCTCCCCCTACACGTAGCTGGTATCAACGAGAGATGCGCTAACGACTTCGAGTGTCCGGCCGACACCGTCTGTCAGTCCTCAACCTGTAAATGTCATGTACGCTTTCATCAACACGATACAATTTGTGTATTACGTCAGTATATTATGATTATTATGATATATATACTGTGTAATATTAGTATATATATATATATATATATATATTGTTATTATACAGTTAGGATATTGTTAGGATATTGTCTATAAACTGATTTCATTCATTGATTCATATATATATATATTACCTTACCTTACCAAGTCGGGGTTGTTATCCCGAGCCATTTGAATAATTTATTTCCATATATATATACGGAAATGTATATATATATATATATATATATATATATATATATATATATATACATCATCGTAGATCTCACTTCATCAAATATCTTACTGAAATTGATCAATATAGTTTATTCATGGATGACCTACATTAGTATGGCTATGTTTCGGTAACTACGAAAGAACTTCGCTGATGGTCTCATTTTTACTTTCTCGAATAAGTTAGGATATTCGAGGAATATTTCCATACAATATTTCCTTAATCGTAGAATTTGATTGCAACGTACTATTCAGCACAGCTCTTAACATTCTCGTATACGTATACGTATATGTTATACC
This sequence comes from Osedax fenrisi, assembly GCA_964019155.1. Classification (NCBI taxonomy): domain Eukaryota; kingdom Metazoa; phylum Annelida; class Polychaeta; order Sabellida; family Siboglinidae; genus Osedax; species Osedax fenrisi. The sequence continues at coordinate 13,349,428 of OZ025240.1, forward strand.
ATCCACTTTTGTATCTTATTTTCTGTAAGTGTCGTCGTTTCAGAACTAGGTGGATAATAGAGGACATTTTCTACAACGTCTCTGATAAAGTTTAGTTTTAGAGGTTTTGATATATTTGATTTCAATATTGTCCTCATTTTAGCCTATAGGCCTATATGGATCGAATATATGCGATCCGTACTTCTGCGATACGTATATTTATATATTTGTCTACAGACTTTATTTCCCTTCCAATGTATATGACTTTGTCCACTTTTATTAAAACTGTACCATCAATAGATTTGATATCATCTTTAGGCTGGTTTTTTTTGCATTTACTTGTAGAGCATATAAGAGAATTTATCCATCAATATAATTATTAGCAAACAATACTGATTCGTCAGCATAATCAACATCAGTGATATTAGTTGTGGAATATCTTCTTCCTCTCCGTTGTTCCAATGTTAAACCGAGTTCTTAATAGTAAACTAATGTTCGTATACTAATGTTATAATGAATATCAGTGGATACATGGTAGGCCTACCCCATTGTAGTACTTCAGCGTTGATACTGGAATATTCCGTATCACTATCTGGTTATACTACCATTGATTCAGTATTATATATATATACACTATTTTTAATATATTAATATTTGTAAAATACTAATATTTAAATAAATATATATTAATCATTTTACCGATATTTAATACTAACATACGTATACGATGTACACTATATACAGTGTATACTATATAAGTATTTATACATATACTACCCTATAATATGTCAACAAATACGTTATTTACGCACAGGAGAGATGGGGGAAAGATGTAAGACGAGGCAGCAATGCCTTCATTTGGTGAACTCTGTGTGTCAGTACATCAGAGGTAATCCCGTATGCGGGTGTTTAACTGGTTTCAAACTCACTAGGGGAACTTGTTCCGCGGGTAAGCCATATATCCACATTAATATATATATATATATATATATATATATATATATAGCATCGCTGATTGAATAGTTGTTAATCAAACAAAACATACACATACATTATTAAGCCATATATTATACTCGTTCAACTCGTTTGAATATTTGTATGTGACATTAGTGACATGTGACATGGATCATGTAGCATCAAACTATCCCACATGTATACTATAGAATACATTATTATATATCTACCCACTAAAATAATGTTATTATTTTATAAATGATTATGTTTTTTGATTATAATTTTCATATAATTTGGTTACATTAAGTCATTTTAATATCCCGTATACTAGCAGTACTTCGTCTTCATTATCGTTATTACCATGATTTCTTACAAATAACTTAATATAATTATTAATTTGCAAACGCACGATAGTGGTAACACACCTCAGAATAACCCATCTTAAGTTAAGAGTCTTAACCCCTCGTATTATCTACCAATATCTCCACTTATAATTAATTAATAATATTAATCACTAATTAAAGTATACTTGTAACGATAGAGAAAAGATCTGTTGAATCAGAATAGAATAAATATTATAATACTAATTTCTAATTTCTAATATTTTATTAACTTCATTTCTAATTACTCTATATATATATATATATATATATATATATATATATATATATATATATATATATATATATATATATATATAAACGCATGTTAGTGATCTAGATTACTTGAATATATAATATTCCTAAGGAACTAAAAGTAAGACAACATAATTATCAAAAAATTCGCGGATAAAATATGTTCTCTGTAACTTATTCTCTAATTACGTTAAAACTTCTTTCTATAATTATTGAGTTTTTTCCCTCCTATTCTTCTTCTATTTATCTTAATCCATATTATCACAAACTCCTAGCATAAGTCATATTTCATTATACTGTTACCACTTTATGTGTATATAATACTAACAAATGCAGATGTCACTCACTTCTTCACGTCAAACCCCTCATCAGTCAAATCCCTCATCAAATCTCTCACTAAAGAGTGATGGTATACCTCCATCATGAGCATCATCATTATCACAATCGTCATCATCATCGCTATCTTCACCACAAACCTCACCCCACATTCAATACCACTTAAACCGCACCCTCATTAGCAACCTCATAACTAGAATCCCACCCCACCCACCGGTCCAACCCTAACCCTCTCCTCTCCACCGCCCCCCCTCAGTTGTAATAGGGGACGACTGCGAACACATCGATTGCGGCAGTCTTAATAACGCCGAATGCGCCTCACAAGCTGACGCGACCAAGTCTTCGAGCTGCAAGTGTGTCATGGGCTTCCTACCTTCCCCTGATAAGGACGATTGCATTAGGGGTTATACACCAGCCGGATATGTATAATATCACATAATATATATATATATATATATATATATATATATATATATATATGTCATATATGATATATACGACGTCCTATAGGTGTATCATATAATCTTTCAAGTAGAATTCATGTTTATATTTCCCTTATTATAAATATTTAAATAACACATATTACTGCAGTAATACATGTATTGCTGTATGTATGTGTTAAGTAAAACTAATAACACTCTATACACCAACACCGCCTTCAGAACCTCCAATAAACCCTATATTGACATGTATACATGTATTCAACACCTGTGACAACAACATATCCAACAACACAGCCAACAATAAAGCTAACACCCCCTCTAACAACGCTCCCAACAACACCCTCACTAACACCCCGACACTACCACAACATCCCTTCTCCAACCCCCCCCCCCACCCCTTTATCACAATACAGTGGACGACATCAACCAGGAGTGTCACCGTACCTCTGATTGTGTGTTCATCGTGAACAGTAAGTGTAGAACTATAGCGGGTGGTATGAAGGTATGTAAATGTGAAGCCGGATATATCCCTAGGACAATAGATGATAAACTACACTGCATTAAATGTTAATATTAATATAGGATATGCTATTATAAGTGTATATATGAATATATATATTGTGAATATTATGTATTAGATGTCAATGATATGATAATATTATGTTATAAATTATTTAATACTAAATCTAATCAGATTTGATCAAAAATTGGCTAATTTAACTAATTATTCACACACAAATACTGAACTAAACATAAAAACTGATATCGTATGATTCCATGCTCGATTATAACTTAACAATCAACAATCAAATGTCAAATAAAATAATTAATTAAAACAAATAAAGAACGTTTCGATTATAATATCTATCAGGATAATAACATACGCTTATATAATACTGAAAGTTGTAAATATAATTACTGAAACTTACTACCTACTGATATACCTAAATAGTGTATATAAAAAAACAAAATTATAAACTAAACCTTCAAATTATTGTTAAACTTCTAAAAACAATGCATATCACATGCTACAAACATAATAAACTGATATACCTTATCTACAGTTATATTTACCAAACTCTTAATATTATTCATACTGTAATTCAATCCATAATTCCTACATACATCAGAGAATTAATTTAATTACAATTTTTCAATTGGATTTGACCAAATGAAGAATAACTACTTTAATTTAATATACATTTTAAATAAACTACACAACTCTTTACTTGACCTAATTAACTAACTTTTAGAATTGTACTTGTACATACATGAACCTACCTCTTCACCTAACAATATAATTAAAACTACACCTACCAATGTACTTAATTATGTATCTACAAATGTAAGTAACACTGCAACTAACAATGTACTTAATACTGAACCTGACAATGTACATAACACTGCACCTAACAATGTACCTAAAACTACACCTAACAATGTATTTAATACTTCACCTAACAATGTACTTAATACTGCACCTGACAATGTACTTAAAACTACACCTAACAATGTACTTAAAACTGCAACTGATAATGTACTTAAAACATCACCTGATAATGTATCTAATACTGCACCTGACAATGTACTTAATACTGCACCTAACAATGTACCTAAAATGCACCTAACACTCCGACAGTAAAACTGGGCGATAATTGCGTGTACGCCATGCAAGCCGCACCGGTGCGAATGGACTGTGCGGTAGTGATGCATAACACCGAGTGTTCGGACAAGGGTGACACCTGTCAGTGTGTGCAAGACTTCGCGGTGCTCGATCATCTACCCAACGAGTGTAACCCTAAAGGTTACGTAAGATTTTACATATATTCAGTATATAGTATATACATTCCTATATTATATTAAAGTTAGGCATTTCTGTATATTTATAATTATATTGTTATTGTTATTGTTATTTTTATTTAGTGGAGTCCTTTCATCCCATCCAGGAACTTAGATGAAGTTTTCACTTATAACCATATATGGCTCTAATGTCCCTTCGAAGCCGCTCTCATGTTAAGGCATCCATGGTTTTAACGAGAGCCGATCATTTATTTATACACAATTATATAAGATCACATCTAAATAATATTTTAAGACCCATTTTCTAAAATTAATTAATGGTCCGGACGAGGCTCGAACCCGTGTCCTACTGCTTGTGTGTCTGATGCCTTAGCCACTGAGCCACACAGGCAGTTTATATATATATATATATACATACTTATATTTATATATTTATATTAATATATACTTACTATAATTATCTATAATATAAGTAATTTTAATTATATATATATAATAAACTATAATATTGTGTGTTCAATTTAGTAATTTATCTATGGCTAATAAATAAACTTCTATATTAAATATCGATATTGATATTTACCGTTCAGAAACAGACGATACGGATGATACGGAGTGCTATACAAATACTGACTGCGAAACTGTTCGTAACTTTTGTCTTAATTACAAATGTATTTGTCCTAGAAAGACATATTTAAATGCAGATGTTTGTACTGATGGTTAGTACCGATAGTAGGTTATTAATAGTAATATATTCGTAGAGTTTTTATAAATATCTAAATAGTAATTTGTTCTATAGGATGTTACAAATAATTCATAATATAATTAATATTATATTAATTACATTATAAATGTATATTTCATAATTAGTAATTCATTCTAGTGATGATGAATTAATATATAATTTTAAATATATAAACTTTCCATATATATATAACCAAGAAAATGTATTGTTATGATATCGACAGATTATATAACATTGTCTTGTTTATTTAATTTATATATTCTTTATAATTTGTTTTATTTTATCACATAAAATCGTGTTAACTTACTTTTATGATTTATATAACATACACTCTATTTATGTTCAATGAAATTATTTAACTTAGTTAGAATTATTTTTATTTTTTTTATAAAATGAAATTTTAAAATTATAATGTTAATATTTAATATATATACCATTATAATGTAAATTTATTTTTATATTTATTCTTTTAAATATTTAATTATAATTTTATTATCTTATATTTTATAGTTATTTTTTAGTATTTCGATTATGTAATAAATTTCTACAAGCATTTTTCGCCGACCGATCATAAATGTAAACCTCTTCTCGCCGATAATTTATTAAAAAATCTTATAAATCTTATAACTAAATAAGTATACTTATTATTATATATTAAATATTATAGTATATACTATAGTATATATATATATATATATATATATATATATATATATATATATATATATATATATATATTATATCCTATAGGCTTACATATATAGGCTTACATATATATATATATATATATATATATATATATATTATATCCTATAGGCTTACATATTTATTATATTATATTGTAATATTGTTTATTATATCGTATTGTTATATATATTGTAATATTTTATATTGATTACATATATAGATATTACACTTTAAATTGATTCACATTTACATTTCACATCTTAATAGGGGAAAGTGGACACCTAATAAGGACACTTTAACAATATATGGTATTAACATTTTATGACTCAATATCTGTATTCAAAAATGACAATAAATTAATATTATAAAATTATAGATATTATTGTGATTTTAAAAATTTATTTAATATTTGTATTCAATAGATAACTGGGGTGTCCGTATTCGGACATTGGTACCGAATACGGTCACCATGTGTTATAATACGGACACCATATATATCACTAGCTAAACTATGTATTATTGATGAACTAATTAGTTAAATTATAATTAAATTATTTATAATTAGTTTTATGAATAATTTATTATAATTTAATTAGTAATTCATTTATTAATATTTATTATTTTATTAATTAATAATACAAGTTAGGTATCTATATAATAAAATTTTTAGATTTAGCTTCATTTGTAGTATTAATATAATACCGTAATCGATTTTTATGAAAATCAGAAAATTCACACTCTTTACGCTGATTCGTTATATATAATAATTTTATATATAATAGACACCCTATAGGGTGTCCGTATTAAGAAATTTAGATTGCTCGTATTAGGGATTTATATGATCTATAGATCATATAAGATATAGCTTATTATAGCTATAGCTATAGCTATATATTATAGCTTAATTATTATTATATATATATATATACATTATAGCTATATTTGTTATATATAACAAATATAGCTATAATGTTAAGAATTCTATAAAAATTAATAATATATTATTATATATTTTATATCGATACATTTGTATATTCGTGAGAAGGTTTTAAGTTAATATTATTTTCATAAATTTTAAATTAAAATGTAATACAAAATTAAGTTTATTGGATATATCAGTACTATTATTAATGATTAAAAAATAAAAAATTATTATTTAGACTATTTATATAATTATGAATATTTTATTAATTAAATATTTTTTTGTAGGATTTATGGTTTTTGAGATACCGAGAGTATCTGTATTCGGGCATTTTCCGTATTCGGTTACTTTCCCCTATTAATACAAAACAATGATATACTAAATCGTGCTATAGAACGAATATATATATTGTTCACAATCTAATACTAAAGTTATTACAATAATTTAAATATAACATTTTAGTTTACCGATTAACTATTATCCATATAATACTTATTATTTATTCTGAAATTCAAGATAAATGATACATATAACACACCAACCGTAACACACGCCCCGTATTAAAATACGCCCACAATCGCACGCCTACAATTCCCCGGCCACATCGTCACGCCCCTTATCACCAGTGAAGATGAACGACCCGTGTTACGATACCGACGACTGCAAGGATCTCGCGCATTCTCATTGCGGCTACGAGACGCACACGACACGTGACAAGACTTGCCTATGCGTCATCGGCTACCTTCTGGTTGCAGGGGCGGCTAATCAAGTTTGCCAACTTCGTAAGTAGCTACGTCAGAAGTCGTAGCCTATAGGTCGATATATCGGTAACGATAAATCGTATTATATATGATAATAGTATAATAGTATAATAGTATATATATATATAAGATACACAGACAAATATGTTATATAATGGCTTAGCCCCTTAAATGCCACATGACTATATCGCATTATATTATTGATTATTCAAAGTTATGATGCTATAATAATAATTTATAAAATAATCAAAACATAATTAAATATAAATAGTAATTATAAAATATTAGCCTATATTATTTAATGTATACATAATTGATATGATATATCCTTAATTTTCATGAATATTAACTTTTAAATATAATGTAACTTTGAAATATATATTTAATTATAAACAAATAATCATGAATACAAAAGTGTGTATCTTTTAAAAAATAGTCTTTTCCCATTCTTTTACATGTAAACACACTAACATTGCATTTACATCTATCATATATTATTATATCTTTTTGTATTTATCTTGTGTATTTTATATATACATATATATTATATACATATATATATTATATATATATATATATATATATATATATATATATATATATATATAATATATACATATATGTATACGTCGCATCAATATGTCAATACCTACTATATACTTATTCTACTACAGTATAATAGTTAAAGTATACATACTTGTATAGTTTATATTATACTTTAATTATACTAATAAGTATATACCTCAACTTATACCAGTATACTACAGTATACTGTTAACTACTAGGGCAACTAGGCGAGGCCTGCACGATGAACGAACACTGCATGCTGGCGAGAACGTTCTGCAGTGACCCCGGTAACCTTTGCGCATGCGAATACGGATACGCCCGAATACAGGCGCGCCAGGGACGTGCCGATAATCTGGAGGATACAGTTTGCGAATCGAGTAGGGTATTATGCTATGACTTATAATTTACGTAATACAATATGTAATTACAAAGTACTTTACTTTATAAGATACATACTTTATATTATATTATATAACTACATATTTTAAATACTTTCCCCTACAGATCTAAAATAAATATAATATAAATTCAATATGTATACTCGAGTATAGGTGTATATATAAATTAATACAACCTATATATATATATATATATATATATATATATATATATATATATATATAATAATACATATTTATTAGAAGTTTTAAATTGTACATTTTTTTTCGTATGAAATATATAATTATTTATATTATTATTTCCTCTAAAGGGCTTCAGATTAAGATCAATATATTTTCTATGCTGTCGTCCGCTTATATACATATATATATATATATTAAAATCAACTCGACATAGTTGCGATGAACTCAGTGTGCGGTAATAACGAAGAGTGCGAGACCGACATGACCACCAGTTACGTTTGTATCGAAGATAAGTGCGTGTGTATGCCTACTCACGTGACGGCTAATAATCAATGCTACCAAGGTTAGTTCAAGGTTATTCCATAGTATTCCCGTATATGACGTATACGTTAAGATGACGTTAAGATGACGTTAAGATAACGTTAAGATAACTATTTACATTTTTTATATTATATTACATATAGTTTATATATATATATATATTTATTTATATGTGTGTATATTATATATATATATATATATTATTGAATGTTATATATAATATGTATATTATATATAATATATGATATATATGACATGATGTAGGTGTTAACTTTGAAATAATTAATTAAGTAGAAATATAAATGAATTAAATATTAAGAAAACGCCTACGTTATTCTTACGTCGTTTAGTGACACGAAGTGACACGTGTCAATACCCTAGAGATTAATAAACGTATTAATCGATGACTGTTTATTATTATGAAATATAACCTATATTAATATATATATATGATCATTTCACTAATACTTTCATTAAGTTGTAATCATTATATATATATATATATATATATTATAGTATCTAGAATATAAATATGGAATTGAGATTAAATACGAATGTAATATGACATACCATACAATAACATAACAACTGACACGTCTCTCTCTCTATATATAAACAGTCTTCTTTGACGAACGCTGTACAAGTAACCAACAATGCGAATACACGGTGTTCAGGAGCCTATGTAGAGATAGGACTGGCTACCCATTTTACAAGAATTCCAATATTAAAGTGGATAAAGAAAAGAGGTTAAAGTTCACATCGTATTAATCGGCGTATAACCCATCTCGTAACATCTCAACGTTATTACTTGACCTATTATCGACATGTGACATAATGAGAAATTATAATTACCTGTATTATAATTATGGTAAAAAGTACTATAAATCATATTTAATATTAATAATTTATCACTCACAATTTATTTTATATTTAATATAATTGTCGATTTAATGGTTATGACAATATCATATAATATCAATATTTTATCATGACATTTTCATAATCAGTACTTAAAATATATAAAAAATATTATCAATGATTATATTTACATTTAGTGTTATATCAAATATTGACTAAAGCATTGACTTGTTAGCTATATGTATAATTGGTATCCTAAATATGTAGCGAAATATCGATATCATCTTATGATGTATACAAAATGATACTCTATACAAAATGAATATGCTATAGTATAATCAAAGATTTTCCGAAGGAAAGATATAACACTTACGCGAAATCGTGTAATTCAAATTTGTATACAAAATACCCTGGTGCCACCTATAGCGGGTTACTTTTAGGAACTATGCGTTGTTTATAATGTAAATTCGTATCAAACTATACACTTTTAAAATGTTAAATAATATTCTTTAAATTAATATTTATATGATGAAAACTAAGTGTTCATTACTAATATATAACAAACAAATATGATATTTATGTTTTAAATGCTATAAGTATATATTTAGTAAGTAAAAGTTAATTTATATTGCATGTAATTTAATAGAGCAATGAAAACATTGTTGTATGCAAACAGAGCCGAACCTAAATCTATTTCAGTGATTTCGATACTACTTCTAGCAGCGGTTGGGGCTATTACTAAATTACGTTGCATGCATAGGGAGTGTTATATCTTTGCTTCGCAAAATCTTTATATAATAATAAATTTCCGAGCTTGTTAATAATATACTTTACTATCCACTCTTATTTGTCTATTTATTCTCAATATATTATTTTATTAATAACGATTTTATCTCCCAAATACTCCGGAATACTCCGATGGGAGTCATCAAAGTAATTTAGTCATCTATGTATATTCATTATTATATTAAATACTACAGGTGAATCACCAATGGTGACTTACTAACTATCTCTATAGGCATTCTCATCTGTCTCTTTCTTTAACAATTACTTTTAATGAATCATCACTAATGATATATTTGGTGTTGTTCATCTAACTTACAAGTCCATATAATATATCCCTCCCCATGAGAACCATACATTCATCGTCATAATCGATAAGCTATTATTAAATTAAATACTTTCAATAATATAATTAAGTTTAATAACATAACATCGGAATACTTTCCCTGCCTTTTATAAAACCTTCAATTCTCGATATTAAAAACTATATATATATATAGACTTCTTTAAAATTATTCTTAATTTTAGACTTTTATATAAAAATTATACTCATAACAATTAATAAATAGTTATTTTATTTATATTCTGACATTATGACATTTATTGAAAATTACTTTTTATCACTTTTGACTTCTATATAATTTTGAATTATATTTTTTTTAAATCTTAGTTTGTTGTTGTTGTTCAGTATAGTTTCTTGATATGTTTATTTATTATATTCGTATTATCATTTAGTATCGAAATTTAAATTATTTTAATGATGTTTTTGTATTTTTATTTTTTTATACCTACACTAATTTTATCTATTTTTATCTTTTATTTTATAGTTTATTTAATTATTAAATGATGATTAATCAATAACGAGTTGACAGATATCACAATTGTATCATATTATATTTATCTTAGTGTAAACAGGAAGTCAACCTTATTATTATTATATATATTTTATATTCCACAATATTCATATTCCATTATATTTATATAATGGAATTAAATTATTTGATACCTGTCAACAAGTTAAATTAAGGGTAATTGTCTCGACAAGCATAAATGCTTCTACAATTACCCATGTACTTATACCTAAATCTGATAATAATAATAATAATAATATATATCAGAAACCCTGATATCTCAGACATTTACTATTTAATTGTGCATCTGAGTAAATAAATGCAAGAATAATTGTATAAACAGAGACTTGATATTTACGACATATTTCTTCGGTCTCTAGAATTACGAACTATCGAGAGTTTACATTATATAGTACAGTACAGTACAGTATAGTACAGTACAGTATAGTATAGTACAGCATAGTATAGTACCATTATTCCATTCAAACATTTTATGATATCATATATGATATATATATAAATATATGAAATATTATTATTTTGTACTGATAATTACTCCCTTCGAATGTTGTTAAATAGTTTGTATATCTATTAATAAGTATCTACTAATATCAATTATATGGTAATAATATGTAAATGGTTAATACTAATAATCCCCTGATAATATAATTATTTGTATGTGATTTAATAACCATATTAACTTATATTCCGCATAACTTAATTGAGAATATTCAATCCTCTTATATCAAATTATTTAATATTAGGTTATTAACCCTATAGGGTAATAAAAAACGACATATCACCTCACTTAATATGGGGTTATTGGGTATATTAAATAATAAACCCTATCCTATATATAGGGTTATTATATTGTATATCTCATACTATTAATAGGGAACTATAACTGTGTATATATATATATATATATATATATATATACGTTTTATACAAACATTTACATATAGATGTGCGTGTTCGAATGAATACTTTGAAAAAGTTTTGAACGGTGTAACCTCGTGTGTAAAATGTTATTATCTATATATCGATAAATATGTTAATAATCTAGCGACATGTGTATTATAATAAATGTATGCATAACGTGTGTGTGTGTGTGTGTGTGTGTGTGTGTGTGTGTGTGTGTGTGTGTATGTGTGTGTGTGTTTATGTGTGTGTATATTTTATATTTATGTTTAAATTAGTAGAAATCATTAATATGTTATATTATTAATCATTATATATATATATATATACAGTAGAAGCTCGGTAACTCAACATGCCGATAACTCAACATCCACAAAATATTTGGTTGGATTCGTATCTTTTACATGTTAACAAAAACCCTAAACCCCTTTTATATTATTAATACTCAACAAATATAACTCAACATACATATAACTCAACATCGTTTTTATAATCCTAGCCTATACATTACATGTAAATATACATCCGATAACTCAACATTTATGAAAAATCAAAATATCACAAACATATGTTGTTGGATTCGTATCTTTTACAAATTTTTATAAAACTACATTGCTCAACAAATATAATTCAACATACATTATTCAACATGGTTTTATTTAATAATATATGGATATAAATATATAACGTAAAAATACAATTAAAATTATTATATTATCATACGAGTACTATTTTGAATGCATTTATGTGAACAAAACATTAGTTAAGTCATTAATTTATACATCCGATAACTCAACATACTCGCTAACTCAACATGAAAACTCCGTCTCGTCAATGTTGAGTTATCGAGCTTTGACTGTATATATATATATATACACACACATACACATATACAAACCAATACATAATAACCCCATGCAGCACGCCTATACGAGCGGTGCTATTCCAGTGAGCAGTGCCTGGACCCCAGCAACATATGCGTGAACACAATGTGCGTGTGTTACCTGTACCTGATGGACTTCCACGGCACTTGCCCCCTCTACGGTAACTTGTAACTTGTAACACACACACATACGTGACTTCCTATATTATATATAATATTGATAACTTTGATATATATGATAATTTACATCATTTTATTATAATATTGTAAAATACATATTATAAAATCTTCTAATACATTATATATATATATATATATATATATATATATATATATATATATATATATATGTGTGTGTGTGTATACACGATTCCATACTAATACGCTACTGCTACACGCAGCATTACTACCGACGTATAGTGAATGTAACAATAAAAGATACATAACACTATCACCGCACACGTCGTCCGAAAGTAGTCGATGCGTGTGCGAACTGGGCAAAGGAGGCGAATTCTGTGAATGTTAGTTGTCTATTGTTGTCTCATTTCCCTAGAAGCAATAATAATAGCAATAACAATAGACTATATATAGTATACGTATAGTAATAGAGCTACGTAAAATATGTATTATATCAAAAAAATATATATATATATATATATATATATATATATATATATACTTATAAATTGTAACTGATATAATTATATTTTATTATAATATTAATTATTTGAAATAATTCATTTCAATATTGGTAAATTTATAACTTTAAAATAATTGAAAAGTAAATGTTAATGTTAATAATGATGATGATGAGGAGGAGGAGGACACAGGGTCGTGTATAAGGACATATTAAGCACTAAAATAGGGCCGTGTATTGGTCGCCTATAGGTTATTTCGCTCGTGCGGGCAGAAAATAATAATAAGATAATACTATAATACGATAATAATTTGATAATAATACGTTATTAATACCTTATAATACATTATCAAGTACACGTATACAGTTTATATATATATATATATATATATATATATATAGAATTATATATATTTTATATATGGAATTAGAGGTACAGATTTTAATTTAATAAAAAGTTATTTATCTGAAAGGGAACAATATGTATCCCAAAATGGTCAAAATTCAAATTATAATAATATTACATGTGGAGTTCCACAAGGATCTGTTCTTGGACAACTTTTATTTATTTTATATATTAATGACTTACCGAAAATTTCAAATAATTTTAAACCTATTTTATTCGCAGATGATACTAACTTAATATTTTATGATAAAACAATTTTAAATCTTAAAGATAAAATGCAAACAGATATAAATAAATTATTTGAATGGCTTAATATAAATAAATTATCTATAAATATCAATAAAACTAATGTCTTACTTTTTAATATCAGAAATAAAAATGAAAATATAAACTTAAATTTATATATTAATAATATTAAATTAAAACAAGTAACTGATATAAAAATTGTAGGTATATATATTGACGATAAGCTTAATTGGAAAAAACAAATAAATTATGTAGCAACAAAACTTTGTAGAGCAATTGCTATTTTAAATAAAGTAAAACATAAATTAGATATAAAAACATTAATTTTACTATATAATTCTTTTTTTTATTCACACCTAAATTATTGTGTTCATATATGGGGAAATACTTTTGTGTCTAGTTTATTGAAAATAACTATTATACAAAAACGAGCGTTAAAATGCATATTAGGTACACAGTATAATAGTTCTAATTATAATAAATTGCATTCAACATACAACATTTTAAAATTTAGTGATATTGTGAAATATAATACAGCTAAATTTATGAACAGGGCAATTAATAAAATGTTGCCTATAAATTTACAGAAATTATATAAAATAAAAACTTATAATAAAAATCTATTTTATAAAATAAAAGTCAGAACAGATCGAAAAGCTTTTTGTTTGACTAATGCTGTACCACAATTATGGAATAACCTAAACATAAATCTGAAATACAATAATAATCCAAATAAATTTAATAAAAATTATAAAAAATATTTAATAAGTTTATATAAAGACTAATGATATACTTTTATTAACAATTTTATTTTATTGACTAATGTTAAATTTTACAAATTAAAAAATTATTATATTATATTTTGTATATACACTTACTTTTATTCTACTTTATTATCATTTTCATCTAATTGACTAATGATATATATTTTATATAATTACACATACATTTTTACATCATTTTCGTCTAATTGACTAATGATATATATTTTATATAATTACACATACATTTTTACATCATTTTCGTCTAATTGACTAATGATATATATTTTATATAATTACACATACATTTTTACATGACATATTATGAACTTTTACTTTTACTTTTACTTTTATACAACTATAACTAAAGATATCATTTTATTTATAACATTTTAATATTTCTTTTAATTACATTTTTTATAATTAAATAATATTCGCTTTTTTTAGGTGGTATGCATTATAATATTTCTACTGATAAATATATAATCTATTTTTTTTTTTTTTTTTTTTTTGATTTAAAAAAAATGTTTCTTTTATTATTTTTTTATTATGGTAATATTTTTCTTGATTTATTCTATATATTATATGTTTTCTATATATCTATGATTTATTTTTATTCCATGTATATTATATATTAATTTATATAATATTATATATATATGTAGGATATATTACAGTTATGCATTATGTTACTTACTATTTGTTATTATAAGTTATCTAGTATTTTACAATTTATATTTATGTTTTATACATGATGAGAGAGATTACGAGAAATATTATTTAATATTATTTTAAAATTATTGTAGTGTACTATTAATTATTTTCTTTTTTTTAATTTCTAATTTAATTTATATAATTTTTATATTTATCATTATAATGTATAATTTTTGTTTTTTTGTTTTATCATATATTATTATATATTAGTGTACGTGGGTGTGTTTGGGTACATGATTGGATATTCTTGAGTAATTGGGTGTATTAGGTATGTATATTATGCATCGGGGAATAAGAATATCAGCGTTTACACCTCTGTCAATGGTGTAATCCCTAATGATATAGGATTTGGAGCACCCTTACCTGAAAGTTGATGTTCTACGCATCCTGGGTATACTCGGTGGCAATGGTATTATCCTTTGTCGTACTTAATAGCAGCCTTATATCTAGTATTGTTTTAATTTTTTTTAAATTTGTGTTTATTTAAAAAAAAATTATATTTATTTCATTTATATTTAATTTAATAGTATTATAGATTAATTGTTTGTAATATTTTATATTATATACACTTTATGTAATACATTTTTAATAAAATCTTATTTTTATATATTTTTATATATATATTTTATTTATATATTATCGTTTACTAATATACTTCTCGTAATTTCGTAAATAGGTGAATGACCAGACAAGCTTTTACTTTTTCATTCATCTAGGCTTTTAAGCCAACTCTGAGTATTATTATTATATATATATATATATATATATATATATATATATATATATATATATATATATATAGATTATAATCATATGTAGTAAAAAAAATCAGTATTAAACAACATTTATATAATTAAAACATTTATCTTTTATCAGATTGAAAAAATAATTTCAAATTTTATTTTTACTGACTTAAATAAAATTAGTTTTATTATTTTTACATTTATTACTTTCTGACATAATATAAAATTACAAAAATATAAATATAAATTAATATTATTAATTATAACATATCAGTATTAAAAAAAAATTATTTACAAATTTTCAGTATTATAATATGTTTCATTTTTATTATATCATTTTACCTATTTTATCTAATATATTTGTTTCTTTTTTCTCTTATTTCTTTTAGTTTATTTTATTTTAAATATTGGCTTTTTCCTATTTAGGTTCTCTATGTTTTATTTTATTTTATTTCATTCTTGATTTATTTCTTCGATTTTAATTTTATTATTTTATCATTTATTTATATTATTACTAGATGATCACATTTAGTTACATAATAAGTTTCATTTTTTTTTTATATCATATATGTGTAAACAGGAAGTCATATTATTATAATATTATTATTTATTTATTATTGTTATCTATATTATAACTTATCATGTTAATAAAGGGGTAATTATCTCGATAAGCAACACTGCTTCTATAATTACCCTGGCATTGCCTAAATCTGATAATAATAATAATAATAATAATAATAATAATAATATTAATTATACATAACTATGTATATTACATATAATGTATATGAATGAATGAATCAGTTTAAAGACAAAGTCTAAGGAGGATCAGTGAAAGCGATTAGCGTTATTGATTCGAAACCTTCTAACAGGATGTGCAATATCATATCATCATTTCCATTCTAATAATATAATAAAATTAAAATAATTATATATATAGGGGAAAGTAACCTAATACGGACACTTTAACAATAAATGGACTTAACTTTTTATGACTCATTATTTTTATTCAAAAATTACAATATATTCATATTATATGATTATAGATATTATTGTAATTTAACAATTTTATTTAATCTTTTAATTCCATAGATAACTGGGGTGTTCGTATTCGGTACCCATGTCCGAATACGGACATCCTGTGTTATAATACGGACACCATATATACCTCTAGATAAACTATATAGTATTGATGAATCAATCAGACAAATTACAATTACGTTATTTATAATTAATTTTATGAAAAATATATTGTAATTTAATTAGTTAATATTTTATTTATTTTATTATTTTTTAATTAATAATACAATTTAAGTGTCTAAATAATATTTTTTTTAGAATTATCTTTATTGGTAGTATTAATATTATAACGCACGTGGTTTTTATGAAAATCAGAATTGTTCATACGCTGCGCGCTGATTGGCTATAGGGTGTCCGTATTAAGACATTTAGAGTGTCCGTATTAGGAACTTATATGACATCTAGATATATGCTTATAACTTAATGAATATTTGATAACAAATATAGAAATTAAAAGTACAATTTTTAGAATGCTTTAGTTTTAAATAATTTATTGTTATATTTTATATTAATACATTTTTATATAATTGAGAAGGTTTTAAGTTGAATTTTGTTTGATAAATTTAAAATCGTAATAACAAAATCAGTTTATTGGGTATATCAGCAATATTTTGAATAATAAAAAAATAAAAAATACTTTTTTAGACTATATATATGATTATGAATATTTTATTAATTAAACATTTTTTTGTAGAATTTATGGTTTCTGAGATACCGAGAGTGTCCGTATTAGGGCACTGTCCGTATTCGGTTACTTTCCCCTATATATCTAATAATTAAGTATAGTAATATAAACAAACAATGATATGATTAAAAAAAGGTTAATCACAAATAAATAATATAAATTAGAAATAAAGATAAAATATAAAATTACAATAATAAAGGAGATATAAATAAAGTTGATACATATAATAAAAATAAAAGTTTTGATTCGTGAATAGGCATTCAAAGTTAAATATTAGAGAAATAGAAAAATAAATAATTGTGACTATCAATATGACATATATTTTAATACTATTTAAATAAAAATAAAAATAATACTGTTAAAGAAATAGTTGATTATTAAATAATATGCATTAGGAAAAAATGCAATAGGATATTATATAGTAATATGATCAAAAAAGAAAAATGAACATAAAATAATATAAAATAATATACAGTAAATTAAATCATGTTTTTTAGATTTTATTTTAATAATGTAGTGTGAACTTGATTTAAATAATGTATTTTTTAAAGATTATAATCCTATTCATAATTTGTTATAATAGAAATTGTACATTTTCTAAAATGATTAAAAAAAAGATATTTGTCCACATTATAATAATTAACATTTATAAAAAAAAAGTATTTATTATAAAACTGTTTTATAAGATTTGATTGAGAAAAAGTTAGAGTATATATTATCGAGTTCATTTTTAGGAATATTTGGTATGTATGGTATTTGTAAAGGAGGATCGGGCGCAATAAGTTGTCTAGCTATAGCAAATGTGACACAATGATTGGAGGAAAGGCTTTTGATTTAATATATACAGTAAGAATATTTTTTTTTACTAATATATGATTTTTAGAATTTGCGCTAAATAGTAAATAACAACATATTTTCGGGATAAGGAACACGGAGATATATTCTTTCAGTTTTACGTAGAGATCAATCGAGTTTAACAAGATCAGATGTAAACCATGGGAAATTAGTATGCAGTAAAATAATAGTAGATATAAACGGGGCATATTTTTAAGTATAAGGATGAAAGTGGAGTTTAGTGATTCAAGGGCTACAATAATTGATACAATTTCAGATGAGAATAAAGTAATATTAATAGATTTTATTTTTCTATAATGAATGAGTTTCTTGGATAAAGAAGGAAGCAGATGGAGGATAACTGTAAAAGTTATGATGAAATGCTCTTTAAGATCTTAGAAGATCATATTTGCTACAATTAATTAAACAATTACATTCATCATGATATTTGTAGAAAATAAGATCGAGAGAATGTCTAGCAATATTGGTAGGAAATGGACAATTTTATTCATATCTATAGATCCCTATAGGGAGTCTTTAAGACACTTAAAACGTGAATTAGGATATTAGGTTGAGTGAAAATTATAATTCTCACCAAGGATAGTGGTCTGGTGTTTATTGGAGGTCGGAATATTCTAAACGAGATCGTAAAATTCATTAAATAACAGAGAATAATCAGTTTTCTGAGGTCTATAAATAATATTAGTCTTAAATAATAAAAAGAAACGGAGAGATGATCATTATATGAAAAAGTATGATAAGTGAATGTAGGAGTAGGTAATTCATGATGTATAAGAACTCCTACACCTCATCCACGACCACGAGCGAGAGGGGAGACAAAGAGTGTGAAACCTATGTCAAGGAAAAGGGAGAATATATCAGTATCATCAGGTGAGATCCATGTTTCTGTGAGGGCAATTAGCGTAAGGTATATTGTTTAAGGTAGACTAACAATAAAAGGGAATTTGCTCTAATGCATATTAATGAGAGCCATGTATTACTGTAATACTTACAGTGTACAGTGTACTCCTACTTCATGTAGAAGTAGGAGTAGTATCAGTGAGTCGTGTGGAAAGATATATAGTAGAAGTTTGGAGATAAAGCTGAAATAGCTCTAAGTTGGGATACGGGAATAAGTAAAGGAATTTGTATTATAGGAAGATTTATTAAGTAATGGAACAGGGGTAGAGGAGTTAACATTTGAGGGAATCTTAATAGGTGATAGATCGGAAGTAGGTGAATATATATATATATATATATATATATATATATATATATATATATATATATATATATATATATATATATATATGTGTGTGTATGTATTTATGCAAAACTATAAATACATCTAAATATATGTTTATACATATATAAATATACTCAAAACACCAACATAAACTAATACACACATGAACACGTATCGCAGTCGATAGCCACAAAGATTGGTGGATAACGGGCGAGTCATCGGATACTACCGATGTCCTTAAGGACGGTAAGTGGTCGACTGGACTCGACATGTTCCAGTGTGTCCGCCTGAAGTTAGCGGACGCCATCCGGTTCACCGTGACCTTGGCCAATGACCTTCTCGTCGAGGAGATCGGTATCAGTATGGCTATAGAGTCATCTTATACCGATGAAAAAGGTATCTAATTAGGCTATAAGACTATATCTATATACACTATATATATCTAATGAAATAATTACTTTAATTGAAAGTATTTAAAATTAGTCACAAACTTATCGTATTCCCGATACATGGCTATTAAGAAAATATATCTGTATACTTAAATATATGTTATAGTAACACACATACATACACTCTCTCTCACACACACACACACACACACACACACACATATATATATATATATATATATATATAATTATGTAAATTCTCTCAACAAAAAGTGTTATCATATATAGTGTTTGGTGAGACAATTTTCATCATTTTATTATCATAGGTTTAGATTAAGACAATACATTATCTTTTATAAAATTAATATTGTAAAAGAAATACCAGTAATTATGAGCACCTATTAATTAACTTGATAGAGATTTGTAAAATACGTAATTTTATAGAGATTATAATCTATTAATAATTATTAATAATTATTTATGTATGACTTAAAAGAAAAGAAAATATACAACATGATAAAGTTCATAGTGATTTAATTTTGTATTATTGATCAAATCTATAATATTATTAAATAATAATCATCTATATGTAATTAATATATATATGAATTATTATATTCTATAAAATAGATCGATATACTAGTTAACTATAGACTTGCGTGTATATATCAAATTTAACAGCAATTTATCAGCATTATCTAATGTTAATTTGGATGCAATTACAAAAATTATATTAATACTTATTATCTAGAACCTCTTTATACTATGAACTATATACATAATAATACTTATTATTATTATACAATATACATATATATATATATATATATATATATATATATATATATATATATATATCGTATATATTACCTATAATATATAATCTCAGTTGTCGTCGTTATCTACCTAACCAACCCCCCCCCCCTACCCCCTAAGTGATGAGCATAGCCACCCTAAATGTATACCAGACGAGGAGTGACAACGCATTGTTATTGTTATGTATGGGAGGCGTGGATTTCTCTAAGAAAGGTTCCTCCGTACAGCGCATTCGATGCATACGGACCGTTCAGTCGAAAGCCGTGGTGTTTCAACGTGTAGGTTGTACATGTAGATCTTACGTTAATGTCAAATACATACACACACATAAGTATATATATGTATATATATATATATATATATATATATATATATATATATATATATATATATATATATATATATGTGTGTGTGTGTAATAAATAACCAATCAATAATTAAAATAACAACACAAATCTAACATACATATATATATATATATATATATATATATATAACCATATATGGTGTACAGTTTATATATTTGTAGTATTATATAATTATTTTGTAATATATCTACTATATATGTATATTCTAATATTATTACACAACTATATTATTACACAACTATATTATTACACAACTATATTATTACACAACTATATTATTGTGTAAAGGCGCAGATTTTGATCCCGCAGACCGCGTAAGTTTTTGTGAAATAGAAATATTCGGAGAAACCGACCTAAGTCGTTAGTTCCTCGTAAAATTACATTTGATAAATTAATTATAATTAATGATATATAATTAAACGTATACCTAACAACTATACATACTACAATATACATACCGTTTATAACTATGTATACATAATTCGAGTTGGGCGCTCGCTATTATATATTTACTTGTGTATAATAAATCATCATCGTCATCATACATATATTCATACATATATTGTATATATATATATATATATATATATATATATATATATATATATATTGTATATACATATACATACATACATACATTGTATACAATACATACACGTAATGCCTACATTAAAGTGCTGAACAACTGCGATATAAACGATGAGCAACCATGCGACGACGGTGAAGAATGTCTACCTATTACGGGTGTAGATGATAAGTACGTGTGTAATTGTCTACCCGGTCTGTACAGGAAGTCTCCTCATTCCAATTGTAAACAAAGTAAGTCGTATTACTATATACATAGCTATATCTATAATAACTTAGATACTTAAATATATAGTTATTATATATATATATATATATATATATATATATATATATGAAGTTCGTTGCATATCCACAGCAAAGATTTTGCGAAGCAAAGATATAACACTCCCTATGCATGCAACGTAATTTAGTAATATCCCCAGCCGCTGCTAGCAGTAGTATCGAAATCACTGAAATAGATTTAGGTTCGGCTCTGTTTGCATACAACAATGTTTTCATTTCTCTATTAAATTACATGCAATATAAATTAACTTTTACTTACTAAATATATACTTATAGCATTTAAAACATACATATCATATTTGTTTGTTATATATTAGTAATGAACACTTAGTTTTCATCATATAAATATTAATTTAAAGCATATTATTTAACATTTTAAAAGTGCATAGTTAAATACGAATTTACATTATAAACAACGCATAGTTCCTAAAAGTAACCCGCTATAGGTGGCACCAGGGTATTTTGTATACAAATTCGAATTACACGATTTCGCGTAAGTGTTATATCTTTCCTGAGATGTAAACTAATTCTGATTGGCTAATAATAATACAATTATATAAATGCTATTCTCTATCCATACGGATCCAGTATTTCTATAATGCTGCATGCATGTATGCACACAGCCATGGTTCAGTTGGATATAGCCTTATAATGCTTCACAGTCTGAAGTTCAGACACCTAATTAGTAGAACGCGGGTTTAAGACATGTCCTGACCATTACAATAGGTATTACAATAATATTTATATATGATCTTATATAATTGTTTATATATAAATGATCGTCTCTGGTCAAAATCATGGATTCCTTAACAAGTCTTCGAAGGGATATTAGAGCCATATATGGTATTAAGTAAAACTTCAGCTAAGTTCCTGGGTGTGATGAAAGGACTCCACCAAAATAAAATAACAACAATAACAACAATTATTATGTATAATAAGTTATTATTAATAACGTTTATTTGAATAATAATCTCTATAACCTATATATTATAGAGTATACTCTATAATATAAATATATCTATAACATTTATTATTATAGTATAATATCAATATTTGATACTACAGTCAACTCTCTGTAAGTCGGACTACGGATAAGTCGGACACATTTAGTTGGTTTGGTTGGATTTGTATCTAGTTCCATGTTATTATTAATCGGATAAGTCGGATAAGTTGGATTGGATAAGTCGGATTTTTCTATAAGTCGGACACATATTATAGTAATTTATATGATTTTTAGTAATTTTTATAAATTGTCAGAAATGTTTACTTTAAATAATGAATATTATAATTTTAGTAAGTAATATAATTGAATACAACATTTTATATTGCTGATTATTGCATAATTCTATATTTCGGTAACCATTTAACTTAACCAATCACTTAACTCGCGCTGCGCATTTCATGTCTTATTTGCATGATATTCTTAATCTCGGATAAGTCGGACATCTCGCTAAGTCGGACACTTTTCCCGGTCCCTTGCGAGTCCGACTTATCGGGAGTTGACTGTATATGATTATGTACTATAGAATATATTTCCCATCGAGTTGTATTATTATAATTTTATTTTATTCCATATTCGTATTAAACTTATTTGTTATAACTTTAATTTAATATATATGATATATAATATTAATATAATATATTTAAATTTGAATCTTGTTTTTAACAAAACCTAATGTATGATTAACTTAAGAATGATGCTTATATATGAGTAATAATGTGTTGATGAATGATATTTAGGTTGACATATTGTATTTGCAATGTTACATATGTAATGAATAATATAAGCAATGCAAATTTAGGAGTTCCTTAATAATGTTATCAAATATTTATTTAATTAATTGGTTAATAATTAATTTAATTTATAATAATGTAATTCATTATCAATATAATAATTTAAATAATGCGTAATTTAATAATTAATTTATTATCGATTCATTCTTAATGTAATCATGTTAATGAAATCATGATTACTAAACCTGCATCATCTTTATTATAACTGTTAGAAAAAAGAGTTTTCCAGCGTTTATTAAAATATAGAAAACTCTTTTTTTATAATGTAGAAAACTCTTTATTTAAAAACAGTTTTCTATCTACTAATACGGCCAAATACTCTACAAAAGAGTATTCCATATCATAATAGATATAAAAACTACCAAAAGAGTTGTCCAGCGTTTATTAAAATTTAGAAAACTCTTTTTTTTTATAATGTAGAAAACTCTTTTTATATGATGTAGAAAACTCTTTTTATAAAATATAGAATACTCTTTTTATATAATGTAGAATACTATTTTCTGTAGAATTGATGTAAATATTACCTAAATTATAGTTATATTAATTATTTAATATTGAACAAATAAAATATTATACCTTTTATTTATTTTAATATATTTATTATATTGTTGTTTATCGAAATTAATTATTAATTATTTTTTTAATTGTATATTTAAGTTAATATACTGCTTTAAAAAATAAAAAATTTATTTTAAAAACTTAAATTATTTAAGTATCCTATAGATTTTTCTAAATTATCGACTACAATTGTAATCATAATTATATTGATAATATAATTAGAATTCATGTTGAATAATTGTTTGATATTGAATATGTAGCAATTGAATATTGATTAAATATTGTATTCAATATTAAAATTTTATTATTATTGAATTTAAGTTTTAAATCTAACTTAAATAAAATTATATAATATATTGTAATATACGAGTTAATACGTTCATGTTACGATACTATTTACTACATTAATATACTAATATTTATTTTATATCTAAACCCACATTAACAACTTAATTAATAGCTAGAATAATATTTTAGTAAATAGTTTTTATATGTATTAATAACTAGAAAACTCTTTTAGTAAAGAGTTTTTATATTTATTAAAAGTTAGAATACTCTTTTGGTAAAGAGTTTTTATATGTATTAAAAGCTAGAATACTCTTTTGGTAAAGAGTTTTTATATTTATTAAAAATTAGAATACTCTTTTGCAAAAGAGTTTTCTATTTGCTTAATGCTCGAAAAGAGTTATAATACAGGGACACTTGGAAAACTCTTTTTCGGTGGTATAGAAAACTCTTTTTTCTAACAGTGTAGGTATAAATTAAAAATATTCTTTTCTGTATTAATAAAATATAATATTCTAATTTCGGAATTTAAGTTCAAGTGAAAATAGAAATATATTATTATAATTATATTCACATATACAATATATACATTAACTATACGAATTGTTATCGATAGTTATATAAATTATATTCTTCTGAAATCTATTATATGTATATTTATATACACAATTCGAACACACTGTGAAATAGATACACTACTTACAACAGCACTTGCTAATGACCTATACGAGGTCATATATATATATATATATATATATATATATATTATACAAACAGTTAATCATTAAACCGGAAAGCTATGTATTATAATTTACAGCATTGATATAACTTAATTATAAAATGATATCTATAAACAGTAACCTATACGTAAGATACCATTACATAACAGTAACGAAATGCGAGTATGATTCCGACTGTGGCACCGTGGAGATGGGATATGTGTGTACTGCCTGGGGTAAATGTGAATGTCTTCCGCACATGATTAACTATAAGTTTATGTGTGTCATGCGTTAGTAATTTGTTATATAATATATATATATATTTATTTATTTATATATATATACCCACCCACCCACACTCAAATGCCAGTGGAGCTACGATTCTGCCTTCCCGCGGCGCTCCATGTCCACCTCATCGAGATGGCGAAAAGAATCCTTACTTCGGCTTTACAGTCTCGGGCCCAAGGCCCGGTTGGAACGCCGCCCCCCCCCCCACACTCACGGGGGTTTTTCTGTGGTCCGGACACCTACCAGCTCTGGTGGTCACGATGCTATTGATGAGAGCTGGCGATGTGGAAGCGAACCCCGGCCCTGGACTATTCTGCAAGCCCTGCGGAAGGATGCTGAGAACCAATCAGCCGCACCTCAAATGTGGCTCGTGCATTGCGACCTCACACAAGCAAGAGAAATGTAGCGGCCTGAGACGAGTGTCACAGACTCCAGGAAACTGGACCTGCAGCGACTGCGTCCCACCTCGTTCCTGCACGCCTCCCCTACCATCGACCGTACCCACACTGGTTGGACAACCGATAGGAGCCCCAAGGCTTTCAGGAACCAGCGCGCCTAAGAAACGATGCCTGCAATGCGGAAAAGTTGTAATGTATTCGCCCCACCCGCTCGTCTGCATAGGATGCCGGCGTACCTGCCATAAAAGCTGCTCTAATATGTCGAGAGGCGAACAAAGCATGCACATATCCAACGGCTCCTGGCATTGCGAAAACTGCTCGACCAGCGCGAACAACAAGGGCGTGGATAGCGGAGACCGGCGCCAAGCTGCACCGTCGATAAAGGCCGATGTGAGCAAAAGAGGCTGCCTCAAAATACTACAGTGGAACGCTAACAGGATCAGAACCAAGATGGTAGAGCTCGAAGACCGAATAAGGAAATTCAATCTCGACATTATCATGATCCAGGAAACGAAGCTGAGGGCCCTGGACAAGAACCCTGCTATAAAGGGCTACTCTACAGTCCGAAAAGACAGGGGCGTCGGTAGTGATGGGGGACTTCTATTTTTTATTAAGGAAGATATACCCTTCACAACTATTGACAACACGCCCAATGCCCAGAATTCTCTCCTGGAGATTCAATCGATTGAATTGAGAGCTAAACCTTTCGTCAATACTCTACTATCCAACGTCTACTGCCCCCCGTCAAGAGGAGCAAACCACGGTAACGAGTTTGAGATGTCGGAACTGCCTCACGACCGGAACGCAATCACAGGGGGCGATGTAAACGCACATAGTCAAATGTGGAATAGATGACAACCTGAAGACTCTCTGGGATCGAATCTCGAAGAGTGGCTGATGGAAAAAGATTTCTGCATCGCGAACGACGGAGCCGCAACAAGGACTAACCCAGGTACCGGAGGCAGCAGCGCGCCCGATATAACCCTCGTTCACAGCAGTTGGTTGGACCGAGTGGAGTGGAGCACAACCGAATGCCTAGGATCGGATCACCTCCCCATACTCATCACCGTTGACTGTCAAGTGACAACTCTGAACGCCCCATCCCGTACTGAACTCAAATGGAACTGGAAGTCTGCTAACTTCCGATTATTTGCTGAATCGGTAGACGAAGCGGTGACAGCAGCACCAGCGGTCATACACGAGTCTTCTCTAGACTCCAAATCCAAATTCCTGAACATGGCAATGATTGACGCGGCCAACAAGGCAATTGGTAAAGTCAAATGTAGTGTTAATGGGAAGGAGTGGATATCCAGGGACATACGAGAGGCTGTGAAGAGACGAAACGCGCTGAGGAGAAACATCACGAACAAGCGGGCTGAATGGATTGAGGCATGTATGACAGTGCGGGATATGATCAATGAGAGTAAGGAGAATAGATGGAAGGAATTCCTCGAAGACTCTGACTCAAGTTCGAACCCCCACAATATCTGGAGCACAATCAAGTCATTAAGCGGAAGGAACACAGCAAGCATACACGAAAACAACATTGGTCCACGAGGGGAGGGAGTACATAACAAACAAGGCCAAAGGAGACGTCTTCCTACAAAGGTACGCTGCGACCAGTAGGTTGAGTATACCCAAGGCATGCCGAATTAAGAATTCAGTGCGCCGCTCCCTAATAGGTCCAATAGTTGAGGATCCGAGCTCTATACCATTTAATGCCGCAGAAATGTCCAACGCGATCACAAGGATGAAAGTCAAAGGCGCGCCAGGGAAGGATAAGATTCACCCAAAGTTCATCAAAGCCATGGGCCCAATCGCAGCCAGCTTCATATTGGGCATTTTCAATGATTCATGGAAAACAGGATCTTGCCCGTCTTCATGGAGGGAGGCTATAATTGTCCCCATATTGAAAAAGGGTAAGCCGGCAAGTCAGATCGACTCCTTCCGCCCAGTATCGCTCACATCCTGCGTGGCAAAAACCATGGAGAGAATGGTGGCAAGCCGCCTCTCCTTCATGGCAGAGTCCAATGAGTGGAGTTACCAGGACAAGGCTGGTTTTCGGACGCTCAGATCCTGCGAGGATCAAGTCCTCCGCCTCTCCCAAGCAGTCAGTGACGGTTTCCAGACTCGACCCGCTAAGCGCTGCGTCCTCGCACTACTGGACTACAGTAAGGCGTATCACACGGTATGGCGGAATCGCTTGTTTGAGATGATGATGGAGAAAGGTGTATCGAGAACTATCGTCCGCTGGATCAGAGGACGACAGAAAGGCAGCTGTTCGGATCGACGGCGTTATCGGCGCCAGCAGAAAGATGCAACAATGAGTGCCCCAGGGAGCTGTACTATCACCCCTACTATTCCTCTTCTATATTAATGGTATTAGAGAAGAAGTCCCGAGCGGGGTGAGCGTCAGCATATATGCGGACGACATGGCGATCTGGAGTCAAGACCGCGATAAGACTGTTGCTGAGAGCAAGGTACAAGAGGCGGTGCACAGGATATCGGCGTGGAGTTATCTCCACAAGCTTAAATTGAACACGTCGAAGTGTGAAGTGTCGTTCTTCACTTCCGACACTCATGAAGCAAAGTTGATTCCGTCGATTACCCTAGATAACCAGCCCTTCATATTCAACAAGACTCCCAAGTTCCTCGGGGTCACCTTTGACCGCTCGCTATCCTTTCGGCCACATGTCGACTCTGTCAAGCTCAGAGTGATGTCCCATATCCGGATCCTATCCTCCCTGTCATCCAAAGAGTGGGGATGGAGCAGAAGATGCATGACGCGGATATACACAGCACTGATTCACAGCACACTGCACTACTGCGGCGCGGCTTGGCAACCGTGGCTCGCGAAGTCGAACGTTGCCATTCTGGAACGAGTACAGAATCGGGCTCTACGTATACTAACAGGTCAACTGGCTGACACACCTCTCGAATGCTTACGCACGGAGGCCGAGATAACTTCTTTCGAGACGCAGATCAGGCGTAACTGCATTGTTGCCTGGGAAAGGTCAGCTAGGCTCCCCGCCGGCAACCCACGCCACAAACTGTTCACCTCGCCTATCGAGCATAAATGGAAAAGGTCGAGCTTCAGTACCCTAGCTCAAGCAGAATGCGCGCGCATCGGCCTGGACCAATTGCCTAGAGAGAGGTTTGCTCCAAAGAAAGCGCCACCCTGGAACTGGGACAGAGATCCAACATGGAGGGTAAATACGCGACTAAATGGCGGCAGCGATAAGTCCTGTGACCAGAGAACCCTGCTCACGGACACAGTGGACACCATCGCGGCAGCCGGAGAAGTGGAGATCACCATCTATACGGACGGATCGGCGGAAAGAGGATATAAAAATGGAGGCAGTGCAGCAATAGTAACATCAGGTCCAGCCACTGACCCAGTCAAAATCACCTCCATCACACGCAAGGGAAGACGTCTCACGTCGTCCTATGAGACGGAAGTGACAGCGATGCTACTGGCAGTTGGCTGGATCAAGAACCGCGAGAACCTAGGCCCCTTCATTATCTGCACCGACAGCCAGTCAACCCTGACAGCACTACAGTCGCCTGGATTGAGCGACTGTTCAGACCTAGCAGAGACCCGACGAATCCTGAACTCGCTGAATAGACGTGTTTCGCTACAATAAGTCCCCGGCCATATATGGCTCATCGGAAACGAGTGGGCGGACGTCGAAGCCGGAGCAGTGGCAGCTTCAGACGAAGAGCCAGCGGCAACGGATGGTGGTATAACCTTGCAGACAGCCAAAGCCTTCACGAAGAGAGAAACGATGGACCCGGCCATAAGCCACGAGAGAACGAAAGCGGTCTTTAACGGCAAGCGAGCCCCAGTCTCCCTCTCTAGAAAGGATTCGGTACTACTAGCTCAGCTCCGCAGTGGCCACTGCCACAAGCTGGCAGCATACCGAAACATCGTCGATGCTGACTCCTCCGCGACCTGTCCACACTGCCAAGGAGCCCCAGAGACGCTCGAGCACTGGCTCCAAGAGTGCCCGGCCACAGCTCGAAGACGAATCCGTGAGTTTGGGGGAGCGGCGCCCATACTGTCAGCCCTGATTGAACAACCAGACGCTGTAATAGCGTTTGCGCATGGACTCCCGTCAATGTGAACGCTACGCCGCGAACAACAACAACAACAACAACAACAACAACAACAACCAAACACACACCTACATGTCGTACACACTGTATACGTATACGTGTTACAATGTGCGTGTACATAATACACAATACTATATATGTATATATATATACACCTACTTAGTATGTACACAGTATGTAGTATGTAGTACACACACACATATACACACACATACACACACACATATACACACACACATATACACACACATATACACACACACATATACACACACATACACACACACATATATACACATACATACATACACACACACATACACACACACATATACACACACACATATACACATACATACACACACACGCATACACACACACGCATACCTCTGTTCACAGAAGGCTACATGTTACACATAAACTGCACACGTGACCAGGATTGCGACGAAATAAGCCACGCCTACTGCATGCTGACCAATAGGCATCGAACAATGATGAGCTGCGAATGCGACATGGACTATATCGCTACCAGCGACCTGCTGAAGTGTAGACCAAGTCAGTGAACAGTGTGTATATAGACCTATGTATATAGTATATACTTCTCTATAGTGAATATTATACACATAAAATAAAATTAAAATAATGAGTCATAAAATGTTAAGACCATTTATTGTTAAAGTGTACTTATTAAGTTACTTTCTCCTAATAATATTATTTATTAGAAAACTTTAGTTTTCATTATGTTAGTTTTCTAGTTTATAATATATTATAGTAGTATGAGTTATGATCCTAAACGGCTTCAATTCATAAATGTGTATTTAATTGAGAAGTATGCCATATTATTTTGAAGCTTTTCAAAAGGAAAACTGATATTACTATTATTAACTAGAAAACTAACATAACAACAGTTTTGTAATAAATAATATTATTAGGGGAAAGTAACCTAATACGGACACTTTCACAATAAATTATCTTAATATATATGATAAGTATACTTATCAATTAATGATATACTTAAGTACACGTTAAACAACATAAATAATAATATCATGAAGTTGTACGAATGAATCCTATATAGCTAACTACTTATACTTATGATATCAGGAATGTACGCATTCTAACCACGCCTACATTAGTGACGTCGGGTTGGTAACTTTACTTAGCCGGTGTCATATAATACTTCGTCCCCATCCCAAAAATCGTCCCCGATTGTCACGTGACAACAAACTCGATGATATTTCACTAAATACACATACGAATCGCTTCAAATGTAAACCACATATAACTAGTATATATATACACACATGTGGGAAAAATCAACGTATAATTATCCTTTAAAATAAAGTAATACTCAAATATATAAACTAGAATGGAGATGACTTTAAAAATACCAGATTAAACGATAATAAATTAATATTTTAAAATTCTGAATCGACAGAAGTTATTATTTTTTAATTTTAAGTATAATACTATAAGATCGTATTATAAAATTGTCTCTATATACCATTTTAATTAAAAAACATTATACGCCTTTATATTCGTGAATATAAACCTTTACCAAAGGGCGTTACATATACTCTATTTATAACTTAATGCGGGTGTCGCGCGCTCAACACCCGCATTAAATTCAAATTACAACTATTTCAATAATTAACTGAAAATGCGTATACTGTTTTTTAATTAAAATGGTATATAGAGACAATTTTATAATACGATCTTATAGTATTATACTTAAAATTGAAAAATAATAACTTCTGTCGATTCAGAATTTTAAAATATTAATTTATTATCGTTTAATCTGGTATTTTTAAAGTCATCTCCATTCTACTTTATATATTTGAGTATTACTTTATTTTAAAGGATAATTAGACGTTGATTTTTCCCACATGTGTGTATATATATATATACTAGTTATATGTGGTTTACATTTGAAGCGATTCGTATGTGTATTTAGTGAAATATCATCGATTTTGTTGTCACGTGGCAATCGGGGACGATTTTTGGGATGGGGACGAAGTATTATATGACACCGGCGTGATTTTTGAGGATATCCATTATACACCATGATATCATGTGACATGATATGATAATATATGATATTAATTATAATAGTTATTAAATTATAATATTTACAGTATACGATTATATATATTTATTAGATTATATGTATTTAATATTCTATATTTTAATTCATTATATAACCGTTACATGATTATATATAGGTTTATATTAGATATATGACTCTTATTAGATGCTGACGCATTACTTATGAGTCATATCGAAATATTATTAATAAATAAACGTAACATCAACGAATACTACAGGGAACTTGGTCGGAGAGAAATGCAACAAGAAGGGATGCGGGGAAATACAGAATGCTGTATGCGAGGTCAAAGGTTCTATTTTTAAATGTGTTTGTAAAGTGACGCCCGCTCATGAAGGGGGTTTCGTTATGGCTCCTGGAAATAAATACTGTACAAGAGGTTTATAATCTATATAGATGTATATACATTTTACAAATATATATATATATATATATATATATATATATATATATATATATATATATATATATATATATATATATATATATATATATATAGTTATCGGGAATACCCTACAACCACATTTTAAAGGACTACGTATTTAATATATATATATATATATATATATATATATATATATATATATATACTATTTATTGTATTGGTAATACAAGTTCACAATATGTACCCTACATGAACAGTACACCTCCACGATCAATGCGAAAGTAATCAATTATGTACGGCCATCTTGAATTCCCATTGTGCAGCCAACAACACCTGCATTTGTAATGAGGAGTTCACTACCGCCCATGATAATACATCTTGTATCGGAGGTAGTAACATAACTATATAGTAAAGTATACATATACAACTGTCTATGTGGCTCAGTTGGCTAAGGCGTCAGACACACAAGCAGTAGGACGCGAGTTCGAACCCCATCCGGACCATTAATTAATTTTATAAAATTAATTTTACAAAATTATTTAGTAGTTATATGTTATATGATTGTGTATAAATAAATGTTCGGCTCTCGTTAAAACCATGGATGCCTTAATATGAGAGCGGCTTCGAAGGGAAATTATAGCTATATATGGTTATAAGTGAAAACTTCATCTAAGTTCCTGGATGGGATGAAAGGACTCCGTCATATAAAATAACATATATATATATATATATATATATATATAATGAAGTTAACCGATGACGTAACACTATACTAACGATTACATCACGATTACATCAGCTATCATTAACGACAACTGTTTCTCGGATGCCGATTGTTTGATAGTGGACCACAGCGAATGTGTGGAGTATCAATGTGTTTGTATGTATATGTATAGTCCTTCCATAAATAGGCAGTATTGTGAATATGGTTACTATATATATATATATATATATATATATATATATATAACAACTAAGCTAAAACCGCTTCACATATCACCCGTTATACTGAAGCTTAACCTATAGGTTATAGTGGAGGTTAACCTATAGGTAGGTTATAGGAAGTATACTTCTTACTGAATAATAACACATATGTTTCTGTACTTATCTGTAATATAAATTTGTCTAATTTGAAATATTTTCTATATTTAAAATGATCTATCTTACGCATAATATCATAATTAATAATATAAACTCAAATATATATATATATATATTATTAATATAATTTATTCTGAATCATATTGTATTATCACAGAGTGCAATTCAATTTAAAAACAAAATTTACATTACTAAAACATATATATGTATATATAGTTGTATACCGTTACCATATATGTATCACATATGGTTATACATCATTCATTCATATATCTTCATACTCCTGCAGACATTCTCTCACATTAAGCTCTCACATATGGCTCACCATGACTAATATCATACGATTTAGACATACATAAAATAGAATTTACTCCGATAGAAGTGTTGATTCAATTTCATATTTATTTATATTATTTGTATGATGTTTTATATATATTAATAAATATACCTATTATAGGTGTAGAATTAGAAGATGAATGGATACTAATAGTTATCTGGCTTACCACCTCGTTGTCAGTACTAACTTTCTTACTATATTCAAGGTTAATAAAAACAATACTATATATATATTGAATATAATGAACATAAATAACTTATTGATGACTCATCGGTGACTCATTCAGAGCGAGGAAGGCGGATGACGAAGACGCGGCTAAACTTAGCGAAAGTTCTTACGTCAGGCAGAAGAGCGTTACGACACCTAGGTAAACACCTAACTATACACCCAACTGTACACCCCACTATACACCCCACTATACACCACACTATACACCCAACTATAGTTATACGCGCGTGACCACTATGTGTATACGATATACACTATAGTGTATAGTATAGTATATTATATAGTATAATATATACTATAGTACATATTATTAGATTATGTCTATAGTATAATATTCATGTACGTGTGTGTATATATGTATACTCCAAGTATGTGTGCCATAAGGATATATCTAATATGAATTATGATAACATATTTTCTCCAGAAGCTTTGTAAAAATTTATCTCGGATATATAACTGTAATATATATATGTCTAGTATACAATATTATGTATACATGATATGTTAATTTATCATTAATAAAGCATAAACAACTATAATAGAATATAGGATACTATCAAATATTATTAAATAACTATTATTATAGAAGTTATTTATTATAATAATAAGATATAATAATATGACTGTTCCAGTATTTCGGAATAGCTACAGTCAAAGCAGCATCTGCATACATAGATGAGACAAACGGGACATATAGTTGAATCAGCTCACATTTGCGACTCGATAGGTAGTTTCTCGAATTATGAGTCCCTTAGATAGGTATTCCGGAACTCCCATATATATAGACTTGAGTGTAATGCAAAGAAGACGAAACTTGCAAATATATCGAAACTACAACCACCCGAGAGTCGGCATTATGGAATGTATAGATATGGTTATATCAGTATGATTACTCTTAAATAATATGCGAACAGCTCTACGTTATATTGAATCGAATTTGTTCATAAATTTTTTGCAGAATATTAATGAAAAGCGAATTACAATATCAAAGTCGACTAAATAATGAATCTAATAATGATTTAGTTAAATTAAATGTTAGCTTAGAACGCGTCTTGCCTATATTATACAGGAAATAATTAGTAGTGCAGACAGTGTTTGATATATGTACTAAATAATCTAATGCATTATTTATAGTAAAACCTAGAGTAGTGATAGTGTTTGTGATAGGAAGTGAGATAAGGAATAATGAGAGGGAGTAATTGAAGAAATAGATATAGAAAGTATAATTCTATCAGTTTAATAATATTTAATGAAAGAGAATTACAGGAAAATCAAGAGATTAAATCAGTTAATACAGTTAGCAATTTAAAGTTGAATTATGTAAATATCAGAAATAGGTAGAAATAAATTATAAATTTGTAAGTCATCAGCATCTAGGTGATAACGAATATATCAGTATTTAAAAAAAATAAAATTAATGGAAAGAATATAAAAAATAAAAAGAATCGGAACTAGTATTGATCCTTGAGGAATGCCATGAGTGTTATCAAATGGAGCCGACAAAGATTACTTGTTCATTACTGAATATATTCTATTAGATAAAAATGACATCAACCAGTTGTGAACTTGTCCATGAATACCTATTTCACGTAGACGGTAAAGAATCCTATGATAATTAACATATCAGAGGTACTAGATAGATCAAGAAGAATCAAATAACAATAAGCCTTATTATCTATAGATAGTATAATATCGTTAAACACAATGTTTAGGGTAGTTTCTGTACTACGATTGGGAAGATATACCTGCATATATGCACTCTGAAATCAATATACAATATAGTTCGATATGATATAATCAATAATATGACGCGTAACTATTCGTTCCATAGTCTTAGAAATTGATGATAATTGCGAAACAGGACGATAGTTGGATAGTTTAGAGGACTCGAGATTATGTTTCTTTAATATTGGAGTGATGTAGGAATACTTCATCGATTATAATCGACCTATAATTATAGGAACAATGGATAAAGATAATGATAAGCGAATTATACCAGTAATCATATCAATTAGATAATGATATAATATACGAAGTAAATTAAGGAGAAGAGGGACAAGTGGGGAATTGGATTTATAACAAGACATGAGAGAAGGGACAATAGGATAAGTTGATAAATTAAAATAAAACCAGTGAGTATATGAATAAGGGTGGACTTTCAAAATAAATAGAATATATTAAAGGAAGATCTATTATTTTTTAAATATTATTTTGAAAAAAGTCAGCAAATAAAGAACAAAGATTATCATCAGAACCATCTATAGATGTTCTATTCTATTCTATAGAACCATCTAACCTCCTAGTTGTTTTTTATTCCGATTTTTACCAATTAGATAAAAAGCTAATTTAAAAGCTTCTTTGGAAGAAGTTCCATACTAATTAAGTTTATCAGTATAGAAGGAAGATTTTGCTGATGATAACTTGTTCTTGTTAAATGAACTTATATTTTTGAAAGATTAAATATGAATAAAACATTTGCTTCGTTTGAATTTCAACTGATGGTAGACAAGTCTTCTCCTTAGAAGAACAATGTCGTTGTTAAACCAAGGAGAGTAAGCATAATATTTCTTGGAACTAATTATTAAAGTTGAATGTGCATCAAGAGAATATCGTAATGCGTCATTAAAATTATTATAAGCTATGTAGCCTAATTCGCTAAAGATGTATTATGAAAAGATATATAAGAATATACAGAATTGAAGAACAACTGTAGATTAATTTTTGAAATGTTTCTGTAGTGTCATATATGTTAAATAAATATAAAAGGTATATATATTATATGAAAAGAAATAACATAATTGTAGGGAAATGAGATTACCTTGAGTAGGTTTTGAAATAATTATTATAGCATATAGGCTCAATATAATTTATGAATGCATGCGAAAGTTTTCTTATGAGTATTAGTAATTGTATAAGTATTATAAACTATATTCTTAATTTCATCTAGTTTTGCAGTGATATCACTTAGGGTGTTAGATGTCAATTATGATATAAGAGTATACCTATAGGTATATTCGTAGTGAAGTTAGGCTTGCATGAATTGCATAAATACATGATATTTTCAGAATTGAGAACAAATAATGCATAATCTGGAGACTTAGTTTATTATGTAACAATATCACAACAAATATGTCATAGTATCACAGTAGCAAAGATTTTGAGAAGCAGAATTTTCCTTAGCAAATTGTTGATTCATGTATGTAGTATATTACGTATTATTAAACATATTATTTTAGTATTGTACAATATGATAATATAGTACACCACCATACCGTTATAATACAAACTTCGTACATATACGCACAATATACATACGCATACGGCACACTTATATACGGTTATAACTTATAACTGCCATCATATACACACACACCATCACACAACACACCATCACATACACACACACCATCACACACACTAGCACACCATCATGCCATCACACACCATCACACACAGCGTGGTGCAGAGTGAAACAAGAGAACAGTCCGAGTACAGGGCAGGGTTACTGGATGAGATGGGAGATGTGTATGATGGAGCTGCTGAGTTAGTACGCGATGCACACATCACCTGTGCTATGGGGTTGTTTACTAGGTCATTCAACTACCGTGTGCAATCGTGATCATATATATATATATATATATATATATATATATAATAATAATAATAATAATATTTATTAGAATAATTTTAATAATCAATTTTTTCTTCTATTAATTATAATCATTTTTATATTTTTCTTCTAAATTGCTGCTAAATAATATGCCTATTTTCTGTTGTTGTTGCCCATTAAATATATATATATATATACATATTTATCATGTCATTAACATAAGATACTGGACACTGATTAATTAAAAACCATAAGGAAATAAATGTGGTACATGTATACAAAATAAAAAAAATATTATAAGATTTGTATATCTGTATTATTATAATAACTTAATACTATAAACTAGCATTCCAACAAGAAATATATAATAATGCTCAATAGCTTAACATAACTATTGGGTAGGTGCCTACATTAATGGGTTATATAATCATGGAGTTGAGTACTATAGAAATTATAGGAAATACATTAAATATTCCACTATATATGTAAATTATTAAATGGACTAGAATATTGACTGAACTAATAATAGCACCACTATAGCTTGTTGGTTTAATATCTATACATTTAATATATTATTATTAATATATTAATATATATTTAATATATTAAATAACAATCGCAATATCGTGTTGTTGGTTTGTTATGTATACGAAATTGTATATTAATAACTACGGAGAAATTTGTGTAATGATTAATTATTATAATTAATATGATATTAATATAATTAATATAATTTCTCGTATGCATACTACCATGGTAGTAAGTCTTCTAAAATAAATAATTAGAAGTAATTGAAGTAATATGAACTATTAAACTATGAACAGATATCGGGTTGTTATGTTGTTATGCATATATGGCTTTATATTATTTTGTTTAATAGTGTCTGCTCATATATTTACCTTTTATAATGATCACGATATGTTATTATACGTATGTATGTATATATAACGGTTATATATGATTACATTATAATTACTGAAATATAAAATAGAATGTTAATATCTGGTCAAATACAATTAGTTCATATAACATCTATTTATAGTTATATCTGTTAAGGTATGTATACCTGGTATATAGAGCTATACATATCCCTGCCTATACCGAATGCGTTCAGAAGGGTATTACTGATACCCCACACTTACCCTCACAGTTGGGCGGACGAGGTAACTCACGATAGACGGACTAACTTCCCCCCTATACGAGACAATCAGCTCGGCTACACAGACATGGCCGAGGGGCTTGAGGAGGCGTTAAACGTCGCCCAATACGTTAGTGTTGATACGTGTATGTGTGGGTGTGTGTGTGGGTGTGTATGTGTGTGGGTGGGTGTGTGGGTGGATATGTGTGGGTGTGTGTGGGTGTGTGGGTATGTGTGTATGTATATGTGTGTGGGTGTGGGTGTGGGTATGTGTGTGGGTGTGTGGGTAATCAACGCTATTTCAGGGTATTCGCGAAGGCTCGGGTATTAATAATGTATTAAAGTATGAATGTGTAGCGATTACATTCGGTCCGAATATGTAAGGTTATACCAAGGACCTGACCTTGGTTATATGTTACTCTAGTTGATCATGAACTATAGTTTATGAAATTATATATTTGATTTCCGTTACATTTCAATACATATATTTATATAATAATAATATTAATAATACTATTTATTAGAAGAATTTTATTTATTTTCCGTTTCGTTTCTAGTTTATGCTTATTCCTTCAAAAGCGTATTCCTATTCAACACAGTATAGCATACTAATAAGTAATTACTGTTATTATCGCCCGACGGACGTTAATTTAATAATAATATATTGTAATATGGTCTAGATGAATAATAAAATATGTCAATATTTCAATAACATAAGTACGATGTTATTAAAACAGTGGTGAACAGCAGTAAAACTAATACAGTCAACTCTCGGTAAGTCGGACTACGGATAAGTCGGACTTCTCGATACGTCGGACACATTTAGTTGGTTTGGTTGGACGTGTATCTAGATCAATGTAAAATTAATCGGATAAGTCGGATACGTTGGATTGGATAAGTCGGACTTTTCTATAAGTCGGACACATATTTTTAGGATTTTTATACTGGATAAGTCAGACTTTTTATAAATTGTCAGAAATGTAATAAATAATGAATATTATAATTTAAGTAAGTAATATTATTGAATACAATATGTTATGTTGTTGATTGTTGCATAATTCCATATTTAGGTAACCATTTAACTTGCGCTGCGCATTTCATGTCTTATTTGCATGATATTCTTAATCTGGGATAAGTCGGATATCTCGTTAAGTCGGACACTTTTCCCGGTCCCTTGCGAGTCCGAATTATTAGGAGTTGAATGTAATAGTATAGTCTATAGGCTTATTATAATACATTATATACTGACTATATAATATAGTACTATATAGTACTTAAATAATATATTACTTAAAGAAAATC
Source organism: Osedax fenrisi (assembly GCA_964019155.1). Classification (NCBI taxonomy): domain Eukaryota; kingdom Metazoa; phylum Annelida; class Polychaeta; order Sabellida; family Siboglinidae; genus Osedax; species Osedax fenrisi. The sequence goes on from OZ025240.1 coordinate 13,390,613, forward strand.
GTGGATGTATATTAAATAAGGTATCCCGATAGTTATAACTATATATATATATAAATATATTACTTATAGTTATAACTAATTATACTTGCAGGGTAATAAACAGAATCCGACACGTCAAAAGTATAATGAAAATCTAAAGGTTCAACCATTATGGGTTGAGAAAGCTCCTAACAACGAAGAAGATTCTGATATCGTAGGAAGATACAATAAGATACCTGGAATGTTAGTTGTATAGTATGTGACGTCATAGGTCATTGTTACAAATGATGACTAATAAATGTATTAAAGTTAATTACTATTGAATATACTCATAGACATTAGAGTTAGACATTAGACCTCACTCTATATCTATGAATATACTCGATTAATGTGTGCAATTCATAATCATTTAATAATAATTATAATTATTATTATCACTTGGGGCGAAAGTAAACTAATACGGATAATTTAACAATAAATAGAATTAATAGTTTATGACTCAATATTTTTGTTTTAAAAATTAAAATACATTAATTATTATACGATTATAGGTATTATTGTGATTTTAAAATTTTATTTAATATTTGTATTCAATAGATAACGAGGGTGTCCGTATTCGATACCCATGTCCGAATACATATACCCTGTGTTATAATACGGACACCCTATATACCTCTAGATAAGCTAGGTAAAAGTAACCTAATACGGACACTTTAATAATAAATGGACTTAACTTTTTATAACTCATTATTTTTATTCAAAAATTCAATATATTCATATTATATGATTATAGATATTATTGTAATTTTAAAATGTTATTTAATCTTATAATTCTATAGATAACGGGGGTGTCCGTATTCGGTACCCATGTCCGAATACGGACACCCTATGTTATAATACGGACACCCATATACCACTAGATAAACTATATATTATTGATGAATCAATCAGACAAATTACAATTACGTTATTTATAATTAATTTTATGAAAAATATATTGTAATTTAATTAGTTAATATTTTATTATATTTTTATTATTTTTATATTAATAACACAATTTAAGTATATAATTAATAATTTTTTTAGAATTAGTATTATTGGTGTTATTAATATTATAACGCACGTGGTTTTTATGAAAATCAGAATAGTTCATACGCTGCGCGATGGTTGGTTATAGGGTGTCCGTATTAAGACATTTAGAGTGTCCGTATTAGGAACTTATATGACATATAGATATATGCTTATAACTTAATGAATATTTGATACAAATTATACAAATTAAAAATACAATTTTTAGAATGCTTTATTTTTAAATAATATAGTATTATATTTTATATCGATATATTTGTATAAGCTTGAATAGGTTTTAAGTTGACATTTTTTTCATAAATTTAAAAACGTAATACAAAAATCAGTTTATTGGATAATATTAGCAATATTTTGTGTAATTCAAAAATAAAAAATACTTGTTTAGACTATTTTTATAATTATGAGTATTTTATTAATTTTTTTGTAGGATTTATAGTTTCTGAGATACCGATAGTGTCCGTATTCGGGCACTGTCCGTATTCGGTTACTGTCCGTATTCGGTTACTGTCCGTATTCGGTTACTTTCCCCTACTAGTTATATATTCTCTTCTTAATATATGAATACAGCGATTACAAATATATATTATACGTATAAATTCATAGTGGAATATTAATGAATATCAATATACCAGGGCTACAAACATAGAACCAATTCAAGAATTCCAAAATGATCTTAAAGATTTCTATAAGAAGTACATTCTATGAAGATAGACAAAATAAGCATGTCGTTGTTCACATTTATATATATGTATTATTTTAATATTCACACACTCATTTTATATAAGTTCAATATATTATGATTTATAATAATTATTCACATTCATTAAATAAATGTATAATGTATTATTTTATTATGTCATTATATATATCACATATATATATATATATATATTTTTATTTTATTTTAAAATATTTTATTGACTACAAAATCACGTAGTGGTTATGGGCGTCGTGAGAAGGAAACAAAAATAAAATAAATAAAGTACAATAAAAATAAAGGAAAAGGTAGGTTACAATGTTAATAGGTGCGTGGAGAGTTTACATTTAAATAGTGACAAGGATTTCAAACACCTAATGTCATATGGTAGAGAATTCCAGTATTTTGGAGCTACCACAGAGAAAGCAGATTCAGAGTAAGCAGAGATAGTCGAGCGTTGCACAATTTTCATCGTGTGACATTTCCTGCTAGCTAGACTAAGGGTATGCATACTGATCAAGTCAGCTAGGTACTCGGGAGATCTAAGATGTATCACCTTATGGGTGATGCATAGTAGTCTGTACATGCAGAGATATCTAAACTTAAGCCAGCCGAGTGATCGCATTAGAGTCGATATTGATACTATTGAAGAGAACTTCAGTTTATATAGGGTGCGTATAGCACGTCGTTGTATCTTCTCAAGTTTAAGCATAAGCTTTAGGGGTAGATTTATGAGTTTATTTTATGAGTCTACTGAAGACTAGCGAGTGTATTAGACTTTTAGTCATTGAAAAAGTCAATTTATTACGTGATTTTCTAATATTGTAAAGAAAATAGTTGGCATTGCGAATCATTATAGATATGGTCAGAGTAATCTAGGTGGGAGTTGATGGTGAAACCAAGAGTTGTTATGGATTGTGATGTAGGGAGGGCTAGTAGAAAGGGGTGGGTGATGATTAGGGGGTAGGTAGGTCTGGAGATAATTATGGTGTCAGTTTTGGTCATGTTAAGTGATAGGGAATTATGGGAGAACCAGTCAGTAAGTTCTGTGAGGCAGTTAAAAATAGACAGTTGAATTGAGTTGGAGTCACAGGAAATGGGAAAAGAAGTATAAATTTGTAGATCATCTGCAAAGAGATGGTAGTGGATGTAAGGATATTTACGAAATATGGATTGTATGGGTAAAATATAAATAATAAAAAGTAAAGGACCAAGCACGGAGCCTTGTGGAACACCATGAGTGCTGATAAACGGGGTAGAGAAGGATGAGTTGATTTTCACTGAAGAGTAGTTGTTATTTTCACCAGCTGTGTACTTGACCATGAATACCGATTTCATTGAGTCGTAAAGAAAGAATGTCATGGTTTAGAGTGTCAAAGGCACTGGATAGGTCAAGTAACACAAGGTAGCACGGGGCTTTGTTGTCAAGGGATATTAGTAGATCATTAATGATAAGATTCAGTGCTGATTCAGTGCTCCGATGGGGTAAGTAAGCACTTATAGTAAAACTCATCAATAATTGAATTGGTAGTGATATAGTGAATAAGTTGAGCAGATACAATTCGCTCTAAGGTCTTAGAGATTGATGAAAGCTGGGAGATGGGTCGATAGCTCGACAGGTTCGAGTGGCTAAGGGTAGTTTTTTTTATAATTGGGGTGATATATGAGTGTTTCATAGACTTTGGTACGATCGATGTAATAAGGGACGCATGAATGATCATTGTTATGGGTTCAATTAGCAATGGCGAAAGGGTACGAAGTAAAGTAAGGGGAATAGGGTCGAGTGGGGAATTGGATTTTAGGGATGCCATTAGAGAGAGCACATATGGACGAGTAGGGAGAGTGAATGAAGACCAGTGATTATGGGAAGCTAGTGAATATGAGTTGAGAGTGAGGATATCAACATTCACATTGGGGAGAGCAGCTATGATGTTCGATACTTTATTCTGGAAGAAATTAGCAAAGGAGGAGCAGAGGACTGTATCCGGTTGGTCAGGAAGGTGCCTGGGTTTTGATTTACCTAATAAAGTGAATGATAGGTTGTAGGCTTGCTTAGATGAGGTGCCATATTTACAAAGCAAGTTAGTAAAGTATGATGATTTAGTGGATAGGAGTTTTTTCCTGTATAATGAGCGACATACTTTAAAGGAACACAGGTCTGAGTTCATTTTAGTAGAAGCATAAATGGACTGTAGACGACGAAGTGACTTTCTCATATTGGTGAGTTCAGTGTTGAACCAGGGGGATTTGGGATGATTACGGTGGGTAAGAGTAGTTGAGGGAGCATAAAAGTCAAGTGATGAAGGCGTCAAAGAGAGTGTCAGGATCAGAGAGCGGAGATGTAATATTATTCATATGATCAAACACGGAGTTAACAAACAAGGGTTGATTTATAGAGGAGATGTTTCTAAAGTATCTTAGAGGTCGAGTATTGTGCACTACTGATAACTGTAAATCAAATAGGATAGCGAAGTGATCAGAGATTAGAGTGCTTTGGGTGGGAGAGGAAATTAAATTGGAGTCAGATGGAGATAAAACAAGATCAATGATGTTACCATTAGATATAGTTGGGAAATGAATGTGTTGTGTTAAGGAGTGCTCAAAAATAAGTTTCTTAAGAGAAAGGGAAGCATGATTATCAGTATTCACTTGAATATTAAAGTCACCAAGAATAATTGTGTTGTAAGAAGACATGGATTCTAAAATGGTAGAGAGATCATTAAGGAAAGACCGAATGCTGGATGATGGTGGGCGATAGATGATTATAAACACAATGGTAAATAGGGAGGGGAACTGAATGTCACATATCAGCATTTCACAAGAGGAGAAATTAGGGGTGGAAGAGGAAATAAGTTTGAGCTCAGTGGAGAACAACAGGGCAAGACCAACACCACGGTTAGGTGTGGGTCTGTTAGAGAGTAGTAATGTGAAGCCATTGGGAGTTAATTGAGATGCTAAAGCAGAGTCATCATTTGTAAGCCAAGTCTCGGTGATAGCCGATATGGAGCAATTAGAGTCAATGATTAATTGAGTGATTAAATCTACTTTATTCCTGATTGATCTCGCATTAAGGAGTAGAAAGGAGTAGTTATTGGGAGAGTATATATATAACTCTCATATGTACTACCTATACTACTACCAGATAATTCACAAGTATATAAATGTAAATGTGCATCAACTATCAGATCATGGCTTCTCTCTATAGAGAGAAGCTTTATAACAACCTTCTACTTAACTCTTCAAAATCTGCATACCTAAATATCCCATCTATAGATGGTATCGATCTATAGTTATAACTATCATTATAGTCCTCCTGCTATCATTGACAGTCACCCGATCATCCCATCCTCATCTGTTATAAATCTTGGTGTTACTTTGATGCTAACCTATCCCATTATTCCCATATATATATATACATATATATTAGCTATAGTTAATATATCTAAATCAGCTAACTATAGTTAGTAGGTGATATATCACCTCTTCAAAATTCGTCGCAGAAAGGACCTAACTCGCCCTTTACCACTATCCTCATAAACGCACTCGTCCTCTCTCGTATCGACTACTTCTCCTCCCTACGTTATCATCTCCCTAATATGTATACTACATTATCCCATTTAAATCGTATAATTCGTGCATATAACCATTTACTTCATTAATCGATTTGATCATTCTATTACCGACTCCCACCAACACCTAACTAAATGTTCCCTCAACAAAAACGTTCCCTCCTACACCTTCTATCACTCGCTCGTACTATTTCTCCTACTTATTTTACTTCCCTTCTAACACTAAGACGCCCACTAACTTCCTTACGTTCAAATTCCGATATTTCCTTAATTTGCCCTCATGTCTCATACCTGAAATACCATAAACGCCTTCAGTTATATTTTCCCATCCTTATGGAACTCCCTCCCTGACTATATTAGATCAATCTATTCAAACCCGTCCTTTATTACATATTATACCCCCTTTTTATTATTATTTTTTTATTATATCTTTATTAATTTTATATCTTAACCATATGTAACATTGCATTTATAAATCATTATATATATTCGTTTATATTCGTTATTTGTTTTTTATTATTATTATTGTTTTATCATTTTTTTTGTTTTAAACAATAAACTATATCTATCTATCTATCTCAAGGCCTACATATCATCAATGTAATATTCACTTATTTTAATAATACTACAACAATACTTACTCTACTGACTTTGAAATCTTACTAGTTATTTGGTTCTAGTATATTCTAGTACTTTATCAGCCGTGATTTCTAAACCTACTAATTTTTGTATCAAATGATGTATTAAATATTCATTACTCATGCCGCTTATTAGTTTATCTCTGATAAGAGTCTGGCAATTCTTTAAATTCATAGTGTATTGATAATTTTCTCAATTCTGATATGTCGGTGTTTTCATTCTCCTTCTAAGACAGTTTCAAAAATGCTTATATTTCACATGTAACGTTTCTATGTGAAATAAAGTATTCATTTAACGTTCTCTTTATCCATTCTAGATTTATTTTTAATATACCTATATATATATTTAACATACTTATATATATACCTATATATATAATAAATTGAATAAGCATTTAATCTATTATATTATGTATATATGACATAATTATTTGTTAACAAATTAAAATACTGTATTTTTTTAGAACTAGTGTACTAATATAAGTTATTAATAAATATATAAATTAATATTTAAATAGAATAACAATTTAGTATTTAAGAAATGACCGTTAATCGAAACTAGCGATTAATTATATTTTACATATGTATTACCTAAAGTAGATATTATAAACTATATAACTTCTTAACAGTGAATATGTCTTGTAGTGAATTTATATTATAATACGCCTATGGTGATAATATTAAGTTAACTACATTTTAGTAAATGTTACTACACTTAGTAAGTTTCACATCCATCTTGATTGTGAAATATTTATCTTTGTATAATACTATTACTTAATAATAGTATAAATATGTATGTTATTATTTGTGAAAGTTGAATAATTCTATAAGCATATATATAAATATTACATGAAATAACATTTATTTGATCAAAACCTAATATATATATATAAATATATACAAGTAACTACAAGCATCCTACATTAATTATATTTATCATATAATGTTATTATTAATTTCATTGTTGGTGACAAAATATGATAATTACAATATTTGGTAATAAGGAAATATAATTATTATATAAGAATATTATTGATTACTAATATTGTTTATTATCTATAGACTGCAAGGGTATAGTTAATTTACTAATGATTATAATTATTAGATGGTTCGATTTATAATTATGTTGTAAATTAAAATACTAATATACATATGATTATCCATTAATAGTTAATAATTACTTTCATCATTTTAAGAATGTATTTAATTATATAGATATTAAATTAATATGTATAATTTATTATAATACTTTATGAATTTAATATGATCCACAAAAATAAAACTAAAAACAATTAATATATGATTATTTATTTATTAAGACAAGTTTGCATTTCTTTTGATTTGGCACATGAATTGATTTCTTCTCAGTTGGTTCAAGCGATTTCTAAATTTAGTAGTTTTCAACTCGGAGAAAGGTTGTTTCTAAATGAAACGTTATATAATTAACAAATAGTTCATTATTATTACACATTATAATAATATAATATTTACCTAATCAAATAAACTATAATTATTATACATATATATATATTATTAAGTACTAAATATATTTATGCTGAGCAAGCTTGAACTGGTAAAATATCTTTAGGATACGTATTTACTTTTTTGAAATAATATAATATTACAAGTTTACTATTATTGATTAAATAATATAATAATCTATAATGTCCATTATATTATATAATAATCTCCTTCATATATAAATTCCATTATTGATGGCATATCTTTTTAGATCAAAAACATTTACAATAATGACATCAATATCTTGCCTATCTAAGCCATATCTAAGCCATATCTAAACCATATCTAAGACATAAGTATCATCATTAAACTATAGCTGGATACACTGTGATTATATTTTATGTAACTAAGGTATCACTAGCATACTTCAAGTATGACATATACAGGAGATAATAATATAATTATACATATAATACATATATATATATATATATATATATATATATTATTATTGTTATTGTTATTTGAGTGGAGTCTCTTCATCCCATTCAGGAACTTAAATGAAGTTTTCAATTATAACCATATGGAATTCAAAGTAGTTATTTATTATATATATATATATATATATATATATATATATATATATATATATATATATATATAATAATAATATCAGAGTATTAGATAGTAAGTATTAGACATGATAAATAAAAAAAGCATAGTCGTCATTTACCCTTGATATAATAAATAAAAATATTCATTTATTAAATTATACAAAATATACATGAATAAATACTATATGAATACAAATATTATATAAATAAATTAACCAATTGGAAAATTACACTCATTTAATAAAATGATTACAAATAATTGAATAATTAAAAAAATAAACCTCTCTCAAATATTCTAGTATCAATACAAATAGTCAATAAATAAATGGCTTATCAATTAGGAGAGTTTGGTTCAATGGTTTCCCATCACTAAAGCTATAATGAACAACTCGTCATGGACCATCGCAAGCATGTGATCACTAGCAATATTTGTGCACTTATTGCTAGTTAAACCTTTTAACAGATACGAACCACTCCAGCTCACAATATATATATATATATATTTAACTGCCTGTGTGGCTCAGTGGCTAAGGCGTCAGACACGGGTTCGACCCTTGTCCGGACCATTGATTAATTTTATAAAATGGGTCTTAAAATATTATTTAGAAGTGATCTTATATAATTGTGTATAAATAAATGATCGGCTCTCGTTAAGACCATGGATGCCTTAACATGAGAGCGGCTTCGAAGGGACATTAGAGCCATGTATGGTTATAAGTGAAAACTTCATCTAAGTTCCTAGATGGGATGAAAGGACTCCACCAAATAAAAAAAAAAAAAAAAAATAACAATATATATATATATATATATATAATGTATCATCATATGTATAAATCTATAAATATCTATACCTATCTAGCATAACATTAGTTTCTGATACACGCACACCTTCCATACATACAGCTATACACACCCACACACACCCACACCTATACACCTACACCTATACACACACATACACGCACACACACAGTAACCTTAGCTCCACGGTCATACTCGAGTCTCCCTCCGTAATACATCCTCCCATAGTCCACCTCTAAATCCATACTTTCATCAACTAACTTCTCCGATCTTCTGATTACCTATAGTGTTAAACAGACAGAGTTTTATATCAGCTCCTCTTATTGGGAAATAAGGTATGGGCAGAGGAATGTCATATATATATCTAATTATCAGTATATTAACATTATTTTGGTTACATTTTAATACTCTTTAATTATATTCATCTGCTTTATTAAGTTTATATTCTAAATTATTGACTAAAGCTAAATGAAATCATATAAATATGTATATAATATAAGTATTAATAAATACTTGATAAAAATACAAATAAAACATCATTTTATTCATCAAACCACTACTACTACTACTACTACTACTACTACTACTACTACTACTACTACTACTACTACTACTACTACTACTACTACTACTACTACTACTACTACTACTACTACTACTACTACTACTACTACTACTACTACTACTACCACTACTACTACTATCACTACTACTACTACCACTACTACTACTACCACTACCTCCACTACTACTACTACTACTACTACTACTACTACTACTACTAATACTACTACTATAGCCTCCATTACTAACATTATCAGCAGGGGAGGCCATCACAACAGGTAGATGGTTCCTCAGTGAAGATGTCTCCACTACATTCAGACCGGTGCGGTCAGCTAGTTGTTGATGTGTATCCTGTGTGATGAGGTGTAGTGGTGAGGTGTAGTGGTGATGATGTGTAGTGTGGTGTGGTGTGGTGGGGTGTGGTGTGGTTGTGGTGTGGTGATGAGGTGTGGTGTGATGTGGTATGGTGATGAGGTGTGGTGTAGTGTGGTGTGGTGTGGTGGGGTGTGGTGGTGTGATGTAGTGTGATGTGGTGTGGTTATGACTAGTAATGTAAACGGTTCACTTATTTCGGTTCGAATATAGAATTAAACTATTCGAAAATGTCAAATAATTTATAAATAAATATTCAATTCAATATCGAATAATTATTTTCACTATTTGAAAAAATTAAATATTTATACTATAATTTCGAATAGTTACAAAAATATATACTAATAATATAATATGCAATATTATTATTTAATTTTGTTAATATATTAAAAGTTAGTATATATTTGATAGATATATGTGAACAATTATTTAAAGTATTAGTTACTTCATGTTATACCCAAGGGGTGCATATGCGAATAACGAGCTTTGTTTATAAACAAAAAATGTAAATAAAGTGATTTGATGGTCAACTTAAATTTTTCAATTTATTAATATTACATTCAATTTTAATCATATTATTGTAGAATTATTATTAGTAATTTATGTACTTATAAATTATTTAAGTACTTCTTTATTTGTATATATTATATATATATATATAAATATTTAATAAGTTCGATTAATTAATTAAACGTATAGTACAATAATATGGAAGAAACTCGAATAAAAGAGCATTGATACGATCGGAGTGCCAAATTATTAAGCTAGATGTAGTATGGCTCGAGTTTAATTTTAATTTGTAAACATACATGTATTAATAGATATGGGAGGAGCAAGTACGTATCCTAAACTATGATTATATAATACTCACCAATTGATGTTTGTATGATATATAACTCTATGTATAGAAATATGTGCACTTATTAACTATCTTAGTGCATTTATTTGTTTGTATATTATATATATATATATGTATGTATGTATGTATGTATGTATGTTTGTAGTATGTATGAATGTATGTATGTATGTATGTATGTATGTAGGTAGTTTTATAGATATGTTTTAAGTGTATTTAAGTTTAAAATAAATAAGTTAAAAGTAAAACTATTCGAAGATATCGACATATTCTATTTTCATTAATTTTTTCAACACTAGTTATGATGCTGTAATCAGTGGAGTGTGATTATGTAATCATAGAGGGCATGTGTTATATAATAGTGTGGCGTTCTGATGTAATAGTGTGGCTTTCTGATGTAATGGTCTGTGATGTAGTAAGGTTAAGGATATTACCACATGTATTATATCGGATATACAACTGATATATAACTAATGCTGTGAGGTACGTAGTATACGTTATATCTAATTCATTAAACGAATATATTAATCGTAATATTGATAATAGTGTATTGGAGATAGAGAGTTGATGATGTAATCATCTGATGGTGTAATAATTACATAATCGTGAGTTAATACTGACCTGATGGACAACGGCGTTGAAGAAAGCTCTGGTCAGTGCTTTAGTGTTACGCGTTGAACCTTCGACCTTGACCTCAAGATCTTTGATACCGATAGCTTTGCAGATAGTCTTAATGACCCGGTGACCTTTTAGTCCGAAACCTGTACACGTGGTTATTCTTTAATGTGCGATTTACTTAATGATATAGTGGTATGTATGATATGATATACGTTATTTAATATAATGTATACTATATATGTCTAACCCTTTTCTTTTTTATGTATGAATATGCTGGTCTTGTGATATTTGGCCCACATGTTGTGATATACTAAAGAATAATTTAATATTTATTATTAAAAATTTATATATATATATAAAATATATATATATATATATATATGTAATTATATACACATGATTAGATATTTAAGATACATACAATTGTCAAAAAACCTAACAAAATGTTAAATAAAATGTATATAATACTTTACAATTAACATCATCATTAGAATTTATTAATTTTTCAAAATTATAGTATATCTAATATAAATGTATATCTAGTTATTTATGCCTATATACATATAGAAACCTGTATGGTTTTGATAGAGTGGGATGTACATTAGATTCTGCCCAGCTCTGTTCTTACCCTGTAGTAGAGTATATATAATACAAGAAGTACATGATACCAGCATTACTGATGCATGTAGAGATGCATTAAAGCTATGCAACCACTAACCACTCGAATCGCTGACCTTCCCATTTGTGATTTGCCGAGACCGAAACCTTTTATTAGAAATCGTGCGAGACATTATTTATTGATTATAGTATTCATTATGTTTAATCTATTTACATTTAAACATTGTTTATCTTTATTTACTATTTTGTAATCTAAATCTTATCTAACGCGTAGCGTACATAAGCCTACGATAGTTAACAATGAGTTAACATAAGTAAAAGGCACACGAATACCCTAACATAGGGGTAACTTAGTTACCTGCGATACCGTTACCGTTGCCAGTGACAACGAAGCCAGTGAATCTTTGTTTACGTCCCAGAGTTCCCGTCATGTTGGACACTAGGTTGAACTGGAGGGGGGGGTGAGGTGTTGTTATTATGGGGGTGTGGGTAGGGGTATGGGGTATACTAGGTAATAGGGGTGTTGTGGTGTATTAGGAGGTGGGATATACTAGGTAATAGGGGTGTTGTGGTGTATTAGGAGTATGGGGTATATTAGCTAATAGGGGTGTTGTGGTGTATTAGGAGGTGGGATATACTAGCTAATAGGGGTGTTGTGGTGTATTAGGAGGTGGGATATACTAGGTAATAGGGGTGTTGTGGTGTATTAGGAGGTGGGATATACTAGGTAATAGGGGTGTTGTGGTGTATTAGGAGGTGGGATATACTAGGTAATAGGGGTGTTGTGGTGTATTAGGAGGTGGGATATACTAGGTAATAGGGGTGTTGTGGTGTATTAGGAGGTGGGATATACTAGGTAATAGGGGTGTTGTGGTGTATTAGGAGGTGGGATATACTAGGTAATAGGGGTGTTGTGGTGTATTAGGAGGTGGGATATACTAGGTAATAGGGGTGTTGTGGTGTATTAGGAGGTGGGATATACTAGGTAATAGGGGTGTTGTGGTGTATTAGGAGGTGGGATATACTAGGTAATAGGGGTGTTGTGGTGTATTAGGAGGTGGGATATATTAGGTAATAGGGATGTTGTGGTGTATTAGGAGTATGGGGTATATTAGGTAATAGGGGTGTTGTGGTGTATTAGGAGTATGGGGTATATTAGGTAATAGGGATGTTGTGGTGTATGGGATATATTAGAAAAGTGGAAGTAACTGTTATTAATCGATCACAAACAGATGTGTGGGGAAGAACTACTATCATGATTATGCATGTGATGTGTCTAATTATTATGCTGTACTAGTGGTTATAATAATAGTAATGATGATGATGATGATGATGATGATGATGATGATGATGATGATGATGATGATGATGATGATGATGATGATGATGATGATGATAGTGATGATGATGATGATGATGATGATAACCTCAAGGCAGTAGGAATCAAATCCTTCGAATTTATCTGTAAAAGTGTAAGGTTATGAATTCACCGACTCTTTTCCGGTTCTATGTTTATTATAATTGTATTTTGATTTAATAAAATATCAAATTGTAATGATATTATCAATTCATTAATGGTATTTTAAATATATATTTATAACAATTATATTAACAAATTAATTTTATATAGAATTAAGTAAATATTTAGAGAAAATGTTACATTATAATATAGGCAATACCTACAAATATACTAGATTATTAATGGTGTAAAACCATCTCATACACTAGTTGCAGGTATTGGTTATAATAACCTTATTATTAATAATTTCTATAGATCACTAAGTATGCTGAACATATTGTATTAGATATACAAAAGTAGTGTGTGTAACTTATTGAATAAAGTGTTGTACATGATTATTCTATATTTTCTACACAAATCACTATCATTGATACCACATGAATATATACAGAAAGGAAATAACCAATGAGCTAGATAATATCTGTACCATCACTAACAATCTGCTATGGGGTACAACTAACAATCGGCTATGGGGTCTGGAGCTCCTACACTCTGTCCGGGGAATCTAGCCCCCGTCCACCCTCTTAGAAGGGGTGGGGCTCCTTTGTTTGAGATGCGCGACATAGTATCTCTCATTCTCACCAAGTCTGCCTAGAGGGGTTAGTGGTAGAGGTTAGGCATATGGGGTTATCTTGTGTGTCTGATTGTTACCGTAATACTAATACATCTAGATATAGCATAGTGGAGATGTATTACCGTAAAACTAGTTAAATACAACTAGTTATAACATAGTGGAGATGTACGAATTGCACTATAACAATAATTATTAATGTTCCCAAGTTATTCACGTATAAAATATTAATAAATAATCATTTATTTGATACCAAAACTTATAGAATTATTATTTTGTTTTGATTATTTAAATAAATATATATATATAAATGAACGGTAAATTATTATTAAAATTATTAAATATTTTGACATAAACTAAAGTTAGATAATAAAGAACAATTCTAAATATAATGCTTATTATATATTAACCTTTAATACTATGCGACAAGTGGATGCTGTTCTAGTTTTAATATAGGCGTACGAATACGTCTACACTAACCTGTCTATCTGGATTGGGCTCCAGACGTTTCTGTTCTACAATTTGTCGCCCCTTCAGCGATGGGGTATTCAAACCCGGCCACAGCATGTTAGCTGTTCCCGTTCCCAATATCTATTACACGTAAATGTACGATATTATCACGGGTATCACTAATATAGCTGGCATTAGTTTAGTTTAAATAACATTTTAATATTTCTAGATGTTATCAATATATACCTAATTCACTTTTTTAACGTACCTTTTAAATTTAATACTTAACATATTTTAATTTTAATTTATTAATACTTGACTTTATTGTTGTGTTTAGATAAATAAATCTAATGTAAGTGCATGTCATAATACATTAAGTTGTGTGTGATAACAAATACTGATTTAAAATGTAAAATACTATTATAGATAACGTTAAATATAGAGAATAATGAATTTAATATTATTTTCATATATTTCGTTTTATTTTCCAATATGATAAACTTCAAGGTAGAAAATTAAACTACACATTTTATAAATATACTTATATAAATACGATATAAATAAGATAGTAAATATAGATAAAGTAACCTTAGTAATTGATAATAATATTTTGATACATTATAAGGATTTACAAATTATATAAGAAATTAAAAAAATATAAGATTGTTTAAAATAATAAAATATATTTAAAATAATATTATAATATTAAATAAAACTTAATGAAATATAGCTTAATTAAAACACTAAAACTATTTTTAATATATAATATATATACACAACAAACCTGTCCCCTATTGAGATCGGTGACCTTCTTACGACCTACACGTTTACCGCGACCTCTCTTTCTACCGGCGTTACTTACAGCAACAACTCCTTCCCATAGTTGATCAGCTTTCACTGTATATTAATCACATATCATCATCATATGTATAATATACATACATTATATATATATATGGGTCTAAATTAAAATATACAAATTTACTTCGCAGAATCCACTTAGACATATTATATATATATATTCAATTATAATAAATAAATACTGTTATATAAAAGAGTTTATATAATATTATAAACATTTTTAAATTTAATATATTTGACATAATTTACGGCAATTTGTTATTGATAAAAATGTGTAAAATATGAAATCTAATTTAATAAGTCTCCTCTTACCATGAAGATATTCTATATCAACTATATATATATATATATATATATATATATATATATATATATATATATTCATATCAGCATAAATAATTATACGGACACAAACCTTTAGATAAGAATGAGGTGTTTCTGGTTTGTTGCCCGAACACACTGAAAGCAGAGGCACTGAACGCAGAGGGGTTGCTTCTGATCGCACATGATGATGTCACATCTATGGGGTGAAGGGATGAAGGGGTGAAGGGGTAATGTAATGCTCATCTATATCGCAATCTATATATGATTATAACATTATATCTGAGATAAAACAATAATGACTTATTAACTTTATTACGTTATCAATGATAACTTATCATATAGGATATATTTGCATTAAAAGTATACTATGTGAGCTATTTAAAGAGACCAGTCTGATATTTAATATAATGAACATACATCATAAACTGTGAATATATATGATAAATATTAATATGAATATATTATTTTAATATGACTAATACTAAATGAGAGAATAAGAATATTTTGTATTCTGTCTAATATCTACCTTCAGTATATGCTAGAAATAGTTTATAATGAACACTTATTCATGTACTATATATATATATATATATATATATATTGTGTTAGGAAGTATAGTTTAGTATATAATATACGTATTAAACAATTCTTTTAGATTATATATAAATGCGAGTAGATATTGGATATTATAAAATAATAGCAAATAGTCGCATACTTATATCATATCATTTATATGATATTGGCGGTCGTCGATCGAGTAAAATTTTAAAAAAAATTCCCATCTTTTCAATTCATCTAGTAAATGAATGAAATTTACAGTTAAAAATAAATTATTAAATAGTCTTCGCCGGTTATATTTTAAATATTCATAACTATTTTATGACTCTTTTATATGAATATGATATATGCTAACAAATAATAAGTTCAATCAACAATCTATATATGGTTTTATTCACCGTATATCGTACACTATTACCTCCAACTAATATATTCTTAAAGCTGGTTATAAAATCTACTTATTAAGATAGAGTATTACAGAATTAATAATATTACTGGTAAGCAATGGTAAGTTAAGGGACCATTAACTGGTAACTTAATGATATACAACGGCTATCAATACGGCTCATTTTACATTTGTTATTTAGTAACCACTGATGGTTGATAAGTTATCACTGTTAACAATTACTTAAAAAATCACTGATCAAGTGTGTGAGTGTGTATGTTTAAGATTCACATGTGATTTATATGATGAGGGATTACGATTAAAAATAAGAGGTGAGTTATAATAGGCTCACTTTGGGATATAATGCAGCTAAAAAAAACAATTAAACAATATAACCCAATAAATATCAAAACAAATATATATATATATATATATTAACTCGAATTTCAAATTGTAACTTGAACCCAACTCGTTCTTTTAATCTTATCTTTATGATGATCATAATGATCACTATTATGATGAGTTATATATAATAATGACTCATTATTCAAGTTCAAAGCCTGAATCCACGAGTTTGATTAATTACGTAATTGTCAACGCCGCACGTCGGTCATACGCGGCGGTG
This sequence comes from Osedax fenrisi, assembly GCA_964019155.1. NCBI lineage: Eukaryota > Metazoa > Annelida > Polychaeta > Sabellida > Siboglinidae > Osedax > Osedax fenrisi. Next base: position 13,407,782 of record OZ025240.1, read on the forward strand.
GTTAATGAACAAATGTATCTTATTTAATGATTCCCCTATACAACCTCCTTTAAAAATATTGTAAACTTACAAAATTTTAAATATGATTTATTCGTAATTCAAATTTAAGTATAACCAATATTAATAAATACGTATCAATATAACTTAATATGCTTTACGAGGATATATTTAAATGTGACTAAATGTTTACTATGTATTATATATAGTATATTTCGTAGTATACTAAGTATAAAATCTATTTAAAAATTACATCAAATTTCTATTATTATCGCTCATAAATTTATTTTGATGTTTATTATATATTTATAAAATTATAATTAAATATTAGTTTACATATATATAACATATATAAATATCAAAATGTTACAATAATAAAGTATTTACCGTATTTTATAATAGGTAATTTTATTGCATTAAATAAGATTCTCAATGACATAATTTGTACAAATTTATTTGTTATTTATAAAATATTCAAACTATCCAATCATATTTTAAAAAATAATGTCAAATGGATTTTGACCATACAAATTTAATGTATAAGCAAGGTCGATTTTTAAATTTAATTTATTAAATTATGTTATTTATATTTATAGATAAAATCTAAATTAGGGATTAAATATGCATAAATCAACCAAAATCTTTTTAAAGAAATCGATACCTTTTATGGTTATTTTATTTATAGTTGTATAGTTATATAGCAGTAATTATTATTTTATATTTAATTATTAAATAATCATTATTTTAATGATATTAAATTAATATTTAATAATTGATTACATTCAAATTAAAGGATTGTATGGGTGACGGGCACACATAATTATAATATATATATATATATATATATATATATATATATATATATATATCACATAGAGCATTTCTTAGTTATCCAGTCTCAAATGATGTTTATTATATCATGTTATATCTAATTATGTATATTTAATATATATAATTATTATAATAATATAATATTATATACATAATTACAGTATATTATATATAGTATATACTATATACTACTGTATTATAATATATAAAACTGTAATTATGTATATAATATACATAATTAGATATAATAATTATACTGTATTATTATTCTGAGTATTATATATACTCAGTATTATACTGAGTATATATATACATGCCATGTAACATGGCCTCCTTTAGATTGAATCTAAAGGAGGCCATGGTTACCATCCGGGGTTACCATGACGATGATGATGATGTATCATCATCATCATCAGTTACCATCATCATTGATGATGATATATTTTATTTCAGAAATAACTATGTTTTAATGAAAATGTATCATATAATTACTACTGTGATAGTATAAGTTAGCAACAAATTGTCAATAATTAATAGTAGATTATATTCATGCATGTATTTATATATATATATATATATATATATATATATATATATTTATATATATTCAGTGCGCCCGTCATCCATATACCCGAACTAAAGGCAATAATTACTATCGTTTATAGGAGGTCTTATCAAATTATTATATTACAAAATGCCCTTTATTTACTTTATTTTAGTTTATATACACTCATATAATATTCATATAATACTCACTATTATACAATATAAACACGCAAGTTGTATACACGAATAGTATACCATATTACGCATGTATATATTCATAAACTATTGTAATTTATTATATATTACGATCTTATTTCGATATTATTAGTGTTATATTGTGTGTGTATATATAGAGTAAAACGTCAAGGCTTATGTACGTTTATTAGGGGACTTATTCTGAAGCGATTATATATAGCGACGGTCCGCTATATATAAGCAGCCATCTGCGCGTGGGGCGGTCATGCGAGACGGCTAAGCAGGAATGTGTGCGTGCGATACCAGACACTAGGCGTACGTGCGCTAATATCACGTTAATATACACTATCGACGCATATGAACAATCAACTACAATCATTTATAATAATAAATTACATTGTCATACGTATATGACGATGTATGACAATATATAACAATTAGTGCCCTTATTTTTGATCTATACATATTATTGAGTGTAAATGTTTGCCTTTGGTTGAGATATGGTTATTTTATTAGTTAATATAAATACTTAATTTTTAAAGAAAATCAATGATATATAATTATATTTATAAGATAGTTATATTCTAATAGTATATATGTTTACAATTATTATTAATACTTGTAGTTTATAATATAGAGCGATGTGCTATTATAGTTACAGTTAAAGGGACACCCTTCGCAGTCGTATTATATGAATAATATTATCTAGAGTTTTATATTATTTAATTGATATCAATCGTGATTGCAATCTAATGTATCAATGACATAAATTAGTTACGGTATTATTACATCATATTATATGTTATTTATACATACGTGTGATTAGATATTTTGTGATATAACATAAATGGAACATTATTCCTTTAATAGAAACTTAATATAAACTTATGTCATTTTAGAAGTATAAAATTTATTTTATTTGTATATGATATTTATACATAATTAATTTGCTTTACATTATTCTTTACATCATTTGCTTTACATTATTTATATTATACCCTTAACATTTATTCTCTTTTTTATCATTTGTTAACTCGATATCTTAACCATTTGTAACATGGCATTTTTAAATCATTATATATATTAGTTTATATTCTAATTTGTTCTTTGTTGTATTATTGTTTTATATCATTTTATTTGTTTTAAACAATAAACTCTATCTATCTATCTATCTATATATTTAATGATCATACAGTTACTGCTAGTGGGTGGTTCATTCGGGTTGTCAAAGTTCACAGAACTCCGGTACATATATCAGAAATCTAAAAAGGTTTAACATCAGGTTGTGAATGATATAGTATTACGTTGAGATATATTAATGCTTTTAGTTTACATGTCATTAAATGTATATAGTTAATCTTTCATTAACTACTATAATAGTAGTACTCTTATTGCAATACTAAATTATATTATTAAATACAGCCAATAATTATTAAATACGTATTTTAAATAACAATAATAATCATCAATATTTAAATGAAAATGTGTTTTTCTATAAAACGAATTTAAATTAAATATGTATAATAAGACTATTCAAAATGTCTCAAAAATAATTGTGTATTCTCTTTTCTATTGATTGATAATTTATTTAAGCGACTATATAGTCGAAATATATAATTGAAAGTATAAATATTTGCTAATGATAACATACAGTATAGAAATAGACAAAGAATAATACGAAATTAAAAAATTTAAAAAGATATACAGTTACTGTATATATTATATAATGATACGTATAATACATAATAATGATACGTATAATAGATAATAATGATATATAATATATACATTATATATAATAGATAATAATGATATTTTCTTATTAACAATTTATAAATATGATAACATCAATATAATAATATATTTATTCTCAAATACTTATAATTATATAAATAACCATAACACTTATAATTTATAAGTTATAAATAATATTAGAATGTTTAGAACTGGAGATGTATGATATATAGTATATAGTATGTGGTATTTCTATCTGTATTGTTAACTCAATAACTATTTGGACATTGATAAAAAAGTCGTGTTTTAATAAAATACGCTACAATTACGATTACGATATAGGATATAAATAAATAACGAAATATTAATGTTATGTTATGATACATTACGTACAGTTAAGCAAAGAAGATGAAGAGAAGTTGGACCTGAGAAGAAGTACCAAACCCCAGAAGAGTCTAGAAGAAGAATACATCGTTAATATACATCCATCGCGTAGCCAACTCTAGACATTAGCTTCATATAGTTTATATATAAATGTACATACTTGAGTAATTAATTTCACAGTTTTGCCGAATAATTCTCTGTTATTATGTTATAAACCCTTATGAAATTGTTAAAATGAATCTTT
>OZ025240.1:13414212-13451712 GCA_964019155.1 Osedax fenrisi
TTCTCCATCCTTCTCTATCACCAGTCACTCATGGCTTCATTTATTTGTCTTCCATTACATTAAAAGATATTATCTTCCCAGCATTTCTGCTGACCTTATTTCCTTATATTTTTTATTTTACTATTGTACCTGTATTTGAGCTTGAAACATGTGCGTACAATTTTAATTTTTGAATTTTAACCAATATTAATAATCTATCATGAGGTCCTATACTATTTGTGATTCTGTTTCTTATTACATTTATACATTACTTACCAAATGTGTCAAACATAGTCAATCATAGATACTTTCTATTCAATCCTTGCTAAAATGCTGGTTTCGATCCATCAATTAATAATCCTAGATATTGAAACCCATTATGGACCGGCGTTACTTTCATTTTAATTAGTAGCATTATTTTATTAAAATATGTAAATATAATTATTTATCTTTAAAATTAATTATAAGTTCCTCAATTATACATTTCAACATAAGCATGTAAAAAAACTGATATGAAATAGTAGTAAATTTCAATATTGTATACCGTATACTTACTATTAGATCTTTGAAAATTAGTTAATAGTATATAAATGTTAGTAATAGATATAAATGTTATCTTACATATATGATGTATTAAGGCAGCTGGTATTAGTTGCTATGGCATTTTATTAAAGAGTATATGGTGTAGTAAACAGCATTTCTAACTACTGTAATTATTCTGAATCATTTATCTATTTTCACACTATAATACACTGCATGCATGTAAGTTCACCTACTATTATTTTATAAATGTTCTACTTATAATATGATATAATCTTCTTAGACAATATTCATAGACTTTTTATATATATTAATAAATTTATATCTTTTTACTTTTCTTAAATGTGTGTAAATTAAATGATAGTAATAAAAATAAAGCTTATTTAAAGTTAAAATAATAAATGTATTCTCTACAGTTAAAACATTCAAGTATATAATGGTACCTGTATATAATATTATACAGGATATGAACAAAGATTTATAGAAGATATTTCAATTAGTGGTGAACTTGTAATGCGATTCCCCTATACACCTACATTTAAATATATGTATTATTATAATTAATAAATAGGTACAGTAGATTTTTTATCTCACATTTAATTTTAATTGTAAATTATGTCTATATTTTATTAAAAGTAAGTTTTTATTAGTTATATATATATACCTATTGGTAATAATTTAATATTTAATTTAAAAATTTTAATTTTACTTAATAAATAAGATACGTATTTCACTCATAGAGCTAGAGAGAAATTTCTCTCTAGCTCTATGATTTCAATAAAAGGCAGTATGACCAATCATAGAAAAAAAATCACTTTTAACATTCTGTAAAACACATTCATATGAACCAATTCTGGATATCATTTCCTCATGGATATATACATTTGTATTTCGTTGTATGTATGTGATAGTTAGCATTCTTCTATGTGACTTAGATTCAAAAGCATTCAATTTTTTCTTAGATTCTTCGATAAGAGTTCACGTTTCAAAGCCGTAAAAAGAATGGATAGAATTAAGGAATTGTAGAGGTTGAATTTAATTTTAAAACTTATTTCTCTACTTCTCCGGATCAATTCTAATCTTACCATTATGGATATGGCCGTAGCAATAATAAGTATTTCATATTTGCTATTAGCATTGTCTGTTAGTGTTAGCCCAATATATTTAAACGATTTGACTTGTTCTTGTTTTTTTCCATACATGCTTATTGTCAGAATTTTACTATTACATTTATTCGGTTCAGAATCATTAACTAAAGGTTTACTCTTTTCATGACTTATTTCCATTCCATATACAGAAGGCATTGTCACACTCTCGGTATCTCAAAAACCATAAATACTACAAAAAAATGCTTATTGAATAAAATATTCATAAATATATAAATAGTCTAAAAAATGTATTTTTTATTTTTTAAATATTTAAAATATTGCTCATATATTCTGATATAAACTGATTATTATATTACGTTTTTGAATTTATTAAAACAAAATTAAAATTAAAACCTTCTCAAGAATATACAAATATACAAATGTATCGATATAAAATATAACACTATATTATTAAAAAAATAAAGCATTCTAAAAATGATATATATAATTTTTATATTTGTTATCAAATATTCATTAAGTTATAAGCATATATCTAGATGTCATATACGTCTATAATACGGACACCCTAGATATCTTAATACAGACACCCTATAACTAATCAGCGCGCAGCGTATGAACTTTTCTGATTTTCATAAACATTGCGTGCATTATACTATTAATACCACCAATAAAGCTAAATCTACATTTTTTATTATTTAGATACTAAATTATATTATTAATTAAAAAAATAATAAAAATAAATAAATTATTAACTAATTAAATTAGAATAAGTTATTTATAAAATTAATTATAAATTAATGTAATTATAATTTGTCTGATTGATTCATCAATAATATATAGTTTATCTAGTCGTATATAGGGTGTCCGTATTATAACACAGGGTGTCCGTATTCGAAAATGGGTACCGAATACGGACACTACAGTTATCTATTGAAAGATTAAATACAATTTTAAAATTACAATAATATCTATAATCATAAAATATTAATATAATGTAATTTTTGAATAAAAATAATGAGTTATAAAATATTAAGATCATTTATTGATAGTGTCCGTATTAGGTTACTTTCTCCTATATTTAATTATATTTTAATGATTTAAATATTTAAAACAAATATATCAAGGATATGCATTGTCAAATAAAAATACATTTATATTTTTAATTGTATTTCTATATAAATATGTTAAAAATAAAATATGATAAAACTTAATATAAAAAATAATAAAAATAAATAAATTATTAACTAATTAAATTAGAATAAGTTATTTATAAAATTAATTATAAATTAATGTAATTATAATTTTTCTGATTGATTCATCAATAATATATAGTTTATCTAGTCGTATATAGGGTGTCCGTATTCGAAAATGGGTACCGAATACGGACACTACCGTTATCTATTGAATTAAAAGATTAAATAAAATTTTAAAATCACAATAATATCTATAATCATAAAATATTATATAATGTAATTTTTGAATAAAATTAATGAGTCATAAAATATTAAGATCATGTATTGCTAGTGTCCGTATTGGGTTACTTTCTCCTATATTTTATTATATTTTAATGATTTAAATATTTAAAACAAATATATCAAGGATATGTATTTCTGTCAAATGAAAATACATTTATATTTTTAATTGTATTTCTATATAAATATGTTAAAAATAAAATATGATAAAACTTATATTGAATACACTCGTACATATTCCCTGCGCTCAAACCTCAATATTATCGTTGTGTGATATTTGCTGAGCATCTGTTCATAACAAAATCTATTAAAGTCCAAAACTTGCTTCCAGATATTAGTTTAAACTGGACACCAATTACTATTTGATATTTCTATTAGATATCTATCAAACTATTAGATCATACTACCCAACCTACATTAGTATTATACATTGGCAATACCATAAGTTATTGACATCAATGATATTATTATTATAAATTATACTATTATTATAACTAAGAACTATACCTAATAATACATCCAAGAATATTAATATATATATATATATAATGGAAGAGTTTTAAATAAATACAATCAATCAGATTGTTGTGTTGGTATATCCATTATATATAACAATAACTACAAGCAAACTTAAACATTACTAAAAATATGATACTATAGTAGCATTTATCGTATAGGTATATTACCTATCTATAATGGAGATGTTATTATATATTCTGTATTTATATAAACTTTCCGAAATAATTTAATTATTATAGATTTATTTAGACTATTTAATAATAATTATCATCATCATCATGACACCATCGTTATAAGAAATTCTCCCAAGTATAGTTGTATAGTAATCTTAACAATAACAAGTATACTATACAGTAGACTATGGCCTAGCTACTTATCCTATAGTATATCATACACCTACTAGATATATATATATATATATATATATATATATATATATATATATTACAATAGATACTATAAATACTATAGTATTTCATAGTTCGCCTTACATATACCAACACTACAATGTAATCATGATTACTAATAAAACTAACTATCTATATGTATACATTTGTTATAGAGATAACTTATAGGTGTTTTATTATTTTAATGAAACCCAATCGTGTATGAACTATATATGAATGTTATCTACAAATATGCTCGATATCAATGTAAGTTTAATTTGTTAGATATGAAATACCCAGGAATTATTTTATATGTATTTTTTAATTTAAAAGTATTTCAATGATAACGTATGTTTACCAAATAAATTATATTGTCATCAAAATACAAATGATTAAAGACGAATATTTAATATATTTATATTCAAGTAAATTACATTCACACAAATATTATATCAATAAACAATACTTTTATTGGTATATATAACCACATTTTATTTAACCGTCTACAATTTCAATATAATATATAGTATAGGTATAGGTATACTAATAGTATAGGTATACTAATAGTATCATATACTAGTATTATATAATAGTGATAATAATGTTTTCTATACATTTAACATATCTATGGGTTTCATGGATGCAGTGTTGTTGATATCTATGTATTTTCATTGTGTTATTTCATTGACATTATTCACTTGGGGAAATAACTCGGATTCCTTTTCACGCATGACCTTGAATACGTTACGGATGGTGACCTCCGCTGCACCGGTTGCTAATCGAATTTCTGTTATCACGTGATTATATTATTAATGGAATGCAGTACGAATAATGCATTAATTAATAATTCTATGAAATTAATGAAATAACGCTATTATTATGATAGTTAAAAAACTCTAACTAATCAATATGGTTTATATATTATTAATCAGATATTAAATTTATATTATATATATAGTATTGATTCAAATTAAACTGGATTATTTATGATTTCGAAACAAATGAAACCGGATCTAGTTGGTTTCGAAACTTCGATATGTTCAATACTTTAAATAATTAATAAGTTCGAATAATTTAAATTAATTTAAAAAATCTTGTTCATGACTTATATATCGCTGGGCGACAATAATAAAAAATCGGTTTTATATAGCAAACATATATATATATATATATATATATATATAATATATAAACCCATTGTTGATTTCTCAAATGGTGTATTGCGTACAGCCATGTATATTGCTGTGGCCGCTATTGTGATCGCACTTCGACTAAAGAAATTAATATAATTAAATGTTGGTATTTATATTTATGTATAATTTTCAATAATAATAGTAATAGAAATATATATATATATATATATATATTATTCATTTTTGTTATATTAGTTTGCGTTCATTATATTGTATTCAGTTTTATTTTAATATTTTCATAATCATTTAATAATTCGTATTTTTATTATTAGTTTGCGTTTATTATATTTTATTTAGTTTGGATCAATACGATGATGAAGTGCTAGAAAAATTCATTATTAATATTCCATATATTTTCATTGTTACACCCTTCTGAGTTATATATATATATATATATATATATTAAACTCTTGACATATACATATTATTTAGATTATTATAATAATATTGTTGTTATCAATATATATTCTAAAATAAAAACTATGACAAAAATATATTCTTTAAATTATTTGTTTGACCAATATTGCAAATGTTTATCAATTCCTGAGAAAATAATAAGTCATTTTGATTTTATACCTCCTTAGTATTTATAATATATAGCAGTATTATATATATATATATATATATATATATATATAATTTAATTTATGTTACCGCTATTATCATTTTTTATATGCTATTATTATTTATTAATCAAAAAATACATAAAATGCTGGATATATCCAGTGAATAAACTGTTTAATAGACTTATGTTCAATATATAATTGAAATTAAATCTGTACAAATGGGAATCGAAAGAATACATTTGTAATACTGTAGAAAAATTACAACCGTTCTACCATCTTTGTAATACATGTAAATCTATAGGGTATATCATAATCATAGGGTGTTCTCGCTTAGAAACGCAATTCTATAGGTATGTGTGCACGTCTAGATGTATGTGTGGATACAAGCTAGTATGTATTACCTATACATAGATATTAACCCTGGTAGTATGTCCATTTCGATTGCTTTCTTAGCGATACTTGTAGCGGTATTCTGGATGTCTCTATTTAAATTCAAATTTGCACAATATCTAGACTGTGAGCGTATACAGGATATATTAGGATAATTATATATTAGTATATATAAAATAAAATGTATACAACTATAGATGATACTATTAAAAAGTGCGTAATATACAAATATAGCTAAGAAGATATATATATATATATATATATAACTATAGTTAAGAAATAGATATTATACAGGCGAGTGATACCGAGACTGTAGTATCATAGGGGAAAATAAGTGTCCTAATTAATACGATAAGGTCAAAGTTCACATAAATGACACTATAGAGAGTTAAAGTTATCTCGGTTATTAAGCGAGACGTGGGTGATTTCTATAGGTAACCATGTATTCTTCGGGTGATGCTATGTTGACGCCGGTTTCAAGCGAATCTACTATTACTCGAAACATGCGGCCAATCTTGGTTTTTGACACTTTTGACACGGCGCATATCTCTACATATATTATTTATATTATAATTTATGTGATTTAATTTATTAAGAATATATTAGTGTGTTCATCTGAATTATATTCTAATATAATAATTAAATTTATATAATATATATATATATATATATAATTATAATTAATTTACAATATATTTTTCTAGTATTTAATACTAATTAATATATTAGATAAATATGTAATTATTAAAAAAAAATGTCTTTTATCTATAAATAAATAGATCTGTAAACATATAATTTACAAACAGAGATAACATCATAGTAAAAAGTATACATATACGTATAATGTATATAAACCCTTAAACGTTCGCGAAACGCCTTCCTGCCGGCAAGCTAAAAAGAGGCATGCCGATATCATAGCATCTCTAGACTTGCCTTTTATACCTATTTTGTTGTGAATGTTCTTGAAATTTTCCATTCCTCGATCCTATTATGAATATGATGTTATATAATATATTATCTTAATAGATAATATTATTATAATATTTAATAAATGTACAATAATTCTTAATGTGAGTATAAAAATAAGATATATATATATATATATATATACATATTGTAATAATAATATATATATAATACTTAATTATTTAGTTATTTATTAATATCTTATCAAATACATAATTTGAAATAATGACTTATATCTATACAAAAATATATTTGATGAATTAGAATCATTATATAATATGTAGTCTATTATAAGTATTATATGTATGCGTATTTTATGTCGTATAAAATGAAATATAATATAAACGTATCAATAATTATATACTAAAATGTAAACCACTACTATCTTCGGAATGTTCATCTTTTGCGCCATTTCCGAAAGATCTGCAAACGCAATTACCAAAGAGCTATTAGTAGAGTTCCTTACGCCGCGGTTCCTGTAGATTGGAACACCGTTCTCAAAGCCGGCTCCTCCAGCACCTCTACTAATTCTGGTGCTCAAGTCTTCACCCTCGAATATCGGGTTCTGTTAATCGGGTGAACAAATCATCAATACACCATTGATTTATCTCTATATATATATATATATATATATATATATATATATATATATATATCAATATATACAGTTCGATACCAGATACATAATGTATACTAATAGATAATTATCATATCGTAAAAAATATCTAAAACAAAATCATGCCCACCCCCTATTCTGAAATCGTTCCGACACCCCTATATATATATATATATATATATTAATATATACAGTTCGATACCAGATACATAATGTATACTAATAGATAATTATCATATCGTCATATATGAGTCATACTATAGTATACATTATGGATGATAATAGTGTGAAGTATACTTCCCTATAGGGCTGGATATCTGATTAGATATAGGGACACGCCCATCACATCGCACACAGTAGTTATACGTATATGTTAGTGAATTGTATGTATACGTGTGTATCAGTATACGTACAGTGGCTGTCACAGTACGTCGTACAGTGTCTGTCATAACTAATCGGTATGTTCATCATCGCCTAGGATTACGAATATGCCAAGTATATACACTAGGGGACGGTAACCTAAACCGAAACTTTAACAATAAATGGTATTCACATTGTATGACTCATTAATGTTATTAATTATGATATATTAATATTATATGATTATAGATGTTATTGTGATTTTAAGATTTTAATTTAATCTTTTAATTCCATAGATAATTGGGGTGTCCGAATTCGGTACCCATGTCCGAATACGGACACCCTATACAGCACTAGATAAATTATATATTATTGATAAATCAATCAGACAAATTATAATTACATTATTTTTTATTAATTTTATGAACAATTTATTATAATTTAATGTAGGGACTTATATGATATATGCTTATAACTTAATGAATATTTTATAACAAATATAGAAATTGTATATATATAATTTTAGAATGCTTTATTTTTTAATAATATAGTGTTATATTTTATATCGATACATATGTATATTCTTGAGATTTCTTGAAAAACTTAAGGTTTTAAGTCGATATTTTTTTTCATAATTTAAAACGTAATAAAAATCAGTTTATTGGATATATCAGCAATATTTTGAATAATAAAAAGTTAAAAATATTTTTTAGACTAATTATATATTTATGAATATTTTATTAATTAAACGTTTTTTGTAGGTTTTTTATAGATTTATGGTTTCTGAAATACACAGAGTTTCCGTATTCATTTTTATATCGATACATATGTATATTCTTGAGATTTCTTGAAAAACTTAAGGTTTTAAGTCGATATTTTTTTTCATAATTTAAAACGTAATAAAAATCAGTTTATTGGATATATCAGCAATATTTTGAATAATAAAAAGTTAAAAATATTTTTTAGACTAATTATATATTTATGAATATTTTATTAATTAAACGTTTTTTGTAGGTTTTTTATAGATTTATGGTTTCTGAAATACACAGAGTTTCCGTATTCGGTTACTTTCCGCTATAGTTATGGACGACAATAATATAAATGATTCATAGGCACAAAGCTATTTATAACGTACATTTATTGAATACTTTTGTTTGTAATATATATATATATATATATATATATATATATATATATATATATATATAGTAAGGTAAATGTTGACATGAGGAGGTACATGAATTATCTTGAATACGTAAGTTATATTATATAACTTATATATATATATATAACCTACGTATATGTTGTATGGATAAATGAACAAATAACTAAATTTAGGGGGGTAGGACTTATATAGAATAAAAGAGAATATTAATGATGAATGAGAAAAAGGAACTATATGTAACAACTAACAGTAATATGTGTATATGTATATTAATATGTGAAAGGACGAGTGAATTAACTTGTTTTTCAGTAAGAGATAAGGTAATTATTTTCGAATTTTTCTAATAATAAAAATATGATAATATTAATATTTAGTTAGTGCAGTAATATGAGGAATGAAGATAAGATTAGAATTACATATAACGACTAAGTTGTATTCAGTATGGGAAAGGAGAGATTACAATGTTATCAATACTAAAAGGAGGGGAGTAAGAAGGAGATGCAGACATATTCAATGGTGTCGTTTTGGAGACATTACATAAAGATTATTTGAATTAAGCCATTAGCACATTTATCATTAGCACAATTGGATAGTTGATCATTGAAACCTAATGGTGAATTAGTGCATAATAACATATATAACATAACATATAATATATATATATATATATATATATTATCTTCTCGCTAGATAGAGCTAGGGATTACCTCAGCTGGTCCGACACGTGACATGTCCTTGGTAGCATCACGGAATGTCCTCCACTCGGCACTTACATCTATTACCCTATCCGCTACCACTAGTCCGCAATCCGGACAAATCATGTCACCGGCGTGACTGTCGTCTATTAGGACGGCGTCCGGGTGATAAGGACACGCTATTTTCGCTCCCGCACCGCTGTGTGAATAACCGCACGTTACGTAACGCTTATCGCGCACACCGCACACACGTGTGCTTCCGGTGGAGGGTGAATAAATGTCGACACCGGAATGTGGTGATGTAGTGTATTCTATAGTATGTGATATTTATTATAAATCTAATAATTGTATATAACATATTGAGGAGATATCAAATAAGAATCAAGTATCATAAATAATGATTTAATATATCGAATATATTAATTGTTTACACTAAGTAGAGGTATATACATGTATTATATTATAAAATTAGTATCAAGTAATACACGTTCAGCCATCTTAAATACCAATATACCGGTATATAGTTATAGTTGTTGTGGGTGGGTACAAGTGATCAAGTAGAGAACTGATAAGAAATCATTAAGAACAATAGGGACAAATAATTGCATATAAATAAATAACAGGGAATATTAATGATATTGTGGAAATAGGTTTAGAGTGTAGTATATTAACGAGTAAAGTATATCTATAATATAAGGGAGAGTATACTTATAGATATATATTTTTAATTAATTGTTGAAGGATATGCATATTATAATATGGGTATATAAGCATAAGTGTTATATATGTATGTTAATATAAATATAATTGTACATTAGAATATTATAAAACTAACGAATCACGTATTAGAGAATTCATATTTATAAAATTATATAAACAGGCGATTAATAAATAAAAAACTAAGTTTCTGAATAATAAATTATGTAACTATTTGGTAACTATTTAGATTATCATTATTGTTTATTATTGTTTATTTATAAATTTAAAAAAATTTTATATTTATTTTTTATATATATTATTTAATATAATATGTATTTTATATAATACATATATATATATATATATATATATATATATATAACATAAATATTTATTATAATGTTCAATATAATATTTACATAATATTTATAATGTATATTTATATATTTTAATCGACTATAAGCTTATACGCTATATATTTTATGGGAAAATAATAGATCAAAATAAAATGTTGTGGATATATAATCATGAAACATATGGGCTTCATAATTAGTATTAGTGCATTAAAAATAGGTAATAATATATATATATATATATATATATATAATTTAATTTATTACGTAATAATATATTCGCATAACACCCGACGCATATGCATATATATATATATATATATTTTATTATAAAATTAGTATCTAGGAATACACGATTACCTAATATAAATACATATACGATATATATTTATAGTTGTAGTTATATTGGTATGTATTCATATTAATATTGGAACACATTATTCAGTGTGCTTAAGAATAGATCTGATAAGAAATGTCATGAGTTATGCATCATAAGTTATAATTAATAATTACAAACAATACTAATAAATAAGAGTGAAATGTAATTACAGTTAGAAAATAGGTTGGGGAGTACATTATATACACTGTTAGAAGTAATACTATTTGACACAAGTTAATAAGGTAATACACATGTCTCTAGAAGAGAACCATTATAATGGTAACATGCGCACCAGTTTCTGTACTACCATTAAAACTGAAGATTTATTTGAATGGTATACCATATATATATATATATATATATATATATATATATATATCATATATGAGTTAGTTAGATAGATGTCCCGCTCCTTAAGCGGTTAATGGGATATAGTCTACTTAGTAAATTGTACTATAGTACATAAATATATATATATATATATATATATAACAATGTTATATTATAAAACTAACTAAATAGGTAGAGAATTCATATTTATAGAATAATAAATACAGGTGATTAATAGAAAACTAAACTGTTGAATAATAAATTATGTAATTATTTAGTTTATAATAATTATATCACAATGTTTATTTATAAATTTAATTTTGAAAAAATTTTAATTTTATTTTCGCTAATATAGTATAGATTTATTATAATGTTAAATAGAATAGTATATTATCACAATTAAAGTGTTATGTTTTAATAGAATAAACGTCATTAACGACACAAATGTATGTTACACACATTGTGTATGTGAATCCTATGTGTAGTGTATTATATATTATGTATACCACAATATCCTGTTAATGTACACAATCGGGAGTATTATTAACATTGGCAACCCAGTAAATAACAACATACAAATATGAACATATTATGTTCATAATATGAACATATTTATATGATTCTGCATATGTATTTGACAACATATTTATATGAACATATTATGTGCATAATATGTTATCACATAAATATAATGTTCAATGAACATTGTTCATACAAATATTTATTTGACAACATATTATTATGCTATTTTATTGCAATTATCCTATTTCATTAAATATAGTTAATATAGATATAATAGACTCCGATTCGCATAACGAGCAACTAGGTTTACATAATGAGCTGTGTAATGAGTGTAATAAGCCATTGGTTGTTCCTGAAATATTAAAGCCTGTATACCAGTGTATTTTCCTGATATATTACTTGCTATATGACCTCGTAAATTACAAATATAAGTCAGTATACTGGAAAGTGGGAGCCAGGGAAAGCGTCAACGAGACGAACCTCGAAGCTACGACGTGACGACCTGAATCAATAGTCTGTCTGTCTTCCGACGCAACATAATCTGCATACGACATCAGACATCACCTCCGTCATACAACCAACAGACATAGCTGTCAGTTGCCCACATGATTTAACATCACTAATGTCATTATCACGACCCCATCGCGTTATCAAACCCCTAGTGCGTTGCCTTATTAACCACAACCATAACTGTATGATCTTTAGATCCGCCATACTAATTATTATTTATTTACACTTATTTCTTACTCTTTCATTCCCTCTATATTTAATAAAGTTCATGTTATATATTTATAGTTTAATAGAAAGGTAAAATAAAAATCTATACTTATAATATATAGAATTTTAAGTATGTATTTATTAATAGGTATAATTGGTCTCACCTAATGGTCTCATTTAAGATAGAATGACTTATTATATTCACTTCCATTTTTAATTTAAACCCATAGTTTAACTAAAAGAAATTTCTTAACATATATCTTAAATATATTTATATTAGTCATACACAGGCCCAGTTATTTTGGGCCAAAGCCCAATATAAAGAAAAAGGCCCAAAATAGCTTATTTTGGGCTTTTCAAAATCCTTATTTTGGGTTATTTTGGGCATTTTTTTAAAAACTTTAAAATACGTTAATATCCATCATTATTAATGATTCATATTACATATTTAATAACTATCATATTATATACCATATATACTATACTATTTTTGTATAGTTTATAAGTTATCAATACCTTTATTTAATTTAAGAAATG
Source organism: Osedax fenrisi (assembly GCA_964019155.1). NCBI lineage: Eukaryota > Metazoa > Annelida > Polychaeta > Sabellida > Siboglinidae > Osedax > Osedax fenrisi. Next base: position 13,427,706 of record OZ025240.1, read on the forward strand.
ATAAAATTATAAAAAAATATACATTTTTAATTTTTATTATATAAAATGAAATTAAATAATAATGGTAATAATAATTCATTCTTATTATAATAACTGGTGTTTTTTAAAGTGATGATAATATATTGTATTGCTTTGAATGAAGCATACCTTCAATACTTGTATAAGTACATTATTCTTATACTAATTTTTTATATATTTTAATATAGTAAAAGCTGACTACCAGCAGATATTCCAGGAATAATGGTTGCTATGCTACAGACAAATTATTTTTATTTTTTATAGTTAATATCCTTCTACACATCTTCGAAATTTTTTATTAAAAATATTATTAGTGCTTTTGGCTCTCTTTCATATTATCTTATAATTTCTTTATACTCGAATCTATACCGTAGTTATATTGTTTCGTAAAATAATATTTAGTCTCTCTTTATCGAAAATATTGCCAAACACGTTTAGTTACATATTTACAATGCTTTGTTAGTCAATTATAACTTGGCTATTATGTGGTGAATTGTTAGAATCTCTTTTTAACGATATTAATAGAAGTTTCTTTTGTAGTTTTAATATATTTATAACACTATTTTGATAAAATAAATGTAGTTGAAATGTATCAAAATGAAACAAATTATCATTCGTATACGATCCATTATAAAATTTATAGTGTATATACTATATACTATAGTATACTATAAATATATATATATATATATATATATATATATATTAATAACATAATTATCATATATAGCCAGTATTGTTCAGTTTTTTTGTTTAATATTTTGATCAAAAAAACCATTGTTTATTTGGCTTTTTTGGTTATTTTATATAAAATAATGTAATATTAATTTCAATACTATAGTATAATTTAATATTTGTATCAATATTTTTAATATAATATAATATTTTTTATTTTATTTTAAAATATTTTATTGACTACAAAATCACGTGGTGGTTATGGGCGTCATGAGAAGGAAACAAAAATAAAATAAATAAAGTACAATAAAAATAAAGGAAAAGGGAGGGTAGGTTACAATGTTAATAGGTGCGTGGAGAGTTTATAAACTCTCCACGCACCTATTAACATTGTAACCTACCCTCCCTTTTCCTTTATTTTTATTGTAAATGTATACATTTAAATAGTGACAAGGATTTCAAACACCTAATGTCATATGGTAGAGAATTCCAGTATTTTGGAGCTACCACAGAGAAAGCAGATTCAGAGTGAGCAGAGATAGTCGAGCGTTGCACAATTTTCATCGTGTGACATTTCCTGCTAGATCGACTAAGGGTATGCAATGCAGTAAGTATGCATACTATGCATACTGATCAAGTCAGCTAGGTACTCGGGAGATCTAAGATGTATCACCTTATGGGTGATGCATAATAGTCTGTACCTGCAGAGATATCTAAACTTAAGCCAGCCGAGTGATCGCATTAGAGTCAATATTGATACTATTGAAGAGAACTTCAGTTTATATAGGGTGCGTATAGCACGTCGTTGTATCTTCTCAAGTTTAAGCATAAGCTTTAGGGGTAGATTGCATAGAAGTGAGCAGCAGTATATGAGTCTACTGAAGACTAGCGAGTGTATAATACGTTTAGTCATTGAAAAAGTCAATTCATTACGTGATTTTCTAATATTGTAAAGAAAATAGTTGGCATTGCGAATCATTATAGATATGTGGTCAGAGTAATCTAGGTGGGAGTTGATGGTGAAACCAAGAGTTGTTATGGATTGTGATGTAGGGAGGGCTAGTAGAAAGGGGTGGGTGATGATTAGGGGGTAGGTAGGTCTGGAGATAATTATGGTGTCAGTTTTGGTCATGTTAAGTGATAGGGAATTATGGGAGAACCAGTCAGTAAGTTCTGTGAGGCAGTTAAAAATAGACAGTTGAATTGAGTTGGAGTCACAGGAAATGGGAAAAGAAGTATAAATTTGTAGATCATCTGCAAAGAGATGGTAGTGGATGTAAGGATATTTACAAAATATGGATTGTATGGGTAAAATATAAATAATAAAAAGTAAATGACCAAGCACGGAGCCTTGTGGAACACCATGAGTGCTGATAAACGGGGTAGAGAAGGATGAGTTGATTTTCACTGAAGAGGACCTTAAGGAAAAGAATGACATAACCGCTGTGTACTTGACCATGAATACCGATTTCATTGAGTCGTAAAGAAAGAATGTCATGGTTTAGAGTGTCAAAGGCACTGGATTGGTCAAGTAACACACGGCTGTCTACTGGCTATGTACTCTAAGGCTGACCCTTTTAAAGCTGTCTACTGGTGGTGTCGTGATGGGTCTTATTCTGGTATGTAAATTCTCGCCTGGGTAACTGGGTGATTGTTTGTTCGAGGTCTTTCGAATGACACGATTAAGATGTGTCACGTCATCGTGTACGAATGTAGATCCCGTCTCAGGATTTCTATTGTAAAGAGGGTGTTAGAAGGTATTCTGATGCTTTCAATGCTTCTTTACTAAATAGATAGATCTCAAATAGTTCTTGGCATAGAATAGAGGCAAGGACCTTATATAGGATAAAGTTGCTACCCGCGCTCCCTGTATTTCAGAGTTATGTTTAAGCCCACAGAGACCGTAGACGGATGGTTGAAAGCAGTGCGTTATCTGTTGGAGACCCCTGTCTATCGTGGCATCAAGAACTCATACAAGATCAAGTGACGATTGCTCCCCTTTATATTGTGTTACGTCTCAGTACTTATTAGCCCAGGGGATATAAACTGAATGGCGGATATCTAGTAATACACTAACCGGGGGACTATACGATGTGATTCCTGTCCAAAGCTCGAACTTCGAAGTGAAGAAGTTTAAATAAGCATGGGTAACGACAAGAATAAACTATATGGACTCTGTATTGATGTTACAAGCGACTAATCACCAGTCCTCTTGGTGGAGGGGTTTATACATCAGATATAATCTCCTGAAGCCAAAGAAAGGTACTAGTTTAATGAGGCAGCAAATACAGTTGTCGTCTATAGAAACGTTGTGTGGCTTAGAATAGTCTGTCCTATGGGAATAATCGGTGGATTATGCGATGTAATTTCTGTCCAGTGCTCGAACGTCAAAGTGAAGAAGTTTAAATAAGCACGGGTAACGGCAGGAGCAACTATGATTATCATGACTCTATTAAGGTGTGGTAGCCTTATGTCCTCGATTTGATTAGCCTATCATTGCATAGCTAGAAAATCCAACCTTCGCCTCCTCGTGGTGGTAGCTGGATAGGTGAAAACTGAACTGAATGAAGGCTCTGGCGCAATCAAGCCGGAGTTGATTCTAATTGGATTGTCCTCCAATACGAATCCTTCGCGACACGGTGACGTTGCTAGGTAAAACTTTCGGTGATACCTTCAAATTTAACGGACGGACAAGTAGGCTAATACACGCATTGTTTTGTACTGTTTCAATAATGAAGACCTCGGATGTGGCCAGCATACTAACAAAAGGAAAATAAAAATGGAAAAATGATAACGAAAACTGTGTGGATTCTGGATCGGTAAGATGGATCCCTAGCTGACTCACTAGTAAAATGTAGTATGCCTGGGAAAGACCCACAAAAACAATATGGATAAAGAAAACAATATTGAACAGGTAGGAGCACCGCATATTGCTCCCAAAACCGTAGGTGACAGACTAACCGCCTGCGACGTGTATGAATGCGTAATTTGTAGGAAACCGTTTGCCTCTACTAAGGGCTTGGGGGTTCATAAGAGGAAAATGCATGCGAGGGACATCCATTCGTCAGGTGCTGCGGAAATCAACGCCAGCCAGAAAAGGAGAAGATGGACGAGTGAGGATATGAGGGTGATGGCAACCTTGGAAGTGGAGATAATCAGCAAAAATCCTAAGGCATTCGTGAATCAAGAGCTGGTTAAGGTCATCGAGAATAGGACCCTCGATGGCATTTCAGGTAAGCAGAAATGCTCTGATTACAGAGCTCTCCGGGATGAGTTGAAAAACTGCCTCATTTCTCAAGAGATGGATACTATATGCGAATACAGATCAGAAGTGTCAAATTCCTCTTCGGAGGAATGCGATACTATTCCTGAACCGGGTGTGGGGTGGGATGAGGACCTTCGGAAAGTCATCTTATCCAGCTCAGTTCAGGCCGACCTAGACCCTAGACTAGTATCTTGGCTTAGAGAATGGGACTTTAAATGTTCACCGCCCACTGATATAAGAGACATCATCGAACAGGATCTAGACTCAATCTTCCCGAAGGGAGGTTTTGATGGAACCAGTGCCGACAGGGCGCATCGTAACAAAAATAATAGGGTAAAAGACAAAGTGTCAGTAAAAGTAGCAGTTGAACAGAATGGTGTTAAGCTAAGTAAGAAGAAATCGAGACGATGTAAGAGATCTTCTAATAGAGTGAATAGAACTGGGCTGCGTATACAGCAGTACGCGATAATTCAGAATCTCTATAAGAAAAACCGGAAATCTTGTTTTCGTAAAGTGGTGTCAGGATCATGGAAGATGGTACAGGAAAAGTCTGCGTTAAGTTCGCTTGACGAACAGACTTCTTTCTGGGCTCCGTTGCTAGAAGGCGTATCTAATGGTAGAATTGAAGTTGGGGGCGATGAATGCGACCCTCTTTACGAGATGGTCAAACCCATTACCGAAGACGAATTAGAACGAACCTTACGTAGGCTGTACAACGGAGCTCCTGGCCCAGATCGCATCAAGAAATCCGGGATCCAATCGTTATCGAAAGATCGACTCTCGGCTCGTTTCAACTTTTACATGCTGGTAGGTATATCACCTGTAAGATTTAAGAGGGGTACCACGGTACTGATTCCAAAGACTTCGCACGAAGAACAACCGAAGGACTTCCGACCCATTACATTGAGCTCAGTGGTTGGAAGGCTTTTCCATAAGATCTTAGCGTACCGAATAGATCTATGGTCACGATTGATCATCCGGCAAAAGGCATTCAGAAAATTCGACGGACTCGCCGAGAACCTTTTTATATTGAAGGCAATATTAGAGGATTCGAAGCGAGCACTCAAGGATGTTAACGTAATATTCTTGGACGTCGCTAAAGCTTTTGACACGGTTACTCATCAGCAGATCGTGAGGTGTGCGATGAATTATGGCGTCCCTAGGCCGCTACTCAAGTATATCGCGGATTGCTACTCGGGCTCAACTACTCGTCTAAGGATTGGTTCGGAACATTCTCGGTTAATCAAGGTTGGAAGAGGTGTACGGCAGTGCGACCCCATGTCTCCAGTACTTTTCAATTGCGTCATTGACAATGTTGTTAGGAATCTGGGCAAGGATATTGGGATCTCCGTCGGAGGTGTGTTACTAAACTGTCTTGCGTTCGCGGATGATCTTGTACTCCTGGCTCAGACGAAAGAAGGAGCGGCACTGTTATTGTCACGGGTGGAAACATCTATGATGGAAGCGGGGCTTAACTTGAATTCGTCTAAATCGGCATCCATGTCGATTAAGGTCAGCCAAAAGCGCAGGAAATGGTTTTGCGATCCTAAGAGTTATCTTAAGACGGCTAGCGGTGAGTGTATCAAGGCATTGGAAATTGATGAGACGTACAAGTACTTGGGTGTAGAAATCGGTCTGGAATTGAGAGGTGAAAACGTATACGAGAGGTTGGAACAAGCGTTAGTTAATCTGACGAATGCTCCGCTCAAACCTCAGCAGAGAATTTTCATGCTCCTAAACAATTTATTACCTTCTCTTAATCACCTTCTGGTGTTAGGAGTTTCGTATAAACAGACCTGGATTAAATTGGACTACATTGTACGGAGATTCGTTAGAAGATGGCTAAACTTACCGAAAGACGTTCCTATGGGTTTCTTTTACGCTAGTAACGACAACGGGGGATTTGGGTTTCAGTGCTTCACTGATACAATTCCGATTCTCCGTGGGAATAGGAGGGCTGGGTTATTGGGTTCTTCGAACCCGGTAACTAAAGCTCTCACTACCCTCTCCACTGACCTACGAAAGTCAACCGTTATTGAAAGATCGGGAATTGAATGTACTAGTCTGAAGATGGTGAAAGATGCTTGGGGTAAGGAATTGGTATCTAAGTACGATGGCCGTGGTATGAAGGATGCTTCGATTCTCGGATTCGTTAACAGTTGGATGGTGGATGGGACATCTCTGATGCGGGGTAATGCCTACATCGGAGCTCTATCTCTGAAGTTTAATAGCTGCCAAACTAAATCTAGGATGAAAAGGTATTATTCTCTATCCTCAAACAGGTATGATGCATGTAACAGTACAGAAACTTTAGGACATATCTTACAAAGCTGCTCAAAAACACATTATGCAAGACTGCGAAAACACGACTCAATTGTGAAATATCTGGAAAAGGAACTCGTTAAGAAGGAATACACTGTGCTGGTCGAACCAAGAATTAAAACGATCGTCGGCCTAAGAAAACCAGATCTAGTTTTCTGGAAGACAGATTTGGGAGTGGTGTGGGTAGTGGATGTTTCGATTGTGGCGGATAATTTCTCTCTGGAGAATCCTCACATCGAGAAGGTAAACTACTACTCGAAAGAGTGCATCACGTCTTGGGCTAAAGCCGAAAACGGTATGAGTAATGTATTAGTCAGTGCATGTATTCTTAATTGGCGGGGGACTTTATCGAAAACGAGTTACGATGAGCTTTTACCGATTGGGTGGTCTAAGCGTGTATGGATGATTATGAGTGTTCGAGTTTTGGAAAAGGGTAGATGGATCTATGATGAGTTTCGCAAGAGTACGCGCCGTAGTGCACAATGGCGGCAGCCCGACCCTGATTGAGCCCCTACTGATTGATGATATTGATAATGAATCCCCGGAATTGTTTTTGATTGAAATTGGTACGTAAGGCACTCTTGGGTGAGGACCCGAGTGGGTTAGTTAGTCAACTACTCAATACGAGAAAACCACTTTCTTGATGCGCGTGTAACAATGCGTATCGAATGTATCATGTCCCAAAAGGACATGAGGCTTGTGGAAATGGCAACTCCCTTTACGGCTTCATGCTGTGATCCGGAGGGGCCTTGTTAGCACGGGGCTTTGTTGTCAAGGGATATTAGTAGATCATTAATGATAAGATTCAGTGCTGATTCAGTGCTCCGATGGGGTAAGTAAGCACTTTGAAACTTATCAATAATTAAATTGGTAGTGATATAGTGAATAAGTTGAGCAGATACAATTCGCTCTAAGGTCTTAGAGATTGATGAAAGCTGGGAGATGGGTCGATAGCTCGACAGGTTCGAGTGGCTAAGGGTAGTTTTTTTTATAATTGGGGTGATATATGAGTGTTTCATAGACTTTGGTACGATCGATGTAATAAGGGACGCATGAATGATCATTGTTATGGGTTCAATTAGCAATGGCGAAAGGGTACGAAGTAAAGTAAGGGGAATAGGGTCGAGTGGGGAATTGGATTTTAGGGATGCCATTAGAGAGAGCACATATGGACGAGTAGGGAGAGTGAATGAAGACCAGTGATTATGGGAAGCTAGTGAATATGAGTTGAGAGTGAGGATATCAACATTCACATTGGGGAGAGCAGCTATGATGTTCGATACTTTATTCTGGAAGAAATTAGCAAAGGAGGAGCAGAGGACTGTATCCGGTTGGTCAGGAAGGTGCCTGGGTTTTGATTTACCTAATAAAGTGAATGATAGGTTGTAGGCTTGCTTAGATGAGGTGCCATATTTACAAAGCAAGTTAGTAAAGTATGATGATTTAGTGGATAGGAGTTTTTTCCTGTATAATGAGCGACATACTTTAAAGGAACACAGGTCTGAGTTCATTTTAGTAGAAGCATAAATGGACTGTAGACGACGAAGTGACTTTCTCATATTGGTGAGATCAGTGTTGAACCAGGGGGATTTGGGATGATTACGGTGGGTAAGAGTAGTTGAGGGAGCATAAAAGTCAAGAGAATTAGATAGCGCCGTGTTGAAGGCGTCAAAGAGAGTGTCAGGATCAGAGAGCGGAGATGTAATATTATTCATATGATCAAACACGGAGTTAACAAACAAGGGTTGATTTATAGAGGAGATGTTTCGAAAGTATCTTAGAGGTCGAGTATTGTGCACTACTGATAACTGTAAATCAAATAGGATAGCGAAGTGATCAGAGATTAGAGTGCTTTGGGTGGGAGAGGAAATTAAATTGGAGTCAGATGGAGATAAAACAAGATCAATGATGTTACCATTAGATATAGTTGGGAAATGAATGTGTTGTGTTAAGGAGTGCTCAAAAATAAGTTTCTTAAGAGAAAGGGAAGCATGATTATCAGTATTCACTTGAATATTGAAGTCACCAAGAATAATTGTGTTGTAAGAAGACATGGATTCTAAAATGGTAGAGAGATCATTAAGGAAAGACCGAATGCTGGATGATGGTGGGCGATAGATGATTATAAACACAATGGTAAATAGGGAGGGGAACTGAATGTCACATATCAGCATTTCACAAGAGGAGAAATTAGGGGTGGAAGAGGAAATAAGTTTGAGCTCAGTGGAGAACAACAGGGCAAGACCACCACCACGGTTAGGTGTGGGTCTGTTAGCGAGTAGTAATGTGAAGCCATTGGGAGTTAATTGAGATGCTAAAGCAGAGTCATCATTTGTAAGCCAAGTCTCGGTGATAGCCGATATGGAGCAATTAGAATCAATGATTAATTGAGTGATTAAATCTACTTTATTCCTGACTGATCTCGCATTGAGGAGTAGAAAGGAGTAGTTATTGGGAGAGTATGTATTTAGTCAATTCGAAGGTTTAACATTAGTGCGGGAGGATTTACAGAAAGAGTCATAGGATTTATACCAAGACTCAATCTCAACATCAGTAGGTAGGTAGGGATTCGATTTCCAGTCAATTCTACCAGAGGTGAGGGGGGATCGAAGTTGATAAGTAAGGGTTCGTCTATTAAATACACACTTTAGGTCATGACAGTGGGCTTTCGATGCATGGAAGAGAATTCGACCAGCCTTGATGGTTGGAGGGTCAATATATTGACGTATGAATAGAGATTTATAGGTAGATGACTGAAGTAGTGACCTAGAGTTAATAAGGGTATCGGTCGCACATGACGAAGATAATACTAGGTTGGCATAGTGAGAGATGAAGGAGTAGTCAGTGATGGTGATGGGGTCTAGTTGAAGGTGGGCAAATAGTGATTTTTTGTAGGTAAGGTTTCTGTCAGCAGGTAGGATATGCTCAATGATTATTGATGGTTTGGAAGCGCAGGAGTGAATAGTGGGTGGATTAAGTAGGGTGGAGGTAGAAGGGGATGGAGGTAAATTTGATTTGACAATGGCAGAGAAAGATTTGGTTGTTGATTTATTTAGTGCATCAGGAAGAGATGAGATAGCGGAAGAGAGTGATTCTAGGATAGTGGAGTCATTAGAATAGGGAGAGAAGGAGGATAATTGGGCAGTAAGAGACTCAATGCCAACTTGTAATTTGTTAAGTTTATCATTAATAAAGGTATTACCAGTGGATAGGTTAGTATTAGTTCATACATCACATTTGAACACAATATTAGGAAGGGAGAAACTAGCCCTGAAGTATTTTGGCATATTCTGGGATCGAGACTCAGCTGGCAAGGATAGGTATAGGCATTTGTAGTGAATAGTGTTGTCACAGCCATCACACGAAATGGCATCATCAGGAGTGGAGACATCATTGCACTTCAGGCAGGACATTGTAGCCATGATATGGAGCAGGAAACACGTTGGCGATATCTAACAATAGATGCCGCAACAGGAGCAGTCGTGATTTAGAAACCGGTTCGAGGAAGGCCAGTCAGATGACGCAGCACGTGATGGTAGAATCAGCCGTTCAGGTAGCTGTATGGGTATAGATAGACAGGCGAGTATCCGCGTTCTATAGTAATCAAGGAGGTAGTACAAACATTTATAAAGCTGATAATGTTCTATTACTTTATTATGAATTCATTATTTAAATATATATTTTGTTAAATGTTTATTTATTCATTAAATTAAATGTCCTATCAATTAATCCGCAATTGAAAATTAATATTTTAAAAATATTATTATAATTTATTTAATTTAGAAAATTTTGAAACTCACAATTTTTGAAAGTAGTTACTAAATTATTAATGATAATTATTTATTCATGAATTCTCAAATTAAGATTCTAGGATTTCGTAAATGTTATACCATTTCTTGTCGAAATAGTATTAAATATTCCCGAAAAAACCCACCATTCCTTCTTTAATAAATGAATATCTTCCTTATAAATCTCTACTAATTTATTCTATCACTATAAATCAATTGTATATAGATAAATCAAATGTTAAAGTGTGTATATTATTATATTTAATATCTAAATAACACTTAAATGAATATATTTATATATTTCAATATATATAATATGTAGAAAATCAGAAATTATTTGCGTGCCATCATTTTTTTTATTATTTATTTTAATGATTATATATTGTGATATATTGTTTATAAAATTATATTATATATATTCATTATTATGATAATATGTATGATATTCATCATTATGATAAAATATACAATAATAATGATTTTCATTTTGAAACAAATAGATAAATGAAACAAAATAACTATAATTCATAAAACAGATTTTACAATTAATATAATTGTTTACATGATTTAAACTGAATATTTCTACATGTTATACTTGTTAGCCAGTTAAATTGTTTAAAAAATATACTAAAAATTAAATATAATTAGTTAAAATGTATATAATAAGAGAAAAAGTAAAAAAGCCCAAAATAAAATAAAAAGCCCAAAATAAGTTATTTTGGGCTTTTTGATTTTATTTTGGGCTTTGGCCCAAAATAACTGGGCCTGGTCATACATGATATATATATATATCATGTATGACTAAGGAGTTTGAGGACAGGTTAATAATATTATTTACCAGATACATTTTTTATAATATGCATTATTTTATTAAATAATGTAGCTAATTTATCTTACTACATTGATTTTATCTTACCTAGTATATATATATGTAGAAGAATAATATCGTATATAGTTTCAATGTAGTTTTTTTAAAGTTATATTATATATTTTTAATTAGTTATTTTATTAGTTGTGTATTATGTAATAATTATAAATGTTAATTTCGTCTAGTGATTTTTGTGTTTTTTAGTTAATGTTATTTAGTTTATTATATATTTTTAATTAGTTATATTTTTGTTTTCTTTTATGGAATAATTATAAAAGTAGAAATGTTGATTTTATGTATATTGATTTTTGTGTTTTTTTATTTAGTGTTATTTAGTTATATTTAAATAGAATTGGTTGGACCAATGAAACATCGCGTAGAAATAATATAATCTGAATTATATTAGATTTAATAATATTATTTCATTTTTGATTATACCTTGAACGTGGAAGTTTGTAAAACATTATATTGTACAATTCTATATTGTAATGTGGTATATATGTTTAACAGCATTAGTGTATAGTTTTTTGTTGATTTATTAATAAAATGTAATTTAAATACAACAGTCCTCTAACATTTTGAGTGTTGTAATATTGCCAACACTTATTTCGGCCACTCATTATTACATATATATATATATATATATATATATATATATATATATATATATATATGTATATATATATATATTATCTTCCTATATATTCTATCATATATGATATATATATATATATATAAATATTTAAATCATATTTGCATTTACATCATAAAATATCAAATATTTATACTCTATTAAGTATTTAGACATAATCTAAACGTACACGTTTAATTATATTATAATTAAGGCATTAATAAAATATAGTAATATTATAAGAATTCATTTTATTGTTAATTATTTATATTTTTTAATATTATGTTATCATATAATCTTAAATATAATTGAACAGATTTGAATATAAAATGTTTATTTTTGAGTTCAACAGTATACATAATAATAAGTTATAAATACATTAGTCATATAGTTATTCATATAAATGCAAGTTCTCAATTCAATTAAATAGAAAACATAATAATCCTATCGATAAGTAGTAGTAGTATTCCGCTAGGTGTAAGTACCTATACAGGTTGGTATTCTTGTTCTAAGTTTCTACGCGTAATGTGAACTGTAATTATCGCTGGGGTACAATATACGTTGTTTATAAGGTACAAACACACACGTGATCGATAAGGAACTAACCACGTGTTCGGTAAGTTACAAACCCACGTGATAGATAAGGTACAAACCACGTGTTCGATAAGGTACGATGTGAATTAGAAGTACGTAAACATGTAACTAAGAGCTAGGTTTGCGATGCTTGCCTAGCTCACGAAATGGTAAATATACACGTGTATTATATTGCATAAGGGTATATAAGGGTGCATAAGGGTGCATAGGGGTGTATATATGATAAGATATCGGACCGGTAATGCACAGCCGGGAAAATACGTGAAATGATATCGTGCGTTGTTGTCAGTATACTATAGTAGTAGTAATAGTAGTAGTAGTAGTAGTAATAGTAGTCAGTAGTAAAACAACTTGTCGTACGTTGTAGGCGGGAGAGGACATCATGTCCTCCTAGCTATGTTACACCGGATGTTGTTTGAAGCAGGAAAGTGAACAGTCGGTCCGTCCGTCTGATCCGCTACAAACCACGCCCACATTCGTAACGTCGTTACGTGAACACCGCTTTCTTTCTGGACAAAGGGGTTCTAGTGGGTGCGCAAGGATGGTTCTTAAGATCCTTTATGCGATGTTCCATATCGGTGCGCATGTCCGTCGGCTGTTTGAGCAGGGTGATCACGACGTGGTCGTCTTGACGCTGGAACAACATCTCGCCTTCGAAACTCACCAGACCGTGACGCCTCGCTCTCAGAAGTATTCCGACCACCTGCGATTGTGTAGTACTATGTTAGTACGTTAGTAATGATATACTTAGTGATATGTTAATACAGTATTAATGATATATTTAGTGCTATGTTAATACAGTATTAATGATATACTTAGTGGTATGTTAATACAGTATTAATGATGTACTTAGTGCTATGTTAATACGGTATTAATGATATACTTAGTGCTATGTTAATACAGTATTATATATACTTAGTGATATGTTAATACAGTATTAATGATATATTTAGTGCTATGTTAATACAGTATTAATGATATACTTAGTGGTATGTTAATACAGTATTAATGATATACTTAGTGCTATGTTAATACGGTGTTAATGATATACTTAGTGCTATGTTAATACAGTATTAATTATATACTTAGTGCTATGTTAATACAATATTATATATACTTATTGGTATGTTAATACGGTATTAATAATGTACTTAGTGATATGTTAATACCGTATTAATGATATACTTAGTGGTATGTTAATTTATCAGTAAATACTACATTTATGTACACATATATATATATATATATATATATATATATATATATATATATATATATATATATAAATACATATATATAACATTATAAATATATTATATTATATGATTATTAATTTTATTTTATTAATTAATTTAATCGTTCCAATTTATATAACATACATATAATCGATTAAAATTAATATTATAATAAATGTTAATTTGTTACAAATATATATCCATTGATTACATATATTATATGTTAAATTTAAATTTAAAGTACACAATAAAGTTAATATCATATCATTTTGACAAATTAAACATATATATATATATATATATATATTATGTGCATATGTATATTCGTATTTATTTGTAATGTATAATATATTATTATTTATTTTCTCCATTATCATATATAACTAACTTTGATTTATTAATAAACATTTATCAAAATGCAGGATCAATATATACAATTATATATAATTAAGATAATAATACATTATAATGATCCAATATTAATCTATAGGATACACATGATTTATTATAAATGTATAGGTGATTAAATAACAGGTATTAGTAACATAATATATGTATATATATATATATATATATATATATAATTGAATACAGGTTTACATAAAACGTATGTACATTCATAATAGATACTGACCTTATCCGATATTGTTACGTAGGCCCTGAACAGTCTTCCGAACGAAGTACACGCGTTCTCCGTATCACTAATGTCACCTGCTATTATTGTAATCGTTTCGCATAGCTCTATTATTTCTCTGCTTACATTAATTCCAGCCTATTAAATACAGCGTATTTGTTATATGAATATAGTTGTTTATATATATATATATATATATATATATAGTATTATTGTTATTTGTAAATACATGTGGAGTTGAATCAACAACTCATTTTGATTGGCTGATAATTACACTATAGTATATTCTATACACAGAGCTAGAGAGAAATAGAGTTGTAAACAAGGTATCTGACATGCAGAAAGCGTCGATCTAATTTGGTCACCTCAAAATGGCGGATTTGACCTATTTAAGCATAATCTAGGGAGAAAGCGTATTTATCTTTATAATCTATTATTATATATGTGTATTACCTATACATTAATAAGTAAATATACTTTATATATACATAATATAAATGATTATTAATACAAATATAATATTTTACTCTATATTAAAATTAATTTGTAAATAAAATATAAACTATAGTTCAAATAGGTCAAATCCGCCATTTTGAGGTGACCAAAATAGATTGACCCTTTCCGCATTGGCTTACACAGCCAGTCATAGAGTATTACCACTCTATTTCTCTCTAGCTCTGTGATTCTATAGCATAATTTATCCTAATGATATTTGTAAATACACGTGGAGTTGAATCAACCACTAATTCTGATTGGCTGGTAATTACACCAGCATTATTTATACTAATGATAACTAATAATATGAATTTGATTGGTCAGAAAATAACGATGTCTCTCTGGCACTTCAATCCACATCGATTTATATTTAAACCGACTGAAAAATTCCAATTAAATTATTTTACTTCCCTATTATTAATCATATAGCATACTTTTTCTACTAATAAAATATAAAAATGTTATCTTCACATTTTCATTATAAATAATATGTCCCAATAGTCATACACATTCATATATATATATATATATATATATATATATATATTAGTAGTGAATTTAACTGGTGAAGTTTTGATATTATGCGTGTGTTTACGTTTACATATATATTTTTTAACTATATATATAACATACACAAGTTAATGTAATTACTATATTAATCATTCAACATTTAGTAATACATGTAGTATGCCTATACTAATTCCTCGTTAACCTGTTATAAAAACACTAAATATATGTATTCATAAATATACTATAGTATATATACTATAGTACTATATATAGTATATTGTATACATGTTTACATGTATTAAGTAGTATATTCTATTAGTAGTAACTATAATATATGATCATATATAATATAATACAAGCTATAGCTTAACATTCTCAAAAATATTAAATAAACTTTAATTTATTAATTTATACAATGTCAAGTATACGATTTCACTATATATATATATATATATATATATATATATATATATATATATATATATATATATATTATGAAAATAATTTATTGGTATGAAATTATTGTTGTTTTATTGAATTACTCATTCTTTTATTTTTTAAATATTTTTCTAATGTGGTTAAATTCTTTTAATTATTTTTTATTTTTGTATACGGTTATCAAATTGCCTATTATTTTTATCATATATTTGTATCATTATTTCCCATTCTCGAATAATTAACCGGGTAGAACTATATAAGCTTTGCTTTATTTCTACCCGGTAGTTCGCTACACATATGGATTTATATATATACAGTATATATATATATATATATATATATATACTATGTATACATATTATATTGTATTATTACTTAGATGAATATATTATAAAATAAATGCAGTTGTTTAATATCGTCAAAGTAGTAGCATTTAATCCATCTTAATAATGTAAATTGTAGGTAAATTCGATGAATAATATAGGTGCACTCATTGTGATATTATATAACTATATAACTTAAGTTATATAACAACTTAGAGCTATTCTAACATATGGCGATATGAATTATGGTTACTTATATATAAGTTACATGTATACATGTATTCGTTTTCAAAGGATTATTATAAGCTCGGATATAACTATTATTTAATTGAGAATAACTTCCGATCAAAATATGATTGTTAACTATACGATATATATATATAATATATATATATATATATATATATATATATATATATCATGATAATCGTATAAGCTATATAGACCCATTAAATGATACTCTAGCTCATTGTGATAATCCTATATATCATTTATTTATTACAAATCTCGTTTACTAAATTCCTCTAAAACTATATTATTGAATCTCTCTCCATCTCTCAAGTACCACTATGTCTATTATTATTAAATATTAATTATTTAAATATTTAAATATATATTTAAATATTACATCTTATACATCTAATCCATGCACTACTCTGTGCTTTTAAGATATGTATATCTATAGATATGTATCCACTATCACAATTTTTACGAATCATTATTTTCTCCCATATAATTATGCAAATTATCTCTTTCTGTATATTTACTAAAACTTTAATTAATTATATTTCCTTTAGAGACATCTAGTATATCAAAGAGTGTTTATCTGTTCTCATAAATATCCCTTTATCATAGTTATGACCCCTTAATCCAAGACAACTCCCTACTCTATCCCATCAACATTCCAATAGACATTCCGATCCATATTTTCCGCTCATCCACTCGTTTATTATCCATTATAAAGAATAATTATTCATTCTTCCTTCAATCAATATTAATCGTACTTTATGTATTTATTCATCTATATTAATATATATATATATATATATATATATATATATATATATATATATTCTATGGTATATGTAAATCAATACTGTTAATACATTTATTTATTTGTTATTATTAGTTTTGTCTCATTTTTGATGTAATTTTGAATATCTATTCAATAAATTATATTATTATATATATATATATTAATGTATATTGCATACCTCCATTATCATATTATAGTATACCCTCTCTATTATCATACTTCCCATTTCTATCTACTTTTATCACCTTTTATTACCCTTACCTTCAACATAAAGTATCTGGTCGGTAGATATATTGGTCATATGCGGTGGAATGAAATCCCTCATCATATTACGTATACTTCTTTATAAGGTATTTATGATAGCTATCTATAGACTGATTACCAATGGAAATATACAAACACTACATTCGCTTCCATAATTACCGATGTCACCCTCATAAAACGCTCTATGTATGTTAAATGAATGTGCGTGTGTGTGTACGTGTGTGTGTGTGTGTGTTACTGTGTGATGATATAGTAATTTAATATGTTTGATTTACTAGTATTATCGTGATTATAATTATATATTTGTTATCTATATTCAAAAGTGTATACACTTTTTAGAGATCTATTTCGATCTATTCACATATTTATATAAACTTTTAACATCATCACATATATATATGATGATATATATTTATTTTTCATAGAGTTACCATGGTAACTAACAATATACGCGTTGACGAACCTGTTTACCCCTGTATTCGCTCAGAGATCCGGGCAAAGGTTTACCGTATAGGGGGTCTGTCTTGTGAAGAGATTGTCGCCTACTGAGTCCATCCCACTCGCTGGCATTAGGCGAGGATCGAAGGGCACTTTCGGAGGCGGATTTTGTTATATGGTTATTAATAGTCAGTGTCTTGTTAACTGTGGAGGTGGTCGGAGGGTCATAGGTTAAAGTTTGATTATTTACGATTGGTGAATATGTATTTATATATTTCGAGTAGGTTTTAGGGAAACATTATGTAGTAATTGAATTATGTATTTGTAAGTGAAATAAGATTAATACGAGCTACTGATAAATGTATGGCGCATTGCGCTCTCTATCATAATATCATATATATATATAGAGGATAATCTATAAGGATAATAAATTATATATATATATATATATATATATATATATATTATGTATATGTATAATATACATTGTATATAATATATTAATTAATTATATAGTTATATAGTTAATATGTCAATATAATATATATATATATATATATATATATATATATATATATATATATATATATATATATACATAATTTATATCTTATGAATCGACACAATAATGTATGAATATTATATCATAAATGTAATATGTCTTATTTAATATGTATTAAATGTATTTATGATGTAATACTGTATATATATATATACTATAGTATACTATATATATATAGTATAATCAGTAAATGAAGTAATTAAGTATATATTCAATTGAAACGAAATACTTTGAAACTATTAGTATACCAGTAATATATATATGTGTGTGTGTTTTAATATTTTGCTCTTACGGCTTTTTACTATATATAAACTAAAGTTTAATATACATTAGTGACCTATTTTTTGAACCTATAATTAACTGTATATAGTTGTTTATATGTATATTTAACCATTTAAATACATTAGTAATTATATATATATGAGGTATATATAATTATAATCTATGTTACTCCTATATAAAAGTTATAATTTATTTTTTAAATGTGTGTACAGTGACATATATGTGTACAAACTAATCATGTCCCATATAGGGGTACTGCAGTAATGTTTAAATATTAGTAATGAAATTGTATTCAACATGTTGTATATCTTATTAATTAGTCGTATATATATATATATAACTAATGTAATATTTAAATTAATATATATATATATATATATATATATATATATATATATATATATATATATATAACTTAATAGTAATTACAGATTATATAATAATTAGATAATTAGCGATTTAATAAGCATCATCATCATTATTATTATCATCATCATCATTATTATCATCATCATCATTATTATCATCATCATCATTATTATCATCATCATCATTATTATCATCATCATCATTATTATCATCATCATCATTATTATTATCATCATATATAGGCCTAAGCACGTTTTTGTGTATATTTGTATGTGTGTTTGTATACATTTTTTATATTTATACTGTATATCGTTGGACAAGTAAGTTATTCACTATGTTAGTGATCAGGTTATATGGTTGATAATATGCATGTAAATAAGTACATCTTTGAATATAACGAGGCATACATATATAACTATACATATATAGGCATATTAAATATGTTAATGAATATATCAATATTTCAAATGTAATTGATTTAGTACAAATATATATATATATATATATAATTATAATTATGAAAAGTTTCGCTTCATAGATGAAGAGGCAAGTTAATTATTTTATTTATATATATATAATTAATAATTACGGTTGAGTATAAACTTCATTATATAATAATTAAGCTATATATATATATATATATATATATATAATATTTATTTATAATTCTATCAAAGATAATTCTATCAAAGATATTTTTTAAGAAAGATATAACACACACGCAAAATCGTGTAATTCGATTTTTTAAACATTAAATATGAAAACCGCCACCTATATAGGTTGATGTTTCAGGCACGTGTGTTGATAATAATTGAAATTCGTATCAAACTATATATTTTTTATTTTAAAATATGGTTTTCAATACTTATATGATGAAAACTAAGTATTCATTACTAATATATAATAAATTAATTGGATATTTTGGTTTTAAATTATATACATATATGTAGTAGTAGTAGTAATAGTATTTATTTATATACAAAGATTAATATAATATTCTACAATGTGTTTTACTGTTTGTCGAACAGTTTACAGGTGTGGGTTCCGTGATTTAACGATCATCCGTAAAAATAATATAATAAAATAAAATAACATTCTTAAATATAATAATATAACAATAATATAATAACACGATTACATTTCAAAGAGGGTTAGATATGTGGTATTTTAGTGGGGAACGTTTGAATAGCTCCTTGAGTTTATATTTGAAAGTGGTGATTGAGATATCTTCTTTGCGTATGGATTGGGGAAGTTTATTCCAGAGAGTTGCACCTCTCCAGCTAAATCGTTTGTTACCGTACTTTCGTAGTCGTGTAGTCGGTATGTCAAGTCTATATGTTTGTCTCAGTTGTCTGTTAGTGGTTTGTTTGTGAAGTAAAGTATGTAAATTATGAGGTTGAGTTGTTTTTGTAGTTTTGTAAAGTATAGTTAGTAGTTTAATGTTTATGTTGTCAATTGTAGGTAGCCAGTTTAGTGATTTCCGTAAGTTCGTAATGCTAGTAGTGTAATCTGTGTTTTTTAGATTAAAAATAATTCTAGTAGTTCTATTTACTAATCTGTCAATATTTTAGTAACTGTTTTGTTTTCTCCGGCTAGTAAAGAGTTACAGTATAAAAATCTAGACATTATCAGTGAATTTGATAGAATTATAGCTGTATGTTTGGTTAAGTATGGTCTTAGTTTTTTTAAATTATATATATGAAAGGAAGAAGTTTGTTTCATTTTACTGATATGTTTAGTAAAGTCGAGTTTGTTAGTAAAGTGGAAACCTAAGTATTTTGTATTTTCAGTCGGTATTATATTTATGTTATTTATATTTATTAGTGGAACTGTAGTATTGATCGTGGAATTGGTTATAAAGTTGATTAGTTCGGTTTTTGTTGGATTTAGTAACAAATTATTTTTTGTAAGCCAAATTTGCAGTGAGGTTAAACATGATTGTAAGTTAATTGAGTGAATGAATTGGGCGTGTAATTCTATGTCGTCAGCGTAAAGATTATAGTTCACGTGTGGGAAGTTAGTCAGTAGTTTGTTGAGTGGAAGTAAATAAATGGAAAATAGTATGGGAGAAAGAGTGGAACCCTGTGGGACTCCATATTTAATAGCATAAGGTTGTGATAATGTTTCGTTTATTTTAATAGAAAAACTCCGACCCCGGATAAAATTTGAAAACCATTTGATAGGTACCTTCCCTATACCGATAGATCTAAGTCTTTCTATTAAAATGTCAAAGTCGATAGTGTCAAAAGCGGCAGATAAGTCCAGTAGTATCAGTTGTATCGGTAAGTTGCTGTCTAGTGATTTGTATAAGTCGTCAAAGAGTGATAGTAGTGTCGTTTCTGTACTGTGATTCTTGCGGAATGTATTTTGTCTTCTGTCTAGTAAGTCGTAAGTATTTAAATATGATATTATTTGTTTGTTTACAATTTTTTCTAGAATTTTAGAAAGTAATGGAAGTTGAGATACTGGTCTATAATTACTCAGTACTTCAACATCTAAATCTGGTTTTTTTAAGTAAGGATTGATAATTGCGTATTTTAAATTATTGGGTATTTCACCAGTCATTAAATAAGTATCAATTATTTGTTTATAAATGGGAGCTAGTGTAGAAGCCAGTATTTTAGTCATTTTCAGTGGAATAGGGTCAGAAGGAGATGTTGTCTTTGCTGTAACAATTAAGTTATAGTATATAAGTTATATGTATATATATATATATATATATATATATATATAGTTATATCTATAAATATATAAGGTGAGGTGGGGTAAGTATATTAGGTTAGTAAACGCTAATTTAATTTAATATAACAAGAAAATATTGTTGTATGCAAATAGTGTCAAACCTAAATATATTTCAATGAGTTCGATTCTACTTAAGTAGAATCTAGAATTCTAGATGCAGCGCGGTTAACCATTAATTATATTGCGTATTAATTATATATCAATAGCTAGGAAGTTTTATATTTGTCTTTGTAAAATATGAGATTATATATTAAAAATGTGTTCATTTTTTATTATCTGTACTCTATATATATATATATATTTATAATTAAAGTAATGAAATGTATACATACACACATATATATATGCGCAATATCACCCATCGATATATTTAATTCACTCATTTACGATCGTATTATATAACGTTTATTTATAGCTATTTATAGGCGGTAAACAAATGCTGCGAGACATCTTTTCCCGGCGAGCGCATGCGCTGATAAAAAGAGCCGCGAACATAAGGATAACATGGCGGCCGCCACCGCACTTTTTAATATTAAGAGAGAATATACGCAGCTAGAAATAACTCCACTCTCTTATGTAATAATATTGAGACGGGCCGGCTGAATTCGCACACTCGCCAGCTATACTATTATATAATATTATATAATATTATATAATATTATATAACAATGATGCTGTATTAATTAACTATTACGCAATTGTAGGCTTTTTATATTAAATAAATATGTATAAGTGCACGTAGGAATCATACGTGTAGCAATCGTGGATGTAGAGAAAGTTTCTTAATATCGATGCGAGACATATTTATAATATTAAATAGTATATGTACAGCATAAACTTTATATGTACTATATATATATTGATCGTTAATTAATGTATTAGAAATATATATATATATATATATATATATATATATATATATATATATATATATATATATATATATATATATATATATATTATCATATATATTATCAATTGTAGAAAAATCGTACTGGCTTTTAAGATTTGGGTGAGAATTATAAATTAATAACTAAATTCACACATATATATATACATATATAATATATATATATTATATATATGATATATACTATAGTCTTTAAGGTAATATCGGTTAGGTAATATGTATACAATATACAATGTACACTTACATTGTACAGTGTACACTGTACAATGTACAGTATACAGCGTTATAAAGTAGTTAGAGACATGATAATAGTGACGATGAACCGAAGTAAACCGATGGAATTATTAAGTAAAGAAACTGCGCCCCTATAGGGAATCCAAATGCTATGTTACAGATTAAACGTCAAAGGTCAAACACCTTGCAGTGTACGATTTCCTCGTTATGTCACGTGACTATCAGGATTATGTACAGTTAAACACACAGACACACACCTATAGAGATACATACATACATTAATTATACTATCAATTATATCAAATCCCATAAATAATATTACTCGAGCATATGTTGAAAAACTTTTAGACCCGGAATTTATATTGATAATACCAACTAAAGATAAATCTAAATTTGTTTACCTCTAATATATTCATATTTTTTATTTGTTTATTATTTGGTAGAATCCGTTCATCCCATCCAGGAACTTAGATGAAGTTTTCACTTATAACCATATAGCTCTAATTTCCCTTCGAAGCCACTCTCATTTAAAGGCATCCATGGTTTTAACAAAATCCTTATTAATTTTAAATCATTATTATATAATAAATGATGTATATATATACATAATACCACTAATAAATATTATTGTAAGAACTATTGTAATGGTATTATACCCGCGCCCTACTGCTTGTGTGTCTGCCGCATTAGCCATACAGAGAGTTATAGGTGTTTAGTTGTACCTAATATGTATGCTTACCTTGCTTAATAAAGCTGGTATACAATACAAAAATGTCCTACATAAACTAAAATACTCAACAATGGTATAGCTACAAAACTAAAAACTATCACTAGATAAATCACTCGCTTAAAACTATAATCAAATATAAAAGTTATATCCATAATCATAGACCATATAAATAATAATTATAAATTATATCACCGAATATATTAGTAATAATAAATTAGATAATCCAAGACAAAGTATACTTATATGTATACTTATATGTATACATATAAACCAAATAATAATAATGAGACTTCACTATATACTTAACTATATGTATAATAAACATAACACTCATTACGTAATACTTATACTATAGTATAAGACCTACTTGCTTTCTTAACTACATCTGATACCATAGATTATAAAAAAAATACTTTATTCAAAACATAGATTTATTATTATAGTACTTTATTTATTAGAGTACTATGGTACTCTAAATCTATGATTCAAAACTACATTACATCGGTATATACCACGTGACAATAACAATAATGTATATGAAAATATTTAACATGAACTACTTTCGTTATAGCATCCAATAAACAAACAAAACCTACAAATATACATATTATTAATATAATACTCATGATTTACCCGATATATAC
>OZ025240.1:13454212-13564212 GCA_964019155.1 Osedax fenrisi
GAAGTGATCACGTGGGTAGACCTTCGTTCGCGGAATCCCCCCCCCAAGTTTTCATTCATGCTATTATTGTTATTATCATATCGGACGGACGTTACGGATGTATATATTACGACGGATGGAATGCGTTTTATGTGTGCTTATTGTACGATCATAATTCCGGGAATATAAAGCGATTAATAATCCACATATATTATTACTATATATATATATTATCATAAATTCTCCGATATATAATAACGTATGCTCACTACTAACTTAAATTAGTATGGTATTATCTTATGTATATATAATAACTTTAGATCACATACTCTTCATTAATACGTATAATCAGATTACATAATAGATCATCGAATATCTAAGAAAAAGTTCAACGTGTAATGTGACAAAACAATATAAATATGTTATAGATTATAAATATTATTTCGAAAATAATGTTTATATTTTTTAATATTGTAATATACAAATCCTATTTTATTAATATTATATTTTATCCTATATTATATAAATATATAACACATTTATGATTGTAAATCATGAAACTAATAATGTATTACTATTATATATTAATGTTTATATATAATCGAATATATATATTTATATATATTAACATTATATAATAGGAATATATATAAATTATAAATAATACTTTTACGAATAAATTAAAGTAATGAATTTGATATAAATAAAACATTAACTATAGTATGATCTATTTATAGAATAACAGCTGATATGTATACCTATATAGGTATTCCTCAGCTATGATGGTGATACCTATATTGATGATTATAATGCTTATGATGATGATGATTGTGATGATGATAGATATTTCATACATATGTATTCCACTAAATATATGTTATATTCCATTTAAATCTATGTAATGTCAGTATATATATAGTATTTATAGTTATATATACACCTATTATCGATAAATATCATATACTATATATATATATAGTAACTGGCAGAATAGCTTAGCATGCAGGCTGAGGCTTCAGACACACATTCCTGTCAGCCCTATAGTATAGCCGATGTATACATACTCTATAACGCTATAACGTTATATATAACGTTGTTTATCCGCCCCCATCAGGCGGTTGGCACCAACCCGGACCATTACAATACGTATTATATATATACTATAGTATAATATTTAGAAATGATCTTAACTCGCTTAATATAAGTTTGCATACACATCATGTATGATAAATCATCGGAGTTTGTTCTTTTACACTGTGGATACATTAACATGAAACTGACTTCGAATGGATATAAACTATTGGTTATAATAAAAACTTCATATATGGGATGAAAGGACTCCACCAAAATGGCACTTTGAATCATCGGATTCAAAGATAGAGCTTTCGTGTTAAGGCATCAGCGGATTTAACGATAACCGATAATTATTATATATACGATTATATTAGATCACTTCTAAATATTATGTTAAGACATTTGTAGTGGTCCGGACTTTTCCGGTGGACAGGGATTCAACCCGCGCCCTCTCTATGGAGAATATATTGTATACTATATAACCTATAGGTATACAATATACATATAAGGTATATAGTATACCCCTATAGGCTATACCCGTGAGTCTGATGTTTTAGCAGAAGTTAATACATGTATAGATGCTGTTTTTAACTTTATATGTATAAATATATAGAATATAATATAATATTATATTAATATATATATATATATATATATATATATCTAATTTTCACGTATTATAGGTTAAATCGAATTATTTATTTAAATAAAATAATGTATTTTGTCTCAAATTATATCAATAATATCTAAACTATGTATATATATATATATATATTATAATAAAAATAAATATTTCTAGTAGCGTGGCCATTATCTTGCGTTAATGTACACGAGCAATGCGCATCGCGCATTTTTTATAGTAAAAATGTATACATATATATATATAAAAATATGTATATATATATATACTTCTATTATGTATACACTTCTATTATTTTATTGCGCACAATTACATGTAATGATAACGATGGATATTGACTGACAGGTTGCACACAGGGTACACCCACATATAAACGCATTAACAATAGTCCACACACACACGCCTACACACATAGCTATGTGCGACTCCTACTAAGTACCCCGCCGGGTACTAAGTACCCCCCCCCCCCCGGGGTACATCGCAGCGGTTACATCTTATACACTTGAGAGGTGAGCGTCTGTGTTGTTCGCTATCGTATACGATATGTATGCCTCTCATAACTTCTGGATTGTCTACATTAAACTCGTATGTATGCAGGTCTCCTTATAAGATACGGATCCTATAGTTATAGCCTCACTCGCCAGGTATTTAGCGTAAGTCGCATGTAATAATTACGTGATTTACTATTGGAAGTATATATATATATATATATATATATATATATTGATGTATTCATCTAATCTATAAGTTGACTACAACCTTATATAAGTATTATACTGTTTTATATGACAGTAACAGCTCGCTAGGTATACATAGCGCCACTATATTAGCGATTTAGCGATGATTATACTAATATGTAATTGCTCACTTTTATATATTAGTTAACTTAATGAGCGATACTATATTAGTATGATCATCGATAACTCGCTAAGATAGTGGCGCTACTTAGCGAGTTAGCGATGAACGGATAGATAACGAACATTTGTTGACACCGATATATAAATTTAAATTTTGAACTATATCATAATTTAACATGATTACTTAATATGTATAATGGTTATGTTTGTAACTTCAAATAATATAATACGAATAACAAATATATATATATATATATATATATATATATATATATATATATATATATATATATAGTATATACGATATCATCATATATAATTTACACGCGAAGTGAGCACTATACGACGTACAGTATGCGACGCATACTTTATTAAACAATTATTGTTATTAGAGATATTCGTTCACGAGCGTAATATATAATCATAATTAATATATAATGATAACAATAGATATACGCGCATACCGATATAGAAACCTTTAAGGGCGGCCATTATTCTCTACTGGCGAACAATTAGTGATAGAGACGTATTTCTAGGACGTGACGTATCCGAACTTACATAAGCGGCCGTTATTCTAGGAGAGGCGGCGGGCGTTGCGGCGTGGCGTGCGTCCTCGGCGATCACTGAATCGAATACGGGGACGACGTTTACCGGGTGAATGAAACATGAATGAAACCCGCGCGCCGCGAAAGGATGGCGAATGATGCATCATTTACGGGATAAACGTCGGTCGGATGCTGCAGTCTCCCTGCCGATAACGCTATTGTTATATATATATATATATCGAGGAATGTCGGATAATATTTAGCAGTAATTATGCGTAGGCTGTATTCAATTAATGCGTTCGATCTACTAATATACGATAAGCTATGCTGCACCTAGTTAGTGTAATGTAAGTGCGTTTACTCACTTACAAATATAAGTGTACGTGTACGTGTTCGTGTATGTGTGTGTGTGTGTGTGTGTGTGTGTGTGTGTGTGTGTATGTGCATGTATTCTATATATAGCTTACGGTAACGCGTTTATATCTATAGATATATTACTATAGTAATCAGCTAATTCGGACATCTGTCCTTATTAGTGGCAGCGACATAGGAAACCGTCACTTATTTATACTAGACATATAATGTGTAATTATACGTGATTGTTTACGTGAAATATACTGGAAATCTACGAGAAATATATACGATATATATATATATATATATATATATATACGTATACGTGACAACAAACACATGTATACCCGTATGTATTGGCCGTGGTAATCTAGAAGCTCGCAGCGCATTACATGCATGTATATTAAAATGGTACCAATAACAAGATACCAGTGCTGAACTGCGCATGTACAATATATTTAGTGTTTAACCTATATATATATATATATATATACACGTTAATAACACGTATCACGTTCGTTAGTAACTAAATATATAACGTAAACATGTCGATAAAAGCGGGTTGTTCTAGTAAACG
This sequence comes from Osedax fenrisi, assembly GCA_964019155.1. NCBI lineage: Eukaryota > Metazoa > Annelida > Polychaeta > Sabellida > Siboglinidae > Osedax > Osedax fenrisi. Next base: position 13,458,239 of record OZ025240.1, read on the forward strand.
AAAGATATCGATGACTCGAGAGGGGCCCCGTATTACATGCGATTACATATAATCAGTATTACTATGCGTGCGTAGTAATAGATACCACCTACTGTTACCTTCATTGTACACGGGGTTGTAGGTACACACGTATACTGATATATATATATTTGTATATGTTTGTACCTACAACTTCAGGTACACTAAATAACCCATGTAACATGTCGTACTGGTATCTATGTACCTGAATATATATATATATATATATATATATATATATTAACTATATGAACTATATAAACTATAACTAATTTCACTGCCTTACTAGCGGTATGTTCACGTTACTAATATTGTTGTAAAAGAGTTGTTTAATTAGACCTAAGTACAGGATAGTTATTATATCATATATATAGTTCGACTACAATATATTAATGTTTTCATAATGATATCATGATTACAAAGAACATAAACGTATATATATATATATATATATATTGTTACAATATTATTGTAGTATTTGTTCGTACACAGTATACTAGAGTATGTATATCAACCACAGACTTTGAGACCCCCCTCAAAGTCTGTGCTATCAACATATATACTACAAAAATTCACGAAAATGTTATATATGTATATATATTGTTATTGTTATTTTTATTTGGTGGAGTCCTTTCATCCCATCCAGGAACTTAGATGAAGTTTTCACTTATAACCATATATGGCTCTAATGTCCCTTCGAAGCCGCTCTCATGTTAAGGCATCCATGGTTTTAACGAGAGCTCTCGTCGGCTAGCCGATCATTTATTTATACAAAATTATATAAGATCACTTCTAAATAATATTTTAAGACCCATTTTATAAAATTAATTAATGGTCCGGACGAGGGTCGAACCCGTGTCCTACTGCTTGTGTGTCTGACGCCTTAGCCACTGAGCCACACAGGCAGTTTTTCACTATATATATATATATATATATATATATATATATATATAGTGAGATACATTTGATAGTCGTTATATTAATAAGAATTTATTTATTAAGAAGTTTAAATAATATTGTACACGGCGATCTATAATACCGTCATCTAGCGGTATTAGTCGGTATCATATCGCCTGTCATAGAAATGGGTCATTTCAGGTGGGCGTGGATAGCAGGTGAACAGTCCTAATAACAGACGGCGACTGTGCTACTCGTATTAAAGCATAGCCTTGCGATAACTCCCCGTCGGTATCCTCTTCCTAGTACTCCTCAGCCTCCTCCTCCTCCTCCTCTTCCTCATCTTCCTCTCCACGTGATATAGTAATACTTCCGCCGTGACGACCGCCTGAATAAGCGCAGAACTGACCAGTGGTCGGGTGGCAGTATTAGTAATTTAGTAATATTACGAATAGTAATGTATATAATGCTTATTACAAGATAAAGTATCATGTATATATATATATATATATATGTGTGTGTGTATATGTGTGTGTGTGTGTGTATGTATGTGGGTATGTGTGTGTATGTGGTGTTTAGTTTGTACTAACTCGCGTTTACAATATAATTATATATGTTATTATACATGTACTATATATGATATATGTATTATGTGTACTATGTATAGTAACCATAGGTATATGTATATGTGATTTAGTTAACTACACACGTTAAGATAATTCTTCTGGTAGTAGGTGTATTACTACGACGTGAATAGATGCCCACGTGACTAACAACCAGGCCATGGTACATGCTCTAACTTTCATATAGAATCGTGTTCGTGGATACGTTCCTCGAGTATTGGTATCGTCAACCTCTGGAAATATAATTTACTGAAACCGGAAAGGTGGTAACATATAACCTCCAGCTATAACCCAGAACTACATACACTGTAGATAACCCGGTTCATTTAATGATAGGTTAAAACACATAACCAAATTTCTCTATGTATAGTATGGCTTTTTCTACATTTTTATATAGTGTCTATATACATATAGTTGTCTATATACATATAGTTGTCTATATACATATAGTTGTCTATATAAGCACTAGGTGAGTGGCATCTTTGTACAAACCTTCGATCAGTGCGATATATAACCTAGCCGTATCTTAACTATAGTTACAGTATACTTTTTCTTTTTATAATATATATATATATATATATATATATATATATATATATATATATTGTATAGTTATTAGCTAGTTATTAGCTATTATATATTACCAATATTATATAATACAGCAAATATAATAAATTAATGTAAAAATATAATTATAATTAAACTATTGATTTTCCGATTGTAAGTATTAGTAATGGACAGTGGTTCTTTTTATTATATTGAATTGAAGGTTTATTTAAACATTTTAATAAATCATAAATATCCCTCAAAAGTGTGTATATATATAGTATATATCCTATATATATATATATATATTTTTGCTTCGACTACCTTCAGATACTTCACTCGGTGTATTCTACTCACCTAGTAGTGTCGGTGGGATAGCTATCACTCGTCTTTTTCTGGCAATACCGGTGTTGCGGCTAAAAAGGATTTCATCCATTAGAAGGAATGATGACACTATTATTCAAACTCTTCCCGATAGCGTTATTCTAAAATGGTCTACACCTCGAGTATACGATGAATACACGTTTATTGATAACACATCCATAAATAAATATCATTCAATATATTTATTTAATTCTGTCGATGTCAAGGGTTTAGAATTAGGCACGCATAGTCCTTTTATTAATAATTGGATAACTTCTCCTATAAAGATGTTTTCTGGTCGCGATTTTATAGATATGTTAAAGCTAAAGCACGGTCTACTGTATACACATTACAGATGTAAACGTATGTTTCAAAGTTTAAATACAAACTGTTTAAGGCGAGGGTGTAATTATAAATATGACTGCCTAAATCATATTATGCAGACCTGTAGATTTAATTATAATAACATTATTCACAGGCATATATGCCTAATTATAATTATGTTAACGCTCTTTTAATCACTCTACTTAATAAGTACAAATTTACAACTATACTGGAACCACACATACGAACACAACTTGGCTTACACAAACCTGACTTACTGGCTTACCGAAATGACATTGTTTATATTATAGATACGCAAATCTCAACTGATACAATAGATACCGATAATAATTACCGACACAAAACTGACTACTATAACAAACCTGAAATACTCTCCTACACAAAACAACTTACTGGTGCAAAGCAGGCTAAACTAATTGTCTCTTGTTGGAACTGGCGTGGTATACCCTCATCCCTAACGTCTAAAGACCTATATTCGTTAGGCCTGAGGAAGCATGATATTACGCTACTCAGTATTCGTGTCATGACAGGCAGTCTAAATATTTATCGCAAATACTGCTGCAATGGATTATTGTAAAATCCTTAATTACCTGGCCTCTCCCTTGCCTACTTCGTCATATTTTTATTAATATGTTTTCGCTAATAAATGGGATAATTGGCAAAAAACAAAAAAAAAAAAAAATATATATAGAGATAGATCATTAAGGCATCTTAATAAATCATGATACAATGACTTGGGATTTGGTATTACCATCCTTAACCTTTATTTAGGAAAAAGTAACCTAATACAGACACTTTAACAATAAATGGTCTTAATATTTTATGACTTAATATTTTTATTCAAAAATTAAAATATATAATTTTATATGATTATAAATATTATTTTTATTTTAAAATGTCATTTAATCTTTTATCCAATAGATAACTGAGGTGTCCGTATTCGGTACCATGTCCGAATACGTACACAATGTGTACAGTGTGTACTACACACTGTGTTATAATACTGACACCCTATATACCACTAGATTCACTATATATTATTGAAGAACCAATCAGATAAATTACAATAACATTATTTATAATTAAATTTATGAATAATTTAATATAATTTAATTAGTAATTAATTTATTAATTTTTATGATTTTATTAATTAATAATACAAGTTAAGTATATAAATAATAATATTTTTATATTTATCTTAATTGGAGGTATTAATATTATAACTCACGCGATGTTTATGAATATCAGAATAGTTTACACGCTGCGCGCTAATTGGTTATATAGTGTAAGTATTAAAACATTTAGAGTATCGGTATTATGACCTCTATATATATGCTTAAAACTTAATTAATATCTGATAACTAATATAGCAATTATGTATATAATTTTTTAGACTTTAATAATATATTATTATGTTTTATATCGATATAATTGTATATTCTTGAGAAGTTTTAAGTTGAAATTTGTTTTCATAAATTTTAAAACGTAATAAAAATTAATATAAATGTAATATAAATTAGTTTATTGGATATATCAGCAATATTTTGGATAATTATAAATTAGAAAAAAACTTTTTTAGACTATTTATATTATTATGAATATTTTATTCATTACAGTTTTTTTGTAGGATTTATAGTTTCTGAGAAACCGAGAGTGTCCGTATTCGGGCACTGTCCGTATTCAGTTACTTTCTTATATATATATATATATATATATATATATATATATATATATATGTGTGTATATTTGTGTATATGTGTGTATATTATATACTATAGTAAAAGTATATATTATTAAATTAATTAAGAAATGTGTTTACTATTATTGAAATATCATTCAATTTATAAAAAACATATTAATACATTTATTTTTTACTATTATTGTAATAAATGTTTGTTACACTAAACATTGATGTTTACCATAGTTACAAAATAATTACATTATTATCATCTGGTAATTTAATATATAATACATTAAGTTTAAATTAAATGTATAATAATATCCGCTGATTTACATTCCGAAAAAGGTTAAATCATATAATTAATAGTAATAATTAAATATACCTACTTTATTTCCGGTAAATATATAATTATAGATAAAATCATCATGCGTCAACATATTCAATTCGTGCTCCTTCATTCGGTGTTTGTCGTATTTCTCGCTGATTTGATAGCCGCCCTACCGGTAGAAAGCGCCAACCCGAATATAGGAAGTATGACGGAGACTGGAAGGATGGAGCTAGAAGAAGAAGCTATCATATATCCAGAACTAAAGGAAGAAGATATCGTATCTCAAGAGCTATACCGAGAAGATGACTCATTTCGGGAGCTGTACAAAGATGGTAGCGTATCTCGGCAAGTATATGACTCCGATAGCCTATCTCCCGATGAGCTATTAACCAAACCTACTAAACTATACAACTCCAATAGCCTATCTCCCGATGAGTTATTAACCGAACCTAATGAACTATACGACTCCAATAGCCTATATACAGAGTTATTAACCGAACCTAACGAACTATACAACGCTACAACCGAAGGGGACCGTGATGTAATACGTAGCTACAGGTCTAACTGTTACGTAAGAACGGCACCTAAGTATAGGTATCCTACTACAAACAGCTTAGAAAGTTTACACGACGAAGACAATATAAAAACACAAATAGATGATCCGCTGCCTCTAGAAATAGTACTTAGAGGTAAAGAGAGTAATACAACGAAAAAAAATCGTAAACAGAAAATGAAATCGATTATGCAATATAAAAGACTACTGAAGAATATCGCTAAATTATTAAGAGAAGTTAGGCATGAAATCTCAAGTGAATAGATAGGCGATGCGAAGTTTAAATACCAATATATATATATAGTATTGTATTGTAACCTATTATATAATTACTAATTAATAAATACAAATTTATAAAATTAATGTGTAGATGTATTTACAATAATATATATATATATATATATATATATAAATATATTATATATTATATATATATATATATATATATATATATAAATATATTATATATTATATATATATATGATGAATGATGATGAAATAAGGTTTATTAGGCACCGTTACAAAGTGATAACACGTAAGTGCACGTAAAATAAATAATAATAATAATAATAAAACAAAAACCACAAATAAACGGAATAAAGTTGAAATAATAAGAACGAAATATAAAAGATAATAATAATATAATGAAATAGTTAGAGAATATATTTTAATTAAAATTAATATTTAAGGAGGTAAGAGATTGAATGGATCTTATAGATAAAGGGAGTGCATTATCGATAGATGGGATTATGTAGGAGAATGAGCATATATAATTGTATTGTTTATATATAATGATTTTTATAAATTTTATGATATTAGTTGAAAACTAACTTTTCTTAATCCGATCTAGAAATGTTACAAGAAATAATAGAAATCTAGAAATAAATTTTATATAAATATAAAATATAACTATATAGATCTGTTGCAGATGACTAATAAAAATCCTGTTTATGACAACGATTTATTAAAATTTACAGGACAACTAAATAAAGATACGGGTGAATATATTCCACTAACTAAATCTGATATGGAGACGTATTTAACTGAGCAACTGTTAGCTTAGACAAAGAGAAATTTAAACTTGAAGTGAAATTAAAGTCCTTCAAATTAATTAGTCAATTATACGAAGACACGCGATTGCAATATTAAATAAAGAAATTTAAAAATAATACGAATTATATTTATTATAGGTATATATTTGTATAGCTATATATTTGAATTGAATTGAATTGTTTATTTAAAAACCAATATAACAGAAGCTCTGGTGTATAAAAATAACGAAAAATAATAAAAACAAACGAAAAGAAAATACAAAATAACAAATTAAAATTAAATTAAATTAGATATAAAGATTAAATAAAGCGTATACACAAATACATTAAGAAGTGTTTAGATTATATTATTGTTTTTCCTGAAACAATACAATTATTGGACCTTCCATAATATATACGGTAGGATGTTCCATATGCGAGGAACAACGGAGTAGAATGCGTGATTACTAAATTCGTTAATTAAAGTATTGATCTCCAAAAGCCCTCCCCCACTCCCACCCGCCCTTAAAGGATTTTTGGGCCGAGCTGCATTTCGCCATTCATCGAATTATGATTAATATTGCGTTATTTATTTATATCCTATATCGTAATCGTAATTGTAGCGTAATTTATTAAAACACCACTTTGGTGTAATCCTACAACAGAATAATATAGAAATTTATTATTATTTTTAGAAATTGATTACAATAAATGAATAAATTAGATAAATTAATAATTATATTATAAATAGAGTAATGTATTGATTATTACAGAATATGATAACAGAAGATTAATATATTTACATACATAAACCAAGACTAATATATTAGTATATTAATATATTATAATATGTTATGAACATAATATATTTTTTAGCAAAAGGTAACCTAATATTATTAACCACATCATATAATTATTAAAATTTATGTTAAAAATACCATCGAGGTAGAGAAGACTTTCTTTATATCGATGGATAATATAATAATATATTCAATTTACTAAATTATAATGTATAAATATATTATATACTAAATTAATTAAAAAATATGGGTATAATCATTACACATTATGCTTATTTAAGTGCAAGGATTATCTTGTTAATCTTCTACTTGGGACAACTCCCGTCAGACATCTAATTCAAGCATGATGGTAGATATATATTGCTTCTCTAGGATATCAATGTCTTTTTGTCTTATAAACGTCGGCTACCTCGGTTAGATTAGCCTTGTGTATATTACCATAGAATGATCGGGTATGCTAACCGTACAGGATGCCGTATAGGGCCATAATATGTCCCTACTATTTCCAGACATTTTCATCCGTCTGGATTTAATTTTGAAAGAAACAAGAGTTGACCATACAAATTTGTATTTGTAAAGTGTTCATGCCATATAAATTTAGGGTTTTACGAAACATTCGCGTGTATTTACCATCCAGTGATTTCTGCTGTTGAACGTTCAGTGTCCATGACTCAGATCTATATATTAGTACACTTTCTACAGATGCTACAAAGAGTCTTCTTTTGAGTGGTAAGTTTATCGTAGACTTCCATATAATGTCCATGCTAGAGCTTTTCTCAAATTAATGTCCTTTGAGGAGTTGATCCAAGAATCAAGGAATGTGAAGTCTTTTTCGACTTGTAACGTTTGACTATGAGCTATTTTTAATACTATTGAGTCAAGTGTGTTAAATGCCATTAATTTAGTCATTTTAATATTCAGACTCTACCCTTAGAAGTAACTCCCTGGCTTGACTTACAGTGTTAGATAATAAGGCTATATCATCAGCAAAATCTAAATATGTTAAGGATGAAATCTTCGACTTCTGCGAGGGACAATAGTATATCCTAATTCCTCTTCATGTCCGTTGATTGCTTTACTTAGTGCATACTATAGTACAATAATAAATAGATAGGGTGATAAAGTATCCCCTTGTAGAACTCCTGCTACAATGTCAAACTCTTCAGATACACCATCTGGTGAGTATACGTTGGCTCTAGTATTAGTATAGCTCCCATTTTTTGCATCGACAAGCTTATCAGGTATTCCATATGATCTAAGTACTTTAGCCATCTTGCCTATATGTACAGAGTCAAATGCCTTCTTAAAGTCAATAAATGTAAAGATAGCTGGTAAATTGTTATCTTTAATTCCTTCCAGAATCCTTATTATTGCTAGTATCAAACCGTTGATATATTCTGTCTGCATCCATTTTAATTGGATCTAAGTAGATGATCTAATAATGGGCGTATTCGATTGAGTATCATACGATTATAGATGTCTGCCATTACGTAAGTGAGGCTAATTCCAAGGTAGTTATCATCGTTGGTGAGATCTCAAGATTTAGGTACTGGGACTATGTTAGAAATATTCCATATGTCAGGCTGTTCACTGTTTATATGACTTGTTTATGCTATCAAGTACACTATCATCAATTGGACCATATTTGAGTACTTCTGGTATTATATCATCTTCCCCAGCGCTTTTTCCACATGTTATTGATCTTTTCGCTTTCTTATATTCACCAAGTGTAAATATGTCGTCTTTTAAGTTATCAAAAACGTGAGGTATTTCTTCGTTTTCATATGATATCTGTCACTTAAGTTGAGTTGAGCATTTCCCGAGAAACTCGCCGTTACTAAGGGAATTCCTTATTAGTTTCGTTTTCTCCGCTTACTAGTGTGGTTAAATTCACATGGTTAATTCCCGTTTGATCCCAGGTCGAATGTGAACTACTTATTCCTAAACGAACACAGCGAAAGAGTAAAGCTAAAAAACGGGCAAGTCCAATCTTTAATAAGTGATTAATAACTTATATATATATATATATATATTTGTAATTTAATAATAAATGTAAATAATATTTTCAAAATATATTTTTTAAATAAATATATGTGTATTAAAAATTGATAAATACAATACGCTGAATTTACTTTTAATTGTTTAATTTTAATCATTGTAAATACTTTATTAATTCAAAGAAGAATGTATTGAATATATCATATTGTAAACAATTTTCTATAGTTTAGTCTAGACTCATTTTTAATAAATGCAAATACGATATATATTCTATATATTCACTGATGTCTCTTTAAATATTTTTACAATAGAAATACGAATTAAAACTAGACTAATAAATATTATACATACAGTACTTTACAAAAGTAATCCGCACTACATAACTGATTTATTACATTTCAAACCTATCTTAAGAAGTTTAAGAAATTCAAAACTTACCTACTGAAAACACGGAGGAAGATCATACAGATATTCGGCTGCAATTATTTGGAACAATCTATATTATAGAATAAAACGAAATCCTGTACATTCACAAAAAATAAATAATCAATTACAACAATAATTTATTATTATATATATATATATATATATATATATATATGTATATACTTTAACATAAGTATACATCATAATAATATTTATTCATTGTTTATATTTTCCTTCATATACTCTACTATTATTACAATTACACTATTAATTTATAACCACCGTTTATTATTAAATATTTATTTAATTGTATTTTTACTTACAACTTTTAATATTTATTATTCTATTTATTTATTTGTATTAAATATATTTATTAATTTATCATTCGTTTTAATATAATTGTTCATATATACATTCGAGAATAGTGTTCTCTATTATATTATTGTGTTTAATAAATCATCATCATAATCATCTTATCATATACCTAAACAATAGTTGTTGTAATGAATACAAAATAATTAGAACTAGATCATAATTAGGATATATCTTTATATATTTACTTATCGAACATTAAATTAACTAAACATGGGAGTTGATAATATAAATTCAGAGTAGTAAAATTAAATTAAATAAATAATTTGTTTCGATAATATCAAATCTTTGACTACAAGTTAACAATTTATATATTATTAAATTTAGTTATTTTAGTTAACAAATTCATGATCTTATTATGCAATTAATTCTATTCTATATTACCTAAATTATATTTAATAAAGTTAATAATAAGTGAACAATTAGAACTTGTTATATGTATACTTTATATTAAAATTAATATTATGAGTTAAAATAATATTTAGAATTCAATAGAAATTAAAATTAATTTATATGAAAAATTATATTTTTATAATTAATAAAATAATTTAAATTATATTAAACTATATATTTAAATTATTATACAATAATCAATATATAAATTATAATTTATAAATCATTTATCATAATACATATAAATTATCTATTTACATCGATACTTTATTTCAAATAATATTGTGTTATATAAAAAATAAAGTATAATTATAATTATAATTAATTTAAATAATCAATTTATAAAAAAATGTATAAAATATATAATTTGTACAATTTATGAAATTATTTATAGGCATACATTTTATAAATTTAATTATATAATGTATAAATAATTATTAATGTATAAATGATTATAATCAACATTTTAAATAAATAAGAGTTAATAATTTATTCGGGTATTTTTGATTTAATCCAATGATTTAAATCTTGTATTTCTTTTAAATTCATTTCATGTAGAATTTCATATCTATTATTAGGTTTTGTTTAAGTACTAAATAATATCTAATACTAAAATAATCTAAAATATTGGTATAAAATGATAGATTAATAATGCAAATAAAATAAAATATAGATATACAATGTATAACCTGTTAAAGATAGTTTTTACTCCTAGTTTAGCTAAATTCTGAGAAGTATTCGATCCCCATTCACAAGGTACTAATCCATCTCGTCCACCATGACCTTGAAACAAATCCGGAAATTTACCTTTGTTGTCGGCTAAATTCTGAAACAATCAAAATAATTATATTGAAACATGGTTTAAGATTTATTGAATATAGACATTCCATATTTCAACCATTATATAGATATTCCATGTTCGATCGTTATATACTTATATAATTTTATGTTATAAACCTGATACGAAAAGTAAATTAAGATTTAATACATTTATATTTTAAATAAGTAAGTGTATATAAATTATTTATAACTAGTATTAGATAGTGTTATATAGTATATATCAATAATCATAATCTAGACAATTTATTATAAGTTTATTAATACTATATAAACTATATATTAAAGTCAATGGAATATTATGTACATTTTACAGTTTAATATAATTTATTAAGCGATGAGTACATTTAGTATGCGATAACAATTTGAATAGAAATGCTTATAATATTTGTTAAATCGTGTTGTATGCAGCAGTTTTATGAAATATATTTTAAATATTAATATTATAATATCATTAATCATGTATTTAAAAATAAATATCTTTATATACACTAAAGGTGACATAGATGTCATTGCATAAACGACCTTGTAAACTGATGAGTCATTATTAAGGAATGAAGATAGACCAAACACCCCGGCCAAATTTCTCCCGAATTTATAGCCGTAATACAGTGAAAGAGATCCTCCCATTGAAAATCCACCTTGTGAAGTAGACATACTATCTAATTAACCAGTTTAAGAAAATATATAGATATTATTGTATTAAGTTCATATTATTAAGAGTATATATTTCCGGATTATATTCATTGATAATTTCAATATTCTTTTACAAATTTTAGATATTGTATTATTGTTATATATATTTTAACATGTTGATTATATAATTATATCCATATTATATTTAAGTTTACTTTTATCAATATATGATATCTATTACTTTTTAATAATGTAATAATATTTAATTTATATTTAATCTCATTTAATTTCTTTAATATTAATTTACGTAATCTCATATTAAATAATCGTTTGAAAAATAACTGATTTATCCTCAAATTAATTAATACCAAAATACAATTTATAATTAATTATTTTAAAAATGTATATAAATTTATTTTTTAAATATCGATATACATTATTTATTTAGTTATTATTATTATTATTTTTATTTGGTGGAGTCTTTTCATCGAAGTTTCTCTCATGTTAAGGCGACCATGGTTTTAATGAGAGCCAATTATTTATTTATATACAATTATATAAAATCACTTATAAATATTATTCTTAGACCTATTTTAATGGTCCGGATGAGGCTCGAGCTCACATCCTACTGCTTGTGTGTCTGGAGCCTTAGCCAAGAGAGACACACAAGCAGTTAAATTAATAGTTGATTTTTATTGAGGAATACCAAATATAAATGTGATATATATGAATATTAAGTAGATGTATTCAAATTGGTAGAATTTTAAATCCATAATAGTACATTAACGTTATTTTATTGTAAATATATTGTATTTTCTATAGAGATGATATTTTATCATGATTTAGAATATCAAATAAAGAGATTATAAAGTATAATATAATATTATAAAGTATAATATTAAATATTCATATACTATAAATAATATTATCTATTGTCTACTGATTACATATTGACTAATTATAGGATATCAAGATGATAAAGTAATGCCTAGAACACACTGTAATATATAATAGATTCAATCATATTGCACCTAACGTAGTATTCGCTATTACTTTAATCAATCGATTTATTTCAATCGATTTATAAACAATATAATATTACGATAATTGATATAACCTTGATATAACCTTGATATTATCATTAATATATTAAGGTGAGGCCACACCCATGCGTGAAATTGTGAATAGTCTCGTTATTTGTAATATATCCAGCATTAGATATTCGCAAATGAGGGTGTTTCGAGAGAATATTCATAAATACGGTATCACCTTTATAAATACAGACTATTATTATTATTATTATTTTATTAAGGGTATCCTTAGTATAAGCTAAACATAGCTTCTGGGTATCCCTCCGATTATTATATCCAATATTCGGTAAATAAAATTCATTCAATAATGGGACTTAACGGACGCACTACTAGTGCCCCCTGTGGGTGAGGTACCGTACTAACCGACTACTATACGCTCCCTGGCTATACCCTGGCTGACCTCTGCCTCGACAAGGGCGTCTAAAGACAGGGCAGCCTCCGTCATCGAGTCACCCTTCTCAGCGGCCTTCTGGGAGATCTGCTGCCGGTCGAACCACACCTGCGACATTAGGCCTCCGGACGGGGTGTAAGGTCTGCATGGGGTTATGTGATGATAGTAGTGGGGGGTGCAGGGTCTGCATGGGGTGATGTGATGATAGTAGTGGGAGTGTGATAATAGTAGTGATGGGGGCGGGCATTATACTTATATACTGTAATCAAAGTAAGAACTTTAATACAGGATTAATATTATACAAATTATATTAAACTATATATATATATATATATATATATATATATATATATATATATATTATCTATATAAAAATATAAATTTCAAATTTAATTAAATTATAAAACATATATTTTATATCACATTTATATAAAATTCAATTTAAATAAAATGTATTATAATATTAATATATATAGTAATTTTCTAAAATATATATATATTTCTTGATTAGTAGAATATGTCTAGTCTTTTAATAAATTAATTAATATATAAAGAAATATACATACTGAATAGGAGCAAATGGATAAACAATTTTCACGTGCGGGTACGAAAGCTCCTTTCCCAAAATAGATGTCAACCAATCTTTAATACCATCTCCATTATCACCTGTGTAGAATTTCGTTATAAATATGTATCTAAAAGATAATTATAATTATCATATATTTATAGTTTATATTATATACAAAGTAGTATTTGCTCGACAAGAATAGGTATTTTAATACATAAAATCAGAGATTCAGTTTTTTAATGGTATTTTATACCCTAATTATCACACCCCCCCCCCTATCATCAATCTATAAATTATTATCATCACTATCATTAAGACAGACCTCCCTATGTTTAATAGTTCCTTTTTTGGAATACTTTGAATGACATACACAACAGCTTACACATAATGCCTCTGTTTCATATAATCTCTGAATCTCCTATACAGACTACATATACTCTACATGAAAGTAAATGGCAACCCGAATGTCACTATTTGACTATTATCAGATAGTATTATCAAAGGCCTTTGGTATTATACTAAAAAATATTATATAAATAGGCTCTCTAATAACTCTCTCTCTCTCTCTTTCTACCATTATATGTCTAAAGCCATCTATCTTCATCTACCACTACGAAAGCCACAATACTTAGTTAATCCACTGATTATTTAATTAATTAATCAGTTATTCAAAATCATCCATAAGAAAACACTAAGATTTGGAGTAAGTTTGTATTTAACACTTTTCTTTATTAAACAAATAATCACCATCAGAAAGACTGATAATTATCACTTCCACGCGTAATGCATGTTATGATAATATATCCCATACCCTCCTCGTATATTCTTCAACTTATTATCCAATATTCCATACAAATATATCTTTAAATTAAAATAACAACACATCTTATTATCAGTTAATAATCAAACAACTTCTACTATTAACAACTATTCCTATATGTATACCACCCTCTACATCAATCACTGTATTATCACATAATATAAATGACTATCTGAAATCTACAAAGATATACACCATAATAATCCTGAAAACTTGTAGCGTATCTTTCTCATTAAAAACAAATAATACTCTCACTATCTTTAAACACTACATACATACGAGTAACAAGCATGATTGGGCTATATGTGCCCCCAAAAGGGGAGACCTATACACGGTATGATATTCCTTCATAACTATTCTACCCTGTATCAATACATTCATTCTATAATAAGTTAAAACTCACTTATTTACACTATACTCATAATATAGAATTTTCATAGAAACTACGATAGTTTAATAATTTATATACTATTATTAATATAAGCTACAACCAAAGATTTTTCGAAGTAAAGATATAACTCATGTGAAATCGTGTAATTTGATTTTTTACACAAAACATGAAGAGCGCCACAAAAAGAGATAACATATTACTCTATAATCTTTTGAAACATAAAAAACATATGTTTAAAATTATAATTTATATGATGAAATCCAAGTGTTAATTAATAATATACAAATAATCAACAGGAAAGTTTTGTTTTAAATACTATACATTTCAATGAGTTGAGTAAAAACTAACTTATATTATATTAATTTAATAGAACAATGAAAATATAGTTGTATGAAAATCGCAGTAAACCTACAATTAGTTTAGCTGTAATATATCAGATACTACTGCTACTACTGCTAGCAGTGGTGTAGTTAAATATTAATTAAGTTGAGTTGATACTATCTACTAAATAGGAGGTGTTATAACTTTCCCTTCGCAAAATCTTTGCTACAACTAAATATAATCAGGGAAATCTCCAAGAATATATCAAGCGGCCACATTCACCAATGTTTTTATATATTACTAAATTTAAAGATTCTACATAATATATTGGATGCGACAAAAACATAATTTGGAATTAACTATAGATGAAACACTCGCCCTATACACCATGGTTGATTATCAGTAATATGAGCTGCGCTATATTTAAAAATACTAAAATAGTAGGTATGGTGTAGTCTTATATGGTCTATTTTTAGACTATCATTCATGCAACGGCTTATAGGCTCGCTCGGGATGTAATGCCCCAGCAAACAGAATTAGCAGCATAACAGCATATTTAATATCTTCACATATTTACATAGTGCTATTGTGCTGCTATTATGTTGCCATTAAATGTCTATTATGCTTCTATTAATTTGTCATGATATTATACTGTTGATATGTTGATATTCTAATAATAGCAACATAATAGCAGCATATTATACTTTAAAAATTAATAGCAGCATAATAATAGCATAATAGACAAATGGCAACATAACAGCAGCATAATAGCATGAATTAATAGAAGCATAATATACATTTAATAGCAACATAATAGAAGCATAATAGCACAATGTAAAAATGTTAGGATATTTAATATGCTGTTATTCTACTATTATGAGGATATTACTGTTTGCTGGTGCAGCTAAAAAAACTTGGCAATATCAAAACTAAACCCAAACCTTTTTAAATATAGCACGGTGCAGATATCTGGTCTACCCTGGTTCTTTATTATAAAGTTTATTATAATAATTATAATAATTATAAAGTTTAAAAGTTTATTATAAACTTTAAATTTTAAATTAAAAGTTTATTATAAGCTTTAAAAGTTTAATATAAACTGTATTATTATAATTATTATTATAATAATTATTATTATAATAAAGTAATAAAATTATATAAAGTTTATATGCAACTAATAATTAACTTTATTATTATAATTATTATTATAATAATTATTATTATAATAAAGTATAAAATTATATAAAGTTTATATGCAACTAATAATTAAATTATAACATATTTTCTACATGTTTTTATAAATAGAATAACCAGATCCATGTAAAAATATTAATGATGCTGTATGTTTTTTAGTTGCATTTGTAATGGTACATTGTAATTTCATAGATTTATGTAATGACATTATTAATTTTTAAATAATTATATTTCAAATATTTTATTTATCAAAGATGAAAAATATAATTTGCATAGACATTAGAATTTAACTTAATTTGTAATCCAATCTAACATCAATAATATATGCCAAGGTTCATATTATATTTCAGAACCTAAATTTAAACTCACAATTTTTAAATATAAATATATTCAATAGAAAATTAAAACTTATATTTGTATTATTTAATATTAAAATATATATATAAAAATGAATTCAAATAGTAATAAAAAAGATCAACATAATAATTATAAGAAACAATATTCAAGTTATATATACTAATTATCTTATAAGTTATTTATGTTAATTAATAATAATTATAATTTAATTTAATTTTAAATTAAATTTATGAATTGAGAGTTCAACATGGAATGGTCAAATTTAACGCGCGATAGTTAAAAAGTACAAAATGAGAGGCGGGAGTCGCGTTTACACATAAATGAAGATATATATCCAATAAAGGACTTATTTCCTTTTCTATAATATGTACATTTAATGGGGGGTGCACGAGTTGGGAACGGTTTTCAAAATTGTATCAGCAATTGAGGCGGCGGCGAGCGCGCATAGCCGCTATGATAGCGCTATATATTATATATATTTATATATATATATATATAATATATATATATATATAATATATAAATTATATATATATATATAATATATATATATATATAATATATAAATTATATAATTTAATATAATATATTATATATATTAAATATATATATAATATAATATTATATTAAATATAAATATAAATAAAATATATTTTATATAAGTTTTATCAATATTGGCATTGATGAGTGAATATAAACATATAATGATTATAATAATCTATTGTTAAATGTATCATACAGTTAAAATGACATATTGTATATAGTGTATACACTATGCGCGTTCGCCACCCGCCTCAATTGTTGGTAACATTTTGAAAACCGTTCCCAACCCTTGCAGTAACCACATTTAATGACTCATTAAATTAATAAGCTAATTAAAATTCGAATTTTAATCAACTTAAATTTAACTTAATTCATATATTCAACTCACGCCTCACAAGTTTATTTTGTTAACTCGCGCGTTAGTTTCGACCAGTCAACTAATTTAAATAATAATTAAAATAATTATTATAATTATAAGCTGTATATCAACTGGTGATGCACGAGAATTGGGAACGGTTTTCAAAATGTTACTAACAATTAAGTCGGGTGGCGAGCGCGCACAGCGTATACAGTTAAACATAGATTTTATGTTTATATTCAGTGAATATTATTCACTCATTAATATATATCATACACTATATGAATCATACAGTGTATGATACATCTATTGATAAAATGAGATTACTAATTGGAATTATATATATATATATATATACGTGTGTGTATGTATGTGTGTGTGTGCATGTGTATATATATATGTGTGTGTGTGTGTGTGTGAATTTATGTGTGTGTTTGTGTGTATATCCTATATGTTTTATATAAGCTTTATCAATATCTGTTGTTTATATGCGCATTCGCCACCCTCCTCAATTGCTGGTAACATTTTGAAAACGTTTCCCAACTCGTGCAGTAACCTATATCAACTAATGCTAACAATTATAATTATAATACAATTATAATATATTATAATACTATAGTAAACAATAACACGAGTAGTTCAACTATATAGGGTGCTAATAATATAAAATATATATGAATATCTAGTAAACAATTATATTAATGAATGAGTATATATAACAAATAAATATTAGATTTAAAGGTTGTTTCACACCAACTCGAACTCAATTATTAACTCTAATAATTAGAGTTCATAATTGCGTAATAAATATATTTAATATAATAATTAAAGAGATTTAAATATTAGATCGAAATATTAGAGTTAAACATTAACCTCTAATAATTAGAGTTAATAATTGTATGTAATCCCTTTTAGTAATATAATAATTGAATTATAATGACCCGTCAGTCGATATAAATTTATTATATTATTATAATATAATTATAATATAATAAATGTATATCGACTATATTTAAATTACATAAAGTATTGCCTTTAGTTGGATGTAATATAATTATTAAATTCAAATAATAATATTTGTTGTTAATATGTTACTTAATTTGGCTACATATATGATAAAAGATTATAAAAAATAAATAATAATATGATTAAGTTTATACTACAAAACTCAGAGAATATCTAATATGGCCCTCGTTTGTTTGGCACTATTGCCGAGATCATTATATTTAAAATTATAATAACAACTAAATTATATATATACTTATAATATATAAGTTATAATATATACGACAATAATTTTCATTTTTCATATTTATTAACTAATAAACTGATAAACTATAAAAAATTAACAAGTTGAGTATATTCATTTAATTTTGCATTACGCTGTATTAATTAATATCTAATATAATACAAGATACAAAATGGAATCTCTTTATTAGATTTACTTTACTAACTAGCATATTTACATATTTACTTCGATGAGAGCACCAGTCTAACAACATTACATCGCGCCTAGTTATTTTGAATACATGCGTCGGTTTATACTATATATAGTATACTTTATGGCTAATGTATGGTATCGAATTCATCTTGAGCAACTTTTATTTATTATTAATAATGATTTATTATATTTTGTATAGTAGTTGAAGTTAATTTTAGAATTTTGTAAATTGAATTGGCAATAATTAATTATAGATATATATTATGATTATATTTTATACATTAGTAATTAAGTGTTAAATATTGAAAGCATAGGAGATTTTAAATATCACCTATAATATAGGCTATATACATATATCAATTCATATGTAAACGTCTATATTTAGTATATAATTAGAGAAAGTAAATACAATTAAATACCTTCATATCCAATATTATATAATAGAATTAATATCACCAGTACCCAGTACACCTACTTTTCTTACATCGTGCCTAGCTTAGTAACTTATAATATATAAATAATAGTTGCCAAATATAGAGATGTCCCATATTTATATATATAAGCTAGAATACTGTAAACCAATATTAGACTATTGATTAATAATTTGTTTAAGAAAATATATAGTCAAAAGTATAAAGTATAAAATGTACTAACGATAACATACGTTATTGTGATAAACTAAGAATTCTACGAAATTAAAAAATTATAGAAATTAAAACTTTTAACAATTTTAAAATATCTATGAATGTGAATATTTATTTAATCTTGCTTACTAAATCACCTATAATACGTAATTAAATGTTAAATTAAATTCCTTCATGTATCATTATATATATAATATTGTACATTTTATATGGTTTTCCTGCCTCCAATTATGGCATTAATACATTTAGTGATCTAAATGGTTTGGCAATACATATAGTTTAGCTTATAATGTGAACTTCACATATACGTGTATTTCATCTATATTCGATAATACCGCAAGAACATAATACTCAAACAATATTTCACTATGCAGGCTTTTTTAATATAAATACAATTATACACAGCAGTATTATGCCTGTATGTATGTATACCTGCAGTTAGTATTATACAATTACATCTAAGTATATTTATGTATTAGATTTTAAATCATCGGCTCTCGTTAAAATAATATGCCTTAACATGATAACGGATTTGAAAGGAAATTAGATCCATATGTTTATAAGTGAAAACTAAGTGTATCTAAGTTCCTGAATGGGATGAAAGAATTCCACCATAACTTAATAACAATAATATGTAATTATATATGTAATTATAATATATATATATTCATATTTGAACTTTTCATTCTTTTCTTTTATCAAATGGTTTCAAAAACAATTATCTTTTCCTTATTGTCGCCGAAAAATATATATATAATATATTAATAAATTTAGAATTATTTTAAATTGTTTATATTATACATTATTATATATTACACATTATATTACAGTATTTATATTGAACATTACTCTTTTCAGAAGTAAATTATAAAACTGAGATTAAATGTATCCTGCTCGATGATTTACATTTTGATTACAAATATAAGGGATGGCAATTGTACTTCACAGACATAGGTTAGAGAAGTACGTTTATATAGAGAGATATTCCATTCGATAATTTTCGTGCAATTAAAACTAATGAAGTAAAAATTACAATATCGATGAAATACATCTTAAATACATTATTTCGTCAAACATTCGCTATATCTTATATTAGTAATGATTATTATTATTACAATTAGTAATATTATCCAATTTATATTTTTAATATATTTTTATTATAAAATAATTTTTAAATTATGTTAATAAATATTCATTTCATATACATATATATATATATATATATATTTAGGAACCAACGAATAAGATTTACTATTATATTTCACATTATATATTTTTTTATAATCTATACTATTTTATTTACCTAACAACCTCTATTATTATTGATATGAGTTATTTATATAACTTATATCATTAATAACAGAGGTAGTTAGATATACAATAGACGTACATTTAATCACTACGTCGCCTGCCATATCACCTAGGTTACGATAGCTTACCTACCGACTCCATAGAAACATTCATTGCATTCCTCAAGACTACCGAATCGTGTTATAACCTGGTATGCCGCTGTTACCTAACACCCCCTTTACCTAATCAACCTCCTTTACTTAATGCACCTCCTTTACCTAACACCTCCTTTACCTAATACCTCCTTTACCTAACACCTCCTTTACCCTAATACCTCATTTACATAACACCTCCTTTACATAACACCTCCTTTACCCTAATACCTCCTTTACCTAACACCTCCTTTACCTAACACCTCCTTTACCTAACACCTCCTTTACCTAACACCTCCTTTACCTAACACCTCATTTACCTAACACCTCCTTTACCCTAATACCTCCTTTACCTAACACCTCCTTTACCTAACACCTCCTTTACCTAACACCTCCTTTACCTAACACCTCCTTTACCTAACACCTCCTTTACCTAACACCTCCTTTACCCTAATACCTCCTTTACCTAATGCACCTCCTTTACCTAACACCTCCTTTACCTAACACCTCCTTTACATAACACCTCCTTTACCCTAATACCTCCTTTACCTAACACCTCCTTTACCCTAATACCTCCTTTACCTAACACCTCCTTTACCTAACACCTCCTTTACCTAATGCACCTCGCTAAGTCCTTCATTAGGTGTGATATTAATGTGGTATCTCTAAATAGGACGATATTGAAAATAAGCGATGTTTCAACGTGAATCTAAAGGAAGCAGCTAAATGCCAAGGTCAACATGAGTCAAAGTACGGCTTAACTGTATTATAATGAGGAATTCCCTCGCCTATATAGTAAGCGCTAGTAATTCTGATGTCTGAAGATAATGTGATAATTACAATACGTGATAATTCATATCAGATATATTACGTAATATTTATGTAGGTCAATATCACTATTATTAATGTAGTTGTGTGGAAATGTAGTCAAAGTTCCTTGTGCAGATGCTAACTTATTATTCAGCTAGCTATCACTGATCATGATCGGCATGTATAAGCTCTTTATTTATGATCCGTCGATGTAATGGTCTCGACCAATGAAGCGCAAGCTTATTTAGATAAGATAAGCCTATTTGGTTCACTTGCTACTTTTATATAATTGAAGCATTATGTCATATAACTTATTTCTATAACGTATAATATGAAATATTTGTATTCTGTGTCTTACTTCTATTCTGATTTATATCTTGGTATCATCATGCATGATACTATCATTCATGAAAGGCTAATATATAGAGTTATACTACATTATATAGCTATACATTATTTATCGTATATCGTACTTTAATAATATTAATTAATGATGACGATGATTTCTATTTATAGATATCGCGAAACTGTTCCCGAATTTGGTCGAGGAATTTCTTAACGAACCCGAAAAAATTATCAGTATTTTCAGCTTTTCCATGTATACGGTAATTAGTAAATGTGTCTCGTTAATTATCTGTATAAGTTTTATAAAAATGATTTTCATAGCTTCTCATAGCTCCAAGTAACTTCAATACTGTATTCAATTAATTATATAAATAGCATATTATTTATTGATGTAATCTAATTAAATTAAACGAAATCAAAATTATGAACATCATGAGTGTAACCTTTAACATGTAATCGCTTACGTATACGAACTAATGTAAATACATATTATATATATATGGTATTATACTATTAATCTCAGCACAATCATCTAGACAATTGTATGCCGTACGTTATGTCTGCAATAAGTAATCAAATAAGTAACCATATTCACATTTACATACTGTTAGTCAAACTCACACACACTCCCACATAGTTATACACACTCCCACACACACACACTCCCACACACACACACACTCCCACACACACACATACTCCCACACACTTCCACACACTCCCACACACTCCCTCACACTCCCACACACTCTCACACACTCCCACACACTCTCTCACATAGCCATACACATCCTATACAACACACACTCACTCATGCAGATAATACGGCAAGAGATATACTCGCTGGCCACATTACCATCCTCCTGTACCACCACCACATCCACCACCGCTTCGTCTCACTACAGTGAAGTGCCTATGATACACTCGAGGGTAGACGCCTGTAATAGAGTTACCAGTCAGAAGAATCTCAATGCCAGCGCGTACGGTATGCTGTGTTCTATAGCATGCACTCATATGTGTTTATATTGTATACAAAATAGGTTAATTAAGTATTAAAGTATTAATTAAATATTATATACATATTAGTATTAAATAAAATACTATTAATATTATATACATAGTAGTATATATTATATAAAATACTACTATGTATATAATATTAATATTTATAAGATGAATATAACTTATTTCTAATGTAGTCTTCTAGTTTATGATATAGCATATTGCCTATTGTTGTCACCAGTAGAATATATTACAATATGTATATTACAATATTATATTATTAATTTAAATTTGTTTTATTTTAGATATTATTTATACCATTAAATATGTCAATATTTCCTATTGTGGTATAGTTTCAATTATCATGACTACATTATTATAATCAACAATTAAAATATAGTATAATGTCACTACACATATATAAATATACATATTTATTAAAATAATTATAAATAAGTTGGAATATATTTTATAAATATAATTTATTTAAAAAATTATAATATTATTAATAATTAGATATACATTAAAAGCTAACCGATGTATAATAATGATTATTATAATACAACGATTGATATATAACATTGCATGTCATCGCATATTCCATAGAGCTAGAGAGAAATAGAGTAGTAAACAAGGTATCTGACATGCGGAAAGCGTCAATCTAATTTGGTCACCGCAAAATGGCGGATTTGACTAATTTGATTTTTTATTTTATAGCTAGAATAAAATTATTAATATCATTGGAAAGAGGATAAAAAAGTAATATAAGTTTCATATTTTACTTTGTTGATATAATTAATAATACAAAAGTTTTGATCAAAAGATTATTATATTTTAATATTTAGTCACCGTGAGATGGCTGATTTTTTATTTCCGTTTTCCGCATCGGCCTACGCTAGGCATAGAGTATTACCACCACTCTATTTATCTCTAGCTCTATGGCATACATGCATCTCACAGGTAAGTTTGTGACGGTCAGCGGTACAGTGGCCAAGGTCAGCGGTTCCAAGCTGATGTGTACTCGGATGGTGTTCAGATGTATCAGTTGTGAGTCCCTTCAGTACCTTAATCTCTGCTATGGCAAATACGAATCACCAACGATGGTACGTTGTAGCAAACACTCTAGAATGTGCGATTGATGGTGTTATTGTATTAATTATTTAACGATTGTTGTTATCACCACACTTATAGACATTATTAAGGAAAGCTATAATGCACCTATATATTATATTATATAATAATGCACCTATTAAATTATTTATATAATTGCTTACATTTATATTGATGCACTTACATATTACCATTGAATACTTTTACGCTAACAAATTAGATGGTAAGTTCATAATATAACTAGAGTATTATTGTATTAAATGTAAAATATTCATTTTGGGATATAACATGTTTATTTATGTCCACTATTATATCATATAAATGAATTACACTGTAAAGTATATTCTATATAATACATAACGTGTAAAGTATATTACAATATGTACATTTCCATTCTAGAGAAGATAGTATATGTAATGATCTCAATCTTTATGATAACAATAATTATATCAGGGATAATGCTGATATTGATGATGATGATAATAATGATGATGATGATATTAATGTTAATGACTTAAACATGCCCATAGTGTTCTGGAGTGGCTTGTACGGGAAGATTTCTAGAGCCGGTGAGAAGTCATCGCCTTACAAAGACAATAGACTGGCAGACCATACGTCTACAGGAGAACGTACTCGATAACAACAGGGAGCTTGGCAAGATACCTCGCATTATAGATTGCGAACTGTACAATGATTTAGGTTCAAATAGTTATCAATTTTTTATATATTAGTTATATATATATATATATATATATATATACTTATAGTTAACTTTATATTACGTCCATTATTCATTATTATAAAATGTTTAATAATAGTTTTCATTTCATTGCTGATTTGCGGATCCATTAGGTAATAAAATATTGATTCTTAAAAATAGATTATTTAATATTTTAATAATAATATTTATATTATATAATTAGTTATATACACAATAATTATTATTTTAATTATACTCTTATAATTATATTTTAATATATCGCCATCAGATTTATAAATAAAGTGTAGAGTTTTATACATCTCATTAATATTCATTAATATATCATGAAATAAGTTAGGTTGCTTTCACACGCTCACTGTGGGACCCACAGTGTGGGTATGCTTTCACATTACCCAGTATGGGTATTAAATACATGTATTCACACTACACATTAACCAGACCCTTTTATACCACCCACATATATGATAATTCTATAATTTAACAATAAATTCTGACCTATTTTCTCATATTATTACTGGTGACCTATATGAATAATCTTATAACTATAGTCATTTGTAAAATACTATATTTGGGTAGATTATTTAGCATAAGAACAAGATCAGTAGGTACCCAGATATATCCCAGTGTAGGTATATATTCATCTCATTCACACGATACATTTGGTACCTAGTCTGGGTACCAGTGTGTTACCCAGACTGGGTATATATAAATAGGTACACCCAGTCTGGGTATAAATATATAAATATATGTGCCCACTTATTATTTGTAAAAAATCTATTAGTTTTATAATAGTGTATTCATATTTTCATATATAATTCAAATATTATTATTTATATTATTATATTATTAATAATTGTAAACTTTATAATATACATAATATAATATAATTATATAGTTGATAGTTGTTCCCCCGGAGATGTTGTCTCTGTCTCAGGTCAAGTCAAGGTCAATACTATTAATGAAGGTTACACAATGATAATGAGTATTGTTTATAATGTTTTTTTTAAAACAAACATTTATTATCTTATTTCAAATATTATATATTAATAGGTATTATAATTTATTTTATACATTTTTTAAATATAATCTAGTAATATATCATCTCTTTATTTCATTACAACTATCTAAGTAGTAACAATGTATATCAAATAATTATATTATATGTATTAATCATTTTCATTAAATTGTATTAAATAATTAAAATTAATAATCTAAATTTTTACAAATTATTTAAAATTAAAATTGTTATAAATATAATATGATATGTTAATAATAAAGATAATATTGTTGATTATACATTGGAAATTAAGGATTACAATAATAGTTAACATGTTATTAATATGATTATATAAATATTAATTAATTAGAAAATATTGTAGTAAAATAAATATTAGTATATATTTAAATAATTCAATTATATAATTTGTTAAATTTCACTAATGTGTAAATTTAACTAACTGTAATTTTAAAATTTATTATATTCATTTAAACAGATTCATAATTGTATATATCCATACATGATTTTATATATCAATCCATAATTATACATAATTATATATAATTCTAGACTGATTATAGTTTACAAATTGTATATTTTGTAATAAATTGTATTTATTAGATAATGGTATTTATATTATACTTTATTATCTTTGTTCTTAAAATGAGATATTTTACTTATTAAGATAGATGCGTAAGCTAATCAAATAATATTTGTGATGATATTGTAATACTAAAATATATTCATTTTCAATAAACTATTAATATACATATATATATATATATATATATATATATATATAAATAAATTTAAACTTACACTACATATGTAATTGCCTATTATCTAATAATGCATTGATTGTTAATAACTATAGAGAGACACCTTGAGATTACACCACCCTACACTCCACCCTACACCCTAAACCCCACCCCCTACACCCCCACCCTACATCCCACCCTATACCCCACCCCACAGGTACTCAGAAGACCTCCAATAAAGACTCTTGCCTATTCTCCCTCTACATCGTGGTCAACTCTCTAACCAACGCTAAAAATAGATCAGAGGTTCGATTACATCACCTTATTAAGAGAACTTCGCACATGATGTTCGCAACTTAACCGATCGCATGTTCCGATACAATTGTATTCAGTCGAAATGATCATAGAGTTCTGTGAGGTGAACTGATAGTATAGCACGTGTTCTATACACATCCGTTGAATGATCAGCAATCCTGATGACTTATCAGATAGTTAACTATTAACTATTAACTACAATTGTATCAACGAATATACACGACATCATCACAAGTCTGATAGTATATTCTAAATTTAGAAGTCATCTGTACTTCCGTACATGTTTTATAGTGTAATGTCTGCTGTATAGGTGCTATATAGGTCAACAGGCCTTAATATCGCATTATGTCATCGTTATTTCATCGTAAAACATGCGAATAATATATTATATGCCCGTCAGTGATATTACTACACGTATGTAAACATATCCACTCCAATGTGTATCACCTTATTCCATATTGTAGCTATTCTATAATATAATATCAACACATAGAGATCATATTAGTTATTACAATTTGTATACTATTCGAGCATTTTTTATTGATACATATTTACTATACATAATATTCTATTCCATTTAGCACTAAACTGCTAACAGTGCTAAGCATTTCCGTTGCGTACTACTAACCAATCGTCATGACAACCACAACCATCCTTCAGAAGGACACATCCACTAGGGGTTGTCAGACTTCATTCGGCGCAGAGCTCAGCATCAAGGAGCTGTACGGCATCGAGAAGATACAAGCTGAACCCAACCTCTTCAGACTGATCGTGAAGTTAACACTCATGCACATCTAGGCATACATTCACACACATACATATACCCATATATTCATACACCATACATATAAATACATATATATATACATATATTCACACACTCCTGATCGCACACACACACATACATACAGTCACACACGTATTATTACTCTTAGCTATTTATTGTTTCCATTTTTCTTATCTACATTTTAATTATAAATATAATTACTAATTTAATTAGATCTATTATGAAAACTTGTGTGCCATATAAATCTGTAGTCTATAGAGATCACATAATAATGTAGAGTATATTTAATATACATATATCACTCTCCCGTAAATATTTAAACTTCATATATTTCGTAATCACATAATTACAACAACGTTGATGATTAGTGGGATTCACTATCGTTGTAACCCTTACCCTAACACCCCTAACACCCTCATCTCTCCTAACCCTCGTGTCTCGTAACCCACAGCTCGCTATGTCCGATGATCTATGGACATGAAGTTAGTCACATGTAGTCACTCATGTATGTAGTGTGTGTGTATGGTCTTGTATTTACGTGAACAATTTTAGATATAAATAAGTAATTTTGTATATATATATATATATATAATCACATGTATATTAACAAATAATCCTCATCGAAACAACAACATAAATATATATATATATATATATTTATTAAATAAATTACTTTATATTATTTTATAATATTCTAAATCATAATGAATACATTTAATAAAGTGCATATAATATAAATAATATTTCTTCTATCAGTGTAAACAATAAGTATGCAGCAGTAACATTCCCTAATGATAATAATGATGATACCGCAGGTTATAAAGGCAGGGATGATACTGGCATTGTTTGCGGGTACGCAGAGATATGCCAACGACACGGTTACTATACATTCCACACATTTCATACATTCCACACATTCCATACATTCCACACATTACGACTCCCTTTACCAATTAATACTACAATACCTCATATATAAGAATGATCACTCTGTTTATATTCGTGATTTATATAAATTAGAACAATTTTAATTTAGCATTAACATCCTGTGTAACTCAGTTGGTCAAGGTGTCAGACACACTGGTAGTAGGACACTGGTTCGAACGTTCGAACGTAAGTTCAAAAAATGTCATCTAAATTCCTGGATAGGATGAAAGGACTACACAAATAAACCAAGTACTCATATTTATTTCACCAATACATTTTAATCTGTAAATACATCTAGTCACATAGAAATAGCGTAGAAACATTATAACCTACGCACGCACCCACACTCCAGAACCGCATAGCTATACGGGGTCAGCCCCACGTTTTGATAGTGGGAGACCCGGGGCTCGGTAAGAGTCAGCTGTTGCAGGCGGTGTCTAGGGTATCCCCTAGGGGCGTGTACGTCTGCGGTAACGCCAGCACCACTTCCGGACTTACCGTTTGTAACATGTAATCTTATAATTATATTAAAGTACCTTTATTAATACATTATATTAATCGTATTATTATTAATTTCAGCGATATCATCCAGAAATATTTTCATACAACATTACGTATCCTAAATATACGTTTTTGACTAATATTATCATAATAATACATATCACTGTCTAAATGGAGATAATATATCATTAATATCACCGAGTAATAGATGTAATTATCTCTAACAAGCACTAATTGTATTACATAATAATAACTAACAAATCTAATTCTTGGATTTCGTAAGAATTTCCACTATTTAATCAATAATTATTTTATTTTAAACTTTAAGATTTGTATGTATAATAATTGTACTTATAGGTACATTACCATAGATAGCTACAAACAATACGATACATATGAGAAGTCATGTGATCATCTCCATGACGATATAACTAGCCGCAGCCTCCCCTCACCCCCACTAGGTAACACTAACAAGGGAAGGAAGCTCCGACTACAGCATAGAGGCAGGAGCCCTAGTGTTGTCTGATAAGGGCTGCTGCTGCCTCGATGAGTTCGATAAGATGACTAACCAGCACTCCTCGCTCCTTGAGGCTATGGTAGGTATGGTAGTGGTGAGGGTGCTAGTGCTATACCTGTAGTGTAACCAGCACTCGTTGCTACTAGAAGCAATGGTAGGTATGGTAGTGGTGGCAGTGGTAGTGGTAGCGGTGGCAGTAGTGGTAGTGGTAGTGCTAGTGCTATACCTGTAGTGTAACTAGCACTCCTCTCTACTGGAGGCAATGGTAGATATGCTGATAATACATTATAATACATTAAAATAATAATAATATCACGTAATACACTACATTGATTTAAATATCGAGACATATTATATAGAAAACCGAATTTATAAATAAATTCGTTTTATAATAACAAAATTTATAATTAATTTTAAATAAGCAAAAATTAATATATTTTTATTTTGCAAATAAATATATAGCTGATTCTGTGAAATAATGGAAATATAAGTAACTAGTACCACTAAAAAGAACTTTTTCAGAATATAAAAAGTTAGCATTTCATAAAATTGATAGCATACTTTCTGTCCTTTTTAATACTAATAATCAATAAACGCAATGTGGTATTTAATTTCAATATAATTATCACCTATTATTACTAGCTGTTATTTCTAAAATTTGTGAATTTAAAATTGTTTATATTTATTCGGTGATGATAATTCTCACCTCATTAATAACATATAATATAACATTCCTCAGGAGCAGCAGACTATCAGTATAGCGAAGGCAGGCATTGTGTGTAGGTTAGTATCAGAGGTAGTAGTAGTAGTAGTAGTAGTCAGGGTTGGTCGGTTTTTTTAACGTTTTTTTTGGTTTTTTTGGTTTTTTTGGTTTTTTTAAGGGGGTTCTGTTTTCGCGCCTTTTGAAATGATTTTTAAATAATTTTTTTTTTTATTTGAGAAAAGTATTATTTAATATATATTTAATATTCTCTGAAACTTGTAGAGCAAATAAAGACTTATAAATGATACAATTTGATGGTTTAGTACAAGACCTATTTTGTATAAAAAAAAAATGTGTAAAAAATGGCCTAAATAATAGCAAAATACTCATATTTTAAACTTATAATATTATATCTATAAGTGTATACTTTAAAAAAAATTGAAATGCAGTGTTATATACGATCTATTATTTAATATGATGTCAACTAGCGACATCTATAATTAACGTATTGATATCAAATGAACGCATTACATTGGCTGTAAAATTCGAATTATAAACAAAGTAATTGAGATTGCGTCATTAATTATTTTATTTCAAAATGCCAAGACGTAGTAGAAAATCGATCACCGGACAACGTAACCGTACTAAAACTTCATATGATGATATATTACAAGACCATGTTAGTAATACATAATATATAAATCATATAAATCATCACGA
This sequence comes from Osedax fenrisi, assembly GCA_964019155.1. Lineage (NCBI taxonomy): Eukaryota > Metazoa > Annelida > Polychaeta > Sabellida > Siboglinidae > Osedax > Osedax fenrisi. Next base: position 13,489,860 of record OZ025240.1, read on the forward strand.
TATAATGAAAATATGTATTATATATATAAATTTTATTTTCATTTTCTACATGTCAAATAAATATACTAGTAATTATCTAATTATATTATTGTATTGTAATCACAACATATAATATATATTAGAAACGTAACATACATAATATATAAATCATATAAATCATAACGATATAATGATTATGTATTATAGAATTAAAAACGAGTAAATATTGTTTATTTTATAAATTTATTTTCATTTTCTACATGTCAACTAAATATACTAGTAATTATCTTATTTTATTGTAATCACATCATATAATATATATTAAAAAATTAACATACATAATATATAAATCATATAAATCATAACGATATAATGATTATGTATTATATAATTCAAAACGAGTAAATATTGTTTATTTTATAAATTTATTTTCATTTTCTACATGTCAAATAAATATACAAGTAATTATCTAATTATCTTATTTTATTGTAATCACATCATATATTATATATTAGAAAAATAACATACATTATATATAAAATTATACATAATATATAAAATTATACATAATATATAAATCATCACAATATTATGATTATTTATCAAATTCAATACTATATATTGTTTATTTTATAAATTTATTTTCATTTTCTACATGTCAAATAAATATACAAGTAATTATCATATTTTATTGTAATTACATCATATATTATATATTAGAAAAATAACATACATAATATTTACATTATAATGATTCTATCTTTAGGTACTTCAGCTGTGGAAAGAACATATACTCAATTTAGAGACAATTCAAGACTCAAAAATTAAAGAAAAAAGAAACTATTATATACTGTTTATATATTGTACATAAATAAATATGATAACAAAACTTATTTTCTTGTAAAATAAATGTCATAAATATAGTTTATTATGTGTAATTGGTAATATAATTTAATATAAATATTATTAGAATAACTTATGAGTATATTATTGTGGTATTCTGTTATATTATAATACTAGAAATATATTACTTAGTTTATATATAGTACATAAATAAATATGATAAAAAATTTATTTTCTTGTAAAAAAATTTCATAAATATAGCTTATTATATGTAATTATTTGTAATATAATATTATATAAATATTATAAGTACAACCGTATGGGTATATTAGTGTGGTATTCTGTTATATTATAATATTAGAAATACATATATATATATATTAGTGTGATACTAAAAAAAATAATTTTATTGTACACATTTTTTTTTTAAATGTCATAAATTAGTTTATTATGTGTAATTATTGTTAATATAATATTAATATTATAATAATAACTCTATGGATATATTAGTGTGGTATTCTATAATAGTATAATGCTATAAATGTTGTCATGGTAGAAATAATAAACAAATATTACCATAAAATTAAAAATAAATCTAGTCAAACTTTAAACTCGATTTACTCAGAATATTGAATTTAATTCATTTTGAATCTTAGAAATTTTTCAGCCCTCTCAATAATTATCCAAACTTGATGAATTTTTCACAGTATCTTCATTATTATATGTATAATAAAACTTGCTTAAAAGAAATGTAATAGACATAGTATAACATATACAAAATTATAAAAATTAAAAAAACAAAATTAATTTAGCATCATATTTTGTCTTAAAATATTTTGGGTTTTCAGTGAACCATTTTTTTTTTAAATAAGCAAGTTTTATTAACATTATATTGGTTAACAATATGCAATTTACATAATTGAAATCGGATCAAAACCCTAGGTGCTGAAAAAAATTTAAAATTGGTTAAAATACATAAAAAAAAATATCTCCTATCTTAATACATTGTATACTCAAAAGGCCGCGAACCCCCTTAACATTATAAAAGCGTTCAATCAAAAATAAGGAATCGATTAGACAATGATAAGCTGCAAAACTTGTTTTTTTATTTCGAGAATTAAATTGATTATATTTCTATTAGAATCATCTAATTATTATTATTATTATTTTTTAAATTATTATATTGTTACAATTTGTAACTTGTTATTTTATTGCGAGAATTATATTGATTATATTTCAAATTACTGTATTGTTATTTTTTTTAATTATTATTTTGTTATAATTTGTAACTATTTTTTTAATTATATTTTACTTTATTTTTATAATAAATATATTTTAATAAAATAATTTTATTAACATTTAATATTAATAATATATTATTGAAAATTTAATAATATATATATATATAAATAATATTCATTATTGTTGTATATTTTATACTTACTCTATATATGTATGTTTTGCACAGACATTTAATAATCGATCTAGGTATATATAATATTTTCTAATTAATAATCTTAACATTTATTTATAAAAAAACCAAAAAAACCATAAAAATCGGGTTTTTTTGTTTTTTTAAAAAAACCAAAAAAACCGCCAACCCTGGTGGTAGTAGTAGTAGTAGTAGTACTAGTAGTAGTAGTAGTAGTAGTAGTAGTAGTAGTAGTAGTAGTAGTAGTAGTAGTAGTAGTAGTAGTAGTAGTAGTAGTAGTAGTAGTAGTAGTAGTAGTAGTAGTAGTAGTAGTAGTAGTAGTAGTAGTAGTAGTAGTAGTAGTAGTAGTAGTAGTAGTAGTAGTAGTAGTAGTAGTAGTAGTAGTAGTAGTAGTAGTAGTAGTAGTAGTAGTAGTAGTAGTAGTAGTAGTAGTAGTAGTAGTAGTAGTAGTAGTAGTAGTAGTAGTAGTAGTAGTAGTAGTAGTAGTAGTAGTAGTAGTAGTAGTAGTAGTAGTAGTAGTAGTAGTAGTAGTAGTGGTGGTGGTGGTGGTGGTGGTGGTGGTGGTGGTGGTGGTGGTGGTGGTGGTGGTGGTGGTGGTGGTAGTAGTAATAGTGGTGGTGGTAGCCGTATTTAATAAATGCCCTTTAATTAATCATTTATTGTTTATAATTTTATATTCATAAATTGTGTTATGATTTTTATAGACATTTTATTTATTACTAAATGAGTGTATTTAAATTTTCACTTTTAACATTTTTAACTATATATTACTATATATATATATGTATAATTATATATATAAATATCTATTTTTATATTTTAAAATAAATTAATTAATTTAAACTATAAATTAATTTATCTATATTTCAATACATAATATAATGCATCATTAATACCCTAGAATATATCTCCAAACCTTTACCCACGATTATACAGTCTACCTGCAAGATGTTCAATCATTGCCGCTGCTAATCCTATGGGTGGACATTATAATAAAGCAAAGACTGTAGCTGAGAATATAAAGTAATATATTTGTACATTATTTATATACTATATATTATAATGACAAATATTATTTTAAATAAAATTTCTTATATTGTCGGAATACATTAATAAAAATTATTAATGTAAATTATTTAATATATAAATTAAAAATCATGAATTAATACATTAATCTAGTTCAAATATTTGTATATTATAATAAATTATAATAATTTATAGAGCATAGTTTGAATAATTCAAAATTAAAAATGTTCTAAAAATAACCTTACACACATGACTGATTGCTTAGAATGGGTACCGCATTACTGTCAAGGTTTGACCTAGTCTTCATACTGATAGATAAACAGGATGAGGTTTACTATACATCGTTTAATTAGTTATAGTATATTATATCTTTTATTACAAGTACCAATCTATTTTGTTATATATATTAAATTGTATATAGATTTCATAAATTTATTTTATTTTCTTTAGTATATTTATTAAATATATTATATTAAATACTAACATTTAGTTTATTTTATTATTTTCAATTATTTCCAAATCAATGTAAACTATATATTATTAATTATTGTTTAGATTTATATTTTTAATGACATTTAATAATGAATAGAAATATATTATTTATATAAATATATTACTTTAAATAGTTAAATATTGTTAACATTATATTTAAAATTAAAAACTGAATATTTAAAGTTAATAACTGTTCTTTTATTTTTATATTTTTACTTATTAAAATTTCTAATCAATATATAAATATGTGTATATATAAATATATATCCATTATTAAATTTACAAAATATAATCTAAACTATATTATATAATAATGCATTCATTACCTATTGTCTATTGACTGCCCATTATTAATCAGAACCTGGACCACAGACTCTCCGAACATATCATACAACTTCACGGTAGTAAGAAAAGGTTATCCCTAGCTACATGGAGAAGGTGTAAGCATATATCCCACATACCACACCCACAGGAAGAACGGACATTCACTGAGCTCCAGTAGCAGGACTTCATCTAGCTCCGTTACTGACCTGGTTAATATCCTGAACCTAGTGAGTGTGCATGTGTTGATATGTATGAGTGTGTGAGTATTTATTATTCATTAAGTTACTTTGTCAGAATTAAGGGTCTGCGAAACATAGGATTATTTACATGGTGAAGATAAGAGATTTTTTTGTTACTAAAAGTATGATAACTTCTTAAATAAATTCGATAACAAATTATTTGTTAATTACATTATTAATTACATTTTAGTTATATATTAAGTTATAGAATTATATGATAATTATAAGACGAAGATAATGATACCTACAATATACTAAAAAATTTATATTAATTTCAAATAACTAATTTTTTCATTTAGGTTATAGTTAATATATATGAAGAGGTGTGTTTAATATGATTAAGTTATGAAATATTCATATACGTTAATTAAGATTAAAAGTTAAAGAACAGTAATATTGGTTTTAAAAAAATTATAAATATGTTACTATCAATTTAATCTTTATTTTTATACGGTTGTATATATTAATTCTAATTTATGAAATTATAGTTATTTGTATGCATCAAGGTGTATATCATTTTAAAGATAATATATTATATTTACTGATTTTATATCATTTTAAATATATTTAATAAAAATATATTTATTTTAAAATCATATGTTTTGCCGAAACTTTATCAATACTATTTTAAAAACTAATAAATTAGATGGAGAATTAAATAAATTAATACGTATAATATATTCACACAGTAGATTTGCTTCTTGATTCTTTAAATATGTATATACATATATACATATATTATATATATTAGTGTATGAATATAACATAATATTAGCATACTCTTTCAAACACTATAGTACTACCTATATCTCTCACATGCAGCAATAATTCTATAATACATCTCTCTTTCTCTCACTCTCATCATCTATATCTCCTTTGGATCAGAGTGGAATACCAGGTTGGGATGACTGGAACACAGATATTGCCCTCGAAGAAAGACTCAAAGTTCACACTGACCTCAACAGAATACCGATATCTCTATTGAGAAAGGTTACCCTTCATCATATGTAGGCGTAGATGTGCCCTTATTAATGTAATCAATCCTTATGTCTGATTCATATCTACTCAACAATATTACTTTAAGTATTTCCTAGTTTTATATTTATAGATATTAAAGTTAATATTTAGTTGTTGAAGTTAAATTTTATTATTTTTTACTAAGTTTTACTATAACCTATTAATATATATATATATATATATATATATATATATATATATATGAAATGATATGATTTATAATTGTATATATTTATTATTGTATACCTATATATTATAAAATATATATTTATAGAAGATTTAAAATATAATATCTATAAATTATGTCAATCGATATTCTAAGAATGCAATATTTATTAAATAAGTCAATGCACCTTTATAATAATGATGTTAAATATTAATTTAAACATTAATTTAATATTCTTTAATAATATTGTGATTTATATCTACAACATTTATCTATTGTCATACACTTTACAATATAAACCTAGACCTATAATACAAATGATACTTATATTAACTTACTATTAATCACACGAGGTAATACTGTAAGGCTTACACGTATATAATGAAGCTACACCCCTACTCCCACTCCCTCACACACCCCCACCCTTACGCATCCACCCTTACACCCTCACACACACCCCCCCCACTCCCACCCACCCTTACCCAAAACTTATATACACCCCCTACACCCCTTCGCAGTACATCGACTACGCTCAGCAGTACGTGTTCCCTGCGCTGTGTAAAGAGGCTGCGGAATATCTTCAGGTTGTAGCTATCATCATCATCATCATCACATATACATATATATGTTAATGTGTATCCACACTAATGATTAAACAGTATTAACTCTTTATTATATGTATATTATATATACATATTATATATTTTACATATATTAGACAGTATATAATATGTAGTTGTTTTTAACAAATTTCAAAAAACCAATGAAAGGATATAGAATATTAGGTGTATATGCTATTGTGCACAGCTGTACTATATTGAGTCCACCTCATATATAGCGATACTAGATGGCTGTTGATATCTGGTAGCTGATTGGCCTAGACAGTGGTATACGATATTTACAGTTTTAATTAAGTGTCACTATTTATTACAATCAAGTTACAATACAAAACATCTATAATTAGACTGCAATAGACACCCCTTGTGACATTAAGTGTTGTAACCGGATTATAACTGTGGTTACGAATGAATGAATAATATTGACTTTACTAATATACTATAAATAAATAATTTATACACATGAAATTCATGGATACAATTAAATATAGTTATATGATAAGTAAAAAAATAACCCTTTAATTGTAAGATTATTTTGAGGAATGATACCACAACAAAATAATAGTAGGATAAAAGAACAAACAAAAAAGAAATATTATATTTAACATAACTATAACAACCATAAGTTATGCAACAGTAAATACTAACTACCCCCGCGCCCCCATTGTCTACACAGAAGTTCTACCTAAACCTACGAGAGAAGCATCACACTGAAGATAGTATACCCATCACTACCCGACAACTCGAATCTCTAGTCAGACTTACACAGGTTTGTAGAGCGCGTGTGTGTATTGCTTGTTTGTGTGTGTGTGTATATGTGTCCTTTATATAAATAGGCTGTTATTCATCGCGTTACTTGATTACTTTTAGAGTGAAACTAGGTTTAAATTATTTTACGATAAGTTTAGATATATGTGACTATATATATAGTCATGTGACTTGATTTAAAGTCATGTGACGAGACTATAAGTGGTGATCTCTGAAAGGCTGCTAGGTCGATAAAAGTAAGAATCACACGTGACTAGTACGAGTTCATTAGTATTCAGATACATAACTAACCTTCATGACCTCACCATGACCCCTGACCCAATCACCATTGTCACATGACCTCACACATACTTTACGAACTTCACTTTAATACACTCTTTTAAAAAAAACACATTTCCACATAATTAATTTTATTATTTTATTTTTTATTATGGATATTCCACTTCCGAACAATTTATTTTAATTTGAATTATTGTGACTAAATAAATGATCTACTACTACACACTCGCGTAGGCTAGGGCTAAGATAGAACTGCGAGAAGTGGCCACAGTACAAGATGCACGCGATGTGGTGGAGATCATGAAATACAGGTGAGTTGCGGGTGTGTAAGCATTAGCCGATGGTAGCAGTAGTTAATGGGGAACTATCTAAGGGTACTGTTCCATTAGGTTTCAAGGCGTGCGTTGCAACATTATAAATGTTATCTACGCAACATAATTTTGTAATGTAAAATATAGACGGCTCACGCCTTGAAACCTAATTCTATTTTTGTAGAACCCCACCCTAAGCTACACTCACTCGCACTCGAACTAGACTACACATATATATATACAATATAAAAGTACTCGTACTTTATTTAACATTTAATTGTATGTGCACAATGTCAGCTATATTTATTTCAGCGATCTATAGTCATATAGCACTGTCCCCCTCACCCTATATAGTGATGTGTTGCCCACTACTGATGGTTGCCAGTGACAACCACATTATACACGCATCAGTGATAGTGATGAATCTTTAATACCCGATATCGTTTATAATCCGTCTTATAGCATGGTGGATACGATCTCAAATGAATTTGGTGAAATAGATTTCCAGAGATCTCTAAACGGTTCCGGTTTAAGCAATAAAAATAAGGTAACTACTTCTTATATATATAACTGCCTGCGTGGCTCAGTTGGCTTATGCAAACAGTAGGATGCGGGACCCGCATTGAGGGTTCAATCCCTGTCTGTACCAATAAAATATATTTTTAAATAATATTATCTTATATAATTGTATATATAAAATATGATCGGCTCTCATTAAAACCATGGCTGCCTTAACATGAGAACGGCTTCAAAGGTAAATTATAGCCATATGGTTATAAGTGAAAACTTAATTTAAGTTCCTGGTTGTGGTAAAGTACTCTACCAAAATAAAAATATATACAGATTATCTATCTTCAATATTTACCCTTATATAGTAAAATTAATATGGCCATTTATGTTTTATTTTCTGATAGTTATTATAGATATTTTATAATTAATGTTAATATTATATTAATTAAATATACCCGATATAGATCAAGAAATTGGTTCAAATACTGGAGAACACAGCCAAACTTAGAGAAAACTCATTATTTTCCATACAGGATATTAAACAAATATGTAAAGTTATTATCAATGCTATTATATGTGTTAATAATATAATTAATTAATTAATTTAAATTTATTTATATATATATTTAATTTAAAAATATATATTAATAGTATAATGTTATATTTCATAATATCATATCATAATGTATTGTAATAAATAATCGTATAACCAATAGGACTCAAATATAATTGTGAAAGATTTTAACGAGTTTATCGAATCACTAAATTTACACGGATACCTTCTGAAGAAAGGAGCTCAACTATATAAACTTCAACTACTCTAGTCGTCTCGTGATTGTTATAGTCTTTTTATATTGCAAACTTTATTTTTTTTACCCACACATCGTATTTATTTTGTTATTTATATTTTTAATTATGAAATTAATAGTAACATATCGTTCCTTTTTTATTGTTAATTCTACACATATATAATATATTATATATATATATATATTTTGATCGAATTTACACGTATTATTTTATTTCTTTTTTCCTTTCTTTTTCTTCTTATTCTTCATATCGGACTTAGAATTATTATCTTTGAGGGCATTCCACGTTCCAAGGACAATGGCATACTTGGAAATAAAAGGCACTTCTAATTGATCTTCAGTGATGGGTAATATACCTGTATTGTATTGTTTGCAGTGTTATGTAGTGTAGCTGTGTATTCATTATAATGGAGGAATTTGATTATGAAAAGTGAAAGATATTCCTAATATAAGTTAATGTGTATAGCTTCTGAAAATTCTTTTATCTATTACATTACATATTCGGGAAATAAATAAATAAATATATCTCAAGCATTATATAATAATTTACAATTTATTAATATCATTTCAAATATAAAGAAACAATATATTTATATAAGTTTTGCAGTGATAGTAAACTAGTGCTGTAAATGAAATTACTTTTAGAAGTATCGATACTTGTTAGAACATATTTGTTGATGTATCGATACTTGTATATAAATAAGCCAATCATTTTGATAGAGACATGACTTTGGGTAAATTTTTTTATTTACTAAATGATGCCTACCCAAGACTTTTACTCGAAAAGTAAAAAATAAAACTAAATTGAGAGTTAAAGTTTATTTACGAAAAATATATAAATATATTCTATGATTTATTTATACAACCATTTATAATGTATTGTTATATATCAATTATGTCCAATAATTGTTCGAACTGTCCAATTGCATTTACAGCATTATATAGTAAACTATTATATAGTAAACTAATTCTTTAACATATTATTTCATAATTTATTTAATCATAATTTATGTGGTTTGGATTCTTGTGAAAAATATTGTATTATAAATTCTAATATTTAATCTATAAATCTAACTAATAAATTTATGATTATATTATTGATGATATTTGTATTATAATGTTATCATTAAATATTTTATAAGCACTTAATTGATATTGTATTACATATCATATATTACTTCTAACAAATAATTAGTCTTGAAAAAAGTAAATTAATTAAATATACAGTATATTGAATATATATATAATTAATATAGATAAACTTGATCAATTTCTAAATTTTATAAATATCAAATTTAGTATTTTACAACAGGGTAAATATAGAAGCTAAAGTTTATCAGGATAGTTTTCTATATTTGCGAGAAAAAATGTATAATCATATATGAATATGACGTTAGATTCAAACTTAATGATCTATTAACTATGTGTATGTAATATTGTGATAGTAATCATGTACGGTGATATATGATGTATTGATTATATTGAATTTACCATATTAATAATAATCGTTTTACAGAATACTTAATTTCAGTAATATAACGATATTTATTATTGTAAACTAATCAGGGTTGTTGGTTTTTTTTGTTTTTTTTTTAAATTCCGGTTTATTTGGTTTTTTTGTGAAGAATATTAATTTTTTTATTTATTAAATAATTATTATTAATAAATTGTTATTGAATGTTATTTGTAATAAATACTTGTAAAGATATATGATTATTATTAGATATTTCGTGTATATTATATTAAAAAGTATTGTAGTATAATTTATACAAGGATTTCGTAAATTCTATCAAAATTATATTTGTCTTTCGGCCAGGATTGTTTATTAGATGATTTTTTTTTAAATGATAAAAACCAATAACACTGCATTATATAATTTAAAATGATAAGGTATAATTTATATAATATATATATATAATATACACTATTATTATTAATAGTGATACTAATTTTAAATGATATAATATTGAAATTAATATATTTAACAATAATTTTATATTTAATAATCAAATAAACCATGTTATTTTGATTGAAAAAACCGAACAACCCTGAAACTAATTGATAAAACATTATCATATTCACTACATTTAAAAATAAATGTATATATTTATAATAGATAATATAAATTATAATCCTTTCAAAATTTTAATAATTATATTTATTTAAGTTTTCACTGAATATAAAATGTTGTCTAATTATGTTAAGTTATATGTAATCTGGTAAATTATATTACTTTCATAATGACACAAACATATTACGATCATTAGAGAAAAATATTTAATAATATATTCACCTTTAAATAATAGATAAAAAAGATGTAGAGTAATGAATAAAGAATTCAAAATAAAAAAAATAATATATTTAAATGTAAACTTCATAAAATAATTTATATGAGAGAGAAAATAGATTTATATTTAGAAAATAAAATATATATATTTAATTTATAACTAAGAGAAGGGAAAATATACAAACCAGATAACATTGGAATCCTAATTTTTATAAATTATCGTAAATAAGTTTAATAAATATTATCAACTCTTTTTTATTTATCAAGTATACATATTTAAATTACCTGATTCTGCATCTTTTAATAGAGTCCAAACTTTACAATCATAAGATTTGGCAAAGTTAATAGGTCGCATTCCATTGAGATCTTTGGCCTCTACGGATGCACCATTTATCAGCAGTAATTTAACAATATCTTCGTTATCATCTATTTTATAATTGTCATAATATATTAATAAATTAGTTAATTTATTATTATTTTATAAAATTATATTCTGTAGTATATTAAATCATATGAAATAGATATTATTTATAATAATTGTATAAGACATAGAGGTTTATTAATAATAATATTAATGTGTGACTTTAAAATAACTTTATTTATCAATAATTTCATAATCCGATACATATATTCACATAATTTATAAAACATATAGTAATGTAATAAACATCTATAATAATAATTGTATATAAAAACTAAATTAAATAACATTACATAAATATAATATAATTAATATCAAGATTAATATTAAAATACATTAAAGACCCTTAAATTAATGTTGATACAATATAATAGATTTACTTAAAACTAACATTTTACAGCAAGGTGTAGTGCTGTAACTTTTAACGAATTGGTTAAATTTATAAGTGCTCCAGCTTGAATATAATACTTTGCGATGATAAAATTTCCCCCTGTTTGTAATTATTTTAATAATTCTTAATAACTTTTAATTAATTATTTAATTATTATAAGTTTTAAAATTAAATATTAATATTATACTTAAGTAGTTTTATACCTTATACCGGGTTTTATAGTTATCGAGTTCATATAAATTGAAAACTATTTGACATATGTTATATAATTCTTCATCTTAATTTAATTAAGATTTTTCTTATTACTTTTATGTATTATTATAATAATTATAAACTGTAGTCACTACAGTAGTGTATAATTATTTATCACGCTATGGTACAATGGTTTACTAATTCCAATAATAAAATAAATATATGTAACCTATATGTAGGATATGTAATACAATTATATAACAATCTATATATATATATATATATAATACTAATATATAACATACTTTTACATGCTATCATTAAAGCTGTACAATTCTGATGATCGATATGTTGTCTGTTTATATTTACATTTTCGCATCTTAATAATATCTTTTTAACATTTATACAATCATTTGCTACTGCATAATCAAATAGTCTCTCGTCCATATATGATACTTGAACATTAATATGTAAGCATTTTTTAATAATAAGTTGTTTAATTATACATTTGTTTTGTATTTAATGATTTGTTATTGTTTTTAAATTTTTCATAATTGTTTATATTATTGTTGTTGCTATCCGAGATTGGAAATGACTAAAATAAACAAAAATTATAAATATTTTAATAAAAATTAATAAAATATTATTAAATTATATAAACACAATAGTATAATAAAGTAAAATGTGTTTATATTATAATAATATTATAATTAATTAAGAACATTACATTTTAATTATAAGGTGATATTTTTATTAAATATAGTCATAGAGCTAGAGAGATTTCTCTCTAGCTCTGTGAATATAGTAATGGAGGGTAACGATTACAGCCAACTAAATGCAATAATTCGTATATATCAATTATATGGGTGCTAGGTCACCTAGTAGGTGATATTAAATTATTATATTACTAATAATTAATTATTAATTATATAATTATTAATATTATATTAAAATACTAAATGTAATGTATTATACCAGAGCCCAGTCTTTGATAATGTTTTATATATAAAATCATTTATTATACAATATACACACAAATTGTGTATACATGATAATATACATGTAGGTATACATGATCCTACTACATGATGTAGATATTCATACTATATAGAGTAGTATAGATAGTATACTATAATTATGATAATCATAGATATTGACTTCACTTTAATGTCTATGTCTACTCTAGATTCTATATAAACTATAATAATTTACTATATATCAGATATTATTTCGATATCATTAACGACATCTATAGTTCAATTGTTATGGCATATTTATTATTTACAGATTTTAAATTTAGTCGAGACAAAAACGAAGTAACATTACTATTTAATATCGAATTGATCCTTGCTAACACAGATTTAGTGGTACATCTATACCATAGATTCTATGGTATAAACATATTTCTTATATGAAATAGTTATATCAAGTCATTAGTTATATTATAAATATAAAATGTGTGAATATTTAATAATTAAACATATATATATCAAAGATTCTAATGATAAATGCTTCGCAAAATATTTTAGGTATATGCCTATATAAGTAATTTGGCAAGTGCCTCTTTTCTGTATAAGTAAAGGCCTTATAATAGAGTCACGTGCATCTCCCGATAACTTTTACATTGGCTTTGATAAGTGATCTATAATATAATATCATTGCCCGATTATAATAAGCTTTCAGTTAAATAAAGAAGAAGTGTCAAACATAATATTATAATACCCTATATGATGTATACATTATGTAGGTAACTAAATCATTCAATATAAGGTAAAATATCCTGAACTAAATGAACATTTTCAGAAATAAATTACTAAGTAAATTACAAATTAAAAAAATGAATAAAGGTATATTATTGTATACAATAAAGACAAAATTAATTTATTTTTAAATATATATATATATATATTTACATATCAATACGTAAACATTAATCAAGTTAATACGTATGTAGTTTGCACTAGTATGACTATGTATACCTACTTTTAAAGTAGTCGTACACTGACAAGTGAAACTTAGTACAGTTCTCTTTATATCTCAGGCTTCAAATGACTAAAGAAATATTTCCAAGATATCGAGTTTCTGAGATATCTAATTATTATTTACATAGGTACACAACCAAATCATCATTTTTAACAATACTAGAGTTAACGAGGTTTCTGAGATATCTAGAGTAAACTATGTCATATTTTTAATGTATACCAACTATAAAATTGTATTTTATGTCAACTATAAATCAATTGATGATCATTAATGACCGTAGTTCATTAGCATGCAAATGAAGTTTAGTGATATGAGAATATTAAATAACTGTTTATGATGAAAATAAGTCAATAATTATCTATTGGTATGCAGCAGTGTTGTCAATTTTCTATTACTTTGATTAGCCATAAAATCTTAATAATCGAGTATTCATATCCTAGAGCTTCAAATTCAAAAATGTAAAGCCTCAGTCTATAAATCCAAATAAATCCTTTAAAATTATAGAAAACATTATAAATCCTAGGTATAAAGTTAATATTTATCGTCAAAAGACGACGTATCTAATGTTTAAATTAATAATAAATAAATCCTATTGAAATATATTATTTCTTTAAATAAAACGTACTTCAAACAGGGAGTCTTCCCAGTTACAACTTTTAAATAATTCTATATATTTAATTGATTTTACTTATAAGTATATAATACATATATATATGTATTATGTAGTTTTAAAATTGGTTTTCTAGTCTTGTTTTAAATACTCGACTCAAAAATTAACTGTAAGGATTCGATTTTGTAAAGGACTAGAATATTTCTGACTTGACTCAACATTTTATAACTATGATTCTAGATGTGGACTAGATAACTTGAATTTTTACAACCCTAGTATGCAATATATGAAAGAATTATACAAAATAGATTGAAATGATTTAATATCAACATGTTATTACACATTATTGTAAACACCAAATATGAGTATAATGAACGTATTAATCCAATATTAATAACGACTTATTTCTTCAAATTATGTTTAATTAATGAGATATTTTCTATTTAATTAATACATTGATATTATCGTAAATGATTCTTAGCGAGTATTATATTTACAGCCATAAACCTAAGTTAGGGCATGTTTACACAGTCAAAAGAATGCCCAAAAAAAGGGTACATTAGTGTACATTATTCAAATAATCATTTTTTATTATAACTTTTCTTCATGAAAAACTGTATGGTGTCCCAATATAAGATTACCTAGATTACCCATACTACCAGGTCTTCGTATAAGTTATTCCTACACTCAGCCAATTATTATATTAATTGTAATACAGGTTTTTAAAAACTAGATGAAAATGAAATTTAGTAAGTAATTATTTATATTTAGTCCAGGAATAGACAAATATAGAACGATAAATATTTTTAATTAAATTACTTTTAGAATATAATCAGATATTTCCCATGAAAAATTCATACATATTTCCAAAATAGATAAATTTAAATAAAAATAATTAAATTGTTTGCTATATTTATTATGTTTGAATACAAATATACAAAATAATAGAAATATATAGGTACATATTTAAATAAATTAAAATTATATGATTATATTAATTACTAGAACTCTTTTGATTATAGACATATTTTACTAATTTGTTAATTTATAGCTCTTAATTAACTCAATTTTTGTACCTAGTTACTTTTAACTAATTTTATATTAATATATATATTTAATATATATATATGAATTAAAATTTTAATATATATGAATAATATTACATAGTATACAAGAGACCTTCATAAATCTATTAATCTCCTATGCCATGTCATATTTATGAATACATTAATTTCACGAATAACAATATAATAGAAAATAATAGAATATTATATAAGAATGATATATAAATCTGATATACAAGTTTTCATAAATTTGAGAAAAATATTAGTTAATATAATTTCAATAATATTTTAACAACTATATAAATGTTCGTACAATTTCTTCCCACACTTTCTCACATCAATACCACAACACAATACGGTACATTTGTATTCTCCATCGAATAGACAAGGATTTGAACACGTCTAAGGTTAATTCTTCTCCATTGTGATGTGTTCCTCCTCGGGTTCGAGAGGTCTCGTGAAGCGGTCGTTGGTAACTATGTACAGAGTGGTAACCACGCAACAGATCACAGACACGCCCACAAAGTTGAACATCAGCCCTGCTTTAGAATGCGTATTGTAATCCTCGCTGTGTGTGAGTGTGTGTGTGTATGTGAGTGAGGTAATGTTACGTCATAGGTGATGCAAGTAAACCAGCGGTGGTATTGTAATCGTATATATAATTAGGTAAATATAGTATATGTCTAGGAGTATATTTTTTAAAATCACATAATAAATATGGTGATATATAGGTTTAAATATTGAACATGGTTTATATATAATATTGTTAACATCAATACAAACAAATAGGTACATGATGGATAGGTACTAGGATATAGTTTATGTAGATATGATCTGAAGATACTAGTATGTATGTTATCTAGTGTTCTTAATATCAACGGAACGCAAGAAGATATATATAGTTTATTAACAACGGTAAATATATATATATATACTATAGTAAGATTAGTATTATGGTTATGAGTATTCATGCTATGAAAGCAGTTGAATATATAGTATATGTGGTCATGCATGAACGATTTCTATGCATGACGCGCGGGGTGGTGGATGCTATAGGCATATCCTATATGGCTTTGCTAATCGAATGCAAATCTCTATATCATAACTACTATAATTATATATTATTTAATTTGAGAAAAATAAATTAAATCTTAATAATATCCTAATAAGCAATAACTAATTATATAGCTAACATGTATTGGACATGAGACCCTTACTAACATAGAACCAGTGATGGACATGAACCATTACTAACATAGAACCAGTGATGGACATGAACCATTACTAACATAGAACCAGTGATGGACATGAACCATTACTAACATAGAACCAGTGATGGACATTAGACCGGTCACGATAGCACCAGCAGCCATAGCGAATAACGCCATGCCCCAGAATCTGTGGGTGGGTTTGTACCAGCCCCGGGTAGCCATCGAGAGACCCGGCAATAGGAACGTTACGAACCCCATCACCCACTGAAGTGGTAGAGGTTGTAGTGGTGCTTGTAGTAGTAATAATAGTAGTGTTATATTATATATAATTATTTATTTATTTAATTATTTATGGTATGATCACTTAGAAAACATGTATAATTATCAATAGGTAGATTAGTAAATATATAAAATAATAGATACATTAATAAACCTGTAAAGCATATAAGAATACTGTTGCGAATCCTATCCAAGAATGTAAACTATAAAATAGTAATGTTATCAATTAATATTAATAAATATAGATATATTATATATATATATATATATATATATATATATAATATTTACAATATTTATTTATTAATATCTAGTATATATATATATATATATATATATATATATATATATATATATATTGACTACAATACTATACCATTTACAAATGGACCCCTCAAGAAGTTATAGACTTATACATGTTATAAATAACTGTGAGGGGCCCAGGACAATACAAAACAAATAGTAATATTTTTTTCTTGTGATTTGATTTGTTATTTATTAAGTTCTTGATAAACACAAGATAAGAAACAAGAACTGCCTGGAGTTTTATCCGGGACCTCTAGCTTACTAGCTTTCGACTGTAACATTAAGCCATAGACCCCAGGATATATATATATATATATATATATATATATATATATATTCGACTGTTGACTACATAAAATATACTATATTATTTTGAAGCCACTTAGGATGAAAAAGCATATTAATATTATAAACTTGAAAAATAAAATAACCAAAATTCTTCTAATATTATTATAGGTATCTTCTCATATATAGGTAAATACAACATAGTACGTTTAGATATATTAAATATAGATATCATATTATATCCACATATACCCTATGTATACACTTACATGTAGGCACGCCAATGTATGTATTACTAACGTATAAAGCTTATGCGCGGCCCCGTCGAATACCGGAGTTAAAGCAACGCAGACCAATATCAACACCACTAAATTGATACAGCAATGTATGATCTTAGCATACATCTTGTTGGGAGTTTGTATCAGCTTGTAGGTCAGCATTCCTGTAATGGAATGATATCACTATGTACACTCAATCATAAGTGTACTATGATAGATAATATAGGTAATTCATTTAAATGTTCATATCATAGCAGGTATATTTTCTAATAATAATAATTTGTATTGGTCGATATAAAAATAATTGATATATATATATATATAGAATTATAACTGAGTTCGTATACTTGTATTTGTTTAGTATATATAGGTAATACATTTTAATAAGTATAATACATGATTTTGTTAACATAAAATAAATGTATTTTTTGATATTTTACGTTAAATTAGTTAACAATTTTACACATTTACTATGCAGATTATCTATATTGAGTATCTATTACTGATAACTTATCAGTGATAAGTAAAGAATTGGTGTATGTTGTATTCACAGATATTACCAGTGATGCTTCGCTCCTTAGATGGCCATGCGTGTATGCTGGTTTAGATGAATATGATACCAACTAAAGATGACATCAATATAGAATAGCAATATAACTTTTAATCAAGCTTAGAATACATGTTTTATCATTAGATTCTTATATAAAGTATTTAAAATACCTATAGGATTTAATATTGTTATTATTATCAGATTTAGGCAACCCAGTTAACAGTAATAGCCTCATAATAGCAGCATAGTAGCATAACTAATAGCCTTAAATGTTTACATTATGCTATTATGCAGTTATTATACTGCCATTAAAAGTCTATTATATTGATATTAATTATTAAAGCTATTATGATGCTATTATTTTCCATTAAAAGCCTATTATGCTGCTATTATAATGTGTAATGCTATTATTATAATAAATATTAAATCTAAATGAAATAAGAGAACAAAATAAACAAATATATTAAATAAAATATAGGTAAAATGGTATAATACCTACATATAATCTATGACTATAGTTATATCTCTATATAGATGTAGTTACTTATTAAATATATATATATATTTAATATTTGTAATTGATATCCCTTATAGATAATAGGATTCCCTACATATATAATGATTATTATTAATAATTAACATATTCGATAGCCACCGAAAGATATACACATCACAATCAAAGTTATATCACAGACACATATGTGTATATATAGGCCATATTAAAAATATACTATTACACATCTTATTACATATAGGTACTTGTAATATGTATAGCAATTGATACAATACAGTACAGTACAATACAATACAGGTATAGTTATAAGTATACCTGTGTTGAATCCATTTCTATTAATATTAATATAAATTATAATAAAAAAGTAAAATAAGAAAGCTAGGTATTATATAACATTTGCTTTCTATTAAGATTTTGTTACATATTATCTAAATAAAAAATACAACAAACACATTAGGTTGTATTATTAGCCTTTCACCTATATAGCATTTTATATTACAACATAGATTAGTACCTGGTAAACTATATATATATATATATATATATATATATATATATATATATATATATATATATATATATATATATATATATATATATATATATATAATATAAGTATAACATATATTACTCCAATGTCTATAATTATAAAATATAATGTATAGTAAGTGTTATAAATTGATCAATATATTAGTATAATCTATACTATAATAGGAAGTTATTAATGGTTCTCTACTTGATTTATGATAACATAGTATGATTATTATATAATATTATTTAACATATTTATACTATATAGTAATATACATTGTATTCTTTTGTATTACAAATAAATTTATCAGTTATTATCATGTATTTAGCTAAGCCTACTTAGGCATATTAAATATTAATATGTTCGGGTTAGGTGCTTGTACTATACATGAATAGATCACGTTGTATACAAACCATCACCGTAGACGTAGACAAAGGCGATTATCATCAATAGAGGATGACAATTGAAGGACAGGCCGTGAAATCCACCGCCATAGTCGACCGCCCACACGGAGAACAATACGATCTACGGCGTCGAGTGTTATGTAAGCATACGGAGAACAATAGATAGGCTGCTGATACGTGTCACTCGTAGCCGTCGATATAGTGTAGGTAATGGAATACAGTATTGCGATACTAAACGTATAGGTATTGCGATATTTAATTCTATATATAGAATTAATTATCCCCTGATATGGGACCCCTATACATATATATATTAGGGTGGAGTGTACTTTTTAAAATCGATTTTATATATATAATACTTATCAAATACAACTGAAGTCAAGTGTAGTAATAAGTTATCTACTTCTAATGTTATATATTATATATAATATTATTATATATTTAATTATATATAAACTGTATACTACAGTAGCCGACCACTACGATGCCATTACGTAATACCGTATTATTATTATTATACTACTATACATTACATAATACTATATTATTTGTATATAAACGAGAGTCATTCTTGTATATCAATATTATAATAAGTATAGAGACACTCTTATATAATCAATAGTGTATTAATTATTTATACGGTATTGCATTCAATATATATCAGAGATTATATTTCGTATAGGCGTACTATAGTTCTTATAAGCACCCCTCATATTCCTATAACTCACTATGCTATTGTAGTATTTTCCTATACTATATATATATATATATATATATATATATATATATATATATGTGATAATTATATTTGCCTATATTATTTATAGATAATTATAATTGATAAAAAATAATTATATGTCAAATTATATTTAGGCAATATATAAGAAAAATATGGCCTATAATATTATATATTTATGATTGAATACATGATACATGATATGATACTAGTAATGTTGTTTAGTAAACAATGATCTCCTATTATAGAGTTATCCATGTTAGCGGATTTAAAACAGAATTGAAAATAAAAAATCAGTTATTAATATAATAATAAATTTATTAACAATACTTTCTAAACATACACTGTTAGTTATTTATTATATTAATAATAGTTTAATAATATAATTTAATAATTAATATATAATAGTTTACCCTTCATTAAGGGGTTTACCAAGTTTGTAGATTTTACCTACATATAATAATCGCGATTAAATACTTATTTAATTCATTTCATAAAATTAGATTATTTTACCTATTCAATTATTATCTATATTAATAATATATATATAAATCTTAATGTGTATTAGTGATGTAAATGATGCTCACATCTAAAGCATTGATGCAGTCTCAGTTCCCTAAAGTATAAACTCGGAGTGGGCTAGTTCGGCTAGAGTCTCAGCTCTACTCGGGTTCGTTTTTTTCCGAAAATGAGTTTCAGCTCGCCATTAATAACCAAAAGTCTCGACTCTACATCATTTACATCACTAATGTGTATATAAAGATAGAAATATATTTTTATATACTACAGTGGTATTTAATGTAGAATTCTCTATCAATACACTATACCAGGCTCTACAGGTGAGAGCATCATCTTATTATAAGCAACTATTACACTATGCTACTAACAGAAATAATAGCGAAACTTTTAGCGAGTAGTGTCCATGCTATCAAAGATGATGCCCAGTGCTCCATGCTAGTTATTTACTCACCAGGGTTTTAAAAATAGTTTAATGACCTTCAAATATAACATTCATTAATAACTATTTGTGAGTTACTAATTACTAATATAAATGTAAAGGGATATCAGAAAGTTTCATTCATTATAATAAAATGTATATTTATATATTATTTAATCTTATATAAATAAATATCCTAATTTAAATAATAGTAACATTTTTTAATTGATATATTATGATGATATAATCAATGAAAACTATTATTTATAAATTAGAAAGTTAGAAAAAATATATCTAAAAGAAAGGATATAACTGCTATAAAGAATATGTAAATATAAATTAATAATTATAAAGCGTTATAAATGTAATATTTAAATAGTAATGAATACACTAAAATATAATTAAAGTATTTTTAATCTAATATTTACTGAAGAAGTATATTTTAATGAATAAAATAACCAGAATTTATATATAAATTATATTAAATAACTAATATTTTAATATAAATATTTAAAATTAATTTTTTAAATATAAATACAACCTTATTTCTTGTCAAATAAAATCAAACTGATATTACCATCATAATAATAACTTATTATTCATGGAGCATTAATATATGGGTGTATTCATCATTAACTAATGCTATTGTTATATGAGATTATATGACATAATCCTTACATAATAAATGTTTATATATGATGTAACAGATTCGTAGTCATACGATTACATATTAATATAAACAAACTAAATATATATTTATATAAATAGGGTAATTAATGAAAAAAATAAGAAATATAAATAAATATTTGTATTTCTATTTAATATAAAAGTATTATAACCGCATATGATTATGGGTTATATGATTGTATATACACAAACATACACTCGATTATTAACAAACAGATAAAATAAATAAGACCGCAACCCACGTAAACAAATACTGCTTTAGTTTAGTTGATATCCACGTTCGCAATGGTGAGTAAAATGTTGCCATTGGACGCATGCTCTAGATGGGGTAGGGTGGTGGTAGGGGGTGTATAGTAGATGTAGGGGGTGGGTGGGGACAGGAGGGAGGAGAAATCCCCGCTGATGTTTAGTATGCTACACACTCGATATAAATACAAAGATTATGCGCACATAGATGGCAGTAGATACCTAGTAGAGGAGATTCACTGGTGAGACGATGTGAGTACATGTTTATTAGATGTTACGCGTGATTGAGGTGGTGGTGGTGTTGGTGGTGAGAGGTAGTAGAACCACATTAGCGTGGCGGGGAGGGGGGCTCTAGTTCCTTTCAGTGGCAACACTAATATCTTCTAGTTCTCTTTCAGTGGATACATTATATCCTCTAGTTATCTTTCAGTGGGAACATTGATGTCCTCTAGTTATCTTTCAGTGGGAACATCAATGTCCTCGACTTCATGAACGCCAGGTTTCGCAGTTTCGACAGGTAGGAGCGCGACTTTTGCGACGAATCGTTGGTTGCCGTGACTATGGTTTCTATCATCTTGGGTGCTGCGGAGGTGGTCGACGAAGAGGACGGGACGGAGGAGGAGGTTTGAGCCTGCATTTTAGCTATGAAGCCATCCATAGGGTGATGATGGGGGCGAGTGGCTCCGTCTGGTGCCGGCTCTAGCGCTGCGAGGATCTCTTGAGCTTTCCGTGAATCTGAAAGCAACGACGTATGTTATATATGCTTTCGAAAACATTAATCGATGCAATTTTATGCTAAATGTATGATTTGAAGTAATCGTAGAAAATATTATAGATAAAATAAGAAATATAAAATCAAACATTATTATATATATATATATATATATATACTATTGTTATATCATATATAAAAATAAATAAAATAAAATATATAATGAATACGATGATTTAAATATATGTTAATATTTTTAGAAATACCAACAGAATTAATATCTAAATATATACATTATTTAGAGTAGTGTATCGAAGCTTTTTCTATGTGTAATATAATGCTAAGAATAATTGTTATATATAATATATATTATTAATTAAATAAAATTGTTAGTGTGTGCGTTAGAGCGAGTACATGAAGCATTACTGGATCCTTATATGTTTTCAAGTTTATAAAGTATTCCTATACATGTATACTATAATAAATTAGTATTCTATTTATTATTATTAACAATACTATAATAATTATGCATTTAATTATATGCCGTAATTCCAAAACTGAAATAAATGTCAGTAAGAATATGCATTTATTTAATAATAACTATAACCGAGTGTATTACATTATTAAATATTGATAGTAATACGTGTGTAATAAGAGTATGTTATCCGTTTATAGATGTAACAGATAATTACGCATAATTCTCATGTATAATAGATAGGTTACAATACAGATATACCAGTGTATAGCCATATACAAAATAAGCACTGAAATATAATCTATATTATATATATATATATAAAGATATATTTATATATATATATATATATATATATATATATAATAAGCATAGTATGACATATTTATATATTATTATTTACTATTACACACAATTTTTCATATATTATCTTATTATTTAAGAAAATAAAAGAATATATATTACTATATTAAAGAAACAACCTTTAATATATTCTATAATACTTTAGTAAAAAATTGTTTGCATAATATTTATGTATAAATTATGAATCATTTTATTATCATAGAAAGCTTAAATTGAAGATAAATATAGTAATACAGTTATTTATATAATATATATATATTATATAAAATTAGCATGTATAGTATATATATATATATATATATATATATATATATATATATATATATATATATATATATATATATATATATATTTATATATATTTAGACTACAGAATATTCAATAAATATATATATATATATATATATATATAAATAATAGAATTAAATATATAATTAATGGATATTATATAGTCGTGTTCTATAAATAGTTATTTAGAGAAATAGATGTATTAATAAATCATTTATATTATATAATATATATAAAATATACTAAATATAGAAATTAAAATAATAAATAAATGTATCAAGAATTATAAACCTATTAAAACCCAGACCTATATCACTATATCACAAACTACTAATGTAATATTGTATATATAACAGTTATCCTAGTCATATTTTTAATAATATATACCTATTATAGTATAAAACTATTATAGTATACACATCTATTCGTGTGTTATTCTTGTGTTATGCCCCGAGTGAGTGTTATATCGTCCCCTAGGTGTCGTTACTAGGCATCGGTAGTAGTACTAGTGGTGCCACCTACCTACGGACGACGGCATAACGGTGGCGGCGCCCGTTCCATCGCCAGCGTCCAGCGTCGTGCTGTTGTAAGCTGGTATGAGGTGGCCAGCGATGTAGGGTGTTAGTGCTGGTAGGTAGGCGGGTGGTTAACGGCTAGTTAGGGGTGTAGGCGCGTGGTGTTAAGCTCGTGTAGGCGGTGTTAGCTTAACGCCGGTATGGCGTGCGGGTGACCACCTCTGCCATAATACGGTGTTCCCTAATGTACTGAGTTTATGTGGTTACTGAGAGGAGATATGTTTGTGTACTGTCTATATTGAGATTTAAAGGGGTAATTTATAATTATTATATTATTAATATTCAAACCATATATATACTATAGGACATTTTCCATGTTGCGATGAATATAGAAGCTACACTACAGTAATTGTATAATGGTAATACAGTGTACTAGATTATTGTATTCATTAGAAAGGTATAAAATGGAGATAAATTATTTATGACATCATTATAATTGCAGGTAAATAATTAATAGATTATGAAAGTAATTTAAAGAATTTATAAAAATATAAATATATTAAATTCCATATATAATTTACTATTACATAATATAACTAGTAATAGTGCTGATGACAGTATTAAAATAATGAACATATAATGAATATGATTATTAATCTTATATATTATCAGAAATATTTGTAAAATTGATATTATTCTATTGAATTATAGGACAGGGGTATACTTTATACACATTTACAAATTATGAATCACATACCTAGCTGTATCCTTATAACCATTAATTGAGTAATCAAACAAAACTATTGATAAATAGTTTTGTTTGTTAGTTATATATTTCAGTGTATAAATGTGTGTGTATTGTGTTATGCAAATACAGTAATAGACCTAAAAGCAGTCATTATAATATATAGTAAACAGATGTCCTGTCCTTGATTAATGTACTAATGTGATTATATAGTGTACTGGTGTATATAGTATAGCATATATAGATATATATATATATATATATATATATATATATATATATAAAATTATTATAAAATGTATTACATATGTGTATATATGTAGTTATTTCAATATATAATATGATAGAATGAACCTATATAATTAGAATAATATATAACTAATACACAAACTTTGATTTAGTGATATATTGACAATTATTTTAATTTATATCTAATTCAGAATATATATTATATGTATATATATATATATATATACTATAAGCAGAAATATATATATTAGAATGATATATACCTTAAATACCCATGACATGTACATTTTATTTGAGAAGCCTGAACCAGTTATACATTAAAGAGAGCTTTGATATGCAGTAGTATTTATAAATTATTATTATTAATTGAGTACATTAATCATTCAGTGGTGGTTATTGGTGATGAAGCTAGTATGGTGAGACAGGTTAGAGAAAGCAGGTTACTGGTGCAGGGGTCAAGGTCACTTACCGTCCAATGGGTTTGTGAGACCGCTGTCTCTCCAGTCGAACTCTGCGTCAGGTATCGATTTCTGTACGAGATGTCAGTTAGTGTAGGAGTAGTAGTAGTAGTAGTAGTAGTAGTAGTAGTAGTAGTAGTAGTAGTAGTAGTAGTAGTAGTAGTAGTAGTAGTAGTAGTAGTAGTAGTAGTAGTAGTAGTAGTAGTAGTAGTAGTAGTAGTAGGAGTAGTAGTAGTAGTAGTAGTAGTAGTAGTAGTAGTAGTAGTAGTAGTAGTAGTAGTAGTAGTAGTAGTAGTAGTAGTAGTAGTAGTAGTAGTAGTAGTAGTCAGAGAGTGGGCAGAAGTACCTAGATAAGATGATCTCATACCTTGATAACTATAAACATTCGACCACAATTGTGGTAGTTTATAGTTCAAAAGCAGTTTAGGATAGAGTTTCTATAAATATATATACATACACACAAATATATATATATATTTATGTATGTAGAGACAATAAAATTAAGTACATTTTATATATCTTATAGTAAGCGATAAACTATGGTTTGCTGATTACCATCGATAAACGCAATCTTATAGTAGATCTGTGAATAGGAGGGAGCGAGGTGAATGAGGGTAGAGATATTACACTGGTGTTATGCAACAATGGGGAACAATAGCAACAGAAGTATGGACAATTAGTGTCGATCGCTTCTAGTGTAGTAGTCATAATAACCATAGGGCCGGGTGTTCTGAGTAGATAAATGTCATAGGTTTATTCTAAGATAGTCCTTATCAATTTCCGTAATGATGAATATTGTCCTATGATAATTCTAGGACAGTCCTTAACTATATCCTTAACTATATCCTATGATAATTCTAGGATGATTTATTTTCTCAGAACGGCTGACCCATGACGACTAGGACTGTTTACTTATTACTAATCTCATTAATCTATAATCGTTGATAACGAACGTCGCCGATCGATCGTAGAAAGGGCGGCGTTAATGAGAGTTAACCTGTGGAATGTCTGATGGGTGGGCGTCGCTTGTGTCAAGGATGACGTCATCGCTACCTTGGCCTAGATCCATGTGACTGGTGGGGGCACCGTACGGCGTGGGTTTCAGTAGACCCAGTTCATTGTTGAAACCCGGGTTGTTGTGTTTAGGTAACTGTGCGGCGGACGGACGGACATATCAATAACGGTGGACAGACGGACATATCAACAACAGCGGCGGAATACAGAGGAATACAAGCGATCGTTATATATAGAATAATTCAAATGGTAATATTATGTTATTGTAACTTGATATGCGATATATATAGCAGAAAAAATAGACCTATTAAGAAGTGATTATAGATGAATATATGTTATATAAATGTTTGTGGATGTAATATAATAGTAACACTCCATTGTATTTTATTTTATTAATTGTTTTACAAGTACCTACTTAATAAGTTCTCGATAAAATATGAGATAAAATAAATAATATAAATATATTTGTGTCATATGATATTAGATTCTATTATAGTATATTAACTAATACTAGTATAAATATTCATATATATTATGAATATTATATATCAGTATTTATTTAAAAAAAATAAAATACTAATTTTTATATATTTGTATGTTTTATTCACATAAAATATACATGTATTTGTTTATGTTGTTGATAAATACACTGAATTTAACTGTATTAAATAAATTATAAATATTCAAATAAATATATTTCAAATGGCTAAAAATAACAATATGCTAATTAATAAGAGATTAAATGATACAGTTATATAATGTAGAGTGATAAGTATAAATACTTAAGTGCATAGTAATATATGCAAGGTATGCCAATATAGAACATCTACAATATAAAGCGACTACAATTAAATGTGAAATAAATAGAGGACAAACGACAGTTAAATAAACCATCATAGTAAAGTTGTCAAGTATATATATCGTAAACTATTTATAATAAACACATAACACAACTAATCTGGTAATATATGGTAATATGTATATAAATACATAAATACTATATAATATATAAATTAGTGAATAAATAAAATAATTATATATGATATATATAATATAATTCTTGTATACAATATGTGTAGATGTATTTTTTAGTAATAAAAGTCATTCGATGATAGTATATAAATAAATATATAAATACATATATATATATATATTAATAGATGTACTATAAAATAGGTGTATAATATTTATAGAGATAGTAAATATACTTATATAGAGAGCTATATATAGATAAGTCATTCTGTTTATAATGTTGATAGTACAGACCATATTCTTGGGATCCACGCATATAGACTTGTGAAGAAGTTTACAATGCAGCGAGGCACTCCACGTGAACTCTAGAGATTTAGCCTCTTCTACGTCGTATATATTACCCCAGGTGGCGCTAGTAGGGGTCACGGTTTATAGGGGCCTAACTAAGAATTACTGATAGTGTTATAGAGTTTATAGTGATATATATATATATATATATATCTTTTATAGTTTGTAGATATTGATATTTAATGATATATAGCTAATAAGATATATTTATATATATATAGATTTATATATGTAGATTTATAGATATATTGATATATCTGATATATATCCGATATGTATATATGTAGATATATAGATTTAAATGTATATATGCAGATTTATAAATATATTTAGTTCACTTTGAAATATTTATTAATGAGGAATATCTAAATTAAACGCACATAGGGTGCAATATAGGGTGAGGTAACCTTCAATGATTTGAATATTTGGTGGGTATAAACTTTCAATGATATGTATGTAGTGTGGGAGGTGGGGTAAACTTACAATGAATTAAGTGTAGTGGAGGGAGGTAGGGTAAACTTACAATGAAGTGTGTGTAGTGGGGGAGGTGGGGGGAGGTGGGGTAAACTTACAAATAAGTGAGTGTAGAGGGGGAAGTGGGGTAAACTTACAAAGAAGTAAGTGTAGTGAGGGGGAGGTGGGGTAAACTTACAATGAAGTGTGTGTAGTGGGGGAGGTGGGGGGAGGTGGGGTAAACTTACAAATAAGTGAGTGTAGAGGGGGAAGTGGGGTAAACTTACAATGAAGTGTGTGTAGTGGGGGAGGTGGGGGGAGGTGGGGTAAACTTACAAAGAAGTAAGTGTAGTGAGGGGGAGGTGGGGTAAACTTACAATGAATTAAGTGTAGTGGGGGGGAGGTGGGGTAAACTTACAATGAATTAAGTGTAGTGGGGGAGGTAGGGTAAACTTACAATGAAGTGTGTGTAGTGGGGGAGGTGGGGGGAGGTGGGGTAAACTTACAAATAAGTGAGTGTAGTGAGGGGGAGGTGGGGTAAACTTACAATGAATTAAGTGTAGTGGGGGGGAGGTAGGGTAAACTTACAAAGATGTGAGTGTAGTATCTTTGATGTTCTCCTCAAGTATGATAATCTCCACGAGGTCTCCTCCACAAGGTGAATCTAGGGGGTACCCGTTGTCTAGGATCTCACTCTGAAAACACTCTATGCTCTCCTATTGTAATATCGTATTATATAACATAAGTATATTTATGATGATAGAAATAGTGTAATTTTAATTATACAAATAATAGTAATTTATACCCATTATATTATATAAGAATAAATTATAGAAATGGTATAATTTTAATTATACAAATAATAGTAATTCATAATTCATACCCATTGTATTATATAAGAATACATTATTATGAACACATTGACTATATATTACTACACTATGTATTCATAATAACTTTAGGTATAGGATCTTCATTGAAATCTTCGAAATCTCCGAAAGTATCATCATCCGCTATCGTGTTGCTCGGATTCTCTGTCGTATTCTGTTTAGATACCGTACTAAAGGATGCCCATTCACCATCATCATCGGCATCAACATCAGCTTCTACGTCTTTCTTTACTGAGGTCTCTTGAGACGAAGGAAATGCTGACCATTCGGAATCTTGTTGGGCCTCCGTTGTAGAAGAAGATGCTGTTTTGTCTGAGAATGCAAAGAAAGAACTGAATTCATCTTCCTCTGTAGTATCAGTTTCTTCTTTAACGATGGTTGCGTCTTCTTTATCTGATGAATTACTAACTTCTGTAGAGTCTTTATCGGTGACAAAAGTATTAAAAGAAGAAAATTCATCATCATCCTCTGTAGTATCAGGTTCTTCTTTAACGATGGTTGTGTCTTCTTTATCTGATGTATTGGTAACTTCTGTATTATCTTTATCGGTGACAAAAGTATTAAAAGAAGAAAATTCATCTTCTTCTTCAACATCACTTACATGTTTAACAATGTTAACATCATATTTATTTGATGTATTAGTAACCTCCTCCTCTTTACCGATAACTGGTTTATTTTCATCAAAAGTATTAAAAGAAGAAAATTCATCTCCTTCTTCATCATTACTTTCATCTTTAACAATGGTAATATCATCTTTATCAAGTGTAATATCATCTTTATCTGATGTATTAGTAACGTCTTCACTATCTTTAGTAGTATCAGATTTATTTACATCAAAATTACTAAAAGAAGAAAATTCATCTTCTTCTTCATCATTACTTTCATCTTTAACAATGGTAATATCATCTTTATCAAGTGTAATATCATCTTTATCTGATGTATTAGTAACGTCTTCACTATCTTTAGTAGTATCAGGTTTATTTACATCAAAATTACTAAAAGAAGAAAATTCATCTTCTTCTTCATCATTACTTTCATCTTTAATAATGGTAATATCATCTTTATCAAGTGTAATATCATCTTTATCTGATGTATTAGTAATGTCTTCGCTATCTTTACTAGTATCAGGTTTATTTACATCAACATTACTAAAAGAAGAAAATTCATCTCCTTCTTCACCATTAATTTCATCTTTATCTAATATATTAGTAACTTCTTCGTTATCATTACTATTATCAGGTTTGATTGAATCAAAAGTACTAAAAGAAGAAAATTCAACTTCTTCTATTGCTGCGGTATCTACATTATCATCTTTAACGATGACATCATTGGAGTCATAGGAATCATTCGTATGAGAAAGTTTATCTAAAACTAGGTCATCATGTTTATCTGTACAATATATATCATTATCATGTGTAGATAATTCATCAGTATCAATAATTAGACTATTTTCTTCATCCGATATTGATATATTAGCTTTCTCTTCTTTAGCATTCAATATTTTTATATTATCTTTCTCTTCCGGAAGGTTTGATATTGATACCGTATCTTTCTCCTCTACAATATTTGGTATTGTTATATTATCTTTCTCTTCTTCAAGGGTTGGTATCGATATATCATATCTCTCTTCTGCAAGGTTTGGTATTGATATTTTATCTTTCTTTTCGAAAGTGGTAGCTTGCAAATCATCTGTTAGCTTTGGTATCGTGTTAGTAGAATGATTAATATCATCGGTATCAACTACATTATCCGATGCTATAGTATTAGATGGTAATGTAGAATCTCTTAGTTCACCATTATCTCCTACGTCGCTGTGATCTATTGGTTTACTTGCATTATACGTATGTTCTCTAGGAATGTCTTCTTTATTGGAATTAAGTACGTCGTGGGCACAGTGTGGACTATCCGTGGTATCGAGTCCATCGCATTCCACTTTTTTTGATTGAATTTCGCTAATAGGCGATTCCGATACATCTATCGAACACCTACGGCCTATACATATCGGCTCCGTATGATTCGCTTCATCAGCGCTATTCTCATCGTATTCAACTGTCCGAAGGACTGGCTTTCTAATGGGCGTTTTCGGTAAAGCGGGAACGACGTTAACATGATTATCGAGGTTATTGTCGAGCTGATGGTCTATGTGATGGTTGATATGACTGTTGGTCGTGAAATCCCCGTACTCATCGGAGGTAGGAGTGTGTTCGTCATCGTCGTGAGACGGAGATGTGGGTAAGGGTGGAGGGCTATCCATTTGTGACCGGCGATCGCGACATCGTTTAATTCATCTGAAATTCAACGCAATTATTATTATCGGCCGGTAAGAATGGTCAGGAAAATTTTATAACAGTAATACTATTAATTAAAATAGATAATTAACATTAAAATATTTTAATTTTGTTAATATATAAATATTATTTTTTTTTATTTTTTATAATAAATGAGTTTACTTTATTAATGTATTATATAATTTATTTTATTTAATTATTTACATTAATACCATACTAAATACTAAGTGTATTTTAAACATTATATAATATTATTATAAAATACATATCATATAATTACATAAAAATAATAATTATATATATTTATATAGCATACATTGTATAGGTTACATACTTTATAATTATAATTTATAATATATATATATATTATATATACTATATCATATAATATATATACTATATCATATTAATATATATTAATATGATATAGTGTGCTTAAAATTATCATTCAGTTCTCATGTTTAGTTAATATCTAAAATATAATATATATAATTTTTAAATTTTCTATATAGATATATAATTATAAAACAGATTATATAATGGTTTCAAATCTATAACTTATAACTTATATAATATTATAGTATTGATATAATACTATATTAAATATAACTTATATTTAATATAATATATATTATATATATATATATATATATATATAATATAATTATTATAATAATATAATTATTATAATAATATAATTATTATAATAATATTATATAAGTGACAACATCAGTGAATTCTTTATGATGTTAACCCATATACCCATATACCCATAACATCGTTTTACTCAATAGATGTATTATAGTGTGAATCTCGAAGAAGGTCGCCGATTGTTAGTATAATATGTGTTAAGGCCAGCAACGTGCATAAATATAAAATTTGAAAGTTTACGTATTTCGGGACTATCAATATATTATATTGAACGTTCAACGTATATTAAATATACTATAAAAAGTATATAATTATAGCATAATTAAATGATATCATAATTATTATCATGTTACAAATTTTACATTTTCAAAATGATTTTGTTAAAATGTATAATAATTAAATTATAATAATTTAATATAATATTATATTTAATATAATATAATATTATCCATTACTATAATGATTATAATATTTTATTATTAAATATAAATTTGTATAATTATTTTCAAATTTTTAATTAATATTAGTTATTTTCATATAGATACATAATGGTATTCATAATATGATTGTCATACTAAGTATGTAACTTAATCATTAATAATAAATGTTATAATTATTATAAATGTTAATATATCTAGTTTAACTTGTAGACTACAAGTCTTGTAGTTATCTATAAATAATGTTATTAGGTAATTTATATGTTTTAACCATAATATATTTACCTTTTTAATTAAATATTTAATAATATAAAAATAGTATTAATTAATAGTTTTTTTAAATTTAATATTACTAATTGCAATTATAAAAAATAGATATATTTAAAATATTTAAAATAAATACAATATATTTCAATATATTGTCAAATTGTTTATTTACATAAATATAGAATAATGAAGGATTTATTTATAAAATATATATGGACATATTGTCCATTAATTTAAGATCACATACACAATTATAATACTATAGAAAACGATGCAATATGTTATTTATACACAATTTTGTTATGTATGTCTATATTAGCTATATCTTTTGTGTATTAATATCTGATTTTTTAAAATTTGTATTATGTAATATGTATAATCAATCTTTAAAAGCTATTTAATAACATAAGTCAAGTTATACTTATATCTAAATACTAAAATAGAAAATCAGAATAAAATAATATTAAATTTGACAAATATTAACTTATAAAATAACAATATTATAAAGGGGGTATCCCACTACAAGATTTTCCGGCAACTTACCGGGAATATTGTAACTATAAAACCATTTTCTATTAAGTTTTAATGGGATACCCCTATAAAGTTATTATATTTCTGGCAAGTTGTCGGAAAGTAAGGGGTCCCTGGACACCCGGGTTTCCGAATCAAATATGTGACTAACATATGTTAGTTAACTTGATAGAAAATCGTTTTAAAGTTAAAATATTTCTGGCAAGTTGTCGGAAATACTTGTAGTGGGATACCCCCTTAACAAATCTGAATCTGACAATATCAAATAATCTAATAGTAATACAAAATCAAATAGGAGACCTACAGACTGTATGCTACAGTTAAATCAAACGTCCATGCAGGATACCATTAAAAACTTAGAAGAGAAACTAATAATAATTGTATTACATATTCTGATATGGTTAAATCTAACCCTCATCCTCATCTACCGCGACTCCTCCTAAGCCTCCCACAACTATCTATTCTTGCTCATCCAAACTTTATATTGTAATCGAACATGTTTTACTTACCAATAGAAACTTAACATATATCAAATCACTATTTGTTCACCTTCATCACGATCCCAATACTATTAAGGACTACTATTTTAGATATCACTTTGCTAATCTATTACTATCATCGTATTGTACGATTGATAGTTTATTACATGCAAAATCGTCTCTTCATTCATCAGACTTTAAGTCCCTATTTATACGCTCATATATTAGTCGTGAAACCATTAAGACTGATCGTATTCTCTTTCATGCCACCAAAGTATGTATCACAAATTTTAAGTGTGTCTTTAATAGAAGGAGTTTAACCTACCAACTTCGTTCTAACATGGCTTTACAAGAATAAACTTCTCTTTACAAAATCGTCATACTTCACTGATATTCTCGGTAATTATGGAATATCTTCTAAGAAAGCTTAAAATTATATTTGACCTTATTAGGTAAAACCCAGACCAAGCATTTTCCTGACCAACCTAATTCAGTTCTTGTTCCTTGTTTGCCAATTTTGTCCAACAAAAAAATATAGTATTATCAATATACTTACAAAGATCAACTTGGCACAACTCAATCTCAATTTAACATCCAATTTTAATCATTGGTCATATTTTACACTTCCCACACATGACTTTGTTATCTCTCTTTCTGATGACATCCTTGAAAACTAATTCCCCACTTGATCCAATTCGTTCATTATCACCATATTTTGTTTGACTTATCACTGAAATAATTCATAGATCTCTTATATCATCTATTATTCCACACTTCATGAAATATTCATATATTTTCCGTTTTAAAAAAATCTTATCTTGTCCAATCTAATGTATCAAGTTATCGTCCAATATCCCAGTTATCATCAATATCTAAGACCTTACAACGAGTTGTGTCTACTCAACTTATTAATTACATTACGTCAAATTATATTGTTGATAAATATAAAAGTGCATATCTTCCTCAGCGTAGTAACGAAACTTCCCTTAATTTAATTATTAATGATAATCTCATATCTCTTGAGAATAAAGCCCTATAATATCTTGTGTTACTTGACTTATATAGTGCTTTTGATACTCTAGATCACAATTGTGAGTGATTCACAATTGAGAATATTAATATTCTTTCAATTAGACTTAATGATATTGGTATATACAGTGAAGTCCACAGTTGGTTGTTGTCTTTTGTTTCATCTAGAATATCTTCGGTGAAGATTAACTCCTCGTTTTCTCGTCCTTGTGTTAACATCGTATTCACCAAGGCGTATTTATTCTTGGCCCTATATTGTTAATTATTTATATTCTTCCTATTAAATCAATTTTTCACAAATATCCCAATATTCACTACAATCTGTATGACGATTATCTACAGATATATACGTCATTTCCTAGTTCTAGTGATTCTGATATGATTAAAATGTCTATGCTTAATTGTATTACTGATCTCACTAAATGGTTCTCTCATAACTCTCTCTACTTAAATATGACTAAAACTGATACTATAATATTTTCTAGATCAGGTTCTCCTCTATTAATCTCTCATCCTTTTCTACAATATCTTCCAACTTCTGAATCTATAACTACCCTCGGTTTCATTATAACCTCTCGCCTAGACTACTTTACACATTAATAACATGATTCGCACTGCCAACATTTTCTTTATAATATTAGATAATCTCGTTATAATCTTACTTTCGCCATGACTACATTTTTAATTCACAAGCTAGTATTCAGTAGACTTATATATTGCTCTTCATTATTATGTAATTTACCTGTTAACCTTATGTATAACCTGAGCGTATTCAACGTCATTCTATACATATATGTATATATACACCACGTGCTATACGTGTGTATTATATAAATTAAACTTTGCCTCGATAGTTTCTATATCTGATTTAATGAGATCATTAGGCTGGCTTAAGTTTAGATATTTTTGTATACATATGTTATTGTGTATTACACATTAGGCTATACACCGTGGATTTCCTGAATATCTAGCTCAG
This sequence comes from Osedax fenrisi, assembly GCA_964019155.1. Classification (NCBI taxonomy): domain Eukaryota; kingdom Metazoa; phylum Annelida; class Polychaeta; order Sabellida; family Siboglinidae; genus Osedax; species Osedax fenrisi. The sequence goes on from OZ025240.1 coordinate 13,526,725, forward strand.
TCTATTATTATTCAGAGTTCGAATAGATCCAGTTGGAAGTGCCATGTCATGAAGTTGGTTCAACGCTCTACATCTTTCGCCTACTCTGAATCAGCTTTCTCGGTTATTGGTCCGAAAAGCTGGAATACACTGCCATATGATATTCGTTGTATAACATCACTTTCATTGTTTAAACGTGCATATCTTATGAGTCATAACTTATGTAATAGCATCATAATTACTTATCTTACATTCTATATATATATATAATATATAGATTATATATACTGTATAGAGTATACTCTGTTGTCTTAACTATATAGATATATCTATAGGATTTAATACCACTACATGATCCAACAATAAGTTTATAATTTTACTTCCGCATAAATACAACTTACATGCAACCAACACACGCCCCTGACCGATAATGGTCATTTCTCCCCCATTACAATCCATACGACACCATCAACTACAATATTCAAGAAAATACTGAAAACGTATTTATTATTAATCAATCTAAAGCATTAACTCAACTTATAGGACGCCCTATATAGACTGTATGGCCTATATTGCCTCATAGGCATAGTTTACAGTCATAACACAGAAATATGTAAAATCTATGTATAATAAATAAATGGTTATTTTAATATTATTTATAAATTTGTAAATATTATTTTATTCGTATAAAAATTAGAAAATATTTCAAGATAATTCGCATAAACAAAAATCTCCAAAGCATTAACGCAGCGATAAAACACCAGTAATGAATTACGAAGAACTCCGATAGATAACACCGGAATCCGACAGTAACCCGCGGTAACCATGACCGAAGTCGACCCCGATAAGCAGACCATAGTCGTGAATATCGCCTACGACGGGACCGAGGGTCTTGCGAACCTCCTTCAGCAGAACGCCATCACCGAACAACCGACCGCCGAACAGGATGCCGCCGAACCGGAACCGGTGGTGGCGCCCGCGGCTCCGGAAGAGAAGAAGACCGGATACGCCGGCTACATGGCTAAGATGCCGTTTAAGATGCCCGATATGTCCAAGATGCCGGCCCTACCCGCCATGCCGAAGATCAACATCCCCAATGTTAAAACGCACGTCACTCCGAGGAGCGGTTAGTTTTACATGTTACGAGTAAGGGGGGGGGGGGTGGTTTAATACGTATAATATATATATAATATATGTATATGTGTTTGTTATGTATTTTGAGTGGATTCCATCACTCTAATGTTAATAGTGTATATGTATATGTTAATGTGTGTATGTGTATGTATTTATCCCGAGTGATCCTATAAAAGCATATTGATATATGTATGTGTGTGGTAATTGATATTTTTAGTTTTAGTTATTTGCACTGTTGTGGTTAGGTTGGGTTAAGTTTTAATATTGGTAGGTTTTTTTAGCTGCATTACATCACAGGTGAGCCTATAAAAGCATATATATATATATATATATATATATATATATAATTAAAATAATAAAAATAAAAATACACGAGCTAACACGGGCGAAGCCGGGCCCCAGTCACCTAATATATATATATACAATTGAAGATTTAAGACTTTAAAATGTCCTATAAATAATGAAGGAGAACCGGAACCTGAACCTGAACCTGAATTCGAGCCTGAACCGGAACCAGAACCGCCTAAAAAGAAGTGGTATCAGAGAAAAGCTAAACCTGAGCCCGAGCCAGAACCCGTGGCGGCAGCACCGGTTGCACCTGGGGCGAAGGTTGCTCCGGGGGCTAAGGCTGCTCCAGTTGCTAAGAAACCGGTACCGAAGAAAGCACCCCCGAAGAAAGCGAAGAAAAAAGAGCAGGATAAAGGTTGCATACATCATACATTAACTTTCACATTACATTTCCATATCATATTAATTGTAAGAATAATATTATAGAATAATATATACTCTATTTAATTATGGTTAATTGTGACTTTAATAGTGACTATCAAATATAAATAATACATATATGTATACAACCTATTGGTTGTATATACAATACAATTATACTGTATGTATATATATATACATATATATATATATATATATATATATATATATATATATATATATATATATATATATGTGTGTGTACTGCAGTACATTATAGAATGTATACATATATATTGCAATATATTGCTAATATGATTAGGAATAATTTAAACTACATTGGAATCTAATTATGAATATTTTATTCATTAACATTTTTTTTGTAGAAATTATGGTTTCTGAAATACCAAGAGTGTCCGACGGACACTGTCCGTATTCGATTACTTTCCCCTATGTGCACAAATATTATAAAATATACAAATAATATGATTTATATGAGATAATGTATACATACATCCTATAGGATAATACATATAATAAGATACTATAGGATATTAATATATATATATATTAATCATTATAAATAAGACATGTACGATATAAATAAGATATAGCCTTTTATTTATATTATTTGTATCACTAAATAATTAATTAATTAACAAAACAGTTTAAAAAATTATAAATTATTAAATGTATTTAATTAAAATTAATATATATATATATATATATATATATAAATATAATAATAATGAAATGTATTCAAATTAATACATTTAAAACATGATACTTTAAAATAAATTAAATACATTATTAATATAGTATTATAAATTAGTATTATACTATAGTATACTATAGTTATACCTACATATAATTTTTAATATAATTTACTTAATAATTATTAATCTATATATAAAATATAGTGTATGTATATATATATATATATATATATATATATATATATATATATGTGTGTGTTTGTGAAAGTGCGAATGAATATATAACTAATTATCTAGTTATTGATGTATTAAATAACACTATTATTCATGCATATAGCCTCTCGTGGTTGCTGTTCGAATATTTGTAAGGGAATTTGTATGGGATGCGCCTTCTGTTGTAAGAGTTGTGGAAATATAGCCTAACCGTGTTACCGAATAAAGCTAAAATGAATATCGTGTTATTTGTTCATATTTAACTATAGTTAACTATACCTATATATATATATATACCATTACATAAATAAATATATAAACAGATGACTATAGTCACTTATAGTTATTCTCGTCAATTCATACCTATAGGTATCTACTATTATCCGATATGCGATAAAAAAAATGAGTATGAATTGACGAGAATAACAATTAAGAATTAGGATCCTTTAGGATTGTATTCAATGATTTTTCGAAGTATAATTGCTTCGCATACTCTTTGATACCATCACTACAATCCTACAATGGACTACAATGATCCTATAGGATCATAGACATTAGAGTGAGGTATCACTATATATCTATGTATAGGATACTATATTGAGTTTTACAACTGAAATTTATGATAATTGTAACCTCATAAATGTGTATAAAACCGAGACAAATAATATGTAGGTGTATTTATATATACTATATATAGTATTTATATAGTATTTATAAATACTATAATAAATACCTACATATTATATAATAACAAGGGTATTTAATAATTATTATGTAAGTATTATTTATACCTACATAGGTAACAATATAAATTAAAATAATAATATAAATACTATTATAGTAGTATAAATATCTACATCTATGTATTAGGGGAAATTCTCCGATTACCGACCCCTAAATAATTATTTGTAATAACTTATTCAATATTAAATATATGTATTTGTAATTAGGGTAATATATTACCCTAATCATACTATAGTATGTCAATGAATAATGTGGCTATTTTAAATTGTTGATATAATTATATTTACAAGAATAAAGAGGGGTCGGTAATCGGATAGGTAATCCTACATGTGCTTAATACCGACCCCCTTCTCCTATTAACGACCCCCTAAAATAATCGTGGTATAATAACAAGCAAAAAACGAACCGAGACTATTACGTAATTGGCTCAAACCAAATTGAGACTCTTACTACATATAACCGAGCATAACATATTCTTTTTATGTTACATTTTAATCATAATTATTAATTATTTACTATATATAGTATAAATATTAATATATCTATAGATATAAATATTAATCTATATATATATATATATAGATTAATATATCTATATATATATATCGGGGCAATCGTAGTCTCGGTTATCCTGCTTTGGAAAGCATTCATGCATCTTAGTCTCAGTTACCTAAAGCATCGATGCAGTCTCAGTGTCGTTTACCCAAAGAATCGATGTAGATATTAGATATTAAAAAACTAAAAATAATATAAACATAAATTAACCACCTATAGAAATAATAACATTTAAAGTTAATTTATGTTTATATTATTTTTAGTTTTATTGCCCCGATACTTTGTATAACTTAAATTAATTATATTATCAAACATATCAATGCAAGTTCGATAATTGCATAAATAATTCGAATTAGAAAGTTCGATACCTAAATTAAAAGTTCGAAGTTCGAAAGTCATAATTTTAAATTATCAAAAGTTCGAAACTTAATTTGTATTGAAAGTTAGAAATATCAAAAGTTCGATACTGTATGATACTTGTTCGAACTGTCCGAGTTAATTTACTGCACTAGTATATATATATATATATATATATATATATATATATATATATATATATATATATTTTTTTTTTTTTTTTTCGGACAATGGTTAGTTAATAACCAGAGCCAATTATCCCATTTATTAGCGAAAACATATTAATAAAAATATGACGAAGTAGGCAAGGGAGAGGCCAGGTAATTAAGGATATTACAATAATCCATTGCAGCAGTATTTGCGATAAATATTTAGACTGCCTGTCATGACACGAATACTGAGTAGCGTAATATCATGCTTCCTCAGGCCTAACGAATATAGGTCTTTAGACGTTAGGGATGAGGGTATACCACGCCAGTTCCAACAAGAGGCACTTAGTTTAGCCTGCTTTGCACCAGTAAGTTGTTTTGCGTAGGAGAGTATTTCAGGTTTGTTATAGTAGTCAGTTTTGTGTCGGTAATTAGTATCGGTATCTATTGTATCAGTTGAGATTTGCGTATCTATAATATAAACAATGTCATTTCGGTAAGCCAGTAAGTCAGGTTTGCGTAAGCCAAGTTGTGTTCGTATGTGTGGTTCCAGTATAGTTGTAAATTTGTACTTATTAAGTAGAGTGATTAAAAGAGCGTTAACATAATTATGCCTATGAATAATGTTATTATAATTAAATCTACAGGTCTGCATAATATGATTTAGGCAGTCATATTTATAATTACACCCTCGCCTTAAACAGTTTGTATTTAAACTTGGAAACATACGTTTACATCTGTAATGTGTATATAGTAGACCGTGCTTTAGCTTTACCATATCTACGAAATCGCGACCAGAAAACATCTTTATAGGAGAAGTTATCCAATTATTAATAAAAGGACTATGCGTGCCTAATTCTAAACCCTTGCCATCGACAGAATTAAATAAATATATTGAATGATATTTATTTATGGAGGTGTTATCAATAAAAGTGTATTCATCGTATACTCGAGGTGTAGACCATTTTAGAATAACACTATCGGGAAGAGTTTGAATAATAGTGTCATCATTCCTTCTAATGGATGAAATCCTTTTTAGCCGCTGCACCGGTATTGCCAGAAAAAGACGAGTGATAGCTATCCCACCGACACTACTAGGTGCGTAGAATACACCGAGTGAAGTATCTGAAGGTAGTCGAAGCCAACGTCTGACGAACGCCCGAATACTTCTATCCATCGTTTTTAATGAATTTAAATAGACGTTAGAGAAAGTCAAGGTATGAAGCATACTTGGAATTAGATGATTTTTGAGCATAAACAATTTTTGTTGGGGTTTTAGAGTAGATTTAGATATTGCCAAGAGTTTCGATGTGAGGTCATCATTAATTGAATTATTTTTATTATCCAAAGCGCCTATGTTGATGCCAAGATATCTATAAGTTTCTTCTATATTTAGCGCTTTAATTGTAGAATTATCAATAGATATAAAACTATATGGGTTACATATCCATTGTTTTTTATTTGGGTTAATAATTATATTCAATGTAGCGCATTTTGATTTGTTAACGTTTAACCCACATTGAGCTAGTCTAAATAAAACATGATCAACTTGATATTGCATCATTATATCATCTTTCGCAAATAAAACCAGATCATCTGAAAATGCCATATGGCTTATTGTACTATTTCCTTGTAAATTAATACTACCTGGCATATTATCAGTTACATAATCTATAATGGAGTTAAAAAGAGCGGGAGACATTGGGTCACCTTGTTTTACTCCACGATTGACTGGTATACTAGGTGATACTCCATTTTTATATTTTAATTGAGTTGAACAATCAGAATAAGTATGCATGATATAACTTGTATACATTTTAGGAGTCCCTACTCTTTCGGCTAATGCAACAATTGAGTTGTGAGATACCGTATCAAAAGCTTTAGAAACATCCAACAAACACATCTTTAATGGGCGTAATGCATTTTTATGTTGATATATAATAGATTTAAGTAAAAAGATATTCTCAGCAATACCATCACGTCGAACAAAAGCTTTTTGCCGTGGATTAAGACTAATTGTGTTTTCAATTCTGCGTGCCAACATTTTATGGAAAAGTCTACAGAATATCGATGACATAGTTATTGGACGATAATGGGACGGCTCAGTACTGTGCTTAGTTTTAGGGATTAAAGTAGTTAGGCCTAATTTAAATGCGGAAGGTGCAGTCGATGATATGAGATAAATATTAAAGCGAGCTGTTATATTATTTAGACCAATTTTAGTTAAATCGCATTTTTTAAGACCATCTATTCCCGGGGCGCCGTCGTGTAATGTGCCGTAACATGACTTTACTTCGTTTATCGTAATTGGATGTATATATGCATTACTATTATTAACAAATAAGTGGTTGAATGGAATAGATGGCTTACTTATTAACTCACTCCAATATTTAAATTGTAAATCGATTGGCATTTCTTTAATTTCTTTTGTAATATCTTCGCCGTCGAAAATAGATTTAGCGAGCCTGGATCTATTTTTAGAATACATTTGTTGCGTTTTAGCAAATAATAAACACCTTTGTTTACGCTTAACATTTCTATTTGATTGCACGCCTATATTATCATTACATTGTGTATTGTTAGAAATAATATTGTTACGTAATATTTTTGGTTTTTTTTTAGATTGAACTATAGATGAATTAATTAATTGTTCATAATCTAGGTCTATTAGATTTTGAATATTGTCGAAATTAATTCTGTATATGTAATTGTAAACTAGGTAATATGTATTTGCTAGGGTGTAAATCTAAGATATATTGTAAAATATTTGTTTTATTAGTTAAATCAATATTGTTTTGTGATCTAGGACCTGTAGATAAATCATAACAATAGCTATTCGAGACATTAAAATAAGTATATATATATATATATATATATATATATATATATATACATATATATATATATATATATATATATATAATATAATATATGATTATAAATTATATATAATTTATAATCAACTGGAATCATGAATCCTAAATCTATATCAATGATACACAAACAACTTACGACATAGTTTAAAGTAAAATAAGGATCTATTTTGATTTGATATTATAAATCACATGGGTATACAAGTAATCACAAGTATACCGATTAATATATTAAGGTAATTTAGGGGATCGGTAATAGGAATATCATATGGGTTTCTATGAATTAAGATATACTGTTTAATAGTTATAAATATTTTATTGATCTACAATATTAGGCGCAGTATTGCATTTTCTTTTAATTAATAAAGTATTTACAATAATTTAAAAAAAGTTATTATTTAAATATTTAAAAAGTAAAAATAGAATAGTTCATTTTATCAAATAACAATTGTAGCATTGAATATTTTTTTAAATAAAATACTTATTCATATTTATCATTACTTACAGTTCATGTATATATAATTGTTGATATATATTTTGGTTACTGAGATACGAGAGGGGGTCGGTATTAGGAGGGGGGAGAGAGAGAGAGAGAGAGAGAGAGAGAGAGAGAGAGAGAGATAGAGAGATAGAGAGAGAGAGAGAGAGAGAGAGAGAGAGAGAGAGAGAGAGGAGAGAGAGAGAGAGAGAGAGAGAGAGAGAGAGAGAGAGAGAGAGAGAGAGAGAGAGAGAGAGAGAGAGAGAGAGAGAGAGAGAGAGAGAGAGAGAGAGAGAGAGAGAGAGAGAGAGAGAGAGAGAGAGAGAGAGAGAGAGAGAGAGAGAGAGAGAGAGAGAGAGAGAGAGAGAGAGAGAGAGAGAGAGAGAGAGAGAGAGAGAAGAGAGAGAGAGATAGTAAAAATTATAAATCTACATTTCAAATTGATTATATCTAATGACGGTTTTTAATAGAAATGTAATGACTTATTATTTGAGTAATAATATAATATCTAATATATATTAACAATCATTATTTTAAAATAAATGTAATCAACATAGTAGAATAATGATTTTGAATTTTATATTTAATACATTTATTTATTTAATATATATATATATATATATTTATGGGTCTATAGACCCATATAGACAACTATAATTTAACATTTTAAAACCATGCTTTATTTAATTTACCATTATTATTATGTATTATAATGTTATTTTGTTGTTACACTTATTATGATAGGATACCTATATAATATTTTGTATTTATATATTGTAGTTATTCTTTTATTTGTTTTAATACAATTTTTATAATTTATTATTAATTTTTAATATATCCAAATATAATACAATATTGTTATTTATTAATAAATTATTATCCATGTTATAAACATAGAATTATGTTAGAGTAAATATTATCTAATATATAATTACTAATAAATATTTAATATTTTATCTTATTTCACTATTTCTTTATTAATTTATTTTAATAAACAGTATAAGAGAACATTATACATTTATATATCCTATCTATATGAATATTACTACCACATACACAAATAGTATGCACCGAATATACAACTACAAAACAAACCTTCACACATACAACATCTATATATATATATATATATATATATATATATATATGCACATACATACACATACACTAATATATACATTAGTGGAGTATTTTTTATATAATATAACCTAAGATACATAATAAAACCCGGAATAAAACTACTATAGTAGTTATAAGGTCACTGATTTTACTGATTACCAATACATAATAATTAAACAATATTTGAATTATAGAATATGTTTGTTTTATATAATTCAATGTAAAATAGTATATTTTAAAATTGTCAATGCGAGAAATAAAATGTAATATATACGAGAGGGGGTCGGTATTAGGAGGGGGGAGAGAGAGAGAGAGAGAGAGAGAGAGAAGTAAGATTCTGCGTTATATTGCGAATATAACGATCAACAAAAGTATCTATTCAAGTGGAACAAGAATCAAGAATAATTCGTGAGAAGAATTTGATCTGATTGTCACAGAATGTATAGTTTATTTGTATGACTGAACAGAGCTCTTAAGGCGAGAGTTTATGTGGTTTGTTCTATTCACTATTATAAATAAATAAGGCAGGTTTTCACCAAATGCAAGATTCTGCGTTATATTGCGAATATAACGATCAACAAAAGTATCTATTCGAGTGGAAACAAGAATCAAGAATAATTCGTGAGAAGAATTTGATCTGGCTGTCACATAATGTATAGTTTATGTGTATGACTGAACAGAGCTCTTAAAGCGAGAGTTTATGTGGTTTGTTCTATTCACTATTATAAATCAATAAGGCAGGTTTCAATTAAGTTAATTAAGTTTAATAGGAAAAACAAATCGATATATAATGTTAGAATAGTACAAGAGTAATATACAATAGTGGGTCAACTCACAGTTGTATAGTTTCTCAGGGCTCGATCTACGATGTTGAAGAGTGCGGCAGTCTTGACGATTCAGCTCGGGTGTATGATGCAGTCTGCTTTACTTCAGATGTCGTTCAATGAATGTCGCAAGGCAAAGTAGGAAGAGTAAATAGAATATTAATAGAATATATTTTATTATAGTAGAACAACATTACTTATAATATGTAAATATGACGAATAATAAATTAATAATTAATAATTGACCAACGTTTACCAATACAATAATCTCGCGTTTTAGAAGATCCTGCTTTTACTATCCATATGTAGATATCTGTTTTTAATATAGACTAAAAAATAATTTATTAAAATGTCTAGTATCCATACATTTTTTGAGAATATTACCATCAAATAATGTATTATTTGATAACTATGTAATATTTATGTTTATTTTATATTTATACAGCTTTTATTTATATAATCTATATATAATTAAACTATTAATTAATTATTATATTGATATTTAAGAATTAAAACAATGTTTGTTTATAATAATAAAAATTCTGATCTACAATTACAGCCCCTTCTACTTCCTTTTAAATCGGACCTCTATTAATACGAGTGTAAGTTTTCTTTTATTGATATAAAGATGTTAAAATTTCTTATATTATCATACTATGATATTATTTTTTAACCCGAATTAATAAACTAAAATATAATGGATTTTATAAATATACAGGTTTTTTAAATTATATAAAATATATAAAATAAGTTTTTTTTACATATAAATATATTTATAAATGTTATGAAATTATTAAAAAATATATTTCATTATATTATATTATATTAATGTATTCATTGAAATAAATATATTCATTAATTCATTAAATATAAATATTACTTAAAATTATTGATTTATTATTACATTATATCATAATTTATTGAGTTATTAATGAGCGATATTATGTTATATTTATATATTACAATTTAATTTAAACTATTTAAATTTATTTATTATTATTAAATATGATGAATATAGGACACCAATGAGAACTTATGATAAAAACTTTCCTATTGCGTTACCATTTTTTCTGAGAAAATAAATATAAATAATTCATAAACATTACAATTAAATATTTTGTTTATAAATACTTGTTAATAAACATTTTATTTATAAATAATTTGTTAGTTATATATAAATATAATTTTAAATTTAAGTTGACATTCCATTACAAACTGTGCTAAAAAAATAATACTTTGTTCTTAAATATTTAATAATAGAATCGCCTGGATCTTTTAAATTATAAAAAAAGCCAAATTATATATCAATTATTTTTCCTATAATATAATTTATAAATATATATTCTATTAATTTGTGTTACTATTTACTACTAATTTACTATTTATATTTTATTAATTATACAGTATAATATATACTTAATAGTTTGAACATACAATTTAGGATATATTTATAAAAACTTTCACCATTTGAAGCACCCTTCCGTCTCTTTTTTTATATTAGTTGATGTAAGTGATTCCCTAATAAATAATATTTATAAGATGAAATATTAATTAAAGGGGTTGTATACTTTTAAATACCTTCAGGTTTCAAATACATTGAAAATCCAAACTCCAATAACAAATATTTCACTTTGAATATGTCATATCAATTTACAATTTACGATTCAAAAAATGTATAGAAAACTTTATAAATCCGATATTTAGAGTTTAATTAAAAAATATTAACCTACCTATGTTTAAAATAATATTAAATAAATCTATATGAACTATCATAGTAAAAATATTTATAGTAAATAAAGCTTATTTATAGATATACTATTCCAAATGAAATAATTCCATATAATATATACTAATTTAGAATTGTTTTTAACAACTACCTCTGATAAAAAATCACCTATCTATTTATGTAAATAAGTTATATTGGTAACTTTTCAATTTATAATATTAAATATATATTGGTAATTTTTTATATTTATAATATGTAGCTCACATATATATATATATTGAATATAATTTAAATTTTAAACATTGAACATTATAGGTCTGTGTCGAGTATGCAGATTTTTGTAAAGACCCTCACGGGTAAAACTATTACATTAGAAGTCGAGGCCTCCGATTCTATCGAAAATGTCAAGGCTAAAATCCAAGATAAAGAAGGAATCCCTCCAGATCAACAGCGTCTTATCTTCGCTGGTAAACAGTTAGAAGATGGCCGAACTTTGAGTGATTATAACATTCAAAAAGGTAATTACTTTACATATCTTTTATATCCATTTAATATATAGAGATAATATAAAATATATATTAATAATTTTATAATACTTTTAGAATCTACTCTCCATCTTGTATTGAGACTGAGAGGAGGAGCAAAGAAGAGGAAGAAGAAGAATTATACTACTCCCAAAAAGATGAAGCACAAGAAGAAGAAGGTCAAGCTCGCTATTCTTAAGTACTACCGAGTTAGTATATCTATATAATGTTATATTTAGCAGATATTATAATTTAATTACCATTTTATAAGTCAATTTATTAAATATGATGAATATAGGACACCAATGAGAACTTGTGATAAAAACTTTCCTATTGCGTTACCATTTTTTCTGAGAAAATTAAAATGACTTGTTATTTGATTTTGTATTAATCTAGTCCCATAAATATTTATGTATATGATGAATATAGGACACCAATGAGAAATTATGATAAAAACATTCCTATTGCGTTACCATTTATTCTGATGAAACTATTATTTGTATATTTATGTATTTGTATAATTCATTTCACAATTGATGATATATTTGGGACGTAATCCTGAATTATGATGATCCAATATTCTGATAATAAATTCTTTATAACTTAGAGAATTATAACTTAGAAATATATCCTATAATTTATGATGAATATAGGACACCAATGAGAAATCTTGATTATATATTTCCTATTGCGTTACCATTTGTACTGAGTTACATACATACTATATCTAAATAATTGTTACAAATATATAGGTAATATAAAATAAGTTATTTTAGTAAATTGATGATATGATTGGGACGTAATCCTGATTTATGATGATCCAATTTTCTGATTTTTTATACTTGTATAATAAATATATTATTGTGATATTTTTTAATAGTTTAATAACTGATGATTATATTGGGACGTAATCCTGAATTATGATGATCCAATTTTCTGATATTAATTTTGTATACATATATATTACATTATTTATATAAATTTCAAACTGATTTATTGAAACTAATTTAAAATAATCATCTTACAATATTTACTAATGAAGTTAATTCATATTTATTTAATTTGAATTTTATGATGAAGTCTTTCCCCAACGTATCGATATGTGACGATACTTATGCTAACACAGCCAGATTTCTGAATTAAAAATTATTATAAATATTGATAGCATAGATAATTTATATTTATGATGAAGTCTTTCCCCAACGTATCGATATGTGACGATACTTATGCTAACACAGCCAGATTTCTGAATTAAAAATAATAATTATAAATATTGATAGCATAGATAATTTAGAATTTATATTTTATGATGAAGTCTTTCCCCAACGTATCGATATATGACGATACTTATGCTAACACAGCCAGATTTCTGAATTAAAAATAATAATTATAAATATTTATAGCATAGATAATTTAGTATTTATATTTTATGATGAAGTCTTTCCCCAACGTATCGATATATGACGATACTTATGCTAACACAGCCAGATTTCTGAATTAAAAATAATAATTATAAATATTTATAGCATAGATAATTTAGTATTTATATTTTATGATGAAGTCTTTCCCCAACGTATCGATATATGACGATACTTATGCTAACACAGCCAGATTTCTGAATTAATTATAAATATTTATAGCATAGATAATTTAGTATTTATATTTTATGATGAAGTCTTTCCCCAACGTATCGATATATGACGATACTTATGCTAACACAGCCAGATTTCTGAATTAAAGATAATAATTATAAATATTGATAGCAGATAATTTAGAATTTATATTTTATGATGAAGTCTTTCCCCAACGTATCGATATATGACGATACTTATGCTAACACAGCCAGATTTCTGAATTAAAAATAATAATTATAAATATTTATAGAATAGATTATTTAGTATTTATATTTTATGATGAAGTCTTTCCCCAACGTATCGATATATGACGATACTTATGCTAACACAGCCAGATTTCTGAATTAGAAATAATAAATATTGATACCATAGATAATTTAGAATTTATATTTTATGATGAAGTCTTTCCCCAACGTATCGATATATGACGATGCTTAATTAATTTTTCAGGTTGATGAAAATGGAAAAATTACTCGATTGAGACGTGAGTGTTCAAATGAAGAATGCGGAGCAGGAGTATTCATGGCTTCCCACTTTGATCGTCAATATTGTGGAAAATGTCATATCACATTCGTGTTTGACAAACCAGAAAATAAATAGATAAATAAAATCTAATTATTTTTATTTACTTATTTATTTATAGTAATGTTTATAACTAGAATTATAATTAATATATTCTTATTACAAATTATTTCTATATTTAATAAAAAAACATGAATTGAATATTTTCATTTAAATAAACATTAATTTAAAAATTACTGTATTTATAGATCTATTAAAAAAATATTAAGCAACTTTTTCATATTATTAATAATATATAACAATAGATATCTGTTGTATTATAAATAGTTGGTTATTTTTATTTCATTATATTTTAATTTGTATAAAATAAGCATATATATAAATACTTTATTGTATTAATTAATCATTGTTGAGTTAATTAAGTTAATTTAAATAAGATTGAATATATATAACTGAAATATACAAATGTTTAGTTAACTAATTACAACATTTTAAATATAAATTGAATATGGAACTTACATATTAGAATTTGTTGGGCAGATTCACTCATTTTCATTTATTTATAATTCTCTTGAAATAGTAAATTATCTATGTACAACCATATCATTTTATATGTAATATAAATTTATAGTAGATATATAGTTCAATATTTAAATATCTACACTTAAATTATTTCCAATTTATTATATATGCATTTACATACATGAACTTGTTGATAAAAACAATATTGCATAAAACCTATTAAATGACGTTTTGTTGGTGTAATGAGTTATTACTAGTAAATTATAATCAATAGTATATACTTATTCATAATAAAAAATAATTTTATGAAATATAAAATTAGCTCAATACTTATATTATTCTTTAAAAAAAGTAGTATTTCATATTGAAATTATATATATTGTATTTAACAAAAAGGATGTAAGAAATTTTATATTAAATTATATAATTGAAGCAAGGACCTATCCTTGATTAAAGTAAACATTTATTCCATTGGGGAGATGTCACACACCTTGTTTTAGTGAAAATAATTTATATTGTTTATGGTTATATAATTTATATTTATATGTTTTTTAATATCTAAAAAAGTATTCATAAAAACAGTCTAGTGATTTATATATATTCATATATAATCAAATGCTGTTTTCTCTAATGAATTCGTACTAACTGTGTTTATACATATAACGGCCTTATTTTATTCCTTACAACATTATAGCCATATTATTATTTTTTTTGTCTCATACAAAAAACATGTTTATATATTCCTATAGATATATTTCATAAATATTATTTTCTAATACTACAAATAAAATGTATAGAATAAATAACAATTAAAAAAGGTAATTTATATATATTGCATATATTATAAATATAATACACACAAAAAACATATTGATTCAATGAATATAATTCTGCATGCATAGTTTTGTATAGACCCATTATTTGCTATCTCTATACATACAATAGTAGATGTCATATGACATGCCCTTAAGAAAATATATAGATTTAAATTATTATTTATAAAATATTTAGATTCTATGATAGGATAAAAATAAGCTAATATTAATAAGGTTCTTCACATAGTTATACCA
Source organism: Osedax fenrisi (assembly GCA_964019155.1). Classification (NCBI taxonomy): domain Eukaryota; kingdom Metazoa; phylum Annelida; class Polychaeta; order Sabellida; family Siboglinidae; genus Osedax; species Osedax fenrisi. Next base: position 13,542,572 of record OZ025240.1, read on the forward strand.
AAGCAAAGGGCTTTGGTTATACTTAGAAATTATTTAAAGAATGTTTTTCTATTAAATAAAAGTATATTTTCATTTTGTAAATTTTTATATAAAATATAGTATACTAATTCAATATGAATTTAAATAATAATAAATGAATGGTTTTTTATTTATATATTTAATTAGTATAGGTATCTCCATTTCTATTCCAAATCAACTTCAGCCATAACAAGTGGAGTAGTTGATGCCTGTTAGAATAATTATGATATTAATATACTAATTATATTTATATAATTATACTATATATATTTTAAATAGGACAAATAATAATATAAATAGAAATGTAAAAATATGGATATTATTTAATGATAAAATAAAAATTATTTATATATTTTTATTTTAGATATAATTTTTTATACATATTATTCTATAGTTTATTATTTTTATTAGATATTATATCAAATATGAATTATCATCTTAAAAATGGTAATAACTTGTTTTATAAAAGTATTTATAATTTAATTACATTATACATATTTTATTCATTTAGAAAATTTGTTAAATCATAATATACAAATTATTTTTATTATAAAATATATAGAAATACATTTTTAAAATAGAGAAATATAATTGTTTTTGCATTATAATGAACTGTAATATATTTTTTTATAATTATTGGTAAATATTTTTCAATATAAATATAATTACATTAATTTAGATTCCTCTAACAAATAATTTCGTATTTTGTACAATTATATATATACCATCACATCTCTAATAAATTATTTTCTAATGTTTTTAATAATTTCTAAAATATGATATATTATCTATAAATGATATATATATATATATATATATATTATGATTTTAATATAAAAGAAGTATTTGAAAATGTATTAAATTATTATTTTTTTAAAACATATTTATTTATTAATACATATTATTACCAATTTCATTCACATAATATATAACTTTTATAGTATATAACTTTTATAGTAATAATAAATATTATTTAAAATTTGTACTATATCATATGTATCAGTCGTACGTTTTTTATAATATTAATAGTGATAATATTATTTTTTTCTGTTTGTTTCTAAAGATACTTGTAGAAAAACCCTGATATAAAGTTTGTATTATTATTATTTATATAAAAATGATGATAAAATATGATCTAAGAAATTCTATTATAATTCTATTCTAAGCTAATTCTATGAAAACTAGCTATTTTTTAAAATCATTATTAAAATCGTAAAATTTAATAATTAAAGATTATCAGTTATATATGGGATTTTAAAATATACAGTTGATCCAATTTTATATGTAATTCAGATAATCATAATATTATGTATTGTGTTATGTATTTCTAATATAACACTAGACAATAGAAATATTAGTTATTTATTGATTACAAATTTTTCATTTTTCAAAATTTGTATTTATTCATAAATAATTTATCTAATTAGGATCAATTTTTTTTATTTTGAAATGTTGTCTATATAATTTATATCGGAAATCTAATATATTATAGATATAACTATTTTATAATCATAAATTTAAGAGTTTTTACCTGATTTTAATATTCAATTAAAATATGTACTCTCAGATCATGTCATATGATAAAATCACTCGGGCATAAAATAAAACGTTACAAATTATACATTAGCATTAGATTTTCTGTATATAATAGTATAGGACTATTATATTATTTTGTTATATATTATTAATGGATGAACATCACTTGTAGATCAATTATCTATTCTAATAATATGTGTAATTATTTTTGCTTAGATTATTATACTGAATTTCAAATACAATAATACAAAATATGCATTTATCTTTCATTTCATGTATTAATTCACTTATTCATTTAGACGAAAAAAATATCATAATATAATATTAAATTAAGATATATATAAATATTCAGTTATTATCGAAAAATAAGTGTTTAGTAAAAATATTTTTTAGAGATATCAAGTGAATTTATAAAAATGTTACCGAATTTGTCAAGGTCAAATTCAATTCAGTCATTGTTATTTACATGTAAACTGTCAATACCGTGAAAATATCGTAATTTGAAAATATATTTTTTAAATATAATTCATATATCTATTATAATATCATAAGTATATTAGTCTATTATAATATCAAAAGTATATTAGTCTGATAATTAAATTAATTAACTTATGCATTATTAATAGTAAATATAACTTATATAATATATGTGTATCCATCTCGTGGTTGGTATGAGAACTATATTAAAATAATTACATAGCTTAGATAGGTAGTGAACAATCTTTGCTTCGAAAATTCTTTGGTATTTATAAATCAATGATTATTTAGTTGTTTATTAACTATTTTTTATATTTATTAATTCAGTATAAGACTAATTCCAATATATGTTTTATAAAGTTTGATAATTAAAAATGATACATAATATTGATAGTTACTGGACATTTATTAATATTCAATTATTTATAATTGTATTAAAATTATAAAAAAAATAAATTTGATCTACAAATATTTGAATTATTTTCATGAATCTTAAATAAATATATGAACTATAGTAACATATTCTAATTGGAATTTGTTAAATACATCTGGATTAATAATCAATAATTTTCTTTAAATAAATGTTATCAATTTATGAGAATTTTGATAATATTTGTAATATTATTTCAATAAGTGAAACATGGTTAAATTATAATATAATGTATATATCTAGTTATAAATGGATGAAACATAATCATAGAATATAATAATTTGGAATTTAGTTATATGTCAATTTACATCATAAGGAAATTATTTAAATTTAAATTGTATGTGTCTATATGAAAATATATATAACTTCAAAACTATAAATATAATATTATTAAAAGTTGTACTTATATAAAACTATTGAAATAATAACTAGAGTATTTTTATATATAAATTGTATTTAAATAATATATTATTAATAGATAATATAGATAATTATCTAAATATTAACATAGATACATATTTAAAAGATTTAAAAAATTTAAAAGTTGATATTTTATTATATAAATATGTAGAAATATATCTATATCTACATGGTATGATTTTAGCAAATTAAATTATCAGGTATCTTTATTAAGTTTTCTGTAACCGATATTATTAAAATCTAATTTAGGTACAAATACTCCTTGAATAAGTCGCCTCGTAAGTGTAAAGAACCTATGCAAACTCTGTATATACACCTATTTTGAGGTCATAGTAATACAACATTTATTTATAATAGATATAGTAAATCATTACTTATAGTGATCACTTGTTTGATGTGATGGCTAATATTATTATTATAAACAACAACATTTTAAATATATTTAATTAATACAATTGTTATATAATATATTATGCATTTGGCATTATTAAAGTCAAATACACCGAAAGTCTTCTGAATATTTTATTTGTCGTTTATTGTTTTTTAATAAAATATATCTTATCTAATATGTAATATGTACTATATAATACTACTTTATTATAGTACAAATTAATAATATTATATATACAAATAAGTTAACCACAATTAAAATATTTGTAGAAGTGTTATTCAAAATAAATATTTAAAAATTACATTTAAATTTTAATTAAAAATAAATCTTATTAAAGTATAAACAGTGTTTATTTACCTGGTTATAAAATGAAATATTAAAAATATTAATAAAAAGAACAATACATATTCATTTTATATTTATAATTAAAATATAGACTTCTATATATATATTTTAATTTTATTTAAATAGAAGAATTATTTTTAATCTAATTTTTTAATTTTAATATTAGTAAAATAAATGAATACTAAAGATCTAATACGATAGATACAAGTATTTTGTAAATAGTATTATTAGTAATACATCTAATTCTTGTTTATTAAGTTGGAGCTATGCATCGAGACTCTGCATTAAATTATGTTACTATCACTGATGATATTAGCAAAATATATTCAATGATATTTGTAGAAATTTTTGCTAAAATCGTGAGTGACCGATATTATTAATGTGTATCTATAGATAATTTTTTAATAATATAACAAAAATATATATTCATATATAACAGAACATTAAAGTAATTGTAATGTTATATTAATTGTAGTTTACACTTTTTAAATTTAGAATTAAAGTGGACTGTTTGCAAAGTGTTAGTGCAAAATATCCATAATTATTTGTTTACTATTATATCATCGGAAACTCTCGCATTTACGATTGACGTTGAAGATTTTTATATATTTTATTGTAGACGATATTCTCATTATATTACAGATTATGTTGTTGTTTTAATACTTTTATTTCAAGAAAAATATAAAAAAAACTATTATAATATTATATATTAAATGGTTATTGTCTTATTTTATAATGATATATATATATATAAATATCGCTAATGATAAATTCGCTAGTATTATTACTCAAAATTTATATAAAAGTATTATACTTAATTATATTTATAGATAAGTATATATACTTAAAATTTACTAAACTTATCTATAATACATTTTATTTATTTTTGATAATACAAATATTACCATTTCTATGGTGATAAAATTAACTAAATAATGATTTGAAATATTATTATTTGTAATCATCAATTAGGATAATATATATTAAAATACATTAATGATAATAAATGTACAAGTATTGATAATTTGTTGATAAAACTTAATAAAAATGTATTATGTTTAGTATGAAAATAAAATAAAATTATATTTAATTGATAATCAATGTTAGAACTATTTGAAATATTAAAATAGTATTTTATACTAGTAAATTAGATAACAGTTCATATTCTAAAAATAAATGTGAAATTAATAATACTGCTATACATATATGTAAACCTATTGTTATTGCAAATGATTGTAATATCTTTTACATAAAATATAAATTAAAGAAAATTACATATATCAGTAACAAAGATTTTCCGAAGGAAAGATATAACACTTACGCGAAATCGTGTAATTCGAATTTGTATATAAAATACCCTGGTGCCACCTATAGCGGGTTACTTTTAGGAACTATGCGTTGTTTATAATGTAAATTCGTATTTAACTATACACTTTTAAAATGTTAAATAATATGCTTTAAATTAATATTTATATGATGAAAACTAAGTGTTCATTAGTAATATATAACAAACAAATATGATATTTATGTTTTAAATGCTATAAGTATATATTTAGTAAGTAAAAGTTAATTTATATTGCATGTAATTTAATAGAGCAATGAAAACATTGTTGTATGCAAACAGAGCCGAACCTAAATCTATTTTAGTGATTTCGATACTATTGCTAGCAGCGGCTGGGGATATTACTAAATTACGTTGCATGCATAGGGAGTGTTATATCTTTGCTTCGCAAAATCTTTGTAAGTAATATATTGATATTAAGATTTATTAAAAAATTATTTTGTATAAATACAAATAAAATACTATTTTTCTACTTTATAGAAAAGTACTGTATTTCTGGAGACATAAATATAAAAATTGTTAGATTGCATTATATTTCTAGTTTGTATATTTTAAAAATAGAAGGCTACTAATTATATTTAAAAAAAAATTATCTTTATCATATAAATAATTGTAAATCGTTAATAATTTTGGCTATTGACACTAATGGTATAAATTTTAATATCTAAAAATAAATAAACTTATTTGTATATACTTGTATATATAATAAATATATATATATAGTAAATATAAACAATAATATATATCAACCTCTTTCTTTGAACTTAGGGCAGTTTGCATGGCTAATCGCTACAAATATAATGTGTATTATTAATAAAATAATTATATAATAACTATTAATAAATAATATATACATAATTAGTAGTAAATTAGACTACTAATTTATATATAAATAAATAAACTAATAAATACAGAGAGTATTACAAGTTTAACAAGTTAATCGTAATATAATTTAAAATTTATCTATATTTTTCAATGAAATATTTTAAATTATGTTGATGATGATGATTTTATTAATTAGATTATAAAATTCTTATATAAGCACGATGAGCGATGCCCAACGATGATAGAAGTGTACTAATTAGTGAACACTGAAACCTGTTGAGCCATCGGCAGTCCAAACTGAATGATAAGATTGAACACCTGAGGCGGCAATGTCTTAGATAATACTTCTAGTAGCTGTTGGGGTTGTCCACATACGACCACGGCGTTACTGATGTGCTCTACTCCCGAGTCTATGTCTCCTGTGTATAGGGGGCAGTACGAGTGTTAGTAACCGATACTGCTGTTTCTAGGTTACTATCGATGTTGCTAAGTTACTATCGCTGTTGCTAAGTTACTACTGCTGTTGCTAAGTTACTACTGCTGTTGATAAGTTTCTATTGCTGTTGCTAAGTTACTAATGATGTTGCTAAGTTACTAATGCTGTTGCTAAGTTACTAATGCTGTTGCTAAGTTACTACTGTTGTTGCTAAGTTACTATCGTTATTGCTAAGTTACTACTGTTGTTGAAAACTTACTACAGCTATTGCTAAGTTTATACTGCAGCACTATATAACACGATTACCCGTTATTCTATTTGATTATAATTGCTGAAATTGTGAAAATAAAATTAAATATTATTTAGTAATAAAGTGTATAGATAACTAGTGCGAGTGCGAGTTTAGATTGTAGTTAATAGCTGCTCAACGCTGCTGTTAGGTAATTACTACTATTACGCAACTATTAGTTAGTTATATCGTTAACTATTATAACTTTTATTAATAATTATTAATTAGTTATATCGTTAACTATTAGTTATATTGTTTAGACGGTTATTTTATGTATATAATTAAATTAAATTAGTGTGTATAAAATGAGCGATTATCTCTAATAAGATATAATATGTAGTAATATTAGTGAACCCTTGCTAAGATCTTCTTCTCCTTCCTGTATCTCTTCGAGGAAATAAACTTGCATCTTCTCATGATCGTTCACATCTGGCAGCTAAATATGAGTATTATGAGTGTAAATACTAACAATTAAGGTATATATTTTAGGAATTAATTTACATTAATATCACTTAAATACATAGAATTAAAACAAATATATACCGGATATTTAAGATGTTTTAGAATTATTCAGAAGTTTAGTAATATTCAATACGTGGCAATAAAAAAATATATTTAATATATAAATTATATATATTTTCCAATATAATATGCTATAATATAAATCTGTATTTATTTTCATAAAATATTCAGAATGTTTTAATTATAAATGCTAATTTTAAAATATAATTATCAAATAATTATATACTACATATATATTGGTAATTTACTTACTTTACCGTGTTAGTTTTAATTAAATAATTATAGTTTTAGATTTTTAAATATATAATTTAATAAATTTTAAATTTTAGCCACTTATATTTATCTGATGTAAGACATGAAACATATAAACTTAATGATAAGATAAAGTTCCGCTTCAAAGTACACGGAACCTAACAATAAATAAATATACCTCGTGGTATGTTTATAAACAACCACAAATATTAAATAGTATCTATTTTGTTTTATCTATTTTAATTATTTAGTAAGATATACAAGTATCTTTAAAATAACTAAAATAATAATTATATTTACCATTCTTGTTTTATTTGAAGATCTGGCAGAACCTGGACTAGATTTATTATTTCGTTCTGTAAAATGAAATTTAAATATAAATTATTTATTATTATTATTTAAAATATCTATATATATTCTATATAATATATTTATTTAATAAATTAACATTTTATTATATATTCAGAAAAAATAAGGATAAAAAACACACAAAAATAGTTGAGACCTGAAAATAATTAGTGATATAAATATATATATATATATATATATAAATAGAATAACGTTGTATAAGGATCAGTTGAATTCTTATAAATATTAAAGAAATAATAATTATAAAGTTAGAGAACTGATAGATAACTGATACAAATATAATGCATTGAAGAGTTAACACTATATTGATAGGTATATAAGTCATGTATGTACCATTATATAATATATATTATATATATATAAATTTACAGTAACTGTAAAATTTTTAATTTTGTATTATTCTTTGTTTATTTATATAACGTATATTATCGTTAGCAAATATTTATACTTTAGATTATATATTTCGAATATATATTTGCTTAAATAAATTATCAATATCATATTTTATTCACGGAAATTAAATATCGGGAATCTGCTTTTACATTACAAAATTTCATAATAGATGCTTGGCTTAATCACCACGAGAATATATATATATAAGTAATTGTGAATAATTGTGAATAATATATCAATTTCGTGCATCAATCTTTAAATATTATTATATAAGAGTATATATTATTATTTAAATTTGATCCGCTATATAATATAATATTTTCATATAACTGAGCATCGATGTATATATATATATATATTTATATTATCGCTTAGTGATAAATATCATCTATATTGTGCTACTTTAAATGGTATGATGCTATTGATTTAAAAAATGATGCAAATGAAAAGATAGATGCACACAATATCTGAATTTTGTAGTGTATAATATTATAATCATAGTTAAATATCCTATATTTTAGTGTAAGAAATTAAATATTGATGACTGGTCAAGAACTATGTTTTCAAAAAATATTGCATTCTTAATAATCAGCGTGTCACGATAATATACATGAATATACACGTAATATACATGAATATCATATTATAATAATGACATTAAAAATAATTATTATTTATAGAATAAGTATAAATTAAATATATTTAGATTGTTGATCAAATGAAATTTACGATCAACGGACAAATTCTATGGATATCGATGGTTGTCCGTTGATCCTAGATTGTTTATTAAACCTAACCCCGCTAACATGTATAAGGTTTACCATTCGATACATTACGAAAATTCAAATACTATCTATTTAGCCTATATATATATTATATGTATGTATTATACATTGTATACATATATATATATAATATACGTATGCTATTATAGCATATATAAAATTACAATTATTGTTAACTAAACTATATAATATATATATATAGAGCTGGGTAGTATCTAATAAGGCAAAAAATCAGTTTCGTAGATATATTTGTATTTGTATATATAAAAATTACAAAAGCATTTGTAATGTATCTATTAGTCATAAATAGTATATATGATATGTATCTACTAATAAAATTATGTAAACAATCATATTTTATTAAATTATATATTATTTTGATATTAGTTGTATTTTATCAATATTTTATAATATTATATTATAAATTAATTTTGGTACCTGGTCAAAAGATTCGTGATTTGAATGCCCGCAAAATTGTTTATTCGAATTAGTGAATTTACAATAGCGTATGATTGTTTTTCCAAACATTACTATTTTTAGTTTACATATTTTACTTCTTTGTCTTGGTTTGGTTGGGTTTAGTTTTAATATTGCTAGGTTTGTTTAGCTGCATTATATACATATATATGGTTATGATAAGAAGTTGCATGTATGATAGTCTATACATAGACATGCGCTAATTATAATAGAGAATCATAAGCTATTGTAAAATCACTATTTTGAATAAACAAGTTTGCGGGCGTTCAAATCACGTATCGATCGCGAAGCTTTTGACCATAATCCATAATTTTAATATAAATAAATTATATTCATTTATAATATAAATATATTCTTAATAAAATATCATTTGTAAATATTGAAATCAATTCATTGTTAACAATTATGATATATCAATCATAATTATACTTGTTTTAATAATTTGTACTTGCTATTTAGAGACATATAGATATGATATAGATATGATATATATATATAATATATAATAATTATATATACATATATAACATAGATTTTGCGAAGTATTAGAAAAATCTTTTTAAGAAAAAAGTGTGTAATTGTATCTATTATACATTTTTTGAGTATCGTTCCTAGCTCTGTATATATATACTATATATAAAATACTTGTTAATATATTTAGACTATTATAGTCACTATTAGTGACTATAATAGTCAAGTATTTTAATTGTACTTATATACATACATATGTACATGCTACCACTATATATTTTCAAATATATCACGAATTTATTTACGAAATATACCTTATAAATTATACCTCTAAAGTATATAATTATTATAATAATATATTATATATTATTCTAATTTTCGAAATAAATATAATGTTACATATCCAGTGGATCACAAAAATTACCTATTTCTATCGAATAACATATTTTATAGTTACTGTGATATTTATTTATATATTATATATTAAATGCGGCTTAATTTGAAAGTTTGTTTACATTTTAAACTACACTTTTTAGAGTAGTCTAAACGCGAATAATCCAATTAAATAGCAATGATTTAATTAACAAATATATCATAGATATCTACAAAGTTGTTAAATATATAGGGTAGTATTATTATAATATTTAAATATTATGATTTAATCATTATTGTATGATATATAATAATAATTATAATAATGAATAATTTAATTTAAACATTTATTTAAATTCTAACTTTCATTTAATCGTTTTCGGAAATCTGGATGACTACGTCTCTTTCTATCAAAATATATACAATAGCCTACAAAACATATACCAGCTCCAGCAATAGTTGCTAATGCTAATCTAGAATTAGAAGTTATTTGAGACATTACCCTATTAGTTTAAATATAAAAATAACAAAATATATGTATGGCGATATTATATTAGATATATAATATTTGTCCTTATTTAATGCTTGACCTTTGACAACATAATATAGAGAACACTAAAGTATAATTATTTCATATTTATGCACATATTTTATAGAAATTGTACTGAAGAAAATGTATTTCATTCATAATTCTGATTCAGACTATGATATATTTGTATTAAGGATATACTTTTCTTGTTTCTACTATCAATTAGATTTTACATGTAACGGTTTTATGACCGAAAAATATTCTAATGAAGAAATATACGGTCAATAGTGAGGTTACTGTTTTAAATTAAATAAATATGTCAGGATATTCTTGAAATTATGGTTTGGAATTGTCAACTCTGAGTTGAAATGAAAAAATCTGAGTTGAATATGTCATTAGGATGGTTATAGGAATAATTTTCCACAAGTACGAGATATTACCCAGGCAGAGTCTTAGTTAAATGTAATTTATTTTGGATATAGTTGGAATAGGCATATATTGGTAGTTAGTCTAGTAGAGGTAGTATATTAACGTTAGTAATTTAAATATGATCACTTGAGTAGGTGGTTCTAGACTAGGTCACTATAGTATATATATAATTATATAACTAAACTATATTGTCAACTAGTGTGCGTTAAATAATTAATATATGTATAGGTTGTATTAGGCGTATAGGTTTCCAACAGTTAGTCGTTGAAAATTGGTTATGAATGAAAATAAAGGAGTGCGAAGTATTTTGTTGAATATTTACAATAGTGATATGCACACAAATATTTCTATAGCAATAGAAATGCGAAATACGTGGAACTTGAACATATTTGATGGGGGGGGGGAGTTTATAAATAGTGAAATTGAAATATTAAAATCGAGGTAGGATTTTTAAAACCTACAAATGTATATACATATATATATATATATAAATAGTCTATACATAGCATATAGACAGGCCCCAACATAAAACATTATATATATATTTATCTGGAAAAGCATGAAGGCATTAACATAATAGGTTAAAGGCATGAAGAAAATAAATAGATGAATATTAAAAAAGAGTAATACATAGTAAATAGCATGTCATATTCTAAAATCAATAATCAAATCAATCTTTAAAATACAAGCCATCATCAAAGATACAATGAACTTCGATTTACAATGTGATGTCGTCTCCCTACTTAGATGGACAAAATACTGTAAGGAAATGCCATCAATCTGACTATTCAACTATAATTAACAAATACAACATGGTTGAAGAGTAGGATAATAAGAGTAGGTAAATAACATTACCTATATTGAGATATGAAGTAAAAAATGTGATAAAGTGAGTATAGACTGGTAAATTTATCACAATAGACAATATTACCCTTGTAATTCTTAAAGAATAAGGATTATCACAAATTCTAATATATGCAGAACTTTGTCAATAAATATGGATTACAAATGAGTGGCTCAAATGCTGTATAATATTTCTAAAAATCCCATTACCAAAGAAAGGTGTATTGAAGAAAGCTCCAATTGGATATAATCTTACTTCGAGTAATTAATCAATCTAATATTTCGGTAGTTTAAACTATTTTAACAAGTATGAAAAGAATGAATTTGGAATGATATTCTATTCTTCGATATAATCAAATACGTAACCATATATGTAACCATATATATATATATATATAATTATAATTATAATACGCTTGTAAGAACATAGCTATTTACTATCGAACAACTTAATTATAACAACATTTATAAGAATTATCAGAGTACGATAAGGATGCATATTATCTACTGACAGTAGGGACACGGACTAGGGACACTAGACTACTGTGTTATTCACTATTTGATATAATGAATTATTTAAGACACAGTATTAGGTCAGTACCTACGTCATATTGTAACCATATCAATAGAAAATACATGCTTAACCAATAGAAAGAAAATACATGCTTAACCTTTGATTATAACTATAGTTGATGATGTCCACTGACAAGTTCAAGGAATGAATTAAAGTTCATAACAGAGGTACTCCATGAAAATACATCAAAGTTTGGGATGGATATAAGTCATGTTAAAAATTACCCTGACAATATTATCAATAATTCTACTACTCTTAATATGTATAGCCAGGATGTATGGTAAACTTCTAGAAAGAGTAAATAGATTTAAATATCTAACTAATAATTGTAAGATTAAGAATTAATCGCTTTAAAACAAGCTTTTGGCTACATAAATGTAGGGCATGGTAGACTAGAGTTAATTCATAGAAGTAGAGAACTATACTTCAGACTGCAAGACTCGCTATAGCAATAAGAACTATAGTTCTCTCCATACTACTTTAAGGTTGTGAAATATGGATGCTACTAGATTAATCAAAGATGAAGTAGACAGATTTTAAAATGTATAGCTCACACAATATCACTTAAAATAACGTATTGCTAAAGGAAGAAATTATATTCGTAGTAGAAAAAATTACTTCACTTGAAAGAATATATGAATCGATAATTTACACTGTTAAAAGAATAAATCTAAGCTACTTCCGCCACCTTACAAATGATGTTTCTTTGGATATATACTATGTGAAAAATGGTACAAGGTAGAATACAAATAATTTGACCAAATAGTGAATGGATGGATTATATCAATAATGCATTGCACTATCGATATGAGGATTGTTGTATATTACACGTTACATAATGAGAGAATTATTGAGTTAGGATTCACATATATTAGAAATAATGTAGTAGTAAACTTTAAAAATATTTATTTAATAATTTATTTTATTTGATATATTTATATTTAATACAAAACATGACATTTTCATTATAAAAATAATCGATATTAATCATTACGAATCAAATCTGAATTATAGAATAAATATGGAAAAAAGTTGAAAATAATATTTTAAAATTATTTTTAAATTACAGTGGCAGATCGTGGAATTATTTAGAATTACAAAATGGAATCTCTAATAATTAAAAAATTCAATACGTATATGATAATTCATGTGGTGAAGTTCTATTACTAATAAATATGCATTTTTCCAAGACACAATATATTTTGAAACAGGGGATTAATATCACTCTAGTGATACATATATTTATATTTATATCATTGATTTTTTGAGGAACATTATATTACCACGATACACACATATTAATTTGTAGAAGAAGGCTAAATAACTGTATATTCTCTGTTGAAATCGATCTGATGAGATATTGAAATTTAGAACAATAATAGTTGACTTAGGACCTACATATACCAGCCTTTAGGCTATTGAAATATATAGATGTCTACGGATACTAATCAAAGTGAGAATGTAAATAATGGTAATAACATACATGACAATTAATATTTCAAGATCAACATGAACGGAGACAAGTTTAAAAATTAACAAGTTAAAATATATAAAATCTATAGATACTAAACATTTATGGTATATGGAATAATGGAAAAGTAACTTATGAAAATTACTAGTATCTACATAATACTAATATATATTTATATATATATATATATATATATATATATATATATATATATATATGTGTGTGTATGCAAGTATCTAAGGTACAAGGTGGAAACTATTTAAAATAATAACAAATAACTAAAGAGAAAATCACATAAGAGGATGATAGGCATAGATAATCGTTAAAGAAACACAAATGATTTCATTCGTAAGGTAATAAAACTATGGTATTTAATTAGGAACAACTCCTATAGATTATAGAAATATTAATTTGATTTAGACTGGTTATTAATTATAATGGCATATGTAAAACCATAATGAAGGACACATTTAAGTGTAAGAATATGATATAGGAAATGGGAAAATTGTATGGATGAGAGAGAAACATGTTATCATTGTATTTAAATCATGCAAACATTTTATAAATTTAATAATGATTTTATAAAGCTATTTAATAAAAGATGAAAATATTAAACATATTTACCTTACTATTTTCTCTATAATATTGGTCCATATATATTGAAATTATTAAATTTCAAATATGGGAAATATAGGATCTACAAACTAAAATAATAGAAATATAGCTATACTGATTCATAAAATGTAACATAAGAAAATAAATTAAATTAAATATCGTAATTACGTAATTACAAGGTGGATACAGGTTTACGATATAAGATGGACATGACGATAATGGAAGATAAGAAGATGCTAATTTTATATGACAAAAATCATTATACATATTATACTATTTAAATATTAAATTTATTCATTGAAACAATAACATCTTATAATAATGGGGTGTAAGATTAAGAGTTTTGAAATTAAATTGTTAATATGCTTTTGAACTTTAAGTGGTCATATTATTCATACTACCGAACTTGATATGACTCTCTTCCTTTGTCAAGGGCCACATACTGGTAAACTATTTCAACTAATGAACTACAATTTCAAGAGGGGGGCAGGAGAGGAGACGGTACCACATGGCTTAACTGCCTACAGAAATAATCATGATGAACAACAACAACAAATATAACATGCCGGATCGGCCGTGCCCCGGATTAATAACGAAATCGCTATCTATCGGATTATCCCAGGATGGAAGTGAACAATTAGTTACTGGAGATATAACTACAAATAAAATAAAACTAGCATCAAGTATAACGATAATAGGAACGTGGAACGTAATAACACGAAGCAGATGCGGGAAACTATGGGGATATCATGGTTATGGTCATTGTAGTCATGGTTAAATAAGCTGTTGAGGTGAAAGATTATTGGAATTTGCTGAGAAACATACATTTGTTCTCGCGAATACACTCTATATTAGAACAAGAATTCATCTCACACGCTGAAGAAGCACATGGCATGCACCGAATGGAAGAACATATAATCACATTCATTACATAATGCTAACTCAGCGATTTAAGTCAAGTATTATTACCACAAGTACAAGAATATATCCCGGAGCTGATATTAACAGTGACCACGATTTAGTATTATACAACCTAAAATTGAAATTGTGTAAAGGAAAAATACAGTTACGAACATAATTATATTTGATCTAGATAACGCAACTATTGATAATGATTATGAAGTAATTAATATTACTGAAACTTACAAATGTTTGAAAATCCATCCTGTTAATAACTAACAAAGTAGGAAATTATAAGATATAGAAACAACCATAGATAATTCACGTATTCTGAAACTATAGACGAATACGCAATGAAATCTAATCCTGAAATGAAAGTAAAGTATAAACAGATAAATATCACAATTCGTAAGTCAATGAAGAACGAGAAAAAAAACTGGATACATTTCAATGTAGATAAATGTAGATATGTCAAAAGAAAGAGTTAACAAAAAAGCTTAACAAACATTAAAAAGACTGACAAAGTCAACAAGGCGAAAAACGATGATAATATTATACAAATATAATAAACTGGTCTTCAAAAACACAGAAGTTGAAAAAAATGGATGGATATTGTAAATATTTATGAAATTATAAAATTAGACAATAGCCTACTAAAACCTTAATAAATAAGATGAATAGCAACGAAAAATCACTTTTAATACTTAAATATGAAGTCCGTAATGAAATTGTGATTGTAAAGAATGATAAATCGCCGGGTCCTGATAATATTCCAAGTGAATTTTTAAAACACGAATGATAAATCATAATCAAAATATTTAGATCAATCTATTAGAAAATATGGAAAATAAAAAGATTTTCGAAAATCACGAAGTGAAATCGAACAATGGAGCAAATGCAGAATACACATGGAAAAACACATAGAAAAGCGGAAACATGTATACCACAACTTTATTGGTTTTAAAAAGTCATTCGATCGAGTATGGAATAATGGTTTATGGCCAAACATGGAACATGTTGCTATATCTAAAGAGATTATCGAGTTGATTGTACTACTAGAACTATTATTATATGCTAGTACTATCAGTACATTTATCTAGCAGGAAGAGCATACCGATGGTACATTACAAATATAATGATAGGATTATAAAAACTATAAATAACAAAATTTACATGGATGGAATGATACTATAGTATCATCTTCTATAGAAGATGTAAAAACTTTTAAATATCTAGGAGCGACCTTAAAATCAGGTAGATAATCAGATAACAACTTACGAATTAGATTAAAAACGGATACTTATGCAATGATATGACTGAATGTCATATTGACTAACACACATATAATATTAAAGCTTAAATTCAACCTCAAAGATCCCTAGTACTATCCATATTAAGGGTGCGAAACTTGGACGCTACTATTAAATGAGGAAAAGAAGATATCATAAAAAACTAATTAAAGAAACCATAATTGAAGTAAAACCTAATTAAAAAACATTTTAAAGAAAATCCCAATTAAAGAAACATAATTAAATAAAACATAACTGAAGATAACCTAATTAAAAAACCTAATTAAAGAATTAATACTTTATTAGTTATCGCTACTTGGAAAAAATTGACAAGGATAGAGATGATGGATAGTGTGAAAGATAATGAATTGGGATTAGCATTACAAGAGAAGATATTGTAATAAATATATAAGATATATACGAAGAGAGATTATGTACTTTATTATAATACATGTATTATGTATACAATATATTATGTAAATAGCGAACGGGGAAGTACCTAAGATTACATTTATATTCATAGTACATTAAGTTCATTGAGTTAATTTGTGAGTGAATTATTTGATAATTAAAAATTGATTATATCATGTCAATATATATTCGTATACAATTATTTATTACCGACTTTACAACATAGAATTATCATATTTAAATACAATATAATACATGTAGGTGGGTTCAATAATACAGTTTACGTTTACGAATATATAGATACTTAAATAAAAACACTCCATGTAGATACTTAGTAAAGGTTAAAGGTCATCCTCATATTTATAATGTGGCTATACATAACTTTAAATTAAATGTAATATACATATGTTTATGTGTGTATGTGTGTGTAGGTATGTGTATGGGTATTTATAATGGCGATAGTAATGTAATCACTTAAAATGAGATGATAAACGAGAAATAAAATATTGCATTGTAAATATAGCAATTGAAATAATAATAATAATAATAATGTAGTGTGCTAAGTATAGCTGTGCTTATGTACAGTAAGTCGATCTCGATACCTGGTCACTATTCCACGGTTAGTATACACGTATATATATATATATATATATATATATAACGCGATACAATGTCATTTAGCGATATATAGCGAGATATAATGAGATAAGTCAGCGTATGATTATTAGAATGAATTTCATACGAGATGGATTGTTGTTTTCCTTAGCAACCAATGGGTGTTCGCCAATACTAGTAAGGGTACAGCTAGCTATATCATCGCTTCACCCTAGCGTCTCTCCTAGGAACCTCTACCATCACGCCAGCCCCATCGTCCCAACCAGTCACTAAGTAGTGGTATTGGAGACCGAGGGTGAATTGTTGATATTGATCTTGACCTTGCTGGTACTGACCAGACGACCTTGAGGTGGTTTAACGCTTATGTTCTTGATGTCGCAATCGTCATTTGATACATGCTTCTTCTGTAGATTGTTTTAATGATATTATATAAGGTGATACATATTCAATTAGGTATGCTATTTACAAACATATATATATATATATATATAGCCTAAATATCGGGGCTTCTTATACATATATATAAGCATTTTTACATGTATATACACTTGCACATATACGTACATTATACGTCGTACACTATACAATGTACGGCGTATTTTTATATTTATATATTTATATATGCATATATATACTTATACATATATATGCCTATACACATATATGTGTATGGAATGCACTGTACGACGTATACGTCGTATATATACACAACTTATTATATATAATACATATACACCCAACACACACACTCAAACACACACACACACACACAAACACTATACAGGGTGGCTCATACACATATTAATAATAATGTATTGACTTATTTAAAATCTAACTTCTCGTAATATCTTTCTTTTAGTACTGTCAGTCTTTTGTTTTATTTGAAGGTCATTGCGAGCTTCCTCCTTCAAAATACAATCGGATACCTACCACGTGACGTGTTTAATTAATAGGAGATACTAGTATTGGATAATATTAAGAAGAGTCACATATATACACTATATTCCAGATTTAAGGATACAAAGTCTAATATTATATTATATTATATCGTATACTAGTAGTATAATATAGTATATTATGTCAGTAGTATACTACTGAGATTATATAATAGATATAGGTATAGGTATAAGTATACTGGTATACCAATACACCACTGTTTCGGGTACATCTAGGTAGTATGCATAGGATTAATATATTAAAACACTCATATAGCCTGTCTTTAATAGGACTAGGCTTATAAGCTTATGTATAATTTATATTAAGCCTACCATATATATACACCATATAAATATACACCATATATATATATACCATATATATATTCCACATATATATATATATATATATATATATACGATATTTATATATACTATAGCCTATTTACTATTTTCGGTTTCAGAAGTGGAAGAACAACTACTAGTCAGATACTCGCTCTAAGGAGACTGATAGAAGGATAAAGGAAAATAATCTTTAAGCTATACTTATCTTCATTGAATTTAAGAAAGCGTTTGTACAGTTCATAGACAAATGCTACTAATACTAAAAGCGTATGGAATACCGGAAGAGTTGGTGACAGCTATCAATATCATGTATGCAGATACGTCTGAGAAAGTCATAACACCGGATGGAGAGACGGAAACATTCAGTATTCTTGATGGTGTTTTACAAGGGGTTGCCCCATATATTTACCCATATTTGCCCCATACCTCTTTGTCATTGTTATTGACTATATCATGAGTACATCTCTAAAGGAAAGAGAAGAAAAGCTTAGTTTCCAACTAAGGAAGAGACAAAGCAGAAAGGTACCACCTATAATATTCACCGACATGGACTTTGCGGACAATATAGCCTTAGTTAGTGATGTTATCAAGGAAGTATAGGATATGCTAATAAGAGTCGAGCTATCAGCAAAATGTATAGGACTAAGCATGAATACAGGCAAGATAAATTATATGCCATACAACAAAACCAACATTTTGATATCAATACTATGGATGGAACAGACCTGAAAAGAGTTGAAGATTTCAAATATCTCAGGGCATGGGTTGATAGCAGCGAAAAAGATGTCAAAATCAGAAAAGCGCAAGCTTGGAGAACCTGCCACCAGATGAGAAATATATGGAATTCAAAACTCAGTAGGAAGTTCAAAATTAGGCTAATGATTTCCACTGTTGAATCAGTTCTGTTATACGGTTGTGAAACATGTACCATAACAAACTCACTACTCAAAAAACTGGATAGAACATATACACACATTCTGAGAATGGTTTTAAATATCCACTGGACAAATAAAATCAAGAATGAAATACTTTATGGGGCACTAGAAAGATTATCGAACAATATCAGAAGAAGAAGATTAAAGTTTGCCGGCCATTGCCAATGTGGCCGCCAACCCATGGAACTAGAAGGCGAGGAAGATTATCTGATTCATATATAAAGAGTCTGGAGCATGATGCCGGTCAAATAGAAAATGATCTACGAGCGGCTATGATGAATCTTGATATTTGGAAGTCAATAACTGTCCGGGAATCAATACAAAGAATCCCGAAATAAGCAAGTAAGTATAGCCTATTATATATATATGTATGTTATCAATATATAATAGCAAATACAGAATTAGGTATAACTATATGTACCAATATAATATAATATAGGTATATATAGTGTAATATATTATACAATATAATGCAGTATATACATATTATATAAGAGGCAGAACCTTAATGAATCCGGTACTTTTAGTTCTTCTGGGAGCCTGACTGGTGCGGTGTTGTATGATGGGCAGGGCCGGAAGCTCGTCTACGTTCTCTATCCTCCATCTTTAATTACGTAATATCATCATTACATCACTAGTATATCGATATCTCACTGACAATGAGACACATAATTGTAGCGTATACGCTTATATATATGTATATATATATATATATATATATATATATATATATATATATATATATATATGTATATATTTAGATAATATTACATATATTAATATATAATACTCGCTGACATATTTATAATGTATATATATATAATATTTGCATTATTACATTATATATATAGGACATAAAATATATATAATTACCCTATAGGGTAGTATACTACACTTATCATAGAATACATAAACGATGATATATATATATATATATATAGTTATGTATTACTAATGTAGTTATACTATTTCGTTATATATGAGTATGTATTTGGGTATATATATATATATATATGATATATACGAACATGTGTGTATAATCTAAATCTATTAACACTATTCGATTGAAGCAGATTATATTCAGAAATATACTCTTAATTATTTATAAATAACAATAGACTCGGTAAATATGAATATTATAGAGGCTGGCTATCGTTTATATATAAAAGATATATCATATATTTATATATTATATTATATTCTATATATGATATAAAGATATATATATATTAGGAGAATATTTACAACTAAATAAGAAGATCTTATCTCAAATAAAATGTAATAATAATATGTATATCTAATTAATAATAGTAAGAGTAAGAAATACTGGTGGTAACATATGTATTGATTAATAGACATACAATGGTATATATATATACTGTAGATATGTATTGTTCCATTACCTTACAGGTTAAATTCATTTACAATATATTTCACTGCACTTAAAATATACTTACATTCACCTATAGGTATGGTTTCCTATGCATGTATATAATCTATTTGCTATATCTGCAATACTACTACAATGCTAATATTACAATGGAATACAGTAAACTCCCGCTAATCCAAACTCGAATAAATAGACGAAATGTGACCGAGA
>OZ025240.1:13566712-13569212 GCA_964019155.1 Osedax fenrisi
TTTATGTAAATATAAGAGATTTAAATAGAAAATTTATTACCGACAAGACAGAAATCATTAAACGATAAAAGAATACTGCTCCGAATTGGATAAAATCAATTTCTTATGAGTAAAATGCTGCTATTCAGACACTAATGATTGGAAAATCGCCAGGATATGACAACATACCCGACAAACTAATTAAATTAGGAGGTTATATATTTATAAAATTAGTTACTAATATATGCAATAAAATATGGGAAATAGGAAGCCGCAGCTGTAGGCTATAGCTGTAGCCACATACTGAACAACATAATTAATTACTATGTTACATAGTAAAGAACATATATGTTCTTACTATATAATAATACTTACTATACTATAATGTAAAGGAATCTTTCAAATATACGAATATTATGGAAAGATAAATAATTTATAAAATGCAAATAAAATAATACTGAAAATAATATTACGCAGATAACAACAAATCAAGAAGAGTTCATTTATGAGAAAGTATTTAGAACAGACA
This sequence comes from Osedax fenrisi, assembly GCA_964019155.1. Taxonomy (NCBI): domain Eukaryota; kingdom Metazoa; phylum Annelida; class Polychaeta; order Sabellida; family Siboglinidae; genus Osedax; species Osedax fenrisi. The sequence goes on from OZ025240.1 coordinate 13,567,221, forward strand.
CAATTATAATCGAATAAATCTATAATTTTAGAATCATCAAGGAGTAATATTCTCAACATAAAACCTATATATATCAGGTATTAATATATGTAAAGAAGGCATTCGATAGGGTCTATCAGGATGCATTATGGTCTCTTATGAAACCTATCTCCAATATGAAATTGGACTCTGGATAAACATCTGAGAATAAGAATAAAATCATTAAATATGAGGTGTTTTAGAATACTGTTAAATGTAACGTTAAACGACCTAGTCACTAAGCTGGAAGCAAGGAAAATAATAACCCTATGAATTTGACCAAGTGGTGTACAATAGTGTACACTCTTAACTACTGAAGATGTTTATCGAAAGAAAACTTATATGGTACCGTCATGTAGCAAGATTAAACTCAATGTCGAAAACTATTGTACAAGGGACCGTGGACGATATACGAAGAATATGAAGATCAACAACTCAATGGAAGATAACCTTGTAATATGAGCCGGTATACAAGCGAAGCGATGACATTGACTATGAACCAATAAATTATGAGAAATTATATATAAATCAACTGCGCACCTAAATCATAGGGTATATGCCATCCATTACTATGCGATAGGTTAAAGGTTACAGGTTACAGGTTAAATGTTAATATAATCAAGATATTCTTATATATAAACATATGTATAGATGACAATAATCTAGACATACATATACGTACATTATTATCGAAATCAGAAGATTGTAGACTTGTAGACGAGACCATAGTGGCTGTTTTCAGACCGCTACAGGAGATATCTGCCGAGTCGGGGGTTAGCTTCTCGTATCTATAGTTGTAGAAGCCTGTGAGTGTTATGTAATAGGTGTAGAAGCCTGTGAGTGTTATGTAATAGGTGTAGAAGTCTGTGAGTGTTATGTAATAGTTGTAGAAGTCTGCAAGTGTTATGTAATAGTTGTAGAAGTTTGTAAGTATTATGTAATAGGTGTAGAAGCCTGCAAGTGTTATGTAATAGTTGTAGAAGTCTGAAAGTGTTATGCAATAGTTGTAGAAGCCTGCAAGTGTTATGTAATAGTTGTAGAAGTCTGTAAGTGTTATGTATAAACATATTGTAATTATAATTATATTTAAAATATCTAAAGTATTATACATTTAGTATATTGCAATTTTGAATTGTATTATTAGTATCATACACACATATTTGTGAAGATATTATATTGTAATCTTATGTTGTATATATTGTATTGACTATTTTAATAGTATCACCACTAGGTGGCAATCCATCATATCAAATTATTTCACATAATAACATAATACATTTTAATATCAATTGTAATGCATATTAGAATACTATTGAGTGTAAACACTCAGGAAAACACAAAGACAAAGCTTGACTATGTATTTTCCTACTCAACTTTATAACAGCATTACAAGAATAACAATAAATAAACAAATATAAGTAAATTGTAAAATGACAAAAACTTATTTTAAAATTTAAATTGTGTATATAATTATAATTATAATTGTGTATATATATATATACTATTGTATATATTATTAAAGTTATTTAATTATAAATGTGATTCGTGTAAATGAAAACGGTGCTGAATAAATAAGTAAGTATATACTTGAACATTATTATCAAGGAGAGGTCATCATTTTCAGTTAAATACAAAATAAAATATAATAATTAGGTATATAATTAGGTATATAATAAAAGTATATATAAATAAGAAATATATTAATTTATATTAAAAGAAGAAAAATATATAACACAAATGAAATAAATGCATACAATATGTAAAAATATAAAAATAAAAAGAGAAAAAGATAAAAAAACTAAACACAATAAAACATATAAAAAGTTAACTAATACGAAGAGGTAATACATAATTTAATATTTTTTAAAAAGTTTTTTATTCATTAATTTGCGAAAAGAAGCTGGTAATTCATTCCATATCTCAGGAGCTTTGTCAGTGAGGCAAAACGATTTTCTATGTGTTATAATTTTGGGT
>OZ025240.1:13574212-13614212 GCA_964019155.1 Osedax fenrisi
TTTAAATAGGTCACTCACGACATAACAAGGATGGGAGAACTTTACCGAAATGTGGTCAATAGATATGGAGATCGATATGCAGTTTAATGATACTAATAGTCCAATCTAAGAGGTGTTTCTGAATACTCGCATTGTAAATACAATTACGTATAAGAAGTTAAGTATATGAATGCAGAGTCAGAGATGCAGTTTAATTTGGTTATAAAATATAAGGCAAAGAAATTAATAGAAAAAATAGGTAGTAATACTTTTATTTAATTGTATTTAAAGATTCATTATGACAGTAGTGTATATATATATAAAGATTATAATGGTTGTATTATCGCTATTTTTATTAAACTATAGTTATACTGGTAAGTAGTACTTAATTAGTACTAAGTATTTAATTTGTAATCGTATAAGTATCGTAACATGAGAAACATACATTTCAGAAAATATAATTGCCACTTCTTATATATATGTATACATATACATCGCTAATTCTTGAGTTTTGATTATATTTGTATAAAGTAAGTGGACAAAAGTAGTAGTATGCTATTCTATAGTTTTAAATAATGAACGGACCTTAATAACAATGATATTATAATGTAAAATAATTCAGATTAGTGAATATGTGTAGGAAATGTTAAATATTAACGTAATGTAATTTAAATAGTATTTTAATCAGAATAAAAATGTTATAGTATATAGGTACATACATATATAATATAATATATTTGTAGTATTTGTAGTATATTTGTATTATCTCAATGGTATATGTTAAAATTATATTGTTATCTTATATAGGATACACATACACACACAAACACACACACACACACTCATATGAATATATATATATTCACTGAAAAGTTTTCGAATACATGTCATATATAGTTTTTTTGTTGGGAGACTTACGCAAATGTTTTAGGTATCTGGTTTGCATTGTTTAGTGCTATAGGTAGTTCTTATATATTAATTGTATTTACAAATTTAGAAAATAAATGAAGTGTACAATATTATGCACACTATAGTGTACTATATAGAATACTAGATATATTGGACTATATATAATATATCTCACTGAGAATATATATATATATATATATATATATATACATACATACATGTCTCACAGTGCACTTTATCTTATGAGACTTTCACAGAATTTAAATTCAAGATATATTACGATAATATATGTATAAAATGAATATATATATTCTTATAACTTAAGTTATAGAATATATAAATTATTGACTTTTAAAACAAATCGTATACTAAATAAACTCTGGTTTAGTATTATCCGTGAATATCGTAATATACCTATTAACCCCGTACTATAGTATTTAGTATACTAATACCTGTATTACCTCAGATTGTATAAAGGTTTCGATAGTACGGTTATTGATACTATATGATCATACTAATCCCTACACCGTCATGTCAATATATTATATTCGTATACACATATAGTTGTATACTGTAGTAGATGTTGGGTATCTGAGATTATAAACATAGGTACACCTTACTAATAATTATCTTACATCATATATATTATTAATGTAGGTATTTATTATGATATCGATATAATGAAAAACTAAAACGAAAGTACAATTACAATATTTAATTGAAATTGAAATTAATATATAATATAAATGAGAACTATTATAACTTAAGTAGGTTGAATATTAAATCGTATTTAGTAACTACAAACATATATAAACGCTATTCTATTTCATTCCCGAATATTATATACACCTATTGTTATATAAATATATTGGATAATACGATGGTAGGTGGGGGTATATTTGTATGGGGAACCGTATAGTTGTAAGCTATACTGAAGAAGACGTCCTACAAGCATCGAAAGAAAGTCTTTAAATCGATATAAAGACTTTCTTGAGATGCCTGCAAGCTGTAATCAGGTTAGAGATAGTACATGCTTTCTACATACTTCATACATGTATACATGATTCATACAGGATTCCTAGAACACTAGTTATATATATTTGATATATATATATATATATATATATATATGTATATATATATATATATATATATATATATATATTAGTTTACGTGTGTACGTCTATACGCCTGTCTAATATAGGATGTATGTTGCGTAGACGATCACGTGGGTGTGTAGTACACGTGATCACATGCCCACGTGATCACTGTGTACACCACGTGATCATTGTACACTGTAGCGTGTACACGACGTGTATTATACGTACGATGTATACGGACGTCGTATATATATATATATGTATATACGTATATATATACGTATATATACGTATATATATACGTATATATACGTATATATACGTATATATATATATATATATATATATATATATACGTACGTCATACGGAGTACAATGTACGTCATACATGTTGATGAAGGCGCGGTCGTGGGAGAGTGAATGTTGACATATACGTCATGCCCATATGTCGTGTGTCTGTGTGCAGTGCCCGTGTGTACGTACATAGTACACGTGAATACACACGACCCATAGGTATGACGTACAATGTACAGTGTACAATGTACGGTATATGATAATATGTATGACATTCGAAATGGATAAAAACTCTACATGTCTATTGATTATATCTACGTAATACGATTATCAATATGATTAATCATTCTCTAACAGACATGTCTATATATATATATATATATATATATAATCATATTTATATATAATCATATATATATATATATATATATATATATATATATATATATATTTCTGCACACAGTCACCCACGCACTTGAATATAAAAATATATCTCAATATATGAGTAGTCTATTTATATACATATGATATATATAACTAAATATATATATATATATATATATATATATATATAAATAATACTATAAATATACGTATCATACTTTGACGTAATTATCAGAATTATATTTACTTCCCACAGGGCAATAAAGCACTTTATCGGAGATTATCTTATACATCATCTAAGCATATATCATAATTAATGTGAGAATAATAGTGTATAAATGTGTAATAACGTGTTGTTTATTGATATGAAATAAATAATAATAATATAGTATATACTATAGTACAGTCAACTCCCGATAAGTCGGACACGCAAGTGACCGGGAAAAGTGTCCGACTTAGCGAGATGTCCGACTTATTCGAGATTCAGAATATCATGCAAATATGACAGAGATGCGCAGCGTGAGTTAAAGGATTACCTACATGTGGAATTATGCAACAATCAACAACCATTTATGTTGTATTCAATAATATTATTTACTAAAATTATAATATACATTATCTAAAGTAAACATTTCTGACAAATTATAAAAAGTCTGTTAAAAGTAATTTAAATATAACCGCACAATTTAAAAAAAAATTACATGAATTACAAATTATTATTATATTTAGTAAAATAGTTGATTAGTAAGTATTTAGTGAAGTACTATGTACTAATATACTGATATTTATAGATGCGTTATTAAGATATTGTTATAATAACTAAGATACCTGTATGTTTGCATAGAAACACTCGCAGTGAGGTCTGATATATCTTGTATTCAGAAATGTCAACGTAATATCGATATTGTTATTATAAAGTGGAATGTTAGTATTTGAGGAATTTTAGTATTTGTGGAATGTTGAAGCATCAGTTTTAGCAAATATTAAGAGCTAACTATTCTGAGGATTAATAAACGACAATAATCCCGCTTACTATATATTCAGTTGATACATATTATAGATTAAGTAGCAATATATCATTCCTATACAAATATATAGATCTAAAGATAACATCAAACAGATCTTAGGGCTTAGGACAGTGTAGAAATCGATACATTTTTTATAAAACATAAACAAATGTATTATTCTATAAAACTACTCTTTAATGTGTAAATTAGTATCTGTGAAAATATTGTATCCAAAAAAGATCTATAGATCACATAAACACATGTTTTTATCATCATTCTCAATCTAAAAAAAATAACAAATAATTAAATTGTAATATTATTATCAAGCCTACCAAATATATATATATCATTTTATAGTGTTTTATTACCGAATGTCTTTGTTACTCAGGTTCTACTCATGTGATCATATGAACCCATGAGATACATTCAAAGGGAAGCTATCTTTCAATTTTCAATTTCAAATATTATTTATATTTATTGTATACAAAAAATTAGGAAAAGTCTTAACTTTTTTTCTTGTAAAATGTTAGTGACAAGTCTAGTTCTTTCGGTTTTTGATTATTGTAATTCACTTCTATACCATTCACCTATATCTACACTCAAGCCGCTTATAGCACTACAGCGTTATGCCGTCCGTATCATTTACGACATACCACACAGAGCTGATAATAACCACATCAGCATCACATCATTAATGTGCGATCTATACTGGCTACCGGTAAAGAAACGAATCGTGTACAAATTATGCACACTCATGCATGCGGCTATCCACTATGGAACACCTGATTATTTATGCCTGTTAATATCCGTAATTCAGCAACATAGGAGTCTCCGTTCTCGTCACATATTCCGAGTAAAGGCTATAGAAGTTCCAGCATACAGTAATACTGGCTCATTCGTCGAATATGGAGTAAAGGCATGGAACGAACTTCCCGATATTCTGCGGTGCACCACATCAAGAACTGAATTCAAGAGAGAATTAAAAACTCACCTTTTCTCACCTTATGAATGATACATTTAACTATTATTTATTGTCCATCGTTTATATAATCCATTTAATTACATATTTTTTATGAATGTGTACACACCTTTGTTAACGTTCATTTTCCGTTTAAAAAGTGTTTAAATAAAATTTAATAATAATAATAATATTATTACTTACATCATTTATACTATTACATTTATATATACTATTATTATTTTTATATTATTTGGCATGAAACTTTAAACGCCAATTACTCAATTACTTAATAATTGCATAGAACAATTTATACAAAATATTTCAAGTAATTCTAGAATAATATAAAAAAAAATGTTTATATATGTAATATAGAATATCTATAAAATGTATTATTTGCAAAGAGTATAATATGAACATGATACAACAACAATTGGCTCAACCGTATGAGTAGTTCTATAGAACTTTCTACAATATATTGTAAACAGTATTTGAATAACCCTATATATTTCCCATCTACTATATGTGAAATAAACAAAATATCACTACACTGAGAACGTGCCTTAAAGCTCAAAGTTTACATATGAGGCTTACATCTCGTTGTATACGAGTATTACACCTCGAGAGCTTATATCAGCGTGTACACCGGTAGATTTTGCGAATATTTAATCAATGTTTTATTATCAATAAGGGCGTATAAATAGTATGTGTTTGCAGATCTGTTAAAGACACAAATGTATACAATGTTAATTACGCGCGAACACGTACAATAGAATATTCTATATCTATAGAATATTCATAATTTTTGAATTCCAAAAATATAATGCGGTAACAATTTGCACGGGAAAACGAATATTAATTTTGTAAATTGTTGACGGATTGTCTACAGATAACTATATAATATAAACAGAGATAGTTGAAACTGAATTAAATAATTAGAAGTTAAATGGAGAAATAGACACTATTCTAACTTGCATATTACTTAAATATTACGTAATGTTAGTACGGTCTAAGCCGCGTGATTTAACCTGATGTTCTAGCTATAGTTTCTGTTTCTACTACTCGAAGAGATTCCACATAAAATTATCCGAATATTTTTAATATATTAGATATGATAACATTTTATGAGATATGTATCAATAATAAATGTTATGATTTATTATCCGGATGCATATTATATAGTTTAATGACATTTGTATGAACTTTTTAATTTCACAATACATTTTAAATCACGCGAATATGATAGATAGATTTATGATTCTAAAACAGTAGTTATGGTCAAGAAATAAGATCGGATCATTAATATATATTATTATTATCAGATTTAGGTTTACACCAGGGTTTTTGTAGAAGCTAAAGCTAATAATATATATATATATATATATATATATATATATATATATTACTCTATTTAGTATGGTAGGTATTGATGAAGTACTTGCACAATATTCGAATCCCAAGACTAAGTACCTAGTTGTTATAAAGGCTAGATATACCTGCTATAAGTTATAGCATATAACGAATATGTCATGGTAGAGTTATAAATTCTCTCGAAGAGAAATATCGATATTTAAATTAATCCCTAGCGAGCTAAGCTAGAATTACTAGTATACTATATATATATAAGCAATTATAACTACAATACCATATAGGTTTATAGGACGACATACATATATTACATACGACATACCTATATTATATAACTTAGGTATAACTAATATTATATACAAGAATACATAGTTTTATAGAATATACCTAGAATGTATTATATAATATAATATTATAAATGTAATAATAGATTTCTGCTCACAATCACCAGAACACAACGACAATGTAATCATTAATGTCATACGTAAATACGATGTATCGATAGCTAATTAGATCTTCGGTAGGACATATATGTCCTATATAGGAGCGTCTTCGTTCGCTTCCCCATATCACTTCCAATCACTTCATAGGCTACGCATCGAATAGCGAACGCAATTGCATTATGGATAAGTACTAAATAAGCTCGTCGCGTGATCGTTGGATCGATGATTCATTAGCGTGTACACGACCTATGATTCACTACGTGACCTATGACTCACTGCTGAGATTGCGCTACAATTAAGTATGCTGTTTAGCGTGCATTACGACGATAGGCAGATGACATGCGCAGAATACGTTCTACAGAGGTTAACTACAATCACTGTTGCTAAACTTATTACTAATTATACCAGGGAGTATACTAATTCTACTTCAGTATACTCCCTGATTATACTAATATATAGTTAACATGAAACATAAGACAATATTTCTAAAATATCCAAATAAATATCCATTAAAGCTAACTAAAATAAATATATTGCATAATAATAATTAATATGGTAGAATAATAATAGGACTGCAATCTTTACTAGGTTAAATATGATGAAAGTGCAATTATAAAAGGAGAAATGGAGAATTAGCGATTTAAGTTAGGTAGATGTTACGTATAACCTAGAGGAAGGGTAATTATCTATACAGGAAGGGTAACTATCTATACGGGAAGGGTAATTATAGTAAACTATATATTCGCGAACCTCGATGGCGAGCATGGTGGCGCACTCGATGAACCCGTTACTGGCGGCTATCATTAGGGGGGTCATGCCGAGGTCGTTGATGCGGTCAACGTTGAGACCACCCAAGCGACGGAAGCATCTGATCAGTATCTCTATGGCAACGTCGTTACCCACGCGGGTACTGTGCGCTAGGGCCGTGTTACCTGTAGTAGTATGTGTGTATGTGTATGTGTATGTGTGTGTGCGTGTGAAATAATGAGGTGTATGTTCATATAAGTATAATTATATATATATAATCGTATATATATATATATATATATATATAAACGGTTACTGTTAATAGTAGGGACATTCGGAATACTATTTTTCGGTGGTATTGAAAACTCTTTTTTCAAACAGCGTATACGGTAAATGTAATATATTCTATAGCTTTATTGAGAGAAATATGCGCTTTATCAGTGTTACCTATACGGGTGTGTGTATGCGCGAATAAGTATACACGACTACTATGCGCCTGGGTCATATTACCCATAGGGATATAGGTTAGCTATAGAGTATTTGTATGTATAGGTTATTTATAGGTTAGGTATAGGTATATTACCTACTGGAGTATAGGTATTGTATGGTAAAAGTGATTTTAAAAATGTTGTTGATTAAGAATTCTACCTCGCTTTTATAATCATTTAAATATGGGTATTGAGAATACTCCAAACAATTTTTAAATTTAGGTCATTATTGGGACTGCGCCGTATTGGTCAAATTTAACAAAATTTAACATGGGAATAGATAGGAAAATACTAAAAAATATGTATATTTTCTCATTTATAATTAAGCTACAATCATACAATTATCAACATTTGTGTAATGTGTATAGTTCCTATGAATAATATCAAATTAATAACAAAATAAATTTTATTTCTAGGATTTTTATATATAATAAAACAACAATTCATTAATAACTATATACAACAATTTGCCTTAATAAATTATAAATATCTCGACATTTTTTTAATTTTGTTAAAAACCATTAATGACCATATTTTCTGTGAATATGTTATAACTTTAAAATGTTAAGATTTTTTTTCTACCTCATCTTAAGATGTTATATATTAGTATACAAGTATTATAAATTAAAAAAATAGCTCTTTATAATTTTAATAAATAGTCAAAGTTACCTAATTTTTATAAATTGTTTACATATATATATATACATTTTATTTTATAGTTAATTATCTAAGAACTACAATTATAATTAGGGATACTATAGATAATATTAACTATATAGTAATGTTATCTATTAGAAGAATATAGTATTTAAAAAAAGTACTCATTATTATATAGATCAATTACGATAAAATACAAATATAATATATAACAAATTCAAATAAATGTTCTTATTTATAAACATAAATAATACAATAAGAGATTATTTTGTTGTTGTAATTTTTTTAAAACCTTCAGCGTGTCACCTATATTGAACCACATATATATATTTGTATTACATTAAAATAGTGTAATGCATATCATAGCTATATAATCTACACTGTTATGATATGATCTTATAAATAAAATCACTCTCACTGTACGACGTACACTACAGTAGTGTACGTTAAGGGTGATCATAGAAAAAAAAGTTTTTTTGGACACATCGCATCTTATAGCTATTGAAATTCTAAGAATATATGTATACTTACATTTTTTTTGAGTAATTTTTTACGTCACGACATACTGTCAATCTTTTTTTAGTCATTTTTTACGATTTTTTACATGTACTTTATGTGCATGTTAACATACCAAGACATTTCCAGGACATTTTTTTTTAAATTCTATTTTTTATATTTTCTATTCCATTATTATAAAATAAATAGTGTGTTAAAATGCGATAACAAATTATTCATTACAAAGGTTTCAAATACTTATTTTTTTATAATTTATTTTTATATAGCAATATTTGTATCTAACTACATGTTAAACTTCACGAGGCTGTCGTGTGACCTTAGATTAATAAAAATAAAAAAAATGTGTGTGATTCATTTTAAGGGTATATTTATTAAGAAAAACATAGTCCAATTTTAATCTGTTAATTTTAAATTTTCTATGATCGCCCTTACAGTGTACAGTAGACCGGTTCGTACTCAATTTTTTTTCGTAATTTTATAAACCTTCACATCTGTGACAATTATTTATGCTATGATAAATAAGTGTTTAAAATTGTAGACCTATATCTTAAATATTGTTATGTCACGAGACCTTTTAATTTTAACATTGAATACATATAAAATTTAACATGGGGGAGATATAGAAATAAGTTTTATTCAATTTTTATAAAATTGTATGATTTGTTTTATGCCAACTATGGATATATCCTAGAAACATATATTACAAGTAGTATAAACAATACAAAATATTTTTCATAACAATCTAGATGCCCAAATTTTATAAAATAATTTTAGTAAAAAAAAATGTCTAAAAATCGTATAATTTAATATAAATAAATGATTACAATTTAATTTAAAAAATTAAAATATATAATTTATAGATAATAATAATACAATTCAATTTAATTATTAAAAAATTTAAAATTATTTTTAGAAAAAAAATTAACATCATTTGTAAATTTTTTTGGATTTTTATTTGAAATATGAAATATAAAATAATTTTACATATTTTTTTATTTTTTTTATTTTATTTGTATAAAGGACATTTATATCTAACTTATATCCATAATTCAATACAATCTGATCACTCAAATTCATGTAAAGTATAATTATATATATTAATTTAAAAAAATTAATTATTTTTTTGAAATATTTTGAAATAAATACTTTGTAAAATGGAGTATTTTCTCGAGTTTTAGGAGACATTAATATTGGTAATTTGTAGATATAAAAATGAAAAATAGATATTATATTAATAATAAATATAAATAATGGTATATATTATATTAATTCATTAAATATAATACAAATACATCATTACTTTTAAATATTAATTTAAAAATGTGTAAACATCAAAGATAATAAGATGGCGTCATTACTATTATACATGGAATATTATACATTTTATCTTAAAATAATAATTTATATTTCAAACTTTAAATGCTTCGTGACCAAAGGTAACTATTTTTTTATAAAAATTGTTAATACATATTATACTAAAATATAGATATGTATTATATTTTATATGAAGGATTAAAAATTGAATCGAACGAACCGGTCTAGTGTACAGTGTACGTCGTACGTCGTACTGAGTATTACATTGGTGTAACATTACCTATATTAGTGTATTACTGTATGTAAACATGTATATATGTATGAAAATAAGGGTACTGTGCTCCAATACAATGTTACCTATAGAAGCATGTGTTGTGTGAATATATGCACCTATAGGTATGTGTACGCATGCATGCATTACTAAGGCCTCTTACTGCCTCTGCCAATCAGGCCTGAGGTTATGAAGTAGTCATTGGAATTACTCACTTGGTGGTATTAATGTATTATATAAATATATATATATATATTTTCTCATTTGTATTGAATAATTAATAGTATAGTATAATACTAGCTATACTAGTAGTTCTTGTATAGAATATATTTATAATGCACAAATCTAATCAAATATTCTAGCATACACGCATATACAATTATTAATATTCAATATATGAGTATATAGAACAATACACGTGAGTGACAGATGAATTAAGTGACACTGATTTTGTGAATGGTTAGAGTAATTTATGTACTGAATATAATATGATATACTTGTATACATTATGGTTCATTATGTTGGTAACTCACACCACAGATAGTTGTATACAATGCAGTATTAGCAAAGCCCTTTAGTGTAAGTAAGAAAATAATTATAGAATATAGAATAATTATATATATATATATATATATATATATATATATATATATATTTTTTTTTTTTTTTTTTTTTTTCGGACAATGGTTAGTTAATAACCAGAGCCAATTATCCCATTTATTAGCGAAAACATATTAATAAAAATATGACGAAGTAGGCAAGGGAGAGGCCAGGTAATTAAGGATATTACAATAATCCATTGCAGCAGTATTTGCGATAAATATTTAGACTGCCTGTCATGACACGAATACTGAGTAGCGTAATATCATGCTTCCTCAGGCCTAACGAATATAGGTCTTTAGACGTTAGGGATGAGGGTATACCACGCCAGTTCCAACAAGAGGCACTTAGTTTAGCCTGCTTTGCACCAGTAAGTTGTTTTGCGTAGGAGAGTATTTCAGGTTTGTTATAGTAGTCAGTTTTGTGTCGGTAATTAGTATCGGTATCTATTGTATCAGTTGAGATTTGCGTATCTATAATATAAACAATGTCATTTCGGTAAGCCAGTAAGTCAGGTTTGCGTAAACCAAGTTGTGTTCGTATGTGTGGTTCCAGTATAGTTGTAAATTTGTACTTATTAAGTAGAGTGATTAAAAGAGCGTTAACATAATTATGCCTGTGAATAATGTTATTATAATTAAATCTACAGGTCTGCATAATATGATTTAGGCAGTCATATTTATAATTACACCCTCGCCTTAAACAGTTTGTATTTAAACTTGGAAACATACGTTTACATCTGTAATGTGTATATAGTAGACCGTGCTTTAGCTTTACCATATCTACAAAATCGCGACCAGAAAACATCTTTATAGGAGAAGTTATCCAATTATTAATAAAAGGACTATAAAATAAATATATATATATATATTTTCTCATTTTTATTGAATAATTAATAGTATAGTATAATACTAGCTATACTAGTAGTTCTTGTATAGAATATATTTATAATGCACAAATCTAATCAAATATTCTAGCATACACGCATATACAATTATTAATATTCAATATATGAGTATATAGAACAATACACGTGAGTGACAGATGAATTAAGTGACACTGATTTTGTGAATGGTTAGAGTAATTTATGTACTGAATATAATATGATATACTTGTATACATTATGGTTCATTATGTTGGTAACTCACACCACAGATAGTTGTATACAATGCAGTATTAGCAAAGCCCTTTAGTGTAAGTAAGAAAATAATTATAGAATATAGAATAATTATATATATATATATATATATATATATATATATATAATTCTACCTAATATATATATATATATAATTCTACCTAATATATATATATATATATATATTAGGTAGAATTAAAATAATTCGTATAAATTCAATTTTTTTTATTTATAAATTTAAACATAGTGCGCATATTTCTATCTATAGTTATTAAATATATCTGTATAGTTTATACGTTAAATATAAGCATTAGTCATATGACCTTCATCGTCAGCCATATCCGGGTCAACGGAAGTCTTGAGGAGACGTTTGATGATGTCATTACAGCGTCTCTCGCAGGCGTGCATTAATGTTGTTTTTTTGTTATCGTCTGTTAAATTAACATCTGCTCCCCGCGACAGTAAAAGATCTACGATCTTTGATCGAGTTCTTTCCTCCTAATAAATAATAGTATAGCATATCAACACCACGTGGTGATCAATACAATCCTGGTGTAATTAAATATTAAATACCATTTAATAAAGTACGTAATTAAGTTATATACATGTTAAATAATATTCGCCAATTAATTAAGTTAAGGAAATATTAAGCTGCATCTTTTAATATAACTTTATTTTAATCAATTATATCGATATTTATATAATATTTTAAATTATATTAAATTAAAAAGGTTAATAAATAAATAATGTCTATACTTAATGTATACATATAAGAGATATTCTTATAAGAGAAATACATACTACTAGGCCAATATATGTATAAGGTATATGCTATCTATAATACACTATAGATTTATATATTATTATTATCTTATTTCGTAAACATAATAAATAATTGTATTTTATTTTGTAATGATATGCCCGAATAAGACATTTTCTAGAACATGTATTCATTATTATACACAACATAAGAGACTAATATCTTAGATGAAAATACACTATATCAATAATAAGAAACCGTACACTACTATATATACCACAATGGCTTCAGCCATATATAGTATAGTAATAACCTTACATTGTTATTTATAATTTTTAAGTTATAACATATATGTTGTCTGTTAGAAAATTACTTTAATTCTTAAATTATATATAATAAAAACTCTTTGAAATATGTAAATATTTTACAGTTCATATTTTAATAAAATATAGTATACTGAATATATACACATATACGAGTGTGTGAATTACCGTTATGTAACATGCCCTGATGAGTGGAGTTTTGCCCTTGAAATCACGTGTGTTCACTATGTCATATTCGCCAGCATCCAAGATAAATTTAGCCAAATGTACCTATGAAAAATTTAAAATATTGTATGAGTCAATTAAAATATATCATATGTTATTAATACAAATAATAATAATAATAACTAGTTGTCTTAGGCCTATTGGTGAATCACCTTGCGGTAACTGTTAAGATGACACATTTTGTTCTCTCTTTTTAATTTGTGATTTTGAAATATGTTTCTACCACAGCAGTTCTACCACTTATATATATATATATATACTACAGCCTCATATTTAATTTAAGTTAGTTCGTTACTGTACATATTAGTTATTATCTATTAATCTAACGTTGACTGCGCTAAACCTAATCCTTATAAGGATTACGAGTATACTCGTTTATTCTGTACTTTGATTCAATTTAATTTATTAAAATAAAATTAATTGCGATGTTGCAATTAATCGTCAAATAAAAATTGGGATAATAAACAGGCAAAAATAACTAACGAAATAAAGAAAGATAAAAAATACGATAACAAATAAATACATACTATTAATAATAAATAGTAATATATATATATATATATATATATATATATAATGATCAGAGATAAGCAATGAAAAGGATATATTTGTTTAGTAATAATTGTAATAGATTATTAAGTAAAACGTAGAATACAGTATAATTATAATATAGTAATGTAATAATAAGGTGCCGATATACTTCATGCATGAATGACGATGGAATATGGAGTACATTTAGATATCCGTTTAGAAGGTGAACGTTTACTATTATAGTATATGTTAAAGAGTATCGGTAACAGCTCCGTATCAGGACTCTTACACATGACCTATCTCATTCCTATTTTATATATGCTATTTTAGTTTTATTTCTTAGTCCCTCACAGTTAGAATTAAAAGCTGAGGTATAAAATAGAATATGTATATTAATTTATACATGTATGTGTTTTACGGTCAGATATATAGGAGGTAAACCAATGTATTATTAGCGATACCGGTACTAGATAAGCGTGATATACATAGGCTATGCACTACGAATGCGATTATATATACGTGTATTATTAATGTTAATTAACATCTTAAGATATATGATGTACCATAATGTACTGTATGGTATAGTTAATTATCTCTAGTTATTGAAATTTAATTCGATTTATGTGGTAAATAAATAATTTCGAATGGACAAAGTATAATATTATTTCTTAGGAAAGAAATAATTGTCTTTGAAATGAATTTATTATGGTTTCCAAGAATATGTAGAGAATAGAATTTGTCGATAATAGTGAAGAATACATTGAAAGGATTGTAAGTGAGATGTGATGAGATAATACAAAGAACACAGGGATACATAAGTATACATATAATGTTATAGGATCTAGAATGGATATGGTATGGGGAGCTATTTCATTACGTAATTTGAGATAAATATGACATAGCGAAGATAATATACAAGCATAATAAGTAGATTACATAATTAATAATTAGATAATAATAAAGAGGACACGATATAGATGCGTAGATAGGATTATATACTATAATCAATGGTGATTATACGTTGATAATTGTATCATTGATAAAATATACTATAGTAAATATAACTTTGATATATTATGCGTAGGTGTAAGTGAGATTTGAGGTCATCTTCCCAGTGTCCATTATATAGTTCAATAAAAGCTTATTGTTGTGTATAATTAATAGTATGGTTAGTATGAAAGTTCCTGGATGGAATAAAATGACTCCATCAAATAAAATAAAAAATAAAATAAGAATAATGTTTTGCAAAAGTATGGTATTATGACATATAAATGTATAATGTACTAACTATAATATATTAATTAACCAAACACGAGTGAATAAAATCAGGCGTGCTTCTTAAATCATGCGTTGGGAAGTTGATATGTTACAATAGAGTGACAAATTACAACAAAGTACACTTAATATAAAGTAATACACCTATAGAGTAAGTGACGAGATTGGAAATAACCTAGGTATAGTAAAGTCCCAACGTATAATATTATAATTATAGAGATGAGTGTTAATACTTATATTGATCAATGAATATATGGATGAATCTTGAGCGGGCTTACTAGGATAATGATAATAGGCGAACAATGGGTTCCCGTTATCATTATACTCCCAATGGGTTCCCGTTATCATTATACGCTCAATGTGCGCCGCACATGTTAAAGATAAGCGAGAAGAGCGAACTCATATTGAAAACACGTTAATAAGAAGTTTGTCTTTGATCAATATATGGTGGAATATGTAGCTATGACTTATATAGGATACACAATCCACCAAGAACACTAATTTGGTTGGTTCTAGATGATGTACAAGTGTTAATAACACATTTCAGGCATTGAATCAGTATATGCATATTAGCAGGCATACTAGGGACACATATTTAAAGACGATCAGTTTTGATTATAACTAAGAGAGAATGTAGGTTATATAGCTGTGTTAATGACTAATTAATGATAATTGGGCGATAATTGAGAATAAGGGTGAGGATATCTAAAGGTCGACCTAGTGTGATATTATTATTCATTGACTACATAAAAAATATTATCGGTATCATATATAAATATAAATAAATAATAATCATGCTAATACTCAATTAATATAATAAAATAGAATAAATAGACAAATATATGACAACATTATGGAATTTAAATAAAGACATTTACATATAGTTTAAATTTGAGATCAGATGGAACACAATCCTTTATGCTGGAGTTAATACAGTAAACACAATACATTCAGCATCGGTGTATACCGTTGAGGCAATGGGCTGGTTTAGTAACATGATCTAGTGTAATGAGTTAACTACTTATACACGTGAGAACAAATACATATTATTTATTTATATATTTTGAAATATCAGTTGTTACAATATGTTTAATAATTATGGATGGATTTAATTGAAATACATTATATAAGCATACCGAATGTACATTGAACAATGTATAGGGTATTGTACACTGTATAAACATAGTAGGGGTGCAGTGAATGGAAGTACACAATGGGAGATTTATAGATTTAACTACCAGAGGAGATAATAAATGATTTTGAAGCAGAAATATAGATGGAAATAGGTAGGTTTCATATAAAATTATATATGGAATTAAGAATAAATCTATCATTAGAAACATACAGCTTATATATGTTTATATAAAGGAAGTATTATGTACGTATAGTAACATATAATTACAATATTATATTTTATGCATAATACATTATATAAAGCAACACTTTACAATTATGGATAATTTGATATTTCTAGACGCATTTAAGGGGATCCCGCACATAACATGCAATTTGCCAATTTCGTGTATAAATAGATAGGAAAAACATAGGTCCACTAACCAAAATAGAACTGATATTCTATTCATTCAATTGACCTACTTTTTTTTGTAATATATTCATAACATATACATGCATAGGAAAATAGAAAGTTATTTTTAATATTATTATTTATTATATTATATATATCTAAATTAAAAATTAGCGATACTAAAATGATGGTATTTCTATAGAAATTATCATTTTATACGATGAATTCTATATATTTTATTAATTATCTCTCTATTTTACTATTCACATAATTAAATTCTATATAAAGCAAAAAAAAATAATATTATAATAATAATAATGTTCATGTTCTATATTTTTGAATGCACATACCTAACGCGAAATAATTATTCTGAGAAAGCAGCGTTTGAAGTTGACAGCATAACAATGTAATATTGAATAGTATATAATATAGCATTATCTTATCGTCATAAAATACACTGTTATGCCATTTCTAGACTGAATACATGTCTAATTTTTTTACAGATACTAAAAAACACTACATTTAGTATTATTATGTAATAAAAAAAATATAAAAAAAATAAATTATCATCACTTTAAATGTACGGGATCCCTTAAATATTAAAATTTAATATTTAGTAATATATTATAAAATAAATAAATATATATATATATATATATATATATATTATATATATATATAGATAGATAGATAGATAATAGTTTATTGATTAGAATCAAAACGATGGATAACAATAAATAATAATGACAGAAATATATAAATAATAGTTAGCAAATATAAATAAGTTGTGATTTACACACACCGAAAGTAAATAAAATAATAATAAAGCAATATTTGGGATGTTGATCAAACGTGCTGAACACATCATCAAATAACTTATAATAATAACTCATATATACAATATACATTGTATATATATTTATAGTTGATTCCATTCATTAAAGAGAAAACCATATTGTTATGTATGTATTGTTACTCGGTATAACAATTACTACCGCTAGGTTACTCTCACTAGACTCTTACGTAACATCTACGTAATACCACTAGAGACAATAGAATGTTGTTCATTGTTGTCACACACATCAATGTCAGACTACACTTAAGGGACATCTGTTGATATATAATACCCATGTAATGTGACTATGGTATACTGATATATGAATCATATATATATATATAATATCAGATTTGGAAAAATTTCTGTGGTGAATGAAGGCACATATATATATAATATTTAATCTACATTATTTAATTTAATAGGTTAATTTATTGGTAAAATATATTTAATATAAGTTACCTATGATACATGTGTGTTTTTCTCTATATTTATCGCAATATAAACATAGTATTTCCAAAGGCTTTGGTATTTCTTATAAGAAATATTTCTCATAGTATTTCGTATATATATATATATATATATATATATATATATACGTTTACATAGAGTTTATTTGCGTTAACTAGGTTTACTATTATATGTATGCTATATTATATATTATAGTATATACAATTATCAATAATTAGTAACATATTTATATATATATTTATCGATATATTTAATCAAATTAAAATAAAACAAAATAGTATACTTTTTATAATTAATATAAATCATTTATAAAATGACTTTTTATTAATAATGATGTATACATATATACCCTATAGGATATATCCTATAGGATAGTATACTAAATAATATTATACTATACATAATAAACTATATATTTTATAATGTTCACTGTACAATGCACAATGTACACTGTACATAAAATATAGCGTTTAAACGCTATATTTAATGCGACAGAAATGTTATATAAGTCTACATTACGTGGAGATTATTTATTACATCGAACGTGATATTATGTAATATTATGTAATTTATGGGCATGGCTTACAATACAATACAATTATCAATATAATAAAGTGATGGTGGATAACAATGTAAAAATATAATGGTACACCGATAAGACAAATAGATATATATATATATATATATATATATATATATATATATATGTGTGTGTTTATATGTGTGCGTATGTATTTATTCGTCATGGTAACTGTATATTATATATAAGGTAACCATAGGTAACTGTAGAAAATCATCGATTTATTCATTTACTATGTATATATATATATTATATATAATATTTAATATTATCAACATATTACTGTTATTATAATATTATGATATAGTGTAATAGTGTGGATATATACATTCCATGCAGTGGCTCCTCTAGTGGTGGATAGGGGAATTGGCCATCAGATATGAAGTGTTAACTTATAATTCACGAAAACTTTCAATAAGTAGTCCCGAACCAAACATTGGAGTGGTGATTTAGTAATACCTACTCTGGAGCCACCAATATATGGTACAAAGAAATTGTGGGGATCAGAATGGAGGTCTTTCTTTATGTTAAACTGAAATTGTCAAGATATAATGAGCTCAGTTAGCGAACACTGTCAGTGAATGTAACAGTGGCGTTCACATTCAGGTTAACACATCCAACTACAAGCAACATGCACGTTAATACATCCATTACATCTCTAGTCGTACGAACTACTAAGGAGCGTGTATCAGAGTTATAAGTTAGGCCCCGTACTATAGTACGTATACGATAAACAAGCTATTGAAATACAAATCAGATCAAATAAAAATTATTAACTTGTAGAAAGATAATACAGATAGCTCCTTTCAAAATAATGACCATCAATCTAATAATATTTTAATTAATTACTATTTTCAGCAATAAAATATGTATTTATCAAATAACTCAAACTACAACCTTTATCAGGGATGGAAATTTATCACAACTTCTACTTGGAAAATACGATGAATAGTTCTATTGAAGGAGTAGGGATTCTACTCAATCACAGAGCCTCACAAACATTAATAAATGTTATAAGTTAAATATAAGGATGATCGGTGTAAATTTCACAGGAAACCCTATGACAAATGTAACCTCATTTTCAGCCCAAAAAACATACCAGAAAAAACATATGCAATAGACTTCTATAATGATATGTTTACACACACACGTTACGTTCCCAAATACAACATATTCATAATAGTTGGAGATTTAAATGGCCATTTAGGAAAAAATCATATAAATTTATATGCATACCATAAACTCAGAAGTGAAAACTCAGAAAATGAGAATACTTCGAAAATGTAATGAGTGAAAACGAATTATTCTGCATAAATTCGCACTTTAAAAAGAAAAAAAGGAAAACTCTGGAAATATACTCACCTTATAGGTAGTAAAGTCCAAATTTACTATATTCTTATAAATAATAAATGGATAAACAGCTTAAAAAATGTGAATCCTATATTACTTTTAGTTTTTAATGTGAGAATTTAATATTTTAAGTGTTTGCATTATATCCGCCAAGATCAGATGAAGTATACATGCATAAAAAAACCGCAAATAAAAAAACAATTAAACTGGAATGAACTACAATGCGATACAAACTACAATGAACTTTGCAATAAGGATTAATAAGGATTAGAGAACGGAAAGTATCTATAAAAGATTATATAAATATAAATAATGTGAATGATAATTAAAATGAGTTTATGAAAACCTATTCCGAGATATCCGATAAGATAACGCCGATAACATGAACAGTCAACAAAAAACTCCACGGAATAGTAAATTAATCGGAGAAAAGCGTAAAATAAATAATAACTAGAAAACTATATCCAATACTGTAATCACTGAAGAGTATATTCTTGCTCGTAAATATCTAGAAGTCTCTTACAAAGAAGAAGAACAACATTATATACAAAACATCATCGAATTTATTATATCAACAGTAGAAAAGAAGAAATCCGATTTGACCTGGAAAGTAGACAACCAAATTAGTGGAAGAAAGAATATAATTAAGTATAAAATTAAACTATCAATTAAGAAGAGCGAATCGAAAAATGGAAACTTTATTTCAATAATCTACTAAAAAAATTGCCAAATATTGATAATAATTCTACAATCTCGATAATAGCCTTCAATTCAAATGTGACACTTTTAGTATGAATGAATTAGTAAATGTATTATCTAAGACCAAACACAATAAATCACCAGGAATTGATAATATACTTCATAATTTTGGAAACAGGATATTTTAACGATTACCTTCTAACATGTTTTAATCAATTATACATGAAATATAGAATATACATTTGGATGAAAATAGTCATTTTACCGTTTCCTAAGAGAGGAAATCTTTCTAAAACTGAAAATTACAGAGGAGTAACCCTAACCTGCATACCCTACATATATACAATATACTTCTCCTAGAATGTATTCAACCTGAAGTTGATAACATTCTAAGACCTAATAAAAATGGATTTAGGCAAAATAGATCAACTAAAGGGTAAATTCATACAGTTAGAATAATAATAGAGGACATAAAAGCTAAAATATAAGGCATGCATCATTTGTGCTGATTTCTCAAAGGCCTTTGATTCTATCCACAGAACTAAAATGACTGACAGTTTATTTATGGTATACAAAAATAAACAGTATACACTATAATTATACTATATTCAAATACTGAATCAATGATAAGATTACTAGATGGTGATACGGACTATTCTAGTATAAAAGCTGAAGTACTATAAGGGGATACCATGGCTCCATTAATATTCATTATAACATTATTCTACGAACATTAGTCTACTATCAAGAACTCGGTTTAACATTGGAACAACGGAGATAAGAACTAATATTACTGATGTTGATTATGCTGACGAAGCAGTATTGTTTGCTGATTATTGTATAGATGGAGAACTTCTCTTACAAGAAAAGTTAAAACAGTCGGATTACAAGTTGATGCAAGGAACACTGAGTATATTAGGCAATATGCAATGATAAAGATGATATCAAATCTATTGACGGGACAGTTTTAATAAGAGTGGATAATTTAATATACCTTGGAATCCAAATAATGTCCGTAGTAAAATATATAAATATACGTATCGTAAAAGCATAGAGCGATTGATGACAACTGGAAATCAAATTTATCATAACCTTTAAAAAGATACTTTCAGAACCGTTGTAGAATTTGTACTCTTATATAGTTCTGAAACGTGGACCCCATTATAAATTTTATAAAAAATGTGATGGTACGTATTCAATAATATTAAGAGCTGCGAAAGATGAATATTAAGTGGTAATCATATCCTATGATTAAATTAGACTCTGTATGGAAATATTCCTCGAATATTCTCACTTATTCGAGAGAGAAGAACAATATTAGCTGGTAATTATCATAGTAGTAAAAATGAGAACACTAGCGAAGTTCTTTCTTGGATACCGAAATATGGTTATACTAATGTAGGTAACGTCCAATAAGAAACTCTATTGATCAATTAAAGATAGATTTTCAACTAAATCTGTATGAAGTGAGATCTGCGAGGATGGAAAGAGATGTACGGAAAGAAATTGTTCAAATGGCTCGTGATAACAATCCGACTCGGCAAGGTAATTGTATAGTGTACTATTGCATATTTTACATCGCGATATAGTATATTAATATGCATATATGCAATACTATGATATATGGATATATACGTAATACGCTGCAATATATACAGTGCAATACGAAAAAGGCATATTTATTATTCTTATATAATGCTCATTCGGCTGTGTTTTTATGCAAATATATAATTGGTTTAAACTTTGTGAAATTATTGATCCTGTTGGCTGTCAAATTAATCTTAATATATATATATTCCTTAATGTAGATGTATGCGTGGGTGTTTATGTATTAATATATATATATATATGTATATGTGTATGTGTATGTAATGGAATATATATTAACGCATTTATTATTAATATATGTATGTGAATATAAATATGTGTGTGTGTGTGTGTGTGTGTGTTAGGGAATGTGGTATATTAATTTGTTTATGATCACCATCATAATAGCATACCTACAGTGTAGGTCCTACACACGTGAAGTAACGCACTCGCACCCGCACACACGGACCCGCACACACTGCCTCGCACACTCGTTCACACGCGCGCACACCGACACACTTGATAATGATATAATTGGGTGGTACGATAGAGAGAGAGAGAGAGAGAGAGAGAGAGGGGTAATAAGCGAAGCATAAACGAGTCAACAATTACTATTCTTGCTCATTTCACAATTTTCCACTAATACATATCACTATTACTATTACGTAATCTCTTAGTAATACCCATACACTTATACACATACATACACGCACATACACATAATGCTCGTGCATTCAAGGGGCCTCATATATTTATATATTCAAAATTAATATACTACATAAACCATTTATTTATAATTAATAACGATGAAATAAATTGAGTATATATACTCAATTTACGAGGAATTTTCACACGTTGTTATGTTGACTATTGTCAAAATAACCACGTGTGAAAATTCCAGGTAGTGCATACGATTTGTGATAAGTAAGAAATCATTAATATATAAATATATATATATATATATATATATATATATATATATATATATATATGTATATATATGTGTATATATGATAACATAACAAATATGAAATATATGGTAAACGATATTACAATTAACATGGATGAGTTTGGAAAGTGATGATAGAGACGTTACTTAGATAGAGGAGATGAGGATTTAAAGTTGTTACGGTAAATGAAGTGTAGAAATGAATGACTGTCCAAAGAGGGAGATACCAAAATAGCTGAACAAGGTATTGCGTTTCATGCACGTAATAAATCGTATTGTTTAGTATATTTAACTATCTTACCCAATCTATAGATAATATATATCCTATTATATCTATATATATAGATTAGGGATATATAAGGGATAGATAAAAGATAGGTTAGGAGTAGATAAGTGATCAGGGCCCGAAGTAAGCGAAAAGGGTAGCGTACGGGGAAGTAAGGAATACACTTTTCGGGGAGTGGATGCATACTATAGTTGATCTATAGATATAGGTTATAGTTTATGCTGTTGGGATACGCATGGGAAATAATAAAGATACGTTTAAGGCAGTATATGTATACCTATTGTCGATACTATAGTATACATATGTATGGTAAATATATAGATAGCGAGCCGGATTACGAATACAGGAGAGAATATATCTATACTATATATTTATAGTAAGATATATATCACTATAGTATAAATCACCTATAGGAGATCTATAGATTACCTATAGTAGATCTATAGGAGAAAAAGTCTGGATCGATTAGAGTCAGGAGATGAGCCTCTCATTAAGTATTCGAGTATTTATAAAGGGGTTATAATATTATATCGGGTTATATTGTCTCCACCTTATCTCGAATTCTCCAGTTAGCTTCCATACATATGCAGACGACATACAACTTTATGTAAAATGTACAGAAAACGTTAATTTTGCACCCGACATCCTCTCCTCTACTATTACCACCATTCATAACTGGCTCACAATAAACTCCCTCGTTTTTAACCCAATTAAAACCGAGGCTATATTCCTTCACCTTCCACTCCGAAGTAAAACGTTACCAACTCCCCCTCCAATTAACATTAATGGACAGCTCATCATGTACTCAACCCATGTCAAAAATCTTGGTGTTATGTTTGACAATACTTTTAATTTTTACAGACAACTGTCCCACATAACAAAACTATTAAACTATCAACTACATTCACTACGCCTTATTCGTCATTCAATATCAATATCCACTGCTACTATTATAGCTTCTGCTTACATCCTACCTCTATTCGACTACTGCAATTTTATCCTTTATAATACCCCCTCATCGTATATTACTAAACTACAAATTCTTCAAAATTCTATAGCTAGGTGTATATTCAACATACCAAAATACTCCCACACTCATATATCTCCATTCTTAGTTAAACTCCACTGGCTACCTGTACGCCATAGAATCCTATATAAAACTCTACTACTGGCTCATAAAGCAATCCACCATGACTCTCCTGACTACCTAGCATCCCTACTCAAACTTAAATTACCAACTAGTACCACTACACGCTCCACCAATACGTTTCTACTTCAACTTCCTCCTAAACACAAATTACATTCAACCAACACTCGAGCATGGGCAATATCCGTCCCATACTCGTGGAAC
Organism: Osedax fenrisi; assembly: GCA_964019155.1. Lineage (NCBI taxonomy): Eukaryota > Metazoa > Annelida > Polychaeta > Sabellida > Siboglinidae > Osedax > Osedax fenrisi. Next base: position 13,599,133 of record OZ025240.1, read on the forward strand.
ACTCTCCCCACATCCATCCGTACTACACCATCAACTCCCAACTTCAAGAAACTACTGAAAACCTACCTATTTAATATGAAACATTAACTTAATATATATATGGACGGCCGATTGCTTTATAAGCACAGTTTGCAGTCCGAAAACCGAAAAATGTAAAATGTAATGTATTATCGAACGGGCTGAAGATTTCTCCTTATAAACAAGTCTCGCCATGCACACATATCTAGTACGGATACTTATATTAAAAGAAGGCATTTAACTCATAGAATAAGTAGTAGAAGTAATCATTACTATATATGAAAAGACAGATGACAAGCACAGTACTAAGTTGACGAGTAATAGTATTTTAAATATATGTATATGTATATTAACGTATATAACTTATTTTAAGGGTGGTAACTTAGTGACAAAATTACACATTGTACCTATAGGTACAATATATTGAGTTAGAGATAAACGTTCATTATAAGTATACTTGGTTATGATTTCTAAACACTATACCATACGGATATGTTTCACATGATTTTTTAAATATAATAGTAAATTAGGTTGCTTTAAGTTTATATGGAAGATAATTCCATATGGTTGGTACATAAAAGTCTCTTTTATATGAACGCTACTTGGAGTTCAGATTATTCGAGAACGAATATCACGTGATATAACGTTATATGCGTGTTGACTAATATTAAGAAGTTGTATACGATACGAGATCTCAAAGCGAGACGATGATGTATATCATGGTCATAGAGCTAATATGTATTCTGAATATATACCCGCGAATATTTCGACATATTACGAAGTAGTACACTTTATACTGAATGACAGTACATGTATTGTTATAACCGAAATACCCATGTAGATTATGAATCTAATTATTATTGTTATTTATTATTATAATATAGTTAATTGACTACGGAAATACACGATTATTATGGGTGTCAACTAATAATATTACTGGATAATATTTAATAACATATTGTAATAATCGAAATGGAAGTGGAAGTATGCTATATATTGTTGTATTAGTATGTCAATGATGTTAAATTTATTAAGAACTCGATGATTACTGTATGTTTGGAAACTACCGAAATATGCATGGGGAATTAAATAGTGTGGGTATAGGAGATACGAAGTATATATTTGAAGAGAAACTAGAATAAGATGGCTACCAATATGAACTGGTATATACATATATATAATTGCCTGTATGGATCAGTTGGCTAAGGCGTCAGAAACGCAAGCAGTAGCATTCGAGCATCGTCCGGACAATTGATTAATTTTATAAAATGGGTCTTCTACTATACATTTAATTACAATGTAGTACAGTGTAGAAATTACATCGCACAATATACGCTATAGCGCATATAGTTATGTAGAATATATGCTACATAACTATACACACCACCGTACACAGTAATAGTATACCATAGTATACCTATAGGTGAATACAGCGAGTATGTGGAGTGCACCGTATAAGACGCACACTGCGAGTTATATAATATACTGTGTGTATATGTGTATACGGAGTTTACTGCATACGTACGATGTGCACATGATCAGTGTGCACAATAACGGTATTCATTGCGTACGCTATTCACTAAATGTATACACTGTAATCACGTGACCACGCCTATTGTTATGCGGTATCCTCTCTATTGTTATCGTTTACGTAACAATAGACTATAGCGCTATAGGATGTATACCTGTCTATTGTCATTACCGAGAAACTAGTAAACAATCATCTAATTAACCTAGTTATATAATACAATAGGGTGTATACACCTTACAGTATACTGTAATATTCATAGATGTTATATTTTACCTAGATTGGTAGTCACGTGCTTTTTCTTCAACATACCTGGAGACTCGATTTACGTATCTAAGGCCCATAGCTAGAGAGAAAGCTTTTCTATCTAGTTCTGTGATCTAAGGATAGCTGACCATCACTTTTAAAGTATTATTTAATCACATTAAATATTACGATTATATTGCAAGTATTTTAAGTATAAATATAATATAAATTAATATACATTTTTATTTTGATAAAATCGAAATACACATTATAAGTTTATATATAGAATCAAAATTAAATGTAATTAAAAATAAATAGTATTTATTTGAATATTTGATATTAAATGCATATTTCACGTGATGGTCGGCCATCTTAGGACACACATACATCGAGTCACCAGGCGTGTTGAAGAATATTTCATTATCGAGATATATATATCTATTGCAACCTATCTAGGAAAATTGATGACTGTATATACTACTGTAGAATCTTAGAAGCAATGTAACAACATCACTCACTAAGTATAGATTAACGCTTACTTTATACGTGTATAGACATATACGTAGGTAAATAATTCAATTCGATTACATTTATTTTAATGACTAGAAATCAACCGTCGAAAGTAAAACAAATTTGATAAAAATAAATAATAAAACGGAACATACATAAAATAACTAATGATATCGAACAATAAGAAATAAAGAGAGTATATAATTAATACATTGTATAAATATGCATATACATAGTGATCAGGAATACGGTGTGCTAAGTGTATGTTTTAATAGAGACATACATGGGAGTGGATTTACTAGAGCGTAGATTATGTGGTCTTCTATTCTATAGGTGGGGCCGATATACTCCATTCACGAGTATTTATGGAATATATTAAGTTTAGATGGTAGATGTATAAAGTAATAAGTAGTAGATTGAATAGAGATATTATGAGCGGGAATGGAAATTAATGAAGATAGATATTCAGATCGACTGTGGTAAAGTTAGTTTTTAGTTATAATTATAACTTTAAATATTACTCGAAATATTATTGGATGTCAATGTAATCTAAATAAATATGTAGACATGTGTATTTGAGAGAAATAATAAATTAAAAAAATTGATCATACTAACTCATTTTGTAGTATTTGAAATTTTTTAATTTGATTAGCAGGTATAAAGAAAAGGAGAATATTGCAGTAATCAAAAATAGTGCATATAAGTAAACTGAGATAAGGGGAAATTGGGAAATAATTTTAAAATCAGGAAGGAGATAAATATTAAAAATAATTAGTTCTAATTAGTGATGTAAATGATGCTCACATCTAAAGCATGATGCAGTCTCAGTCTAAGTTACCTAAAGTTTCAACTCGGCTCGGGCTCGTTTTGTTAGAGTCTCGGCTCGGCTTGGGCTCTTTTATCCTGAATCTCACCTCGGCTTGGGCTCGTTTTTTTTACCTAAAATGAAAATCTCGGCTCGGCATCGTTTACATCACTAGTTCTAATACAGATCACGGAGGATCTCTCCGTGATGGACTCTGTAAAGGATCTTTCGAGGAGATAGTATTTGCCTATTGATAATAATGTAAGAAGTACTGTAACACATGAAGTAAGCCATGTCAGTACATTATCGGCGATACTATTATTAGCCAAGCATGGTATGAGTTGATGACGCTGCGCTTAGATCAAGTATAACAAGAAGTGTTATGTATGTATTACTTGGATCAGTTAGTAGTAACTCTATATATTGTTGTTTTATGTATAAATATATATATATAATATATATTATATATATATATATATATATATATACTAAACCACCGATACCCCATTATTGTGTTATGTAATATGTTATTAGAAACGCGATGATAATAACTTATTAATAATAGGTTAATAATAGTATTGTTAGAATTTATCTTATACTATACAATACTTTTGAATGGCTACAATTTAGAATAACATTATAATTTACCGTTTACAATTAAGGAAAACAAAAATTTATAAAAATCTACACAATGTTATAGATCTTTGTTACCTGATACATAGATTTATACTCGTATAATACAATAGTACACATATGCAAACACATATATTAACAAAATGTATGTAATATATATATATATATATATATATTTATATTGCATATATGGTTATATACCACACAGATCTCGTCGTGTAATACCTTTGATCGTAATGAATAAAACTAAGCGGCGATAGGCACGTGATGCGGGTCACGTGATCTCCGGCGTACGCACGTGACTCACGCTAGCACGTGACTCACACTCTAGTGCACACGTGATACCCACCCACACACCCACACACACACAACCATACACTCGATCATCAGCGTAAGTGTAATTACGTATAATCGCGCGGGTATTTCTTACGTTAGTGCATACGGTGAAGAATACAGTGCTACCTACAGTGCCGCCTAGTACGGTTAACGGTGAGACTCATAACATCGGTGTGTGCGATGTACAGACACCGTGTACACCATAGAGAACGAAGTGAACCACTTCGTTCTCTATGGTGTACATGTACATTAGTGAAAGGTCACCCGGTACTATATACGTGTGAACATGCGTATAAAATACGTATGAACATGCGTATAACATGCTTAGTTATACTGCACTTAAACTCGTGTGTATACATGCATGAACACATACCCACACACCTACATAAAACAATAATCGGATACCGTACGTATTTATAAAATTGTAATAAATTATAACATATTAGATATACGTATATCATATATGTTAATGCTATAACAATATAATATATATAGTGAAGGCTTGATATATGCCCTCAATGCACCGCCACCCTTAATATAACAACACTTATAAGTCAGAAGTTTCTATAGAGCTGGAACAGATTTCCATGGAAATGGCTGCAGTCTATCTATTACATGTTATATTCACTATATTATATAGTCTATATATATATATAGTTAATATATTAGATATTAATAATATATTCTAATATATTAGATATACCACCATACTATATAGTATAAAAGGACCAAGCTTGATATACTGCAATATTCGATATACCGCACATAGATGCCGGCCCTGAGATGGTCGCTATATAATTATAATAATAATAATAATTTATGTAGTAAACTAGAAAATATAGGTAGGAATATATACGTGGAATTTCATTAAAATGGATTAAAAGTTATTTTACAAATATATATCAGACTGTTAACTTTAAAAACTATTTATCTGATAAAATTAGAGTTAAAATTGGTGTTCTACAAGGAACAATTTTAGGTCCTATTTTTCCTATTTCTTATTTATATTAATGATTTAATATGTTCATCTTCAATATGCAATTTTACTATGTTTGCCGATGATACAACTTTGTATTTTGATGATTGTAATAAAGTATTTCTAGATACACTAATAAAAAAGGAATTATTAAATATAAATAAATGGTTTATTTCAAATAGACTTACGTTAAATATTAATAAAACCTGTTATATGTTATTCAATAATAAATTATCCCATATTAATATATCAATAAATAATATAAATTTAACAAGAGAAACAATCTACAGAATTTTTAGGTATAATAATTGATGAGAATTTAGATTGGAAACTACACATATTATATCTAAAAAATAAATTAAAAAAAATAATTTGGATAACTAATATAATTTCTAAATTTGTAAACCAAAAGGCCTTGCTGCATGTATATAATTCAATTTGTTTACCTCATATTAATTATTGTATAATATTATGGGGTAATACTTATAAGACTAACACATTATGCATCAATATTTTACAAAAAAGAATTATTCGTATTATACATAATAAACCTTATCTTTATCATACTAAGGATTTATTTTAATTCAACAATACATTACCTTTCAATGACTTAGTAAAATATAATACTCGTGAATTCATGTTTAAAGTATATAATAATATTCACTGTGAAATAATAATCAATCATTTTAGTAAAAAATCTATTATTTATCCAATTCGTGACATAAATAACTTTAATATTCCTTCATCAAAATTAAATATATGTTAACATTGCCTTATCATTATTAGTAAACTATGTAATTCTTTAAAAAAAAATTCAAATTTAAATAAATTCAAAAAAAAATTAAAATTATCTCCTATATTAAAGATTGATTAAAATAATTTTAAATTTAATTTTTTCTGACTTAAATAAAATTAGATTTATTACTTTCTGACATAATATAAAATTACAAAAATATAAATATAAATTAATATTATTAATTATAACATATCAGTATTAAAAAAAAAATTATTTAAAAATTTTCAGTATTATAATATGTTTCATTTTTATTATATCATGTTACCTATTTTATTTAATATATTTGTTTCTTTTTTCTCTTATTTCTTTTAGTTTCTTTTATATTTAAATATTGGCTTTCTCCTATTTAGGTTCTCTATGTTTTATTTTATTTTATTTTATTTCATTCTTGATGTATTTCTTCGATTTTAATTTTATTTTTTTTATCATTTATTTATAGTATTACATGATGATTATATTTAGTTACATGATAAGTTTCATTTTATTTGTTTTATCATATATATGTAAACAGGAAGTCATATAATTATAACATTATTATTTATTTATTATTCTTATCTATAATGAAACTTATCATGTTAATAAAGGGGTAATTGTCTCGATAATCAACACTGTTTCTATAATTACCCTGGAATTGCCTAAATCTGATAATAATAATTATGATAATTGTTTGTTTCGTAATATTATTGGTATGTTTTGTTATTAACTGTTTTTGTATAGGTAGGTTTATTGGTTACACATATATTGGTTTATTTATTTGTAACGTATTCTGTTTGTATATATATATATATATATATATTTCAAATTTATTATACAATTAAAATATAAAATTAATAAAGTACTACCTACTATTATTACAGATTTTGGTAAGTATTACATTATTTGTTTGTTTCATTATAGTATTGGTTTAATTGATTTTTAACATGTTCTGTTTATAATATATTTAAAATTTAACATTTAAATATTAAACTATATAACTAATAATTTATTACTAAAACAGGATACAAAGATAAGAAGAATTCTACAAAGTTAAAGTAGAAATTGAATATTTCGATGCCAATTACAAAATAATGTATTTTATTTCTATTTTCGATTATTTTTACGCTATCTTTTATTTCTATTTTGATCATTTTTCGTTTATTTTTACACTATGATTTATTTCTACTTTCGATTGTTTTTCGTTTATTTTTACGGTAACTGTATAACGTTTTAATTTCTTTAATTTTTTAATTTCGTATTATTCTTTGTTTATTTCTATAACGTATGTTATCGTTAGCAAATATTTATACTTTATACTTTCGATTATATTTTCGGCTATGTATTTTCTTAAATAAATTATCAATCAATAATAATAATAATAATAATAATAATAATAATAATAATAATAATAATAATAATAATAATAATAATAATAATAATAATAATAATAATAATAATAATAATAATAATAATAATAATAATAATAATAATAATAATAATAATAATAATAATAATAATAATAATAATAATAATAATAATAATAATAATAATAATAATAAAGATAATACAATTTATACTATTGGCTATTTATTAGAATAATTTGATTTGATTTCCGTTTCGTTTACTGGAAATTTACTGGAAATTTACAAAACTAATTTATAATAATAATAATAATAATAATAATAATAATAATAATAATAATAATAATAATAATAACAATAATAATAATAATAATAATAATAATAATAATAATAATAATAATAATAATAATAATAATAATAATAATAATAATAATAATAATAATAATAATAATAATAATAATAATAATAATAATAATAATAAAGATAATACAATTTATACTATTGGCTATTTATTAGAATAATTTGATTTGATTTCCGTTTCGTTTATTGGAAATTTACTGGAAATTTACAAAACTAGTTTATAATAATAATTTATTACTAAAACAGGGTACAAGATGAAGAGTTCTATAAAGTTAAAGTAGAAATTGAATATTTCGATGCCACTTACAAAATAATGTATTTTATTTCTATTTTCGATTATTTTTACGCTATCTTTTATTTCTATTTTGATCATTTTTCGTTTATTTTTACTATATGATTTATTTCTACTTTCGATTGTTTTTCGTTTATTTTTACGGTAACTGTAAAACGTTTTAATTTCCTTAATTTTTTAATTTCGTATTATTCTTTATTTATTTCTATAACGTATGTTATCGTTAGCAAATATTTATACTTTATACTTTCGATTATATTTTCGGCTATGTATTTGCTTAAATAAATTATCAATCAATAACAATAATAATAATAGCGTTTCCCTCCTAAAGAGCTTCAACATAATGCATATCATATGTTCTGTTGTTGTCGCCCGTTTAGTATATACATCGATATCTTCAGATACACACGTACACAGGAAGTTCTGATATGTATGTAGTATTACATCGATGTTATTCGCGATTAATAGGTAAGCGCCGGAATTCCAATTAATTTTATATTTATCACATGCACATGTTTCGTGTAAACAAATAACAAGGACATATGTTCTCGTGGTTTGTAGTAACGAGTATAGCATTATTACGTTACACGACAGCGCGCACACTCACATAAACTCGCACACACATATGTGTGTATACATACCTAACGTGTATATAGTTATACTTTTATTAACATAAACCGGTGGAACAGCGTATACGCTATTCCACCGGTTACATATAGGTTACAGGTTCAACAACCGAATAGTAACCGAATGGTTATATTCTGTAGTTATAGCTACGTTCAATTAATCCTATTAAGTATTTCAATGCATTATATTTAGATAATAATAATATAGTATATATATATATATATTATATCGCCGAGTCTATTCAATATATTCCTAGAACATGTAATGAAGGGCCTCATATGCTTAGATAGAAATATCCGACTGTATGATGAAATTTCAATTGATATCAGGTACGCAGATGACACAACTTTAGTATCGGCTGTTTTTGAAAAATTGCAAATATCAACTTCAGAGCTAGAAAACGCTTGTCATAAATGGGGCCTAAAGATCAATCCTCTAAAAATGTGCAGTTCTGACAACTGAAAAAAGGACATCAAAATCGGCAATAATATTATCCCAAAAATTAACTAGTTATAGTTTTTGAGCAACCTCGTCCCTAACTGTCCAAATGATGTTCTGCAAATGATTTCGATGGCATCACAGGCTTTTGGCAGACTGAGAGAGACAATATGGACTTCCAGAGGCGTATCTCAAAATTTAAGATTATAATCTACAAAGCCCTCATTATCCCAATAGCTATACACGGGTCAAAGACATGGACAATGAGGCAAAAAGAGATAAATTACGTGCTGGTTTTCGAAATGAATTGTTTAAGAGATATCCTACGAGTTAAAAGACGTTACAGACTCAGTAATATAGCGATTAGAAAATCACTGAACGTAGTTGCAACTATAGAAGAGGTAATTGTTAAAAGACAATTTCGTTGTTTCGGCCATGTAGCAAGAATCCGAGATATAATTAATGCTAGCTATAAGTTGAACTTCACAAATACAAGACCAAGAGGACGTCTATTAAATATATGGTTGGATGGCATCAGAGAGAGTGGCGTTCCATATCTGACCTTGAAAAGAAGGGCAGTAGACCTATATATATTCTCTATAGAGGTCTACAAAAATCAAGTGTACGTGTATTCTGTAAGTGGACGTCAAGTCCTACGCAATTAAGTCAATTAAGTCATGTATTATAGATATACGATACATATTTTAATATTAGTTTATATCAGTAATACAAATATTAAATATTAACATATTGCTTTTGGTAATATATACATAATACATTATTTCTATAATTATAATTTATTAATATCTTGATATTTTATAAGTTTTTAAAAATTCAAATAGGCACTATGCACCAACTAAATATCAGGTTTATATTTAGATTAGATTTATAGAATTTGCGAGTAGATATGAACTCGTGAGTCATGGAAGGATCCTATAGGATATAGTCGATACTTTATTCTATTTATTAACTAATACTCAATATACCTTATTCGTAAATGTATAATCCTTCATGTACATTTTACAATGTACGCTTTTAATATTGTAATCTAGGTGGCATTACAATTGTCATTAATAGAAGTATTAGTAATATTACTACCATATGGCATTAGTAATAATATAAAGTGCTATTCTATTGATACTAGTGGTGTATTGACAATAATACTATAAACACTGACATTCATATTAGAACCAGCAGTCACATAATAATAGCATAATAGTAACATTAATATTAGCTCAAATTGGTAGTGGTAATGATATATTGCTATATATAATATATGATATATTTATAGTTAGATATACATAACTATAGTTAGCAATACATACATTTAAAATATATATAATATATATATATATATATATATATATATACATATATTCCTATAATATTATACTATATATATATATATATTAATAAAGTAATATAAAATTATATTGTATCAACAACATATACATTTCCCATAGAAATATTGCTACACCATCACGTGAAACACATTCCGATGGGCGTGGCTAACTATTGGATTCGACCATTGTATGTATCAGATTAAATTACAATAGTAATAATAATATACAATGTAATAATAATAATAACGTATATGTATTATAGTATAAATACTATTGATTGAAAATTAATTCATAATTATTGATTATTATAATAATTATGAAAAATAATGTATACCAAATATGATTTTACGAACATATTTGAAAATAAATCTTAAATTTATTTATTTGTTACCAACAGAACATAAAATATATTAATTTGAAGACAAAGGAGGACACATTACATAACTATAGTTATATACTTGTAAATTAATAGAAAATCAATGTAAATTCTTCTAATAAATCTTATTATTATTATTATTATTAAATAAATACATAAATTAATTCACAATATTCATCACATTGATTCAGTATTGTTGAACTATGTTCTTTACAGTGAACTAAATGATTATTTTATGTTCATTGTTTATAGGCGATAATATAGATATTGATACCTATAGGTAATACATGTAATTTAGAGGTCATATCCTAGGAAGGATACTCTGAATTATAATTCAGAGTGTCCTTCCTAGGATATGACCTCTAGATTGCATGTATTATTTCTTAATACGCAGACGTGTTTGTTAAGAGTTACCGTGGACGTTTTGTTAATATTGTGTTAATATGTTGTCGAAAGAGCAATAATGTAGCATGTAGGTATGTCGTACATTGTATGTCGTACATTGTATGTCGTACATTGTACATGTGCACACGTATCCAGTTCACTTTAATTGTATACATGTATTTACCTATATAGTACAGATACACAATTAGATAGTATATTATAATAATATAATATTAATTAAATATAATATTAATTAAATATATATATATATATATACATATATATATATATATATATATATATATATATATATATATATATATATATATATATATATATATATATATTATAGTTAGCCGACTTAATAATAACAACACATATACATAGATTATATGACAGGTTATTAGGTATATACACATATGTGTAGTACATAGTGACATGATATTTACTACCGCACCTAGCGCGCACACACACACGCACACGCGCACACATAGCACGTGACGATGTAATACGACACACCAGGTATTACGTAACGCACGCATACACGTATGTGAGCGCGTGTTGGCGTGCGTTCCACTCGGCGCGCGCTCGCTCCACGCCGATACAGGCCGGTAAGCCAGTAATAAATATAACATAAAATGTACAAATTACGAACGAGATTAATTTCTTCCGGAAAATAAATAAAAATCTGTATATTCTATATATATTAATATAACTAAATATATATTTATATATATATATGTATATATATATATATATATATATATATTGCACTGACTGTGTGGCTCAGTTGACTAAGGCATCACACCATAGAGCTAGATATCTTTCTCTCTAGCTCTATGCGTCAAACACACGTGTACACGTAGTATGACACATATTCAAGCACCGTCCTGAGCATAACCTTACTATAGTATACTAGCTATAGTATACTAGCTATAGTATACTAGCTATAGCTGCTATTACCTAGGTTACTATAGCTTATCATATAGAACCTTTTATATGGGTATACCTATATAAAGTATACCTATATGGATATAGTCTATATAAGGTAAAACTACTTTATGTAATCTATTCGGGAATCTAATAAACGTATTCTATATATATAAGGTTTTATATGATAATCTATATATATATATATATATATATATATATATATATATATATATATATATATATAGGAATGGATGACTATTAATTTGTGGAAAAAATGTGTAAATAATGTTGTAGTTAACTAAATTAACTTATAATTTTGTAACATACATGTATACCTATTATATAAAACCTTATGTATATCTATTTATATTTATAAAATTCATATAAATAAAATGTATTAGCATACTAAGTAACGTTTAATCTTAGTTAATAGTTATAAATTAAATAAATATGTATTTTACTTAATACCAAATATCATTATAAGTTTTATCACGTATATTATTTATAAAGTTAAAATATATCAAATATATAAAGTATGCATATATATTATGTATTAGTATACTTAATAAGTACACGAGCGACTTATAATTCATAACATATTATTGATAGTAATTTAATTTATTAATATGATTGAATATATGTTTATACATTGTTAAAGATTCTATAATTTATGCTAATACGCATAACGATGAGAACTCGGACGATATGGTCTTAGTGACCGTGGCCATAATCGAGTGTATTACTATATTAACATATTAAGACATTCCGTTATAAACTAGGATGAACCGGAAGTATTGATATACTATGTATACACACACAGTATACTGTAGTCTTATTATAGTCCTTTTCAAGCATATGTAGTATTTGAATATTAATGATTATATTGAATTGAATTGAATTGAATTGAACATTATACTATTCTGATTTACTTAATTGAGTTATATAGAATCTTTATTTAATATATTTATATAAATATATATTAACAAATAAATTCATAGTTAGTATATTTATATATTTGTATTATTGTTGTCACATTTTCTAAAAAAAAGTAAGTATCAGTATCGTATCAGTATCATTTAACATCAGTATTTTTTGAAAATGGTATAAGAATCATTTGACAGCAGCATCAGTATAGCATCATATTATGGTGTAACAAGAGGATAAAACATAACTGGGTATACCAAATATATGACGTAATCTTCCTTCATATATTTATTGAACTCGCTATTATTAGTAGTCATTTATTTGATGAAATGATCATTACATAATTTAAAATAATGATGTTGATATATCATATATCACTATAGTGCGCTACTAATAAATTTAAAATTATGCTCTGTTAAAAGTGGTGAGAATTTATATAAAGGGGTGCTATATCGATTGACAGTGGCGCGAATACATAAAAAGGGAAGCTATGATTGACAGTGGCATGAATACATATAAACTCAAAGGTACAAATTTACCAAATACAATTTTCAAGATATTGGAAATCACAGTAAATGTATTTTAAATATCCAATAATAAAAATCATAGTCAAATAATAGTCCGAGTCTAATATTTAAAGTTCGAAATATATCGAGTTCAATATTAAAGTCCGATTTATTATAACTATTAGTCCGGTATCAATGACCTAAAGTCCGAAATCGTAGTCCGAATGACAACGCTAATTAGTATATATTTAATAATATATAAATTTGATACACATTATGATTTATAATTTTAATAATTAAATATAATTATAAAGATTTATTTACACGAATTTAATATATATTGTAATATATGAATATACGCTTTATATTCAAGGACAGTATTGTCTAACATTATAAATATAGCTAATATAATATTACTTTGATGTCCACGAACATTATAATGAACCTTGAATATTAATAAATAGAGGTTACACGTGGAAGCATATAGACGTGTCTATATATATATATATATATATATATACGGGATTTACAATAGATGGATATATGATGTATTACATTTATATATAAATTATATTAGCACGATATTTTATATGAAAAATTATAAAATTAATTAATACAAAAACACAAATTCCATTTACATACATGTTATACTGTTATAATATATATATATATATATATATATATATATATATATGACAATAGTTGTACAACTAGTACTATCACATGTTTACATGACGGTAATGGACTTGGGAAAGAGCGAAGTAAGTTTGATCTATATTATTACTTTGGTAATTATAACTTTTCTACAATTTAATATAACATAACTATAGTTAAGGCCGTTAATGATTTTACTATATTTATATGTAGAAAATGTAAATATAAAATTGTATTGATAACGATACATTTGTAGAAAATCATTTTTCAAAATCAAATAAAATGTGAATAATACAATGAAAGTGTGTCTGACATATGTCCTCGTTACTCTATCTAACCCTCGGGTATATTCCAAGGGTTCGAAAGAATGTTGTCCGATGACAATTGGAAAACCAGTTGTTATATAACATATATTTCGTAGATACAACGGAATACCAAACTATACTATACATTATTATATTATATATATATATTATATATATATATATATATTGCAAGGGTAATTGTCTCGATAAGATTTAGCTTCTACAAAAACCCTGGTGTAAACCTAAATCTGATAATAAAATATATATATATATATATATATATATATATATATATACTATAATATAGTATATCCATATATACATATATGAAAGTTGATCATATATGCTCAACTTTCCATTCTACAAGTACACGCTACAAATAGACTGACCCAGTTTTAGTCGTCTCCCCTATTTACCCATTAATACCATATATAGACATAACACCGACCTTTCCCTTGTTGACGGCGTCTAACAGCGCTGAGCCCCCCGCCGCCAAGCCCTGCGAGTGGTAGCGGTGGTTCAGATCGAACTCGGAGAATCTACTACTACCGGATGTTGACGACGATATTCTGTTCTGTGTGTGCGGCGAGAGAAAGAGAGATTAGGGTATGCTATGGCACAAACACACGAATATACGCACACATACACGCTCATACACGCATACACACGCTCACCATCGATGTAAATAAAATTTATTATACTTTTATTTACATCGATGACGTATACACACACACACACACACACACAAACGCC
>OZ025240.1:13621712-13636712 GCA_964019155.1 Osedax fenrisi
AAAGTGTATCATTAATTAAAAAATAATAAAAATAAATAAATTTGTAACTAATTAAATCAGAATAAATTGTTCATAAAATAAATTATAAATAATATAATTTTAATTTGTCTGATTGATTCATCAATGATATATAATGAATCTAGTGTATATATAACCTATAGGGCGTCCGTATTATAACACAGGGTGTTCGTATTCGGACATGTGTACCGAATACGGACACCCCCGTTATCTACGGAATTAAAAGATTAAACAAATTCTCAATTATTTATTCCCATGGGGTATATAATATATACCTGCTTGTATACAATATATATATATATTGAATTAAAAAAATAGTCTAATGATTTGTACATCGTCCAACACCCATCCTCCCTATCGTCAATATTGCGCCAGTTGTATGCCATTTGTCATCTAATTATTATAAATATCGCGTTATTCATTTATAGGTGTACATATATATGTTAAACATATCCTATAGGATATACATATATGGTTATATACGATATAATTATATATCATAATCGTAATTGTAATATTTTATTAAACACACAAGTGTGCAATACCCACTTTCATGAACGTGTGCTTGTGTATAGCGTTCCCGTGTATGTGTATGCGTGTGTGTATGTGTGTGTCTATATTATTATTCGTACGATATCGATATGGTACGATCGTAATAATATAGACACACACACATTACATATGTAATGCGTGGTTGGGTCATCGATATAAAGAAACTTTCTTTATATCGATGGGTTGGGTATGCATGTATATACTTGAGTGTATGTACGTATGTGTAAAACACATACATTATATACATTGTGTATACGTATGTGTGTAGGTATGTGTGTAGGTATGTGTGTAGGTATGTGTGTAGGTATGTGTGTAGGTATGTGTGTAGGTATGTGTGTAGGTATGTGTGTAGGTATGTATGTACGTACATCTCACATGTGTTATATGACACGCACGATATAACGAACCTACTTACGCACATAATGTAAACATTAGCCTTAGTTTCTTTGTACACTAACAATGATAAAGAGAGAGAGATTCGTGTACACTCTAGAAATAATACTAAATAACATAGCATCGCATATAATATATATATATATATATATATATATATACTTATATTAATATAAGAATTATTAATATATTAATAACAAGTGACCAAATAGGTATGTATTTGTGTATTTATGTAACCTTAAGTGATTTATATAGTTAATAATGATTGACTTTAACTAATGATCGAGGATACCAAAGATCGTAATAGTAAGACAAAAATACAAAATCAGTAATCACCGGAGATAAGGTATAATGTATAAGTTACAATACGTTATTCCGATATCCACAATAGACCTATACTCTACGTGGGTATAGTATACCTACATGTAATGTAGTATATGTTTGTATATTCGTAAGGTAAGCATAGGTGTTCAATGTATAATACGATTTTTTCAGAAGCTATCATATTTTATAGTATCGATTTCTTGTTCAAACAATGTTATTATTTATCATTTGATTCACATGTATATAAAATGTACTTATTGTTTGTACAAATAACAGTAAAATTACAAGTGTTTATTTAAAAAAAATTATATTTAGTATTGAATCAAATCATATTTATTGATAAATATCAAATGTATTTATATATTATGGTATTTATATATTATGATATTTATATAAAATTACTTTATTTATAATTATATATAAATACTTGTATTAACTTAATTTCATTTGAAATAATAATATCATAAAATAATATCATATAATTAGACATACAGTAAAACCTCTCTATAAGAAACTATTTTTTTTCAGTACTTTTTTTCTTATAGAGAGGTTTTCTTATAAAGAGGTTTTTACTTTTCTAATGATTTTAAGAATTAATTTATAATTAAAAATGCATTATATAACCTATAGGTTATATATATATAGTATATTTATTTTGTATACTGTTATAAATATATATTGTATTGTTTGCGCTTAGACATGTTAATACATAATGAAATTTTATTAGATTTACATTAGAAATTATAAATTATGAATCATCATTGATGAATATAATATAATGAATATTATAATAATCTATTATTTAACAATTAATTGTTTAATATAATAAATTGCATCATCAATACATTTAAGGATATAATAACATTTATTAATTAATTTTAATAAATTTGGATATACAATAACAATTATTAATTCATTTTAATTAATTTCGAGCTATATATGTAATATAATATTTGTAAGAAAAAAAAATATCTTATATAATAATTAATTTCTATAATTTTTATCAATATACAATACTTCTATTCATATATAATTATTTTTTATACAACAAGTTTCTTATAAACAGGTTTTTCTTGTACTTTTCTTATAAGATTTTCTTATAAAGAGGTTTTGTAATGTGGAAAAGGTTGAATTCCAACCAAATGTGTAAACAATTTTCTTATAAAGAGGTTTTTCTTATAAAGAGGTTTCTTATAGAGAGGTTTTACTGTATTTGTAATCGAGTATAATATATATATATATATATATATATATATATATATATATTAATATATAATATATTACTAAATAGAAATAAAATAATATACATCATAGAATATCAAAGATGTTTAAATATTATATTATTAAGTAGTTCAATTAGGAACATGATTATTGATTATTATTAACAATTGACGAATAGCCACTGTGACGAAGGTGTGAAGAGATCTCTTATTAACACCGAGAAGAAGAACAATGTATTTTATATATAATTAGTCATTGTTTTACAGTGATACCATTCTAATCACACAAACACATACTTTAGCATATTTCGCTCGCTTAACAACATATATATATATATATATATATATATATACTAACTCGCTCATACACTCTATAGGACACACACACATATATAAATAAATCAATTATATATATATATATATATATATATATATATATTATATAAGTAAATTACATAATGTAATCTTATATCAAATTTTCCATGAATACGGGATTAAAATCCTAGCGGATAAATAATATATTATTTAACAACATTATTGATATATAAATATTATTTTATAAAAATAACAAGTTAGTAAATTACAGACTGTAATCTAATATCAAATTTTCCATGAATACGGGATTAAAATCCTAGCGGATAAATAATATATTATTTAAAAAAATTATTGATATATTATTTGATTAAAAATAACAAGTTTACCTTATGGTATGGAATGCATATATAATGTATGCCTTGAAACATAATTACATATATATATATATACATATATATATATATATACTTGTGTGTATGTGTGCATACTTAGATGATTTTTCGTATAATATTATTTAATACACGTTTTATTTCTTATTTATAAAATTTTCGTTTATTGTGTTTTTCGGTTAATTTCAATATTCTTATAATAATACACTATATACATTGTACAGTGTATACTATACACTGTACAGTACAGTATACTGTAATCTACATTACACTGTACTGGTGTATATATCCTATATAGGGTAACCAATTTAATGGTAACATCATTTTACTCGTTAATGAGATCGTTACAAGTGAGTATATTAGGAGCTTAGACTTAGCTACAAATTCGTTAATCTTATTATATATATATATATTATTTCCTGTAATAATGAATAATGCATATAAATACTAACACATCAACTATAATATTCTCTCTCTATCTCGTTAGTCACACACACACACACACACACACACACACACACACACACACACACACACACACACACACACACACACACTTACACACACATACACATACACATACACACACACATACACACATACACACGTGAGGCTATTACGCAACATAACGATAACTATACACCTACGCGTATTGCGTCTTATTATGCAATATGGGCGCCCACCGAATTATTATGATTATGTATAATTATGTATTGTTTGCTATTGATAAACAATGCCGTCCCAATAATGTACACACGCAAACACACTTTGGTGCAATACGTGGGTGGGACATTATGTATTAATGTATATATATATATATATATATATATATATATATATATATATATATATATATATAATATTATTATACATTGTATATATATATATACACTACGAATATATACATTCGTACAAATAATATAATATATAGATTAATATATTAACTAATATACATATGAAATATATATATATATATATATATTAGATAAAGTAACATTACTATGATATATATATATATATATATATATAAATGGAATTTGGATATAATTATATAATTTAATTTGTTATTTAAAATAATTAAAATAATATACTCGATACAAAGTAGTATATTATATATATTATTATTATTATAATGTATATATATATATATATATATATATATATGTATATATAATATATATAGTTGGTTTACCAGTGACTATTATTTAAATTAGATTTAATGATACATTATTATAACATTTTAGAATTATCCAATTTACAACACATTTAAGTATATCATCGGATATTGAGTGGAATAGAACCCTACCGCATATATACTATAGTATATATATATATATATATATATATATATATATAGTATATCATACATATAACTTGTATATAGTGTATATAATATTATATTAAATATATGATCACGTTTAACATATCGTTGTCAGTGTTCGGAGTTCGGTGAGAGATAGGTCTGAATCATCACGTGACATGGTAACGTGGGTTAGCATCACGTGATATGTAACGTGGGTTATCATCACGTGGTATGTAACGTGGGTTAGCATCACGTGATATCTGAAGTGGGTTAGCATCACTTGATATGTAACGTGGGTTAGAATCACGTGATATGTTACGTGGGTTAGAATCACGTGATATATAACCTGGGTTAGCATCACGTGAGCCCCTACTGAATACACGCCTACGTACGTATGCCTAAGCATGGATGTTGGCGCCTATATGTGGGACGAGATGAGGATGACGTAATGAGATGAGGAAGACGATGAGTCATCGAGGTGATGATGTCACTGAAACCCATTCATTAACTTTAATCTGATCGCGCGCCAGAAACTAATTTCATAAGAAAATCTCCTCTTGCATTTATCGTAAAACGTTGTATTTGATGTATAGATAATATATATATATATATATATATATATATATATATATATATATTTATTTATAAACCATTCTGTTATATTCTTATACAATATGTTTACAGATATTATGTAATTACTATAGTAATTTTATTTATATATTTTTATAAACGAAATAGAAATAGTTGAGTACTTGGTCATGAACATTATATATTTACATACTATCAATAGTAATATATCTATTAATATTCAATATATATATATATATATATATATATATATATATATAATATATATATAATATAATATTATATATATATATATATATATATATATATAAATATATCATAAATTAATATTCCTGACGGCCAGGAAAGCATATAAGTTTCACAAAATATAATTAAGATGAAAATATACCTACTACGAACATAATATAATGATTGCGGTATAATATATAGTAATACTATTAAAACTGTGAATAATATTCATGTAGCATTAATCTAAACCTAACGCACTAACTGAACGTGGAATATGCATTTGTATACCTCCTTTATTTCATGTTTATTTTGTAAACTATCTATAGATAGTATTATACTATAGTATTTCTTATTGCATTCAATCCAAACTATAGTTTACACAGTTATAGCGCTATCACCCCTGACTATAACTGTCTATCTTATTTACTAGCTTATAGGTGTTATATATATCTTATAAAATTACTAGTTTTTATCTCCTACAATAATTGAAATACATAACTTGATTAAGACAGTTAATTATATTTATGAATAACTTGATGATACGATTACGAATAAAGAATGGAAAGATCATGTGAACAAGCGTTCCTTCACTTATAATAGGTAAGGAGAGCGATTCTAAAATCGCGTTCCTTACCGATATGAGCAATAATAATATCGTTATAATAATATTGTATAAACTATAAATATTATAACGTATTAATAAAATAATACTAGTAATATTCATATTAATTAGATTATGATACATACATTTTTACATTTTTCGGTTTTCGGACTGCAAACTGTGCTTATAAAGCAATCGGCCGTCCATATGATGATCATATTAATGTCTTAATTTCCATATTTATGTCTATGTTAATTACCTTAGTGATGTCATCATACTGATTACGTAATCAAGAGGACATGTTAATCTAAACTGTCCTAGGTAGAGAAATATAATCTATAAATAGATCATAGCCACTGCATCTATTACATTATTCATTATATATAATAATGTGATCTCGATTAACATTGACAGCTTCATTAATCGCAATTATATGTTAATATACTTTATTACCATATATGGTAAATACATCTATGATTAGAATGGATATATGTTTACATAGTAAAGAAAAATAAATAAATATATATATATATATGAAATATAATATGTTTTAATAATTTAAATTAATTATAGGCATATAGGCCTATAATTAGGCCCATGATAGGCATATATATATGTCTAATATTATAATTAGAAGAAGTCATATACATACAATCTATAGATACACATGTGTATTGCGTACATATAGATAGCACTAAATATACGAATATATATGTGTAGAAGATATAGAAAAATGTAAAAAACATGTCACGAATAGAGATTTTTATTAATATATATACATATATATATATATATATATATATATACACGTAAATACATCTAATTACGCCACGGGTCACTGTCACCAGTGCTGTACATCACTACAACAGTACCTACACACATACGCATGTACGGCGCATCACATGACGGTACGTGGTCTGCTATGTCACGGCCAGCCCCGGATAGTTCCTTCTAGTAATGCGCACCTGAGCGTGTGACACACCGCCGTGTGTGTAGTGATTCATGTAGGTGTGTGTGCGTGTTTATACACTCCAGTACATACACACGCGCACACTCAGACACACATATACGCACACACATACACATATATGCATACACATACATATATAAATATATATATATATATATATATATATATATATACGCATATACACGCATATATGTGTATTTATATATATATATATATATATATATGTGCGTATATATACGTATATATGCGTATATATATACATACTTAATTTACTCGTAAGCTTATATATTTATTGGACACATATTTTATAAATGTATTTTCTCATTATAAAATATATGGATTAATATAAACATGACTATACTTAATACGCCCACACCCTCTATCTCTATCTCATAGTATACACACACACACACATGCCCTACTACACACATGTGTGATACTACGCATATCCCATGGGTGCACACACACGCGCACAGGTACGTACGCATGCATACGTGTTGGCTGCTGCGTACTACTAATAGCAGGCGATGTTCTCCTCCTAATACTTTAGTGTGCACACATACCTATAGATCTTAATTAGAGAAACTAGTGGTACTTAATACATTGTTGATACTTGTTTATATTTAAACATTATTATTTAGGTAAATACGTGTCAGTATATAGTATTAATATATATACTTTATACACAGTTAAAAAAATCCGATTTCTAGGACGATTTATTATAGGAATCGGATCAAATTGGAAAACATGTTCTGCAGATTCCTGTAAATGTTGTTTAGAAAACCATTCATAAAAACTATTCCTATAGGAATTAAACGATACTTGTATATAATTATCGTGCAGGAATCTATATTATCGATTCCTAAACGAATTATCGAGAACCGGTTTACGTTATTGTTGTAAGTATTACCTAAATTATAGGTTATAGTTATAGTTATAGGTATATTATTTTTTAATATAGAAAGAATAAAATATTATACCTTTTAATTATTTTAATATATTGATTTAATTTGAATCTATGCAAATTAATTATTAATTATTCTTTTAATTTTATATTTTAATATTTAATAAGTTAATGCACTGATTATAATAAATATATGTATTTTTCTAAATTATTATAATCTCATTCAAGTGACACATCGAACTACAATTTAAATCGTAATTATATTGAAAATATAGTAATAACGGTTTCAAATAAACCGATTCCTATAGTAATTTAAGAATAGGTTTCACATAAACCGATTCCTAAACTTGAATTTTAGGAATCGATTTAAAAGCTATTCTCATTAAGACACTCGGGAATATCAACTTCTAGTAACGTAATTAAAAGTATACATTTATGAAAAATATATGTGTTCAAATTAATATATGAATTGGGTTAATAATAAACCATATATGATATATATATATATATATATATATATATATATATATACTATAGTATTTGTCAAACATATCAGTAAAATATGCGTGTGTAAGTTGAGCCTAGAAATCTTATTTTTAGATTTCAATATTGGCTTACCCATATATATATACCATACAAATATATACTCATTAAATAAAATAAATAACAACAATATAATTATCCTATAGGAAATATCGTATATGGATTATAATAGAAGTATACTTCTAAGTATTAATTCCTTCTCTTAAATATTACAAAGGGAAAATACAATTAGGACTAGATAGAAACCTATATGGGAAAGTAACCTAATACGGATACTTTAAGAATAAATGGTCTTAACATTCTATGACTAAATATTTATATTCAAGAATTACAATTTATTAATATTTTATGATTATAGATATTATTATGATTTTAAAATTGTATTTAATCTTTTATCCAATAGATAACGGTGTCCGTATTCGTTACCCATGTCCGAATACGGAACCCTGTGTTATAATAGGATACTCTATATCCACTAGATAATATATATATATATATATATATATATATATATATATATTATTGATGAAGTAATGAGATAAATTATAATTACATTATTTATAATTAATTTTATGAATAATTTAATATAATTTAATTAGAAATTAATGTATTAATTTTTATTATTTTATTTATTAATAATACAAATTAAGTATCTAACTAATACAATTCTTTAGATTTAGCTTCATTAGTGGTATTAATATTATAACGCCCGATACTCTTTATGAATATCAGAATAGTTAACACGCTACACGCTGATTGGTTATAGGGTGTCCGTATTAAGACATCTAGAGTGTCCGTATTAGGGACTTATATGACCTATAGATATATGCTTATAACTTAAATAGTATTGGATAACAAATATAGAAATTATGTATATAATGTTTAGAATGCTTTAGTTTTTAATAATATATTGTTATATTTTATATCGATACACTATTCTTGAGAAGGTTTTAAGTTGAATTTGTTTTCATAAATTTAAAAACGTAATAAAAAAAATCAGATTAGTGGATATATTAGCACTATTTTGTTTATTTAAAAAATAAAAATACTTATCTAGACTAATATAATTATGAATATTTTATTAATTACATTTTTTTGTAGGATTTATTTTTTCTGAGATACCGTGAGTGTTCGTATTCAGGCACTGTCCGTATTCGGTCACTTTCCCCTATATTAAATGTATTGATACATGATAGATATTGATAACATTACCACAAATATAATATATTTCTACAATAAAGAATATATTATTTATTTGAAAAAAATATATTCCTGGATTTACAATATATTTAAATATTATCAGTTTTTTCAAAAATATTCTAAAATACGTTTACAATTTATAAAATATTTAAAATCTATATATAACATGGGGAATATCCGAATACAGTATGTATATATATATATATATATATATATATATATATATATATATATATAAAAGTAATTATATTAATTAAAGAAGGTAATAGATCTAAACCAGAAAATTATAGACCTATTTCATTATTACCTCAATTTTCAAAATTATTAGAAACATTAATAAAAGTTATAATTTTGAAATTTGTAAACAAGTGTAATATAATAATTGATCGCAATATGGGTTTCGAAAAAATGTATCAACTTCTGATGCGCTTTCCAATGTTATTGAAATAGTTAATTTAATTTGGAACATTTAAAGAATCGCGTTATTGTATCCATTGACCTGGATAAGGTTTTTGATATTTAGATCATGAGATTTTAATTAAAAAATGTATTATTTAAGGTATAAGAGGAATAGCTCTAAAATTATTAGAAAGCTATTTAAAGGATATGCAACAGTATGTTAGTTTAATTAATACTAACTTAAATAGTAATAATATTTAATGTAGTGTACCACATGGTTCGGTTTTGGGACCACTGTTATTTGTATTGTACATCAATGATATCCCAAACATATATAATTCATTTAAGCCTGTATTATTTGCGGATGACACTAATTTGATTTTTTCGGATAAATCAATTACTGATCTAAAAACTAATATACAACTTAACTTAAATAAACTAGTTGATTGGTTGAATATTAATAAAGTGTTCCTTAATTTGAGTAAATATAGTTTATTACTGTTTAATATTCGAAATAAAAATAATAATTTTAAATTGAATGTCAATATTAATGATATTAAAATCAAACAAGTAATACATTTAAAATATTTATGAATAATAATTGATGATAAATTTGATTGGAAATTACAAATTAACTATGTATCTACGAAATTAGCTAGAGCTATTAGTATTTTAAATATATATATTTGTCACTATAAATTTAAATTGAATATGAAATCTTTAGTATATAATTCATGTTTTTATTTTCTATAACCAGTAATTCAATACACTTTTGATCTATCTATCTATCTATCTATCTATTAATAAATCAAAGAAATAATTGTATATGAACATGCATTTTGACATATATACATACACGCACACACACACACATACATACACACACATAGTAATGCAATGTATCTAGTCACGTGGTATATATGATACGTGTGTAACTCCTATATATATGAGGTAGCCTATAGGCAATATATATATATATGCCTATATACATATAGGTATTATTAATAGCATTATATATAATCATGACTCATAGTCTATGACTCACTGTACTAGATGCACAGGACATTAGTCACGTTATATCATGTTGCAATGAAATATTATTGAAATATAAAACAATGTAATATATAATATACGAAATATTACATGTTAAATCTACACAATTATCACACATATTACATGTTAAATACACATGTACAAATATATATATATATATATAAATAAAATGAGTCATATAAGATGAAAATAGAGCGCGAATTTAAGCCCTGCTCCGATCCATAAAGTAGACATTTAAATACTATAGTACTCTTAATACTTTTAATATTGTTAAAAAATATATAATAGTACTTTTATATAATTGTATATACAAAATATTATGTTTAAAAAACCTATATTCCTTAACACGAGAGCGCCTTTTTTCTTATAGTTATACTTAAAAACTTCATCTAAGTTCTTGCAGGATGGGATGAAAGCACTACACCAAAATAACAATTCCTAATAATACTGAGTAAGAAATATACATACTTACACATGTATTATACAATAATACTTTGTGTTATTCGATCACTGTACTACTCACTGTATATATATATATATAATATATAATAACTAATTGTATTCTTTACGAGTCTATATTTAGTGTTTCATGATAATTAAAAAAATATATATTTCATATTGCATGTTACATCTACACACCTATCACATATATTCAATGTTAAATACCATATACATCTAAAGGGTGACACCATTGTATTACTAATATAGTCTTTTAGTAGAACATGCATGTATACACACGTGTACATGTACAGTGTACATTGTACACGTATACGTCCGGGTATACATATTAGTAATACTATATTATTACTGATGTTATTGTTTGTCATTATCAATATTATTGATCTTATGTTATTACCTATATTATGTTTTATGTGTATTATTATCATTTTTATTTTATTTCCTTGTTATGCTCCTAATATGCAAATATATTGCCACACTATAATATCATTATTATTATTATTATTATTATTATTATTATTATTATTATTATTATTATTATTATTATTATTATTATTATTATTATTATTATTATTATTATTATTATTATTTTTATGGAATTAGTCTGCTCTTCCCGAATACGGACACTCTCGGTATCTCAGAAACCATAAATCATACAAACAAATTTTGAATGAATAAAATATTCATAATTATATAAATAATCTAATTAAGAATTTTATATTTTTGTATTAATCAAAATAGTGCTGATATATCCAATAAACTGATTTTTTTATTACGTTTTTTAATTTATGAAAACAAATTTCAACTTAAAACCTTATCAAGAATATAAAAATGTAATAATATATTATTAAAACCTAATCATTCTAAACCCTATACATAATTTTTATATTTGTTATCAAATATTAATTAAATTATAAGCATATATCTAGAGGTAATTAAATCCCTAATACGGGTACTCTAAATGTCTTAATACCATATAACAAATCAGCGCGCATCGTGCACATGTGAACTATTCTGATTTTCATAAAAAAATCGCTTGCGTTATAATATTAATACCACTAAATCTGAAAATGTTATTATTTAGATACTAAACATTTGTTATATATTAATAAAATAATCAATTTACTAATTACATTATATTAAATTATTTATAAAATTAATTATAAACTATGTAATTGTAATTTATCTGATTGGTTCATCAATAATATATAGTTTATATAGTGGTATATATGGTTTCCATATTACAACATATATGTTGTATATATATACCTATAGGGTGTCTGTATTCGGACATGGATACCGAATACGGACACCCCCGTTATCTATTGAATCAAAATATTAAATAAAATTTAAAAATCTTAATAATATCTATAAACACATAATATTAATATATTGTAATTTTGAATAAAAATTAGTGAGTCATAAAATGTTAAGACCATTTATTGTTAAAGTGTCCGTATTAGGTTACTTTCCCCTATCAATGATACACATACAACTTATGTAAAAAGTAAACACGTTTCCTTTTTGATTGGATATTATAAATGGGTAATTGAAAAATCATATGGGTTGCTATAATTAAGATATATTGGGTAATACTTATTAAAATTGCATAATTTTACAATATTATGCATAGAATACCATTTTATTTTAATTAATATAGTTTTTACAATGTTTTAAATAAAGTTATTATTCAAATATTTAAAACTAGAATATTACATTTTATCAAATAACAATTGTTGGATTAAATATTTTGAAAAACAAAACACTTATTAATATTTAACATTACACTTATAATATGTTATATATATATATATATATATATAATGTGTTGATATCTCTTATAGTTACTTAGAGACGATACATCGTATATACCTATAATGGTCGGTAATCGGAGACTTTACCCTATATACATATTATGTAGTATAATAAATAAGCGTTACACTTTCAACTCAGAACTAAATCAATTATATAAACTTAAAAATATAAATATTTCAAAATATAATCTAGATAGATTGGTCGTTTAGTATGTGTACGAAAAATAACAATACAAGTTTTCATAACGGAGTACTCATTATGTGGTTATAATAAATTAATATAGAATATTAAAAAATTATTAAATAAATGAAATAATATTTATCTAAAATTATCTGGAGCCTATAGATTTAATAAATCTAACGAATATATTCATAACCTCTTCTTAAAACTTCTACAACAATGTTCTACAGGTATACCATATAATTTAAAAAATAAAATATCGAATATGGTAAATAACTACTAAATAATACAGTCTTTAAATTTATCAAATATAGGTTTTACTTATTATAATAGGGTTTGGTTGATGCCATACAATATGTACATGTACTATGTACTCAAACAATTACATATTTATACATTTACATATTGTATGGCATCATCTAAAAACTAACCCACATACCTACTATAATTTACTTATATTTACTAGTAATTTTTGAACTAATAATACGATTATGTAACACAATGAATTTATATCAGACAATAAAGTATCGTGAGATCTATTTATTAGATCTTATAAAATCTTAGTAATATGTATTACATAATTCGAAGATTCAATATACAAAGACTACTGGCTACTAGTGCTAGTGAGGAATTAGATCAAACAAAACACCCTCACTTCCCCTAATCTTTTCTTGATTAATCATCACTAATATTATTATCAAATATGTCATATATTACATATGACTTATTATCCATTATATATTGGGCTTCTATTATATATTAGACTTCGAACCTTAGATGTCTATGAATATTATATATTCGCGATATTATATATATTATTTTCTTATTTTTTAAACCATTCCGATATTTATAATAATAATACTATTTATTAGAAGAATTTAATTTAATTTTCTAGTTTATTGTTATTTAATTTGTCCTCATAAAGGGCTTCAAAATAACGCATAGCTTTTATTTTATATTATTGTCGCCCGATATTATAAATTATATTAATTTCTTATTATTTATATAATATATATTAAATATATATAGGGGAAAGTAACCGAATACGGACCGTGCCCGAATACGGACACTCTCGGTATCTCAGAAACCATAAATCCTACAAAAAAATGTTTGATGAATAAAATATTCATAATTATAAAAATAGTCTAAAAAAGTATTTTTTATTTTTGAATAATACAAAATATTGCTAATATATCCAATAAACTGATTTCTTTATTACGATTTTAAATTTATGAAAAAAAAAATGTAAACTTAAAACCTTCTCAAGGTTATAAATATGTATCGATATAAAATATTACACTATATTATTAAAAAATAAAGCATTCTAAAAATTGTATTTTTAATTTCTATATTTTTTATCAAATATTCATTAAGTTATAAGCATATATCTAGAGGTCATATAAGCTCCTAATACGGACACCCTAAATGTCTAAATACGGACACCCTATAACCAACCAGCCCGCAGCATATAAACAATTCTGATTTACATATAAATCGCGTGCGTTATAATATTAATACCACCAATAAAGTTAATTCTAAAAAAATT